>CM066034.1:829027777-829636785 GCA_033557465.1 Ichthyophis bannanicus
GGGGTGTCCAGGATCCAAAAGCATCCTCAAAGAGGTAGGTTTTTAGTGTGGATTTGAATAGGGCTAGAGAAGGAGCCTGATCTACTGACTCAGGTAGTTTATTTCAGGCATTTAGAGCAGCAAGGTGAAATGAACAAAGTCTGAAGTTGGCCACTCTTGAATCTTTCTTGCTATTTTTTATTTCCATGATTGAGAACCACTTTAAATACTGTATTTAGCACCACTACCCAGTATACCTGAAGCTGTATGTGGGGCAGATACAGGTACTCAGTGCTGTGCTGGATTCACACATGGATCTAGTATCACTGGGTTGGGTTCTTTTCTTTCAAAAAGCTGGAAACTTCAGTGGAAACAGGTCTCTGAAACTGATCCACGGGGCTTCTGGCTCAGGATTTGAACACTTGATTGGTGGTACAGTTCTTGGAACCTCACTTCAGTTTCTGCAGGCAGAGATTCTCTCCTTCTAAAACAGTAGGGCACTGGAAGATTTTGCACATCAACCCTCTGCCCTCCTCTCCTAAATTATTGCTCTGATGCCTACTGCCCACTCTTGATAGTATGAGTGGCGGTGAGCTTACAGTATCTGCTCAGAAAGCAAATGCCATCAGTCCCTGCTGGTGCAGTGGCTTGTACCAAAGACAGAATACTTTAGGTTTTTATGTAAACCTGGATCTTTCCTTCCCAGACAAGTCTCCTCCCATCCAGAAATGACTGGCAGCAAGAACCTCCCCTGTTCTGAAAAAATGTGAGGTCCTTCTTTGACTTTCATTATAATTTTCTAGTAGAGACACTGAATGGTACTGCTAGTCATACAGCAATCATCTGAGCAGTATCTACATTAAAAAAATAATTATTATTAGTTGTCATGATTTGGTTTGGCCTCAAACAGCTGATGTTTGGGTTAGAAGGTATTCTTCTTCTTCCAAGAGCAATTATATCTCCTAAGAGCCTGGTTCAAGCTAGCCTGCTCTTAACTGTGTCTTGCATTTCTGTTGATCTTCATTCCTGTTTTCTGATTGGCCCAAGGATTGAGTGTTCTTAAGCTCTGTGGAAAACCTTCCTGGAATTTTTGCGTTTTGAATATATTCCCTCCAGCCCCAGAGACTTACTTCAAAGACTTTGAAGTAAGTCTCTAGGGCAGGAGGGAATATATATTTATTTGCCATGTTCTTGTGCCAGAAATTCTGTGAAACCATCTTCTGCTCCTCCGATCTCCAGCCCAATCGGAGCTGTGGGAGGAGGAGCCACACACACAAAAGAAACCGCCGTTGGCGGGATCACCAGAGCAGCCCGCAACCATCTTCTGCTCCCACGATCGGGGTCGAGCACCTGAGCGGGCCTGCCAGCCTTCCCGCTTGGGGTCTCCAGCCCAATTGGGGCTGTGGGAGGAGGAGCCACACACACAAAAGAAACCGCCGTCAGGCAGGCCCGTGCCTGGCGGGCCCGCACCTGAGGGCCTCGCCAGAGGGCCCTTTGGCGTGGCCCTTAGGCGGGGACCCTTAGGCTGAAACCAAACACAGGCCGGGGAAGCTGAATTAAGGAAAGGCAGTCTCAGAATAGATCGCAATCCTCCAGAAAGCCAAGCAGGTACTTTAATACCCTGGGATCTTGATCCTAGTCATTATTCATATTTCAGACCCTGCCCAACGGACTTCGCTAAATATTTTTAGTCTCGTCGCCTGGCTAAATTTCTTAACCACACTAAATATCAGTTTGCTAATAACTATTGGTTGACACCTGACTGCTTAATTGAACTGCCCGTGTGTATACCTGTTTTTCGCTATTTACATTATTGCCTGTTAATTATACATGTCTTCGGATCTGTATCCATGCCATATGTTTGTATGCTTACCTGAACAAACACCTTTACTACATGACTGTTACCAGTTTATAACGTTTGACGCTTCCCTGACTGCATGTAAAATAGCTAATTATCTACTGTGTTATTCTACCAGTCGAATTGGTGCACCTATCAGCCTGCTATAATAGCATCATTTAAACAACTGACCCGCCCACACGTCTCCTTCAAACACGCACAATAGAAGATACCAAATGGCCTTCCACTTCACTGCCTTTGTCAGTTTTTACCTTCTCGCAGGATGGCTTGGTAACTCCCTTGCCCTATCCCCCTCATCCAATAAAATTCCAATCCTTTAGAGTCATGGGAGAAGATGGTCAGGGGCCCCCTTTCATTATCCAAAAGGTGAAGCTCACACACGTCACTCTCACTTGCTATACATTGCACTCCAACAATCTAGGAAAACTAAACAAGTGGAATCCCCTCATTCCCTAAGCCTAAAATGTGCCCTCATAAATGCACGTTCAATTCGTAAGAAATGGCCGGTCATCTCAGACATTATATCCCTCCATGATCTGGATATACTCATGATCACTGAAACCTGGCTATCATATGAGGACAATGTCCTCCTCAACCAACTCTTACCCCCCAACTTCTCTATACACACATGACATAGGGAAAATAAGAAAGGAGGAGGAGCGCTCATACTCACCAAGATGGACCTTCATTTCCATACGACTGACTCCACTAGCACAAACAACTTGGATATAGTATCCATTGCAAACGAACAGTGCTCTATCAATCTGCTATACAGAGCCCCCTCATCCTCCCCAGATGATCTCCCTACTATTTTAGACCTAGCTGCCAACATCCACAATCCCAGCACACCAAACTGGATACTGGGAGACTTCACTCTCCCATCTCTGCAACACAATCAGGCTTCTGCCCTCCTGGATGCTATCGAGGATCTGGGATACAAGCAAATAATCAAGGAATCCAAGCATATAAAGGGAAATATTCTTGACATGGTGTTCGCTCCACTGACAGCCTTTGATCCAAGCCACGACCTTGTGATGTCTGTTACCTCTGTACCTTGGTCGGACCACAAGCTAATCAACTTCCAGATACCCATTAACAACAAGCAACCGCAGGATAACAGAAGATTGAGCAGCACCTCAAGAGCATCAACAAGAAGTTTTTGATCGTTCAATAGAGAGCTCATCCTGTCAGAGACCCGCCCACTCCTCAATGACAAAACTCTCAACCTCGAAAATTTGATCTCCTCCTGGAACAGCAACCTTAGCGCCATTGCACAATGACCAAACCCTAATAACATAATGCCCTCATAAATGCACTATGAGGGCATTATGGCATTATGAGGGCATTTATGGTGTTCTTATCACACAACATCCAACAAAACGAAACTCAAAAACCCGAACCTCGAGTAACCCCAGTCCCATGGTCTGACCATTTCCTAATTGAATTTGAAATCCACCTACCATCTTTAAAGGAAAAATCTCAAGCCGACCCAAAAACACATCAACAGAGGAAATTCCAAAAATTCAATAGTGAAGCATTGGTAACCTCTATATCCACACATTTTGAGTACACCATCACAGACCTAGACAAGCTGGTAGTCCAATGGAACTCAGGGATCGAAGCAGCTGCAAGACCAACCTGGAAGGCCACAAACGCTACAACAAAAACAGGAACCGAATCATGGTACTCTCATACCCTATCCAAAATGAAAAGAGAGCTACGCAAACTTTAAAGGAAATGGAGGAAAAAGCAAACCGAGGAAGGCAAGCAACTATACCTAACACTCCTCTCGAAATACAAGAAGGAGGTCAACCTCGCCAAAAAGAGTCACCACACTAACCTACTCAATAAAGCTCTTAATAGACCCAGAGAACTTTTTGAGCTAGTAAAGTCACTCACCAAAACTTCACAGAACACTGTTTCTACAGACGATATAAAGGCCCAAACGCTTGCTGACCATTACGCCAAGAAACTCCACCCGCAACTACCCACAATCATTGATCAAAGCATGTCATTAGGCCTCACCCCTCGAGAAACCAACACTGTCCCTCAAGCAGACTTCGCAGCAGAATGGAACACCTTCCAGCAATTAAGTGAGCAACAAATCATAAGCATAATAACCAATTTAAACACCACTACCTCTCCTCTCGACCCATGCCCAGCTGCTTGGATGAAAGCAACTAAGAAGGAAAACGCAAAACCCATCGCTCACATTGTTAACCAGTCTCTGCAACAAGGTATCATGCCGACTCATCTCAAGAAATCACTTATAAGACCCATCTTAAAGAACAAGTCTCTCAACAAAAGTGACCCTGCATCATATCGCCCAATCTCAAGCATATCATTCTTAGCAAAAACAATCGAAAAAGCGGTTCAGCAACAACTGCAGGACCACATGGACGACAGAAAAGCCCTGGATGAGCATCAATATGGGTTTCGGCAGCATCACGGAGTTGAAACACTACTGCTGGCACTCCTTGACAATCTCCTCAGGGGTCTCGAAAACAAAAACACTATGTTCATACTTATATTCATTGATATCTCAGTGGCATTTGATACAGTCCACCACAACACCCTCTTAAACCGTCTTGCCTCCATGGGTATAGCAGGGACCCCCCTTAAAATGGTTCACATCATATATATCCAATAGGATGCAACAAGTGCAGTTCAACAATGATAAAGCCGATGCCTTCCCTCAAACCCAAGGGATCCCTCAAGGATCCGCCTTATCATCTCTATTATTCAATTTGTATATAAAGCCGGTCTGCGAGATCTTTCAGAAATGCAACATCAAGTACCACATCTACGCTGACGATGTGATGCTATACACGCAGCTTGACATAACACAACCAAACTTCAATCCGCTAGAAGAATGCCTTGACATGCTCCAATCATGGCTTCAACAAAACAACATGTCAATAAACCACAAGAAAACAGAGGTCATGTTTATCTCCAAGAAAGCCAAATTCATCCCGCCCACCACAGTCACCCTCAACAAAAACATATATCATACGAAACCTGTAATAAAATATCTAGGAGTCCTACTGGACTGCAACCTTAGGATGGACAAACACCTCCGAACAGTTAACCGAGCCATCTTTTATAAAACTGAAAATTCTGCAACCACTTCGCAATATTCTCGAGAAATCTGACTTTAGGTCTGTTGCTCAAGCACTAATTATTCCCCACCTGGACTACAGCAATGCCATTCTGCAAGGGCTTCCGAAGAACACCCTAAGCATCCTGCAAATGGCTCAAAATGTTGCTGCAAGAGTAATCATGGAAAAGAAAGTCACAGACCACATAACCCCAGTACTAATGGAACTGCACTGGCTCCCAGTGGCCGCTCGCATCATCTACAAACTGCTCATCACAACGTTTAAACTCATCCATAGCATCGCACCATCCTACCTCAACAACCTAATCGCTATTCAACCATGCAACAGGAGCAGGAGAACCATGAATCTTAACACCCTATGTATTCCGACCAGCATAAGATCTGTCAAGGCTGAAACAAGCAATAGGGCGTTCACATATACAGCACCAATCCACTGGAACCAACTCCCACATGAGTTGAGACTCACAAACAACCTGAGCGAATTTAGACGAAAGCTTAAAACCCATTTGTTTCAAACCCACTACAACTTGACCTAACTGCGATACCCTACCTCAACCAGATGACCTTTGCCTCCCATGGCGGCGTCAGGACTACTGGCATGTAATCATGTATAGTGTGTACTTCTGGCAAGTAATTCTGTATAAATTGTATATATGGGGCCCTCCCACGCTATTGCAATCAAATGTATACCCAGATCTGTGTGCTCTAATCAAATGTATATTGCATCCAACTGATTCTCCCGTGTTATGTAAATCATTGACTAATCAAAATGTAAATCTGAAAGATCTCAATGTACTGTACAATACATTATGATTCTGTAAAGTAAACCGCTGCTGATCGTAGGAAGCAGCGGTATACAAATGTTTACTAAATAAATAATAAAAATAAAAATAAATAACACCCCAAGGAAAAGAAACTCTGCTCCATGGTATTCCCCGGAGCTGCAGTCTTCTCTTACACATTTGCGAAGACTTGAGAGACGATGGCGCCGATCACTCTCCATAGAGGACCAGACAGCTTACAAACTCCACTTATCAATTCACCGAGAAACAATCGCGGCGAAAATGAAGCAATTTCACACCGACACTCTCAAAAGATCACTAAACAAACCACGTGATCTGTTCAATTTAGTCAAAACTCTATCAAAGGAACCATCTCCAGAGCAGCATGATGAGATTCACCCGCAAAAATTTGCCGACTACCTACAGTCTAAACTACTCCAGACACATAAGGTCTCAGTGGCCACTGCACAAGAGCCAACCTGCCTAATGTCCCTATCTATGTTCTCCACACCATCCACAAAATACATTGAGGACACCATCACATCTCTCAATACTACCACGGCTCAAACTGACCCTTGCCCAGCCTTTTGGATAAAGGAGCTAAGCAGTGAATTCAGTCCTTTCATTACAAGACTGATGAACCTATCATTCACAACCGGATCTTTCCCTACAGCTCTCAAACATACATCCATTAGACCTCTTTTAAAAAACTCCAAGCTAGACCCCCAGAAGGTCGACTCATATAGACCTATAGCTAGTATACCTCTCATAGCTAAGATAATTGAGAAAGAGGTACAAAGACAAATCCAAGATCACATAGACTCCGCTGCCCCTCTAGACCATTGCCAACATGGTTTCAGAGAGTCTCATGGCGTTGAAACCCTCCTTACCACCCTCTTCAATAATATAATCACAGGTATCAACAACATCCGTCAAGGTTTTGTGCTTATTTTCTTAGACATCGCTGCAGTATTCGACTCAGTAAGTCACGAACCTCTCCTGGGACGACTAAAAGAGAAGGGCATCTGCGGCACTGCACTCGAATGGTGTAAGTCATATCTGGCTGGAAGATTGCAACATGTAAAATCCGGAGCAGCAGAATCAGAACCTTTCCACCAAAAGCAGGGTGTACCGCAAGGTTCCTCTCTATCACTCATGTTCAACATATTTATTTATTTATTTTATTTATTTAACTGTATTTATATCCCGCTTTTCACTGGGTCAAAGCGGCGTTACATAAAAGGGGGGGGGGGGGGAATTAAAATATAGGGTGGGGCCTTCACCAGGTGTCAACATTGATGATTCTGACATGAGATAAACATTGGACATGGACAGAGTTAGAGGCACATTGAGTCATTGGATCATGGTGGGCGATATCAGGGGTTAGGGCATTTTTTGATGGGAGTCGTATTGAAGTATTCTTGGAAGAGGATGGTTTTTAGTTGTTTTATGAAAGATAGTAGATCAGTATTATTTCTGAGATGGCTCGGCAGAGATGGCTCGGTAACATATACATGCAGCCCATCTGCAATATCATCAGATCTTTCAATGTGGACTGTTTGATATATGCAGATGATATCCTGCTCTACATGCCGTTCTCTACAGATCAAATGGACCTTTCCCCGTTGATAGAATGCTTTGACGCAGTTTCCAAATGGCTCCAATCTCAAAACCTCCGTATTCAACACAAGAAAACGGAAGTGCTCTTCATCACAAGGGACCACAGTTTCACTCCGCCACCCCATGTAAGAGTCAAGGAAGCAGATCTGCAAACAAAATCCACAATACGATACCTTGGGGTCACTTTGGACCAACGTCTTGATATGAAGGTTCACATAGGTAACATAGTAAGAGCAATCTACTTCAAGACCCGAACACTCAGGCATCTTCGCTCCTTATTAGATCCAGAGGACTTCAGGACTATATACCAAGCACTAATCTTACCTCACTTCGACTATGCTAACGCCATCTTACAAGGCCTCCCACAGTCTACCCTGAACCCGCTACAACTCGCCATGAATGCCGCAGCAAGGGTTCTTCATGGAGCCTCTAGGAACGACCATGTGACGACTATCCTGAAGCAGCTTCACTGGCTCCCCATACATGGAAGGCTTTTGTTCAAGACCTTACTACTGACCTTCAAGGCCATCAATGGTCTTGCATCCTCCTCACTAACAGAGCTCATTCACGCTGTTCCACCTAACAGATCTAGAAGACCTACAGCAATAAACTCTCTAATAATTCCGAAGGCCTTAACAAAATGCACCCTCACAACGGCAAACAGGGCTTTCAAATTTTGCGCCCCAAGATGCTGGAATGCTCTACCATCAAACATTTGTGCTATTGTTGACCTAGCCCAGTTCAGGAAGGCACTCAAATATCACCTGTTCCTCAAGTACTACCCAGTCAGCAAGACGCCTAGCTAGATAGCCTCATCAACTCTCTATATGCGATATCCGAGATCATTGAGCTTTGTCATAACGCCTGTATGTAAATATTACATGTAAATAGTTCCTCTATGTTATCCAAGTTTGTACACCTGTTCTCTGTAAAATAGAACAGCTTGTTGTTCTGTTTTTTTTTGTTTCATGTAAACCGCGCTGATGTCGAATAGTGTGGTATATATGAGATTGCAATAAATAAAATAAATAAATATTAGAGACATTTACCAAGCCTACTCAGGATCTTGATTAGACTCAGTAACTGTCTTTAACTTAGACATGGTTTCACAGAATTTTGGCACATGAGCATGACAAAAGAAAGTCTGGAGTAAGTCTCTAGAGTTGAAGTCAATAGGAGGTCTTTTATTAAAAGGCACTAGCTGGCAGCGTGTGACTGGCATGTGCTAAAGCGTGCTTTGAACAAGCATTGCCAGCCAGTATGAGCCATGGCAGTAGGGGTCAATTCCTGCACTATCTGTGCATCTCCATGTTAGAGACATGAGTGGGTGGACAAAGAGCAGAGGCTGGTTGTGGTGAGCTCTGTGCAGTAAGCACTGGGTACCTACTGCATGCTAACTGCATCCCATGTGATTAGTGTGGACTCACCTAATGCCACCTCAAAAGGTGGAGTTATGTGCCCCCGCACTAATGTGGTGCATGTCAGTGGACAGGGCTCTATGTTAACTGCCAGGAAAATGTTTTCCACACCCCTGACAGTTAACACAGTGGTATTGCACCTAATGGGTCATGTTTTGGAACTATTGATGCATTATTTATTTATTTAGTATACATTTGTATACTGCTACTTCCAGCGATCAGCAGTGGTTTTGATTACAGATTGGAAATTGTCAAATCATGACAGGAAATTTTTGAGGTATAAACACATTGATTAGACAGGAAAGCACAGCACACAGAGAACTATTTTACAGGGAACATGGGCTATGGAGGGTTAAGTGGCTTTGCCCAAGATCACAAGGAGCACCTGTGGGACTAGAAACCCCAGTCCTTCTGGCCCAAGGTTGCTGTCCTCTAGTGGGATTTGAACCCCCAACCTTCCGGCCTGAAGTACCTTGCCCCAACCACTAGGCCACTCCTCCACTCCATTAGGTGCAACACCTTAGCGCTCTTTAGTAAAATATCCCCTTTAGATTCAAAAGGCAAAAAATCTAGGAAGGGTTTTGAGAGTTTAGGAACAATCAAGCTTGAGTCAATCAAAAAACAGGAAGGAAGATCACCAGAAATACAAGACACACTTAGAGCAGGCTTGATAAAATAAGCCTCCTTGGAGATATGCTAAACATAATAGCTCCTGGAGCTATAATACACATAATAGCTCCTCCAGAAAGATGCCTGCCTTATAACCCAAGGGTCATCACTTTGAGCCAGGCTGTGATGACACTGGGAAAAAAAGTCTGGATTTTTTTTAATGTCAAATTTTGATTAAAAATGATATGAAAGGACAAAGGAAATGTTGTTTCCTATGTCATTTCAAATAAATGCATATCCCTCCTTAGTAAGAGTGTCTTAAAATATGTTTTAACCAAGCATAATCTTATAAAATAAACCTCATAGAGTTCTGAGGTAATAAGTCTTATTAAAAACAAAGTTATAACTTAAAATTATTAGGGGTGTACACACTGCTTTTTTCTTTCCACTAAAGTAGAAGATGAAACAAAATCAACCTAATTTTGTTGAAGATTGTTTGTGTTTTGCTTTAAAATGGCAAAAAAATTAAACTACCTGTTCTGCTGTTTTTTTAATGGTAAACAATTTTTTGTTTGATTTTTGAAAATTTGGCTTTCACCCTTGATTTTCTTTACATTTTTTTCAGTTTATTTAATACATTCATTTTAATATAAAATTTTAATGTGTATTAAACTTTTTAACACAAGCAAATCAATTTGCGTGTGTGTTAATTCATTAACATTTGGTGCACAGTAAGGGGCCCTTTTACTAAGCTGAGATAATGGTTACTGTGGGCTTTAGCATGCACTGTTAAGTGCATGCATGTGTTAACTGTTACAGTGCTGATGTGCGCTATTGTGTATGCTAACTGCATGCTATAGAATGGGGTGTGTTCGGAGAGGAGAGTGGGCAAGGCGACTGCTGACACTTGGCATGCAGGATGCTGCAGGATTACAGCTATGGGTTGGATCTGCCATTTGTAGTAATGAAATATGAGCAAAGGGGGATCACGCCTTCTCCGACCACTAGACATCAGAGATAGCTACTAATGGGTACCGGGGGAGGGGGGAGGTCAGATGTTGAGGTGTGATCAGATCCGCCTGACTATGCTGCAGTGCAGAAGTTCCCATGCACTTCTTTATTTTACAGGGGATCATCTCTTGCCTCGACAGTGTGCAATTGCTCCCATGCAGCCTGCCTAGACAGGAAATGTGGCTCCTGTGTGGTAAGTGTCTGTCCTGTATACTAAATGCACAGCAGATGCTGGACATGCCTCCTGCATTTACCACACAGGGTTTGCACTTACTGCACCTTAACCCATCACTAACTTCTTTAAAAGTTGCCAACTTTCAGTGCTCTAAGCACAGAAGGTAGTAGTGTCTTCCAAACTATGAAAGATCATATAATACACAAACATGCATTAAAGAAACACAATAGAGACTAAGAAAATGCAGCCTGAATTTACTTATTCAAGTTCCAAAAGCTGTAACTAACCACTGAAAAATAAAACATATCCTCTAATACAAAAATATAAATACAATTTCCTCTAATAAAAACAATATAAATACATATCCTCTAATATAAACAATATAAATACAATTCAGTACTAAACCATCTGAAATATTGTACACTATACATACTGTCACAATTATTCATCTAGCAGTAACATTGCTCAGCAAATATCAGCTTGAGCCACTCTTGTTTATGCATTTCGAAAAAAAAATCATGAAAAAGTGAAGTGGAATACAGCTAAATCTGTCTTCTATAAAAGGGCAACACGCAAAGAATTTTTATGTAGGTAAATCTGCATAAGTTCACATTTTTATTATTGACCCCTCAATTTGAGTAAAAGTATGTGCGCTATTCACAGTGCAGTCATTTAAGCCTTTTTTGCTTGTCAAACTGGTCCCGATTCCATCCGGTACGTACAGGCCCTCTGTGATCCCGGTCAGAACCGCACATACAGAGGGAATTGCGATTCTGATCCCGTGGGGTACATCTAGCCCCGCGAGATCAGAATCGTGAGCAGGTCTGTACGTACAGGCCAGGACCATGATTCAGCCTGGCCTGCACATATAGGTCTTGCCCAGCTAACTCAAGCAGGGCTTTCAAATGGAGCCGCGGCACCATGGCATCCAGTTGCCATGGCACCGTGGCTCCATTTAAAAGCTGCGATCCCCAGCCGCCAGCTGCAAAGGTGCTTTCCCCACAGCCTTAGGAGACCAGATCGAGGGTCAGTAACATAAATATCATAAATAGTTAAAGGATACATATACAAATCATCATACAACCCATAAGAAGGATAAATAGTGCTGATAACAGAATTAAATAAATAATAAAACCAATTCTTAATCAACTGATAAAAAATTATTATATAAGATGACTACAAATGCAGAATAACATCAAATAAATAAATCTTAAAAAACTGGATATACCAGCAGTATGAATGTACCTCCTATTAAATAACATATCTCATTCAACGGCTCATAAACTAACTATTGTTGTACACTAAACAGTGGACTACATCGGATTAAAAAAATATATATACTCATGATGTGCATGTCCCGATTCTAAAAACAATTATCTCAATGTGAAGAAATAAAAGCACATCTAAAGCACCGGAGAAATTTAACAAAGGAAACCTTTCAAACCATTCGTTAAAAATTGAAACTACCTATTTAAATATTCTGTTGTCTGACCCTAAACAACATGAACCAGAGGGCTGCCAGAAACAATCAAGTAAAAACTAAACTCCAAAGGACAGCACTGTGTATGCCTAGTCGATAAACACCATACTAGTAGTATTTCTTCACATTGAGATAATTGTTTTTAGAATCGGGACATGCACATCATGTGTATATATATATTTTTAATCCGATGTAGTACATTGTTTAGTGTACAACAATAGCTAGTTTATGAGCCGTTGAATGAGATATGTTATTTATTAGGAGGTGCATTCATACTGCTGGTATATCCAGTTTTTTAAGATTTATTGAGCCTCCAAGTACGAGGTGTCTATTCTCCTTTTTCACTCCTGCTGCTTTCTCTACTTGCGCATTAAGTGTTTTTTTATGATTTTAATAAGTAACATAGATATTTATTATAAGTTTCATCCATCTAATTGTTAATTATCTATTCTAGCCATACAAGTATAACCTTCTATGAAGGACCATTGCTTGCTGTGTTTTCTCTGCTCTATTGAGGTATTTATTATTTATCATGGTTGCTTGTCACACCCCTTACTTTCTTAACGGTTTTAATTATTTATTTATTTATTTATTTATTTGATGTTATTCTGCTTTTGTAGTCATCTTATATAATAATTTTTTATCAGTTGATTAAGAATTGGTTTTATTATTTATTTAATTCTGTTATCAGCACTATTTATCCTTCTTATGGGTTGTATGATGATTTGTATATGTATCTTTTAACTATTTATGATATTTATGTTATTGATGTACATATATGTGGTTTATTGATCAAGATCTAGTCATCTGTTCTGACACAATGTTTTATTATTATTATGTTTTTATTTGTTGTTTATGTTTTATGTTTTAGTACCTTACCTGATCAACCCCTGACGAAGGTTTGCGAAACACAGCCTGTGTCGGGTTGGTAATAGGTCTACGATTTAATAAAGTTGTGTTTTTCCACTAGATCACTTCCCAGCTCCGGGCCTGTCAGATGCACCCGACTGGGAACTTATTCCATCTCCAAGGTGGAATAAGTTCCTCGTCCAAGCCATTTGCTCTGAACGTATAGGGCCGACATTGGGATCGGCCCTATATGTCCAGGGCCAACAACCGCCTGCCCTAATGCCGCCCCCGATCCGCCCCTTCCCCGCCCCTGTCTAAGGAGTGGGGAAGTTAGATGGGGTCGAGAGGGGGGAACGAGTAGCGGGGATGGACATCCCAATGAGACATCCATCCCCACTATTTATTTATTATTTATTTATTTTATTTATTATTTACATTCTCTTATATACTGCGCTATTCTGCATCAGTGCGGTTTACATTGAACAAACTGAAATTACATTGAACAGGGCATTATAACTTGGAGATAACTATTTTACAGGGAACATGGGCTATGGAGGGTTAAGTGGCTTGCCCAAAGACCACAAGGAGCACCTGTGGGACTAGAAACCCCAGTCCTTCCGGCCCAAGGTTGCTGTCCTCTAGTGGGATTTGAACCCCCGACCTTCCGGCCTGAAGTACCTTGCCCCAACCACTAGGCCACTCCTCCACTCCACTATTTGTTGCTCAGAATGACCCCCACTGTGTTTTAGGCTCAGAAATAAGTGCTTGTAAAATTGTCCAAGGTATACATGCATAAAAGAATGCCCTCATGACATATAGTGTGCATTTTTATGTGGTATATGCTTAGGCATTTCCAGGGGCAGAGGTCGGGCGGAGCTAGGGCAGAGTTGCAAGATATGCACATTATAAAATGCTCCTATATCTACATAAAGATAGGTGGAAAAGTTACTCCTGACACAGAGCAGATATAACACTGTGTAGATGCCTTTAAGAAAGCTTTTCAATAAGGGCACATACTGTATGTGAATACAGTAAGTTGCCTTTATAAAATAGGTACAACATATGGGTATGTGGGCCTTCATACTCTAAGCACCATATTATAAAAGTACCCTTAGTGCAGATTTCCCAGGATTTTATGATATCCCCAGTTAATAAGCATGAGTGAGATTTGCATACAAATTGACATGCATGTCATGCACCTGAAAATCTGGCCTGTTTTTGGTCCTCAAGGATCGAACTTGGACAAGTCTAACTTAGGGAGTCTTTTACTAAATGTCACTAACAAGTTAGCATGGGTTTTAGCATGCACAGATATATCAGCTACTGACCTCTAAAATGCCTTAATTGGCACTCGCACACTAATTTGCATAGTGGGTGGGTTAGAGGCAGAGCACGGACATGGAGAGCACATTAGCATGCGAGTGTAGTTAATGTTGCACTTAGTCCGAGTGCACCTAATAGCACCTCTATTGTAAAGGACAAGGAATGAGACACATCATTGCTGATGTGAGATGGATCCTTGAAAAGACAAAAGAATACCAAAAGGATATCTATATGTGTTTTATCGACTACAGCAAGGCTTTTGACTGTGTAAATCATGAGAACTTCTGGGCCACATTAAGAAGCATGGGTATACTAGAACACCTGATAGTTCTCTTGAACAACCTTTACACTGAACAAGAAGCAACAGTTCAAATGGAACAAGGAGAAACAGAATTGTTTAAATCAGCAAAGATGTATGACAAGCAATGTTCCCTCTAATTTTCTATAGGCTGTGTGCGCATAAAATATCAGCTGTGTGCACCTTTTGAAGGAAGGTTAAATTTTTGTGCGCCACATAATGACACTCAGAGTTATATACTTTAAAATTTGACTACACGTCAGAATACAGTATGTACACCACATTGATTTTAATCAAATTAAATGAAAATAGACAATTACTAAATGAAGCGGGAAATTTCTAGTAATTACAATCATTACTTTTAAATTTTAAGACGTCTGTGTTGTTTTCTATCAGAATCAGAGCCGTAATTTTTGTGCGCTCTGTTGTAAAGTATGTGCGCTCGCTCAGCGAGGTGTGTGCGCGCGCACACGTGCACAGCTTAGAGGGAACAGTGATGACAAGGCTAAATACTTTCCCCCTTCCTGTTTAATTTATATGCAGAGCAAATCATCAGAGAAGCAGGACTATATGAAGACAACTGAGGTGTGAAGATTGGTGGAAGACTCATCAGCAACCTTCGCTATGCTGACGATATCACAGTACTAGCTGAAAGTGAAGACGATCTGAAACATTTGCTTCTAATGATCAAGGAACATAATCATAAAATGGGACTGCACCTTAATGTAAAGAAGACAAAGATCCTGACAACAGGCAGAATCAATAAGTTCATCACTGACAGAGAAGAAACTGAAATAGTTGACAACTTTAACCTACTTGGATCAACTATCAATAAAGAAAGGTCAAGCAGTTAAGAAATCCAATGATGCATTGCTCTTGGCAGAATGGCTATGAGGGACCTAGACAAGATTCTCAAGAGCAGAGATGTTTTTCTCCATACAAAGGGGTATGTTTACTAAACCGGGCTAACGGTTAACCCGGGCTATCTGCCACTAAATCCCATATTATTCAATGGGACCTAGTTGCAGATAGCCCGGGTTAACCGTTAGCCCGGTTTAGTAAACATACCCCAAAGATTCAACTCATTCAAAACATGGTTTTTTTTCAATAATGTTATATGGATGAGAAAGTTGAACAATGAAAAAGATAGAAAGGAAGAAAATCGATGCCTTTGAATTATAGTGCTGGAGACAAATATTGTGAAAACCATGGACTGCCCGAATAATAAACTATTCAGTACTAGAGGAGATCAAACCTAAGCTTACTTTAGAAGATCAGATGACTTCGACTTTTATACTTTGGACACGTCATGCGAAGAGAGAGATTGTTAGAGAAAGACTTCATGCTTGGCAAGGTTGAAGGTCAACACAAAAGAGAAAGGCCAGCAATGAGATGGATCAATACAATAACAGCAGTTATGGGTGTCACTCTATCAACAATGAACCGCCTGAGGACAACTGTCCAGAGGGTTGCCATGAGCCGTTACAGCTCGACTGCACTTAAAAACAACAACATTCCAACTGTATGTCATTATTCCCTGTTTAATGTATCCATTTGTTTTTGATGTAAACCATATTGAATTTAAGAAATGCAGTATAGAAGACTGTTAAATAAATAAATAATATTTTTAATAGCATGTTCAAAGGTATGCAACAAAAAAAAGATGTCTGTGCAATGTGAACATAGTAATTTCTGAGAAAAACATAAAATATGACCTGGACAGGATTAATGGCACCCTTCACTAATATTTGGTTGCACAACCTTTGGCAGTGATGACAGCTTCCAAATGTTTCTTGTGGCCATCTATACATTTTGTACATCAGTCAGCTGGTAGTTTTCCCACTCTTCAACTGCAGTTTGTTCCTGCTAATGAATATTTCCTGTATTCCTTTTACCAATGGCAGATTTCAGCTCTTTCCAAAGGTTCTCAATTGGATTGAGATTAGGAATTGTAAATAACAGTTGTTCTAATTAGTCTAACAAGCTTCCCACATCCAAGGTTCCCCATATTTATTCATTTTAAGAATGCACCAGCAGAGGGCAACTCTTTGGCCCTTCCATGCATATTCGGGGAGTCATTCTTGCCAGCAATAGGTCATTTTCTCTTTAATTCCCCTTTTTGCCCTCCCCCCCAACCCATCCCTATCCTCTTGTCCCCCAACTCCTTCTCCCCCTTCCTCCTCCCTGCGAGCACTGCCCCCTTCCGAGTCAGTAATATCACAGACAAGAGAGGCATTTCTCCCATATAGTCCAATAATTGCTCTGTTCCAGGGATCCATTCAATCTTTTCTCTCTCAATATCCAATCAGCCATTTCCCACATCCTCGCTTTCCACTCAGTGTAAGTTGGGGCCACAGTCTCTATCCAATGTGCCACTATAGCTTTTCTGGTTAACATAAGCACTACTTGCACCAATTTTCTCTTGACTGCATTGTGCACTTTCTCGCTCAGGGTCATCCCATCTCCCAGTAACAGGGCTTTATAGTCCCATTCCACCTGAGTGCATGTAATCTCCCATCCCCTTCCAATATTGTTGTAGGGTTGGGAATTCCAGAAAAAAGTGAGCCCACTTTCCCTTTAATCCTCTATACCACTGGCAGTTAGGGCTCTTCCACAGGCACAACTGGGCTCCCCTCTTACACGTCAGGTAGGTCTTGTGCAGGATTTTTTATTGCAATTCTCTTAGACCAACATTAGGGGTATGAAGATAGGTCTGCAAACAGTTTTCTCATGAGGTGCTTATCAACTTCTTCTCTCAGTTCCCTCATCCAAACTTGCCCCAGTGTCCGGTGCCACTCCCACAGCCATGTCTCCTGAGCCATCCTGTACCAGTATCCTACTCTATTATATTTGACTGGTATCTTCTGCAAGATTCTGTCTATTTTATTTTCACTATTTGTGATTTTTTTCTATACCATTCCTTCCCAAAATCGGGGTGGTTTACAATAAAACTGAAATGAATTACATAAAAAGCAGTGAACAATGATACATCAACTTAAATTCCAACTGGTCTTCCACCGACCGGAATCTGCTAGTGATGTAGTGGCCAGATCAAAAACCAACGAGTAAAAATTATTTTTTGTTTTTTGTTTTTATGTTTGTAATGTAAGGTCAAAAGGCCTTCCAAAAAACACACGCCCATTTGTTCTAAATAAGATGGTGCCCAACCACCAATGTGCTAAGATACAGTATGTACATAATTTAAAATAGAATCACATTTATATGATCCATTATCTAGGCCAAAACAAGTACTTAGCTGGTAGCTGAAGCCGGGGCCAAAGCCAGAAATGAATTAGCCACAAACAGAGTGACATAGCACTGTGTTTTGAGCCCCACAAAGATGGCCCTGCTTCAAGCTTTTGGCAGCAGTTCTGTCAAGGCTGGACTACTGTAACATTTCTTATCTTGGTCTCCCACAATATCAGCCAAACATCTCCAGACTCTCCAAAATATGGCAGTACATACCCTCACCTGAGCCCTTCAACCTCCCCTTCTTCCTACCCTGTTCTTCCTGAATAAGGTATAGCCCGGTATAATTACATCCCAGTAATGATTTTCTGTGAACCATGTCTCCGTAACCACCACTAAATCCAAGTCAGCCTCTTCCATTAAAGCCTCAACATCTGAGTATTTATACATACTGCTTTCCAGATGTTGCCCCTTTTACCCATTTCTACAGAGGTATTTAATGCTTTACTTACCTGGGGGCTTTCTTCACCTATCTCCAATGAATCTAGTTTAAAGCCCTCTTCAGTAGGTTAGCCAGTCTGCTGCTGAAGACATTTAAACCTTCTTGGACCGATGGATGCCATCTCTGCTCTGTAGGCCTTGGAACATCATCCCATGGTCCAGGAAACCAAAACGTTCTCGATGATACCATCCATGCAGCCATGCATTCATTTCCAGGTTGCGAACTTCTCTGCCGTGGCCTTTACCCTCAACTAGGAGGATTGAAGAGAATACCACCTGCGCACCTATCTGCTTCACCCTCTGTCCCAGAGCCATGAAATCACTTTTGAAATACTCAGAGGGATACCTAGCAGTATGGTTTGTACAGACATGGATAAGCAACATTGGATAATAGTCAGTAGGCTTGATGAGTCTTGGCAAACTCTCTCTAATATCTCGGATTTTGGCACCTGGCAGAAGGTACATTTCTCTGGACATCAAATCTGGTTGGCAGTTCGATGCCTCAGTACTCCTGAGAAGAGACTTACCAACCACCACTACCCTTCTCTTCCATGTGGTGACTGATTCTGCAACTTTGGGGTGCTTGAGTTGTGTTTCTTCCCTTTTCTCGGATGCTTCCACCTCCTCTACTTCCAGGGCTGCATACTGGTTCTTCAATTCAATGGCTAGAGGAGTTGAATTGTTGATACTGCAGGCTCTGATGATTCATGTCCAACCTTCTTCATTCTGTAGCCTCCCATCTTCACCTCTATCAGAGAGCTTGGATGTTTCAAGATGCATTTCATCAATGTACTTCTCACTGTCTCAAATGCTTCTCAGCCTCGCCACTCTTATCTGAGCTCCTCCACTTGTTTCCTGAGAGCCTCTGCATTCAGGCATCCTGCACATGGAACCAGTCCTTCAACTGGCATTGGGATCTCTGTCTGGACAGAGGCAGAAACTGTAATTGGGGCAATAGCTTTAGCAATATGATTTTTCCCAGGCATTGTTTAGTTGATGGAGCTTTTGTACCTGTTGAAGTAAAAGAGACCTACCAAAGTCCCTACCTGTTCCTCAGTTGTCCTTGCTTGCATTGGAGTCCATCAGGAATGTCAGTACCTGAAAGGCCCTGAAGACCCTTATACAGCACTGCCTAGCTGCTTAGCAAGCTAATATCTAAGGCCACTAACACCTGAGGAGGTCAGTGGCTTCAAAACGTTAGCTGGAGTCAGTCAATGCTTACCCTTACCTTCCCTCTCCTACTCTGTCACCCTACCCCTTTACTGTTAGGTTTACTTTTATCTTTCCTTTCATACAAATATACTTCCTTTTTAAACTTTATTTTAGTATTTTGTAAACCGCATAGCTTGTTTACAGTCTTTTGCAGTACATCAAATAAATACAACCATTAGAGATATTTTGAAAATCTAGCCTGTTAGTGTCTCTCAAGTCCTGGTGTTAGGGTTCCTTTGGGGCAAATGTTCCATAGCATTGTTTTGCAGAATTTATTCATACACAATTTTGTGCTGTGGAATTTTTTCTCCCATTTTCAGAAGTTGGGGGAAATTGGAGACTTGGTTAAAAGATGAGTTATTTCAAAATTATACAAGTAAACAGTTTTGCTGTATTTTCTATTTTTTTTGTCCCAAACTTTCTCTTTTTCTAAAGATTCCCATATTCTTATCCAGTCATAATGAAACCAATGCAAATTATAGCTACTATTCACAATTTAGTATTATTTGTAGGAGTTAATTATATGTTTCTCCGCTATACTAGGATGGTGTCATCTGTGATGTGGGTGTACACATCTGCTAGTATACATGACCCTAAATAAATCAAACCTAAACTTTTGTGATGGTGGGAAATCTATAAAAAGCTAAACAAAATCACTTTTGGCAAAAAGAAAATCCACATTCCATTTCACATCTACTACCAAATGTGGAAATGCTTCTGAGTTTCTACAGTAATTGCATTTTGTACAATATTTGACCATTGGTATGATATCATTTTAGCTATGATATTTAGGATGATACATAATGGATAACATGTCAATATTAGGTTACTTAGAAGGAACTTTTCTTTAAAAGAAAATTAACCTTTTTGAAGGATTAGCCAATATTGTATCTGTTTTCATGCAAGATAGCAAACTTCGATCTGTATGTCAGGGATCAAAGAATGACCAGTGCAAGCAGTATATGGTTGTATAGATGCTAGAATATTTTGCTACGAAAAAGAAAGCTGAGGTGTATACAGACCATCTCTTTTTAGAAGTTGAACAGAAATACAAAGACAATATGCATATATAGGGGCAGCATGTTTACTAAAGAATGCCCCGGTAGCACATATTTGGGCGCGGTAGCACACAGAGGCCAATGACAACTTCAGGGGACATGTGTGCCAGTACCCCTGTTGTTAGTACTTTGTAAATACACCAGCACCACACAAGCCAGCTGAGGTGGTGTTAAGTGCACCTGTGCTAACAGCAGCATTTGCAGTTAGCGTGCTCCCAAAACGCCTGCACTATCTGTGATGCACAGTCAACACCCAAATTCCACACCTAACCCCCCGCCCCAGTTCCTGCCAAATCACACGCCACCCAGCATTTAAGATGAAAAGCTTACTGTGTACTAAACCCCACACTAACGATTATCACGGCTTAGTAAACAGACCCATAGAGACTGATAGATCAATATTCACAAATCAATATATCTATATTAGTAAGTTAGCCAGATAAATCTTCAAGGGTTGATATTTTCCTTCTTTGTGCCACCACCACCCCCTTCCCTGTTCTCTAGGTAAACTTTGTCCTGGTAAAAATGTCACAAAATGTACTTCCAAAATAAAAAGTGGGGCTGAAGCAGTTCCCAGGGCTCAGTTCTAATATTCAGTGTTGGCAGGATAAAGTTACAGTATGTACATAAATTTGGTTGGACTAGAAAGTCAGGGCATTTTTTCAGGTAGTATATGCCAATACCTTTTCAGCCACCTGCAAAATTTGCTCCAGAGCTTGCCCTCAAAAATGTCTTGCTATACGATCCTCAGGCTGCCAGCTGCCCAGCTCTAACACATCTTCTTGCTGCTCCTCCTGCTGCTTTCTCCCTCTTCTCCCTCCTGCAGCCCACACAAGTGGAAATATCCCCTGTTTGAACTATATACTAGGGGTGTGCAATGCAAAAAAAAAAAAGAATCAGTTTGTGCCCATTTCAAACACATTTTTTTCCTGATTTTTAGGCACTTTTCATATTGTTTGGGTTATTCAGGTTTGTGCATGCACAAGTGTGCACGCTTGATTGTATGCACATTAATTTGTAGATGCTCTATACAATGTATAGTATACATGCAAGTGACTTCTATGCACTTTCACTTTTAAGGTGCCCAAATGAACTGAATGCACACTCACCAATGTACACCCTAGTATGTATGTAGTATGTACAATCAGTGGTTGTCATTGTAAGGCATATGAGGACAGATTTAAAGATCTCAATATGTATACTTTGGCGGAAAGGCAAGAGAGGGGTGATATGATAGAGACATTTAAATACCTCTGTGGTACACAAAACAAGAGCAGGAAGCGGAGAACCCTGCTCTTGTTTTGTGTGCTGATTCTCTGCAGGTGGGGTACCTTTTTTGTTCCTACTCAATACCTCTGTGGTATACATGCACAGGAGGTAGCCTTGTTTCAGTTGAAAGGAAGCTTTGAAATGAGGGGTCATAGGGTGAAGGTTAAAGGGGATAAACTCAAGAGTAAGTTCAGGAAATATTTCTTCACAGAAAGGGTGGTGGATGCATGGGATAGTCTTCCAGTGGAGCTGATGGAAGTGGTCAGCCAAAATACATGACCTTGCATTTCTGCATTTTTAATATTGTATCTGAGTTCAAAAAAGCATAGGACAAATATAGAGGATCTCCAAGGGTGAGAAAGATATTATAGAACTTATTAGTTCTTATGGATGGGCAGACTTGGTAGGTCATATGGTCTTTATCTGCCTTCATTCTCTATGTTTCAATGTTTAATTATGCGATGAGAGACATTACTACCAGACTTAGGCAGACTGAATTACAAAGTTTGTGAAGACAAAATGGCAAAACAGCACATTTGTAATATGCAGTAACAGGGCATAATAGGAAATGGATCCTGGCCTTAAGAAAAAAAATGGCTTATAAAGACAAGTAGTTTGCCTCTTGTAATGCTGCATACACAAGGCAAAAATCAGTTTAAAAGATTAACAGAAAACATACACACAGTGAAGAACTGGCATATAAGAATGTTAATGAGAGACAGTCCATGACAGGATGTTCAGAAGAAGGTAAACACATTGGACACCAGTAGTGTACGTTGAAATATCAAAAACTATAGAAATTGCCAAAGGTACTGTGCATCCATCATGAAATTCTCAACACCAGAACGCCAGAAAAATCAATTGAACACCATGAAACTGTACAAAAAGGACAGAAACAAGCTGCATTATCCACTCTGCACAGACTGCCCTAATGGGAAGGATGGGGAACGCAGATCATAGGCAACAGAGTTATTGTGCTGTCTTGGAAATCTGTAGGCTGAGCTGTGCTCAGGCTCCCTTGAGGAAAACCTGGCCTGGGAACCTCCAAGAAGTGAGAGAGTATAAGGTATGCCCTGAAACTGTGCTCCTATGCATCCAGACACCTCAGGCAATGACATGGGACATATGTGTCAAGAGTCAAACCACACAGAGACAACATGTGCAGAATCTGGAGGTGTCAATACAATCTGGGAGGTTAGTTGAACCACTACATTGGACAGAAAGTTTCTCAATGAATCTTGATATTGATGAAGGTCATCAAGATAGTTAATAAGATATACAATAACAATGACAATACAAACGACACATGGCTCATGGACATGGTCTGGTCCTAAACAAATGAGGCAAACAGTGCACATCCTCTGTGGAAGTTTCCAGAGCATCTATCTTACACATGGTCAAAAACCTGTCATTCTGTCAAATGAATAACTTATCGGAGTAGAGAAAAAGGTGAAACATAGAAACACAGAACATAACTGCAGATAAAGATCCTATGCTCTATCTAGGCTTCCCACCTGTAAGAACTATTAAGTTCTACAATCCCTTCTTCTCCCTCAGAGATACTTGTCCTATACTAGTCTTGAATTCAATACAGTTTTCATCTCCTCTACCTCTACTGCAAGGCTGCTCCATGCATCTACCAGCCTTTCTGTAAAGAAGTATTTTCTCAGATTAGTCTTTCACCTTCATCCTACCTCCTGTGCATTTATACCATGGAGACATTTAAATATCTCTATCATGGTTCCTCTCTCCCATGTTTCCTCCATATTGAGATCTTTAAATATATTGCCAGATGCCTTATCATGAAGATTACCTACCATTTCAATAGCTGCCCTCTAGACCCAATCAATTCTGTTTATATCCTTCTGAAGGTGTGCTTTCCAGAATTGCAAGCATTACTCCAAATGAGGGTGCATTAGAGACCTATATAAAAGTACTATCACTTCCCTTTTCCCGCTGGCCATTCTTCTTCCTATGCACCCAAGCATCCTTTTGCCTTTCACCATTGCCTTTTTTACCTCTTTGGCTATTTTAAGATCATCTCAAATGACACCACAAGATGCACTAGATCAACAGCCAACAGAGCCTTCCAATTCTGCGCCCCATCTCTATGGAACACCTTACCAGCACAAATCAGAGCAATACCTAATCTAAGTCAGTTCAGAAAGGCTTTAAAGCATTTCCTCTTCCTTAAATATCTCAATGGCAGCTCCGAACAGAACCCCCAGGTGAATAGCAGAAGTGGTCAAACAGATAGACCCCGCAACGGACCAACTTCACAATGTAAATAGCAAGTTGTTCCATATACTATTGTACCACTGTTGTATATAGTTAACCAGGATATCCTTTATCAGATAACCCTGCATTGTATTTAGTTTCCCCTACTTCGCCAAGTTATACTTCCTGTTAAATGTAATGACCAGACACGTGTAAACTGTCGGATGTTTTCTGTTCAATGTAAACCGCGCTGATGTCTAATAGTGCGGTATATAAGAATTGTTAATAAATAAATAAAATCTCATATGATCACCCTCAGGTCCTGTTCTTCTTTTGTGGACTGAAGTACCTCACACCCTGCACTGTACCATCCCTTTGGCCCAAAGACATGACCCTGCATTTTTTAGCATTAAATCTTAGTTGCCAAATTCTTGACTACTCTTTTAGCTTCGCTTGATCCCTCCTCAAGTTATCCACACCTTCTAGAGTCTCTACCCTGTTGCAGATTTTGGTATCATCCTCAAAGAGGCATACCTTTCCTGACTGATGTGTCTCAATATTGCTTACAAAAATGTTAAAAAGAACAGGACTAAGGACCATTCCCTGAGGCTCGCCACTGGTAATGCCCTATCTTCAGAATGAATTCCATTTACTACTAAGCTCTGGTGCCTCCCATTCAACCAGTTTCTTACCCAGTCAAACATTATAGAGTCCATCCCAAGGGCATTCAGTGTATTTATAAGTTGTCAATACTGAAATATAAGTTTACCACATCTAGCACTCTATACCCCCCCCCCTCCCCTTCGTCGGAAAACAAAAAGAAAGAGCTTCAAAGGACAAAGGAAAACAGTTTGGGGGAATGATGTTACATGTTCATTTGGCAGAGCAGAAGAAACAAAACTGATCTGCTGAGAGGAACACTTCGTACGGGAAGGGTCATACACGCTGAGAACCTTTCACTGAGTTGTGACCCATGGGAGAGTAGTTCCAGCCCAGTGCCATCCAATGCAGTCACCATTCTACGTGTCTGATTCAATCCTGCTTGCCGATGGAAAATGGCATTCATCAACTTTGAGAATATTCATTTTTTATCTTTGCATTTTAATCAGTATAGGAAGAAATGTGCTTCAGTTTCTCTTTCTCCAGTATATCACTGCTCATACTTTGGCTTCTTAGGGTTTCTATTGTCAGTTTCAGTTTGAGTTTCTAATTTCTGGGTCATTATTTTGTATTGGGTGAAGGTCTGTCCATGTTCTGTGTGTGGCTGAACTAACATATGCTGCTAACATGTCGGGGCATGTTTACTAAAGGGCGTTAGCTGCTACTGCGGCGATAATGCGGAATTATCACGTGGCAGTAGTGTGAAAAATGCTGACATTGTAGAGCTTTTCTGTGGTGTCTGCATTTCACGCTGTATCTCCAGGCTTGGGCAGAGAGTGGGAGTAGAGTGTGCATGCCTGCAATGGGCGATTAACGCGGACGCTACCAGTGCGTGGTAACTGCTGCTTTGCAGGCTTCGTGATTGCAGCTAATGCCACTTTAATGGGTGGTGATAGCTGCATCCATGAAATTTGATCCCCACAATCCTTAAGTCTTCTCCATGGTATCTGGGGGAGGGGGGATGGGAATGCTGGGAATTACCTTGTAGATATGTGGGACTTTTGCAACTAATTCAGGCTTATTGCAGCTATCGCCGCCAACATTAGCTGCAAAAGCCTAATGCACTTTAGCAAACACACCCCGTTGTGTCTGTGTAGGGATCTACAACAGTCTTGCTCATTTGGTTTTCCAAAAAAGGTGTGTTGTTTTTCTAGAGACTGGTATAGTATTTGAAAATTCTGCCTTTTCATGGGTTCTACAGCTGATTGAGGGTGACATGGCTACTCTAGGGATGGGGCCAGTAAGGACGACCCTGAAATGTGAGTGTCGGCACCTTTCTTTCTAGAAAAAAGTACTTCCTAAAGTTATTCAGATACCTTTATCTGCATAAATTTACAGCATGCTGGTTCGCTAAATATCAGACCCCTGTTTTTGCTGTATGTTCTTAGTCAATTTATTTGTTAACAATGTTAGCATAAGGATTAAGCAAAATATACAAAGTCTATAACATTTCAAAGATCAATCACAATATATTAGTTTTAGCATTTATTTCCTAAAATTATATTTTTAAACCCATAGCCCTGACATATTTATTAAAAATATATACTATCTACTGTTCGCTCTTGTGCCCACTATATATTTTTGTCATAGTTTGCTGAAAACCAATTTACTGGTTAGTCCTGTTTATGCTTTATCTTTAAGTGGTGCAGCACTCTGCTCTCACTGCTGCATTTTTCCTGTCCATATTTGTAAGCATGTTCCAGCAGTTCTAACTCTCAACTGGAGTTCCTGACATTGAGATATGTTTCCATAAAAATTACAGCTTGTAAAAAGAGGACGTCTATGTTTAAAAGCTGTTATTAGTGGTGACACACTCTTTCCAAAAAATGCTCTCTCTTGTGCAATCAGACCAGGAACAGACGCCAAACGCCAAGAAAGTGCATTTGATATTGTTAGAATATTGTCAGTTTCTATTTAATTTGAGTTATTCCTATTTATCATTCAAATAAAGTAATCTGGGCCCGAAACTCAACCCTCTATCTGTCTACTGTACATACACAGGCTAGCTGATATGTGGCCTTTCTGATAGTTGTAAATGGTAATCTATGGGAGTAATGAAAAAAGAGACGTTTTTATTGAGAATTTATGTTACCCAAGATGAGAGCCCTATCACTCATAGAATCTATCTGTGTAAACAGGGGCCAGTTGTTTCATCACCTAGACTGAGCAAGAGCACAATGACTGTGATTATATTTAAGAGCTAGCACCTTCTCTCTAATCACCAAAGAGACAAAGAAAACAAAATCAAGTCTATTAGCCTTAGAACAGAAACCTAGAAAAAAAGGAGCTTACTTACGTCCCTGGTCCCTGAATATGTATGGGTCTGAAAAAAACTCACATCTGTCAGATTCCTCATCTCCCCCATGTCCTGAACATTTTGGGGGTAATTTTATAAACAACTGTATTTATTTATTTATTCATTCATGTATTTAATTTTAAATGATTTATATCCCACACAATCGCCAAGGCAGGCAATAAAAAACATACACTATTTGTTATCACATACAATCAATACAAACAATGTAATTAAGTAAATAAAATAACATATATATAACTGAGAAAGGTTTCCATTTAAAACAGTGCTATAATAGAATTGCCATCAGAGTCTCAACACAATCATAAATATTCACACATACTATATGCCTATCAGTCAAATTCAGGAAAAGCCTGTTTAAATAAATGACATTTCAATTTTTTTCAGAAGGTCATCAGTTCTACTTCAGCTCGCATCTCAATTGGCAAAGAGTTCAAAATAGATGGAGCAGTCATAGAGAAAATGATCTTACATATACAATAGTGAATTAATTTAAAGGAGGAAACAGCCAATAAGTGCACATCCTGAAAACGTAAAGTTCGGAAAGGACAGTGTAATTTAAGCAAATACGATAGACTAGCAAGAACTATGTTGTGCAAAGATTTAAAAGTAATCATAATCACTTTATTCAATTCTCGAAATTCAACCGGCAGCCACTGCAGAGCAAATAAGTGATACCTAATATCCTCGGATCATTTGCACTTAGTTAAAAGACGAGCAGCAGCATTTTGAATTGACTATAAAGGAGACATAGTAGCTTTTGAGAAACCTAAGTCCAAAAGTGAAAGGATTAACACTTTTAATACAGAGCGAAAATTAGTACATGAAAGATGTGGTTTTAATTGCCAAAGAAGATACAATTTATAATAAGCAGTGTTAGCCAATCTTTGAATGTAATCATGTAAATTCAGTTGGGTATCTAGCCAAACCCCTCAAATCTCTTACAAAATCTCTAAACACGAAAGAAAGAGATGCAGATTGCTTAGATTAGTGCTTATGAAACTGCCCAAGCATATACATGCATAAAAGTAGGTGCTAGGAAAACACAGTATTTATTCTTATGCAATATACATTATGCAGTCCTGGAGAGGGAGGATGGATGGAGCAGACAGGGCGAGTGGAAGCATATGAGGTGCCCTAGGTGAATCCTCGGAAGAGTAGCCTAGTGGTAGAGCAACTGCCAAGTACAGAGAAAATCAAGGGTTCGATTCCCACTGGCACTCCTTGTGACTTTGGGCAAGTCACTTTACCCTCCATTGCCTTGGAAGAAAAGGCTGGCAGTCTACTTCCAGTGATACATTGCCAAGAGAAACCCAGAGGTAGTTTGGTTGCTATGAGTCAACACTGACTTGATGGCACAAAAAAAAAAGGTGAATCCTCAATCTTGCTGCCCCTCTGCTCCTGCTAATGCCCCCGCTGCCACCCCTCTCCAAGACCTGCAACCACTACTGCTACTATTTATCATTTGTATAGCTCTACAAGACATACACAGAGTTGTACATATAGATGTAAGACACTATCCCTGCTCATCAGAACTTACAATCTAATCAAGACAAAGAACATCACAAAACTGGGGACTAGAGTATGGTAAGTAGTGAACAGTGAGTGAGAAGCATCAGGATCCAAAAAAAGCCTCAAAGAGGTGAGTTTTTAGCCTAGATTTGAACAGGGCTAGAAAAGGAGCCCAACATATTGACTCAGGTAGTCTGTTTCAGGCATATGAAGCAACAAGGTGGAATGAATGAAGTCTGGAGTTGGCAGTGGCAGAGAAGGGCACAGATACAAGAGATCTGCCAGAGGAGCGGAGTTCTCGAGGAGGGGTATAGAGTGAGATAAGAGAGGAAAGATAGTGGGGAGGTGCAGAATGAATACACTTGTAGGTCAGTAGGGAGCCAGTGAACTGACTTCAGAAGAGGGGTTTCATGAGCATAGTGACACTGAAGGAGGCCATACAACTGAGTTTTGAACAGACTGAAGGGGAGAGAGATGATTCAAAGGGAGACCGGTGAAGAGCAAGTTACTATAGTGGTGTCAAGGGATCACACAGCAACTCAATGCTTACCCAAAGTCTCCACCGCTGCATTGCTGTTGTTGCTAGCTTTGACCAACCCCTCTAACACATACTTCCTGTTAATATGGGAGTGGAAATCTGAGTTGGAGGGGGAGGGAAGCAACTGACACTTACACTCATAAAATTACTCCTTCCTCAGAGTAGGTGAGAGTTTATGTGGGAGAGGCTTTTCAAAGAAATTATACAGAAAGGAACAGTTTTGGATGATCTGTGCTGGGTCCGCTGCTTTTTAACATATTCGAAAATGACCTGGAAATGGGAATAACGAGTGAGGTAATCAAATTTGCAGATGACACAAACTTATTCAAAGTTGTTAAAACCTAAGAGGATTGTGAAAAATTGCAAGAGGACCTTGATAAATTGAAAGACTGGACGTTCAAATGGCAGATGAAATTTAATATGGACAAGTGCACAGCTATGCACCTAGGAAAGAACAACCCAAACTATGGGTTACACGATGCAAGGTTCCACAGTAGGAACCACCACCCAGGAAAAAGATCTAAGTGTTTATTTAGTTATTTAACAAATTTTTATACCACCATATCATAAAATCAAAGCGGTTTACAATATAACTCAACAAAACTTTACAGATGTGTTATCGTGGATACTACATTGAAATTCTCCATCCAGTTTGCAGCGGCAGCCAAGAAGGCAAATAGAATGCTAGGAACTATAAGGAAAGGAATGGAGAATAAAATAAAGGCTATTATAATGCTTCTGTATCGTTCCATGGTGCAACCGCACCTTGAATATTATTTGCATTTCTGGTCTCCATATCTTAAAAAGGATATAGCAGAATTAGAAACGGTACAGAGAAGAGCCACCAAAATGGTAAAGGGTATGGAAGGATATCCCTATGAGGAGAGGCTTAGAAGGTTAGGGATCTTCAAAAGACACAACTGAGGGGAGATATGATAGAGGTCTATAAATTAAAGAATGAAGTGGAACAGGTAAACGTAGACTGATTGCTTATGCCCTTAAAAAGTAGAAAGACTAGGGGATGTACAATGAAGCCATAACCCGTTTAAGACTAATAAGAGAAAATATTTTTTCACTCAACGCTTAATCAAACTCTGGAATTCGTTACCGGAGGATGTAGTAAAAGCTGTTAGTGTAGCTGTGTTTAAAAAAGGCTTGGACAAGTTCCTGGAGAAAGATCCATAAACCATTATTAAAAAGATCTAGGGAAATCCACTGCTTGTCCCAATACAAGCATCATGGAACCTGTGTGTCTTTTGGGGAAAGTGCTAGGTACTTTTGCCCTGGATTGACCATTGTTGGAAACAGGATACTAGGCTTGATGGACCTTGGTCTGACCCAGTATGGCATATCTTATGTTCTTATGCTCTTATGATCTGACCCAGTATGGTATATCTCATGTTTTTATGTTGTGTTCTTATGTTTTGCCTGAATACTGTGTCACCATCAGGTTTGAATTTAGACACTGAGTAGGCAGAATGTTTGTGATTGATAGGACTTTGAGAAATATGGATCTGATATTCAGCAGTGGGGGCTAGTGTGATGACAGTGGCTAGTTGTTGCCGCTGAACCCTGGACCTAGATATTCAATGCTGGAGTCATATCGGCCCACGAGCATTGAATATGTGGGTCAGCTGGATAGCCAGGAAGCTAACTGGGCAGCAGCAATATTCAGCCACCACTTAGTTGTCCTTGATGGTGAAAGTTAGGCAAGCCTTTACTGTGGGGTTAGTTTGGGGCATTTTGTTTTGCCTTTATAAGATTCACAAACAGATCCAAAGAACATAGAAAAACTGACAAAAAGCAATACAAGCAAACACTCAACTCAATGATTTTCAATTCATTTAACCCTAAAAATAAAACATATGGATCATTATACATTATGGAGATCTAGATCATTAGATCAGTACATTCCATTAAGTATAAACATAATTCATTAGACAGATTAAATAGCCAGGTATACTACGGTATGAGAAGTCAGTCCAATTAAACTATGTAAAAAAACACTCCAGTCACAAGAAACTTTCAAATGTAATCTATTTACCTGCACTTGCTACAGATGTGTAAACATAGTCCTTCCATACGATACAACAATAGATGTTCTTGCTGAGCATTTTTTTGCTTGCTTTGCCTTTTGGATGGTCGAAATAGGGTACGTTCAGAGGACGATGAAGATGATCGGCTGGTGTGTGTATTGTCATATTTTGTGCTGGCTCCAAAGTCAACCTCGGTAGTTTTCCTTTCTTTGGCAAATTTTTCCTTTATTGGCTCCATCTGTGGCCCTTTTCAAATCCAGGTTAAAAACTCACCTATTCGAGGCTGCTTTTGGATCCTGATGCTCTTAGTCTCCTGCTCTCCAACTTTGTTTCCTTACCACTCACCTAGACATATCCTAGTCCTCAAATGTTGTGTTGTCCGTCTTGACTAGACTTTTCAACCGCCAGAGTAATAGCAGTCCTCGAGGATCTGGGGTGGGTCATCAATCTAGCAAAAAGCAGATTAATACCCTCGCAGGAGATCGAGTACCTAGGGGCAAGGTTTGACACAAGCAGGGGCAAGGTGTTTCTCCCAAAACAGAGGTCGGTCGCCCTAAGAGTCCTCTTGGCGCAATTCCTCGCCAGGCGGAACCCTTCGGCCTGGCATTACCTCCAGGTACTGGGTACCATGGCGGCAACGTTAGAGGTGGTACCGTGGGCCAGAGCACATATGCGACTGCTCCAACGGGCATTGTTACGGCGCTGGTCCCATCAACATCATTCTTTGTCCAAGCAGCTCCCCTGTCCTCTCCAGACCAGGAAGGCTCTTCAGTGGTGGCTCTGCCCAGGGAACCTAGATCGAGGAATGCCTCTCGAGTCTCCTCTGTGAGTACAGCTGACGACGGATGCAAGTCTAACCGGCTGGGGGGCACATTGCGAGGGACAGTTCGCTCAGGGCAGCTGGTCTCCAAAGGAGTCCTAGTGGTCCATCAACAGACTAGAGTTGTGGGCAGTGAGCTTGGCTCTCAGAGCTCTCGAGCCTTTTGTTCTTCAAAGAGCTGTCCGGGTTCTCTCCGACAACGTTACGACAGTGGCCTACATAAACCACCAAGGGGGAACAAGCAGCCCGGCCTTAGAGGAAGAGGCCGACATCCTGTTACAGTGGGCAGAACTTTATTTGTCAGCGCTTTTGGCACAGCACGTGGTCGGGATAGACAATATCACGGCCGATTACCTGAGCAGACACAAGATAGACCACAGAGAGTGGGAACTGGCTCAGGAGGTCTCCGAGCAAGTGGTAGCCCGCTGGGGGCCTCCAGTCATGGACCTCATGGCTCGTTGGCAATCTGCCAAGGTGAGTCAATTTTTCAGTCGCAGGAAGGAAAGGATGTCAGAAGGCCTGGACGTCCTGGTTCAGGAGTGGCCTTCGGAGGGCCTTCTATATGTTTTTCCCGCCTTGGGCTCTCATCGGGAGAGTCATCCAGAGGGTGGAAGCCCACCAAGGTCTGGTAGTCCTCATAGCCACGGACTGGCCACGGCACCCATGGTACGCAGATTTGGTGAGACTAACAGTCGACCGACCGTGGCGGTTACCCTGCAGGAACGATCTGTTCTGACAGGGGCCAGTGCGGATGCCTCACGTGGATCGATTCTCGCTTATGGCATGGCTATTGAAAGGGCTCGGCTCAGGAAGCGAGGTTATTCAGGATCGATGATTTCGACCTTGTTGAGCGCGCGGAAGCATTCAACCTGCCTTTCCTACGTGAGGGTTTGGCGGATATTTGAAGCATGATGCGAGGAACAACGAAGGAGTCCCTTCTCAACTTCCGTTCCGGAGATTCTGGAGTTTTTACAAGCTGGTTTCGAGAAGGGCTTAGCGGCCAGTTCCCTTCGGGTACAGCTAGCAGCCATCTCGTGTTAGGTAAGGTCAAGGGGAAAGCCTTAGGAGAACATGCAGACGTTAGCAGGTTCCTGCGAGCGGTGAGGCGGCTGCAGCCTCAGCAGAGGTCAGTAATTCCTCCATGGGATCTTAATCTCGTGTTGAAGGCGTTAACCGGGGAGCCCTTCGAACCAGGAGAAAAGGCATCCCTGAAGGATTTAACCCTGAAAACAGTATTTCTAGTGGCTATCTGTTCGGCCAGGCGTGTCTCCGAACTACAAGCTCTTGCGGCTCGCCTGCCCTTTCTTTCCTTCTTTAAGGACAGGGTAGTCTTGCGGACAGTCCCTTCCTTTTTACCTAAGGTTATTTCGCCCTTTCATGTGAACCAGGTTGTATCTCTTCCATCTTTGTCTGGGAAAGGAAAGACTGGGGGAGAAGAGGGTCTTCGGAGCCTGGACGTGCGTAGAGCACTGAAGCGTTATCTGGCTCGAACAGCTTCCTTTCAGAAGTCCGAACGCTTATTCATCCAGTTTGGGGGCCCGCACAAAGGGGAAGCTGCAGCCAAGTCTTCCATCTCTAGGTGGGTCAGGGAGGCTATTGCTTCTGCCTATATTCTCAAGGGGAAACAGGTCCCGGTGGCCCTTAGAGCGCATTCAGCTAGGGCCCAGGCAACGTCTTGGGCAGAACATAGTTTGGTTCCTCCACAGGACATTTGCAGAGCAGCGACGACTGTGCAACCCTTCCAGCAGCTTGGAGGCTGAGCCCACATTGTTTTGATGATGCTGGGGTATAAATACCACTGGCACCACCCACAGGCACCAGTAATCCATTGAAAAAGCAGACTGATCGGATGAAACTAACGTAACCCTAACTTCATAAACGTATAACCAATCAAACCAACTCTTTTTCTTGTTTTTTATTTTTGTTTTGTTTTTTAATATCTCGCAGGGAAGATGGGAGCGAGGAGAGGGAGGAGGAGGAAGGAGGAGGAGGAGGCAGAAAGGAGGAGGCTTGCCTAACCCTGCGCTCACCCCCCCAGCCCTAGCAACTCCACCGGCTTCATCGGACGCGGTGTTTGAGAGACCTCGCAGAGACTCCGTGAACTCCTCTTCGCTTCCTATCTTCAGTCCGGATTTCTCCCTTCATGAAGTAATTCTGTCACTGAAGAAAAAGGAACTGGGAGGGATCAGGGACTGGACTGGAGTTCCTTCAGGAACACTAATTAGCAGGTAAGGACTAATTACTTCTTCCTTATTGTCACTCCAGTCCAGTCCCTTGTCTTCTGGGATGTAACAGAGCGGTTCAAATCTGGGAGGGGTCCACCATCCCGGACCGAAGTACGGCCTCTCCGAAATTAGCATCCGCCGCTGCCTGAACATCTAGCCTGTAGTGCTTGTCAAAGGTATGCAGCGACGACCAAGTCACCGCTCTGCAAATGTCCTGTGGAGGAACCAAACTATGTTCTGCCCAAGACGTTGCCTGGGCCCTAGTTGAATGCGCTCTAAGGGCCGCCGGAAAGACTGTAAGCTCTGATGAGCAGGGACTATCTCTTGCATGTCTCTGTACAGTGCTGTGTATGCCTTGTAGCGCTATAGAAATGATTAGTAGTAGTAGTACATTTTGACACTGCACCCAATATTTACAGAAACCCCATGATTGACTATTTCTTTGGACAGAATATTGGTGAGCTCTTAGCTGAACAGAAGTTTTCAGTCCTTCATGCTATTTGGAATGGTGGGCACAATTCCTGTGGTCAGTATGCTTGGTGCACATCTACAGTTACCGGCACTGAATGGATCAATCCTTTTGATAGCAGGAAAACTGAATCATGAGTCACTACTGATTAGTATGTTTGATTAGGTGGTATATATTATTATGTGTCCATGCTCTTTAGTATATATCGGAAGAAGAAAAAGGAAATTAGGCTACATCTGAATGAGCACAAAAGCAAAATTGCTACAGCTAATGAGAATGCTCCTCTGGTCCAACACTGGATAACAAAAGGCCATAAACTGACTGATCTGAAACAGAAAATGGTGGGGAGGTGATTGCGATTATTGACTCAATTATAGAATGCAGTTTTGGATATATAAATTAAATACAGTGACTCCTGCGGGTCTTATCCTTGAAACTGAAGGCAATCGTTTTAAATTAATGACATGGATGGTCGATGATAAAGACGCTGACACCATGTTTCCTTTGAGAATATGTTGACGATAAGAGAGTGAACAAGACACTGGAGATGATAGCGTGTATATTGATGGAAATTGGCAGACTCTGTATTGCTTATGTGAGAATATGAACCCCGATGCAGAAAGATAAGTGCCATATGTCAGAGATTGGAATAGTTGAAGTATAAATATTATTCAATGAACCACTCTTAAATATATATATTAAAAAATACCTATGATGAAAGTATATGTGAACTAATGATATTTTATATCTAATGAGTGCTACATTTAACTTTTGACGGTCACCACACAATTATTTGTCTGGATGAGCTCTATTTAGTAACAGTATTTGAGATCTGAGCTCTGCTTTTTTGAGATTGCTGAGGTGGCTAGAAGCTGAATTTATGTCATTGGTTTGATGTAGGAGCAAGGCAAATGAAGTAGTAATAGAGTACCTATTACATATGTACTGTGATTGGCTGTTGTGAACATGTGGTGGTACAAGCATAAAGATGCTGACACCATTTGCTTTAATTTTTCAGCAGTGGAGTACAGTTGTAGATGATACGGATTATCACGTTATATGAAGTCCCTAAAGTAGAAGAGGATTTGAAACTTATGCTGGGTATTCATAATGGAAATAAGTGGACATATATAATTGTGATAAGTGCATTTTAATGGACTCGTTTTCAGGACAGGATTTACACATTAGTGACAAGTGCATTTAAATATACTGCGTTTTCCTCACTTAGTCTAACTGGAGTAAGTTGGCTCACATAGTATATCTGACTATAAGCATACTGACAAACTAAAGAATGGCAAATCACCTGTACTGATTGTTATGCACCCCAGAGTACTGAAAGAACTCAAAAATGCAACTGCAGATGTATCATTAAACTTCTCTACAATACCTGGAGATCAGAGGGTGGCCAACGTAAAGGCAATTTCTAAAAAGGGCTCTGGGGTGACATGGAAATTACCACCCGGTGAGCTTGATGTCAATGCAGGGCAAGAAAATAGAAATTAGATGCGTGCAGTTCAAAATTTTTCATTTTTGAAAAATTTTCTTGTGTCATTTGCAGTAATTTAAAATTAGCTACAATTTAGTTTAGGGGTCGTTCTGAGCCGCATTTAGTAGGGATGTATGTCTGGTTTGGACTTTCAAACTGAAATATTAGAATTTGGAATGGAAAGATTTTCACATATTTATAAAAAATAGTAAAATGGGCTTGAGTGGATCATAAGAACCATGGTAAAAATATCTTAATTGGTTAACTAAGCCTGACAAAAAATATATCAGTAACCTAGTTTTCATTACAGAGGGGGTTTGTTTGGTGTTTCAGGTTCCTGTTTAACCCAAGATTTGGTGCTTTCAATGTGTGGTACACTAGGCAGTGGCCTATGCCTAAATCTGGGTCTGGTAGAGTTGCCTGCTATCTCTGTTGGGAAATGGCAGAAGAATGTGGTAGGGAGCATCTGCTGGGCTAGGTGAATAGGAGCGAGCATCTTTTTAGGAGGAGGGATTGCTACCAGGGGAGAGGGAACTTGAGGCTAGATGTCCCTACATGCACTGTGTAGTTAATTCTCCCCACTTTAATGCAGATCATAATAAACTTTCTGATCTATACTGTGAACGTGACTCATCTTATTAATATTTTCCTTGCATTGCACCAAATTTATTTTTGTGATATCGGTAATGCTTCCGTGATAATTACCAATAAAGAAGGCTAATGCAGTTTAATGTGTTAAATACTGAATTCAGTATTCAATACGCATCACTACATTATTGTGGCTTAATAAATAGGCCTCTTTGGTTGTTTTATGAAGATTGAATCTGACCCGAAACGTATGGGAAAGTGACCACATGAGAGAGCAGATTGCCATCCTGAAGCCTTACAGGGACACCAGCTTTTCCTTTCTGACATGAACCCACCAGTAAGACAACAAGACTGGTTTTCTATCTTGGGACAAACACCTTTTTCAATGTGATCCCATTTTTGTCTTTGCAGTAAGGGAAACTTTGGTGTCAGAGTTGGACTGAAAGTGTCTTTATTGTTGTTGGCATGCTGATGAAGATGAGGAGGGCTTGAGGAATAGTCTGGTAAGTGGAGAATGAGCTGCTGCAACATTAACAGCTGCTGATGTTCCACATCTCCCTTGCTATATTCCTACAGCCACATGTTTTGTGTATCCTTTATGTGTCACTAGAGTTTTCCACAGAATATGAAGTTTCCTTTTTGTTGTTGTTGCTGTTTCTCATCCCACCCCCTCCTCCCCAGATACTGTATGATGGCATGCTATTACTGCTGTGCTACATAATTAGTAAATTAATATAACCGTCAGAGATTAGTGTCTGTCTGCATATGTAACTACTGGCAGTGTGTCTCACTTTTATTGTATTTACCAGCCTCAAAGAGAAAGAAATTAAGAAGTAAAACTTTGCATGATTTGGGACATTCCTTCCTGACATGCTGCTGCCATTGCTTGTTTGAGTTATACAGGGCCCGATGTAGTATTTTATGCTAATTTGCCCTCCACAATAGTAAATGCTTACACATAGTCCACTCTGTGTGAGCAATTATCATATTTTAATTCAAAATTAATGACCTGCTGCAATGCAAAAGTGTGCATACTAGCTTGTTAAGTTTTAATTTTGTGAAAACCAATATGTGAAAATGTCTTCAGCTTTTGAGGTATAGCTTTATATACTGCAAAAACTGGCAAGTGTAGTTATCCTTTTTGGCTCATTTCAGCAGCAAAATTTTGCTACCCGGTTTAGCTGCATTCAAAAGAGGCCATTAATCAGTGGTTAGTATGTGGGCCTCTTCACTTGCATTTGACTGCATGAAGTGATGGCATTTGTTGGATTTTTAATCTATACACTTCCTATTTTTCCCTAATCAAAATTAGATGCTTTCACAGCTAAATCCACAATGAAAGGTAGGTTTGATTCTAAGGGCCAGCCCCAGGGTTGGTGCAAGGTAGTAGGTGCTCTAGACAAACTTTCAGCCTTATGCTCCCTCGCCCCCCTCAAGATTTTTATATCTAAATTCAACAGTCATGATCATCCCAGCACCAAAAAATCCAGTGTGTGTCTTTGAGTCAGTCCTGACTCCTGGTGACCCAGAAGCTCCTGGGTTTTCTTGGCAGTGTCACCGGAAGTAGATTGCCAGGCCTTTCTTCTGAGGCAATGGAGGGTTAAGTGACTTGCCCAAGGCCACAAGGAGTACTAGTGGGAATTGAACCCTGGTTGCTTGGTTACCAAGCCAGTGTTCTAACCACTAGGCTACTCCTCCACTCCATCCCAGCACCACCCTCCCAAAAATGTATAATTTGACATGATGCTGTTAACATATTAGACTTTCTTTTACCTGCAGAAAAAGGATGTGCTGATGGCCCTTTGACTTTATATGGCTGTCAGAATCTATTGCTTTGCTTTGAATGCTGCTGTTCTTTGTTGCCCCCTTGATAAACTGCTTCCCTAGGCAACCACTTGGCTTGCCTAATGGTTGGGCCGGCCCTGCTGATTCTCCTGGAATCGAAGTGTAACATTTGGCAGATTTTATCCTGTTCAAATTTATAGGACAGTAGGAATAAGGAACCACAACACAGAACTACAGTAGCCTGGTAAAACCAGACGAGTTGACAAATCAGCTCTCACCCTTCCCAAAATCCTAGTTTTCCATCTGAACAACTATAGTTATAATCTGTTTCATATTCCAAATACCACAGTATAAAGAAGGTTTAATGTAGAACATCTGTTTTTTTTCCAGTTGACCTTAGTTAAACTCAAGTGCTGCAGCATGAAGACATTTAAAGACACAGGGTATCTTTTACTGTATGAAAGAAATTGCAGCTGTCACTTGGGAGCGGATGTTCTAAAATGTGTGAAGAAGTTCAAAAAATATTCTGAAACATGCAAATCCACGAAACTTTCAGCATTTTTGCCTGCTTTTTCATACATTGTCTCCTTTTACGAAAACAATTTGCAAATTTTAACTCTGCTCCGTAGCAAATTTATGTGTCTAGTCCACTATGCACAAATGTTTATTTAAAAACTCATGGATAATAAGCTGCTGTGATGCAAAAGCACACAAAGCACTCATTTATGAAGTATGCAACAAGAGGCACACTGAAAAGGCTTCACAGGCCCATTTTCACAACGATAACTATAACTGGGAACAAAGTCCACATGCAATTTTGCTTCATAGCTCTTTTGCATGAGTAACAGAATTGCGCTCATGCTGAGCTACTGAGCTGTGGGAAATCCAGAGTTAGTACATTGGCCTATTAGTTGCACAAGATCTGCTGAACTTGCAGTAGTCATTAGGATAGATCCAACCTAAACAGGAGGGTATGTTTACACGGAAGCCGCTGTCGCTGTTTAGTAAACATACCCCAAGAAGGTGTGAAATTGCACTGGAATGAATTTACATGTGATATTTAAATTTGTTTTGTTCTTATTATAGTGCTAGTTTATACCATTTTGTATGATATTACAACAATACCAACTTTAGCATTGGTCAATTTCATATCATATTTTGACAAAAGTTGAAATCATGAAACTCATTAAATCTACAGGTTTATTAAATTAGTTCAAATACCTAAATGGGATTTAGGTGGTAAAATCCACAAATGGATCTGCAGAAATCCTGCATGGATCCATAAAAGTTCTGGCATGAATCTTTGTGGATCCATGATGGATTTATAGGCATTCCACAGACGTGTGAGCAAAAAAAGAAAGAAAAAATGTAGTTCAATAGATCTCATCAAAATTTGTCAATTATTTTTTTTAACTCAAGGCAGGCTGAAATTCCCTGGTTAGGGTTCAAATCAAATCAGTTTGCATATCACTGCTGAAAATTTTCAAATCAACATCGCAAATTCCAAAAAGGTGCAGATTATGAAGAAGCAACTAAATTGTTGTTTAGAATCTACTGAATTACTAGGGATAGAACTGTCTAGACTACATTTCTTGTAGTGTTACTATTGCTGAAGGTGGACTAGACCAGAAAGTCTAAGCAGACCTACAAAGAAAATAAATATATGCTCTCTGCTACCCCAGCTATGGTGGAAATGGGATTCCATATCCACTGGAAACTCATGCTACTAACACCATGTTTGGACTCCGGATCCCGCGTTCAACGCAATAAATATCTTCCATCACTACTGTTAATGCAGAACCTTAGATTCCAAGTTCAGGCCATTGAAAGTGTATTTAAATCCTCCATGCCCTTATTTGTAAGTTTGACCCCTTGTGGCAGTCTGTAAGACTCCACTAGAGGTTGACCAGTGCCATTTTGAACTTGGTGACCAATGGGACAGGAGTGACTGAAGATTGCACCTGCCCCCCGCCCCCCTAGATACCAGGAAAATCCCCAGGAAGAAGCAGGTAAATCATGGAGGGGAGAAGGGACATGTGGGGAGGATACTGATGATATTGGTGGAATTCAGAGGATATAGGAAGGGTACTGATGATGCCAGGAGGTGTGGGAAGAGTATTGACAATGTCAGGTGGGGTTTGGACGAATGCCAGAAAGACTATTTTAAAAAGCTGAAGATGGGAAAATCTGGGGAGAACACAATGCTTTTTCCCACATACAGCCTTTTAAAATGGCTGCTCCTGGTAGCCGTGGAAGCTAACATACATGCACGTCCTTATAGTATTTCACAAAAAGCTCTACTAAAGGCTTTGCCAAATGCAAAATACTGGGGGAATTGTAAATGTCTTCATCTGAATGTTTCCATTTGAACATTATTTGTAGAATAAGCCTTAATGTGCCTTTATAATACAGTAGTGCAAATGCAGCAGCAATTGCAGCTGCATTGAGGTTGTGCATATTTATGCCTGCTTGGGAGCAGATATAAATGTCTGTCCATAGATTAGTGTGTCTTTATTCACAGTTCTTCATGGGCTCCACCAAGACTGCTTAACCAGCAAAACATACAGGAAAAGTACATTAGTTCATGCAGCCGTGCGCGATATTCGCATGGGGTAAATTTATAATAACTATTTTATGCACATATATGTGCTAAAATGACTTCATGAAATTACCCCTTTAAGGATATATATATCTAGTAGGCCCTCAAGTGTTAGCTGCTCAAAATAAAAGAGCCCTGAGATGTGCTTAACATTTGTGCTGAAAATCATGTACAGAAGCAGATGAAGAATTGCACAAATTTAGAAATGCATAATGATTGATTCTTAATTGCTGAAATGAAGGGCCCGAATTTGAGCTGCGCATAGCCCACCCACCTCTCACCTAACCCGGATTTTCCATGCAGTGGTCATATATGGCCCTGGCATCGAAAATGCAGGTGTCACCGTACAGACAGGAAGCCACAGGAGCTACCCGTGTAGCACCAATTTTCAATGCTACACTGTTAGCCCCAGCGCCTTAAAGATAGGTGAGGTTTTCACATGCCTATCTTTAAGGTGCAGAGCCCTAACCGTGTAGTATTGAAAATAAGTGCTACATGGGTAGCGCCATGGCCCATCTCTGCTCCGCCCTGAAACGCCCCCAACACGCTCAGATGCTATGCAGATAGCATCGGGGCGTGTTAGGGACATATCTGGGATTTTCGAAGGGCACTACCTGTTTAGGTGACCTTCGAAAATCCTGGATAAAGCCTTTACACAGGTAACTAGGAAGTTATGCCACAAATAGAACCACAAGTTGCAAACATGAAAACCAATTATCATCATGATAAAAGATGATAATGATGTATTTTCATTTCTAAAATGTTTATATAGATATGTTTAATAAATATTTTACATATTTAATGTATCTGTATCGATTCCTTGCAATGAGTGAATGTTTTTTCAAAGTAAAAATTTACCGTAATTGAGATTTCCTTTTATGGATTTGAGTCATTAATTATTGCAATGTGTTCTTGATATAACTCGGAAGTTACCCATGAAAGGACTTCGAAAATTGGGCCCGAAGTTTTTATATTTTAATAAGCAAGTAAATAAAGCATTGAGTAATATAAAGGAGTTGTTTGTTTAACACCATAAAGATGATGAGCCTGATATTGCAAGGTATTTACATGGTTTACAGCAGGGGCGGCCCAAGGGGGGTGCGGGGCCATGTGCGGAGACTTATTGTGGGGCCTTGTTTGCATAAAAAGCTTCATTTGCATAAATATTAGCATAATGTTAGCACACCTCTTAATGAGTGTCTGGATAAAGAACAACTACCAGATTTCTACATTACTATACTCCAGTGTCAACTGCCAGGCACATTAGGAAGTACTATAAACACTGCCCATTTAGAACCCATAGCAAACCCACCATATCATAATAGCACTACCAGGACTCACAAAGCACCAAACCCTACCTATCAAAAAGCAACACTGCAAATATTAAACCAATACATCTCAGAGAATACCAATACATCTCCAACTGGGGAAAGGGAACAAGTAGCACTGTCAAATAGAAACTACATGAACAGAATAACTCAGCTCAGTTACACATGCAGAAGAACATAGACCGTCACCAAACAAAGAACAAGAAATCACAATTTAGAAATCGGAAGACAATAATTAAATTGGGAACCCCTAAAGCCAAACTTGGAATGTACAACACCACTATAAATTAATTTCCTCTTGTACTAAACAAAAATGCAAAGACGTTAGCAATACACATTTCCCAGAGCTGACATGTTACAGTTAATAAATTCAAAATAAAAAAGTATTTTTTACCTTTTGTTGTTTGGGCATTTTATTTTTCAATTGCAATTGCTCCAGTCACTTTCTTCTGGTTTCTTCTGTCTTCTGCTAATTCTCCATTGTCTGCTGTCCATTCATCCTTTCTTCTCTTCTAGATTTTTTCCATTCTATCATCTGCATCTGCTTTAACATACTGATCGTTCCCCTTTTGCTCTTTCCCTGATTTCTTTTTTATTCTTTTATCATCCAATCAAATTTCTCCCTTCCATCCTCAATCCCCACTTACTCTGCCAATACCCAGCCACTCGTAGATTTTTCTTCCCTACTACACAAAATATCTTTTCCCCCTCCATCCTCATTCCTCCAGCCCCATCCCCTTCTAGTCCATCCCCAAAATCAGCTCCCTTCTAGTTCCAGCCCCACTCAGCATCTCCTCCCTTCTAGTTCCATTCTCCCACCCCACCCCCTGCATTAGCCCATTTCCAGTCCTAGCCCCCCCCCCAATCAGCCCATTTTCAATCCTAGCCCCCCATCAGCCATTTCCAATACTAGCCCCCCATAAACCAATTATAAGCATATTCCAGCCCCACATCAGCCCATTTCCAGTCCAAGCTCCTCCATCAGCCCATTTGCAATCCTAGCCCCCCATCAGCCATTTTCAAAACTACCCCCCCCCCATTGGACATTTTCAATCCTATTTCAGAACCATATCAATCCATTTCCAGTCCAAGCTCCCTCTCATTCAGTCCATTTCCAATCCTATCCCCCAAAGCCCATTTCCAGTCCTAGTCCTCCCCATCAGCTCATTTGCAGTCCTAGCCAACCTCCCACCACACTCAGCCCATTTCCAATCCTAGCTCCCCCCCCACACCCCACTCAGCACATTTCCAATTTTAGCCCCCTGCTCCGACTCAGCCCCCTTCCCCGCCTCAGCCCATTTCAAGCCAAAGTCCCCCTCTCCCCGAAGAGCCCGGCGGCAGGCTTTAGAGGCCCCGGCTCACCTCCTTTTAGCAGCTCGCGGCTCCCAGCAGGTCCAGTAACAGTTCCTTATAGCCGCCGAAGTGAAGAGTGTTGTTTCCTTCACTTCAGCAGCTGTATTGTAATGAAGATCACAGGCGTGCTGGAGGTCAAAGGACATTTCCGGTGTCCCGGTACTCAGCGCACCTGCAATCTTCATTACAACACAGCTGCCGAAGTGAAGGAAACAACACTCTTCACTTTGGTGGCTGTAAGGAGCTGTTACTGGACCTGCTGGGAGCCGCGAGCTGCTAAAAGGAGGTGAGTCGAGAGTGTGCAAGATGTTGTTGGCGCGGAGCCCCCTGAAGCGCCGGGCTCTGTGCAAACAACATTCTCGCTCAATGGATGTAAAAGCCCCTGCTGAATATCCCTGAGTAATGCCATCATACACCCCGTTGCTAACTGCTTAACATCAGGGCGTGTCGGGGGCGTTCCAGGGCTGGTACCTGGGGATAATTAGGCAGCAGCGATATTCAGCCGCTGCCAGATTATCCCTCAGCGGTGAACATTCGGCACAGCAAAAGCTGTCCTAACTTTTGCCGCTGAAGCTAACTGGGCAACGGCTGAATATCGCCGCTTCTGCATCATATGGCTCATTGGGCACATCGCAGCAGACCCAGATATTCAATTCCAGTGGCCGGATATGACTCCAGATTGAATATCCAGAGTTAAAGTCCAGCAGCAATGGCTATGCACCTTAGAGGCACATAGCCGTTGCAAATCAATATCAGGTCTGCTATTACAAAATGACAGAATATTTCACATTAAAGACACCCTGGTGGCAGCTCCCCTCTACTCCTAAGCATATGGAGATGTAGTCTAGTGGTTAGAGCAGCAGGTGGGGTAACCAAAGAAAGCAGCGTTTGAATCCCACTGGTATTCCTTGTGGCCTTGGGCAAGTTGCTTAACCCTCCATTGCTTCAGGCATGAATTTAGATTGTAAGCCCTCTGGTGATAGGGAAATGCCAACTATAAGTTGCATTGAATTAGTGGAAAATTGTGAGCTAAAAAAACAAACCCCTAAACATACTTAAGATGGAGCCATTTCTTGGTAGTTAATTCAGAACAGGTGGTCAGTTTTCTTTGTTGGATCTCCTGTAATACGTATGCTTTGAATCCATGCCCCCAACTTGAGTCGTAAAAATAATTATGCATTTATATTCATAATGGGGGTCATTCTGATTCACATTTAGCAGGGATATATGTCCAAGTTGGACGTATATCCCCACTAAATATGAGGATGCCGATTCCAGCCAAGGAGCTTCCTGCTTGAACTGCAGAGATTTGCGGGGAGCTCTGGATGGGGGCAGGAGAGGGGTGGGCCAGAGGAATATTGAGGACGAGGAGTAGGCGAGACCCTGACCCCGGATGTACAGGGCTGATTTTGGTGTCGGCCCTGTACGTCTGGGGTTGGTGATCTATACGGGCGACTTATTCCACCTTGAAGGTGGAATAAGCCCTCTCCCGATGTCAGTGATCAGCCTGGCTGGGACCCAAGATTTATTTATTTATTTTATTTATTTATTTTATTGTTTTTATATACCGCACTCTTAAAAATCAGCGCGGTTCACAGACAACAGTTTTGTGCAGAACAGGCTCACTATTATGCACTTACATTGAACTATGGTCGGAATACAAATAGGAGACCAAGTTGTGAACTTTATGGTTGATACTGGAGCAGAACATTCAGTAGTGGACAAGAAGATAGCCCCATTTTCTACAAAAGCAGTCACCATTGTAGGAGCAACTGGTGCCAAAGCTACAAAACCTTTTCTTCAGAATCGCATATGCAGTCTAGGAGGACAGCAAATAACTCATCAATTCCTTTACATGCCAGAATGTCCAGTGCCACTACTGGGACGAGATATGTTAGCCAAGCTACAGGCCCAAATATCCTTCACTGAAAGAGGAGAAATGCAAATGACAGTTAATTCACAAGCCAAACCAGCAGGAATAATGCTGCTCACAGTTCCCCGAGAAGAAGAATGGAGATATTACAGTGATGATTCTGTCCAAGACACCTATTTCGAACAAACCTTGAAAAGCATTGATGCCCCACCTGGAGTATGGGCAGAAGGCAGTCCTCCAGGCCTAGCCAAACATATAGCTCCAGTAATTGTAATTCTCAAGCCTAGTGCTACACCAGTACATGTCAAACAATACCCTCTCCCTAGAGCTGCAATTGAAGGCATCCACCGCCACTTGCAAAGATTGCTGGAACATGGCCTACTGAAAGTATGTCAATCCCCATGGAACACTCCACTTCTGCCAGTGAAAAAGCCTGGAACAGATGACTACTACCGCCCAGTGCAAGATCTAAGAAGAGTGAATGAAGCAGTTGAAACTATACATCCAGTTGTACCCAATCCTTACACTCTTCTAGGACTAATTCCTGCTGAAGCCACCCACTTTACTGTTCTAGATTTGAAAGATGCATTCTTCTGCATAAGATTAGCCCCCGTGAGTCAGATATTATTTGCATTTGAATGGCAGGACCCCATCTCTGGAAGAGGGGGCCAACTTACCTGGACACGATTACCTCAAGGATTCAAGAATTCGCCTACCATCTTTAGTGCTGCATTGAATCAGGACCTTTCCAGCTATCCAGTGGCCCCGGGGAAGAGAGTGCTTCTCCAATACGTGGACGATCTGCTGATAGCTGCTGTATCAGAAAGTGAATGTATACAAGCCACCAAAGACCTCTTGCAGTTACTAGATGAAGCGGGATAAAGTTTCCAGAGCAAAAGCACAACTATGTCAAAAAGAAGTGAAATACTTGGGCTTTCGTATAACCCAAGGAAGTCGAAAATTAGGCAGAGAAAGAAAAGAAGCAGTATGCAGAATTCCAACCCCAACAACCAGAAAGCAAGTCAGAGCCTTTCTGGGAGCAGCAGGATATTGCCGAATCTGGATTCCCAATTTTGCCCAAATTGCTAAGCCACTGTATGAAGCCACAAAAGGAGAAGAAAAGTCGCCACTGGAGTGGGGACCTGAGCAGGATACAGCCTTCAAGACGTTGAAGGAAGAATTGATGTCATCACCAGCCCTTGGACTACCAGATGTTCACAAACCTTTCCACTTGTTTGTACATGAAGCACAAGGAAATGCCTTAGGCATGTTGACTCAGAAATTGGGAAATTGGGAACGACCTGTAGCATACCTATCAAAACAATTGGACACTGTGACCAAAGGATGGCCACCCTGCCTGAGAGCAGTTGCAGCTACAGCCTTGTTGGTGAGTGAAGCAGACAAACTCACACTAGGACAGAATATACGAGTCACTGTGCCACATGCAGTCCTTGCCCTTATGGAACAGAAAGCAAATCATTGGCTCACCAATTCCCGAATGTTGAAATATCAGAGCATGCTATGTGAAAACCCACAGATACAACTAGAAGTGAGCCATGCCTTGAATCCAGCCACATTGATACCTATTAGTGAAGAACTTCCAGAGCACGACTGTATAGAAGTCATGGACACTGTATTCTCAAGCCGACCTGATCTGACAGATGTGCCCATAGACAATCCTGACCAAATCTATTATGTTGATGGAAGCAGTCTCATCATCAATGGACGACGCTGTGCCGGATATGCAGTAGTCACTCAACATGAAGTTGTTGAATCATCAGCCCTAGCCTCAGGCACATCAGCCCAGAAAGCAGAATTGATAGCACTTACCCGAGCACTATTACTAGGTGAAAAACTTGTGTTGAATGTATATACAGACTCTAAGTATGCCTTCACCACCTTACATGCCCATTGAGCTCTCTACAAAGAAAGAGGACTCATCACATCCGTAGGAAAATCAGTTAAGTATGGCCCCGAGATACTGATGCTACTTGACGCAGTATGGGCCCCAACTCGTGTAGCTGTCATGCATTGCAGAGGACATCAAGCAGGAAAAGGAGAAGTTGCCCGAGGAAACAGATTTGCAGATGCCTCAGCACGACAAGCAGCTATGACAGGACAGATTTCGCCACAAGCCACGCCGATGCAGGCAGCATTGTTTCCAGTACCCTTGAACTCATGGACACCAAGATATACCACCAGAGAATTAGAATACTACTGTGACAGAGAAGACGGAGTACTGAAAGATGGGTGGATTGAACTGCCACCAGCAGAGGGCAGTCAACCCCCAGGACAAATAGTAATTCCCGATTTGCTAGGACCAGCCGTTGTCAAAGCTTTCCATGAAGCCACACATTATGGGAAGACTGCTATGGAAAAAGTACTAAGACCACATTTCTACATTGCCATGTTACCAGCCCTATCAGCCTCAGTAGCACGCCAGTGTCAAATTTGTGCCAGAAACAATGCCAAGCAAGGTCCTACACCACCACCTCAAGTTCAGTCAGGAGGTGTAACCCCCATGCACCACCTGCAGATTGATTTTACTGAAATGCCAAAAGCCAGTGGATACCACTACCTATTAGTATTAGTTTGTACTTTCTCTGGGTGGGTAGAAGCCTTCCCAACCAGAACCGAGAAAGCCAGAGAAGTCACCAAAGTTTTATTGAGAGAGATTGTCCCTAGATTTGGAATTCCAGCAGTAATAGGGTCAGAACTGCACACTGCATACAGACCCCAGAGTTCAGGGAAAGTTGAGCGAATGAATCGTACCTTAAAAGCCCAAATGTCTAAGCTTTGCCAGGAGACACACTTGAAGTGGCCCCAAGTGCTCCCAATAGCTTTACTCAGAATACGCTCAGCTCCTGTGAAGTCAATAGGTTTTTCCCCTTTTGAAGTTCTGTATGGTAAACCCCCACCAATAGCGCAAGGAATTAAAGGAAGTCTAGCCCAAATTGGTTCAGAAATAACCAGGCAAGAACTCCTAGCTCTTAGTTTTGTTCTGCAGACTCTCCATGCGTGGATCCAAGACCAGTTGCCTATCAACTTGACTGAACCCCTGCATCCCTATCAGCCTGGTACCTCGGTGTGGATCAAAGATTGGAAGAAGACACCGCTGGAACCCCATTGGAAGGGACCGTACACCGTCATCCTGTCTACCCCAACTGCAGTAAAGGTAGCGGAGATCGACGCCTGGATCCACCACAGCAGAGTCAAGCCCGCAGCAGCTCCAGAACCTGAGCAGTGGACCGCGGAACAGCATCACGATGCACCTTTACGAGTTACTCTGAGACGGCAACCAGCAGCATAGACACTTTGTCACAGTGCCTTGCAGTAGCCAAGTCTTTCGAAGAGGATTGCTGTTTTCCATGCAGCAACAGTTTTGTTTCAACGAACCCAATCTGCGTGTGATTTTGCACACTACTTTGATACTACATTGATTAACCATAATTCAAAAGCCAACTGAAATTGCTAAGTTGGTTACTGTGTGATGGACAACTTGAGGATCTTTAATCAACACTCAGCACCCATTGAAATTGCTTTATTAGCGCACGGGACGAAGAAGAGATCGTCGTGATCAAGATTTGCAAGCTGAGGATTCAGAAGAACTCCAATCAACATGTATCTTTATCTTTGCTTGGCCCTGGTTGCCTGTTTTGGAGGTTTTGAATTGACTTATGCTTTACCTCCATGCACTGCTTGCATTACTTCTACTCGAACTGGACTGAAAGTAACTCAGACTTTGGTTTATCATTCTCACTATAAATGCACTGGTAAAGTGACTCGGTGTGTTTACAACACCACTGAACTAAATGTTTGCATTAAAGGTAACTCTAGAGTATGCTATAACCCGCATCAGAACCCATCATATTATACGTTGGAAATACGATGGAATGATGCAGATGGACCTATAATTAATGCTACACGACCACTTAAAGATGCTAGTATACCTGCTGTTTTATATTTTGATGCATGTGATGTTATAAACAGAGATAGTCGTTCCAGATGTGGTACCTGGGAAAAAGCCTATCGCAATGATCATAAGTATATGTGCCCAGAAGGTGCCACGGGATGGAGAAAGTGTACTGGTAAGAAAGAGTCATATAGTACTGCCCCAGCTGCAGATTACTATTGCCCAAACTGGGAGTGTTTTTTATGCTACATGGAATGCTGGTATTACAGATGAACAGAGAGATAAACGAGTTGCCACTTTGACTAAGTCAAAAACAGATGACAAATGTAAGAAAGGTGCTTGTAACCCTTTGCAATTACGGATCCGTAATCCTATTGCATGGAAACAAGGATACAAGTTTGGTTTACGTATTGCAGGTGGAGCAGTAGATCCAGGAACCATTGTGTATATAAGATTGAATACCCAAGCCTACAAGTCATCTAAATATCACATCCATAACACTTTCTATGAAGCTATGCATGTAAATAAGTTTGAAATTCCCCATCCATCCCAGAATTTGTTTCTAGAATTAGCTGGAGCAGTAGTATCCAGTCTAAAGATCTCAGATTGTTATTTCTGTGGCGGAACCCAGATGGGTGACCAATGGCCATGGGAGGCCCAAGAATTGAATTATTCTCTGACTTACAATCAGACTGAATTACACAAGACTACTAGCGAATGGGTGTTAGCGCACTCAATCGTTGGACGTCTTTGCTATGCCAGAACTGGACCTCAGTTCACCCAACAGGTAGGACAGCTGGTCTGTCTTAGCCAGACGTTTTATAATGTCTCTACCAAGAAAACATCATGGTGGTCAGGAAGTAAAGAACCTGAACCTCCTAACCCATTAGCCAGATTTCCTGAACTTGCTAGTTTATGGACTAACCTTGCCAAAACTCATGCTTGGCAAGCCCCACCTGGCCTGTATTGGATCTGTGGAAACCGAGCGTATGCTCAACTCCCATCACATTGGGGAGGAGCATGTGTCTTAGGGACCATCAGACCTTCTTTCTTTCTCCTACCTACAGAACATGGAGAACAATTAGGATATCCAGTATACACTACCCACAGACACAAAAGAGCAATACGACAGAAGAGAGCACCCCTCCAAATAGGCAAATGGGAGAAGTGGGAGGGTGATGATTGGCCACCAGAAAGAATTATTGAGTATTATGGGCCTGCCACTTGGAATGATGATGGTATGTATGGTTATCGAACACCAATCTATATGATTAATCGTATTATTCGCTTACAAGCAGTAGTTGAGATAATAACTAATGAAACTAGCCATGCTCTCACACTTTTAGCTAGACAAAGCACTCAAATGCGCACTGCCATATACCAGAATCGTCTAGCACTTGATTATTTGTTAGCAGCTGAAGGAGGAGTATGTGGTAAACTGAATTTAACCAATTGCTGTTTAAAAATAGATGATAAAGGTCAAGTAGTTGAAGAAATTGCTGAAGATATGCGTAAACATACTTATGTGCCAGTACAGACTTGGCACCCACTGAGATTACCTAACTGGTTTGCTAACCTTTTCTCATGGCTAGGAGGACTGAAATCTTTTCTAATACTAGTATTGCTGATTGTTGTTGTTATTTTCCTATTGCCATGTATAATTCCATGCTGTATGCGTTCCATACACAGTACTATTGATAATACAGTAGAGCGGAAGACCGCAACTAAGATAATGGCTTTATACCAATCTCGTCCTCATGGATATAGTCGGACTCCTCTAACTGTAGTATAATTACTTTGAAGTGATTTAATTCTCACACCTTATTAACTAATAGGGTGAGATTAATCAAAGGGGGGAATGTGGCAGGTGTAGGCCTGTGATCCACAGTGTCTGACATAAGCAAGCCTAACTAGCTTGACCTGTAAATGAAGCTTGTGAAGAGGCCCATAGGAATTGCACATCCCCCAATATGCTGCTATAGAACTAAAGAACTCAGTAAAAGTATTGAATTAGCTTAGACAAGCAGAACAGATGGAAAAATACAGAAATTCATGTTTGAAATTGCTGACAGAGAAGTTATAGAGCCCTGCTTCCCTGCACGTAGCAACTAGCCCAATAGCCTTGAAAGTAGGAAAGTAACAAGTTAGTGAACTGACCATTGTAATTGGGACTAGAAGGGGGGTAAGCAGGTGCCGAGCCCACTGAAAGAATATAATTGGATAATCATATCAGTACCGGGACCAATAGAAGGGGTACGGGAGGTACGGGAGGTTACCGGGACCAATGAAATGTTTTTCTATACCTAGAATGAAGCTAAAGTCTATAAATGTTGTTGTATTGCCAGAGAACATCGCTCAGCCATTTTGAATTTGATTCTGCTTGAGACTTGTGCACAAATAAATGATTTGGACCTTCTGAACAGACTCCTGGTATCATTGGTCTGTCTGCGCTCTGCTGCTACAGTATGGACATGAGTTGACTATAACTGATGTAGGTGATGTAGGTGAGCAGGGCAGGGTGTTACCAGGCAGCCCGATCCTGGCCTCAGAAGGCCCACTCTAGGTTGTGCGGCGGGAAACAGGACGTTTGTTACGGTGCAGGCGATCGGGGTTCTGACATGGAGCTGCGGTGCCATGGCAACGGGACGCTACCATACCAAGGCTCCATGCAGGAGCTGGCTGGGCTAGCTGGGCAGTATCCGGGACATCCAGCAGGCCAGAATTATGGGACGTACTGCCCGTCCAGGCCAGTTGCACCCAATTCTAATCCCCCGGGACATATAGCTCCTGCGTGATCAGAATCAGGTGCAAATCTGGCCCGTCCAGATTCTGGACGTCCAGATGGGCCGGACATGTCCTGAATAGAATTGGCCTTAATATATTTAGATAGTCACCAGCAGGCATTGAACATTCTACTTTTCTACCTCTATGATTTCAAAATGTAGATAGATAGTACGAGTCAAATATTTGACTGGATGGCCAGCGCTGTCTATATAAGAAGGATCTGGGATGGGGTGCTTTTGGAGCAGGGTGGGTTAAAAATTATCCTTTTAGAGGTGATATTCAGCCACAAAATTAATTATTTATTTAATTTAGGCCTGCCAAACAGCTGGTTTAAACAAAAAGTGCTGGCACTGCGATTGCACTGTTTGTATATTTGGCAGAATTATCTATATAAATAGCGGTGCTGAACATATGGATTGTTAAACAATGTGGGACAAGACTTTTTTTTTAGATATGTAAATAATAGGAAGAAGTGCAAAAGTTGCATTGTCAAAATCAGGGGTGAAGGGGAGGAATATATAGGAGCTGATGAAGATAAAAGCAGACTTGCTTAACAAAATATTTCTGTACTGTGTTCACAGAAGAAGGGTCAGGAAGAGCAAAAAACAAACACAAATAGGCATGGAAGCAAGGTAGACCATGAATAATTTTAAGGTTGTATTCGGGAGGAACTAGCTAAACTAAACAGACAAAGCAATGGGGTTGGATAGGATACATCTGAGGTTACTCAAGGACTTAGGTGGCTCTACTGTCTGAAACCTTTCAGTGCTAGAGTTGGGAGTGTTCCTAGAGGGCTGCTGAAGAATGTATGTGATCCTTCTTCATAAAAGCAGAAGTAAGGAGAAGGTTAGAAACTACAGGCCGGTTGGTCTGACTTCTGCGGTGAACAAATGAATGTAAACTCTGCTAAAAGAAGATAGTGCAGTTTCTAGAATTCAGTGGACTGCAAAATCTGATGCAGCATGGTTTTACTAGAGGTAGGTTGTAGTAGATGATTTTGATTCATTTTTTTGAGTGTGCGACCAAGGAGTTGTATCAAGGAAGAGAGAGCTAGATATGGTGTACTTAGATTTCAGCAAAGCCTTTGATGTGGTTCCACATAAGTAATTTTTCATAAATTGTGAGCTCTTGGTGTGGACCATAACATGACCGAGAAGGCTAGAAAATGGTTAAGAGGGAGATAACAAAGGGTAGTGGTAGATGGAATTCATTCTGAGGATGAGGGTGTATCCAGTGGGGTGGTGCAGTGATCGGGCCCATGGTTGGCTCTTTTTAACATTTTTATAAGTGATATTGTGGAAGGGTTGTTAGGTAATGTTTGCTTTTTTGCATATGATACCAAAATCTGCAATGGGCTAGACCTCCTTTGAAGGTACAGATAATATGAAGAGAGATCTAAAGAAGCTTGAAGAAGGTCTTGAATTTGGAAGCTAAGGTGTAATACTAAAAAATGCTGTGTTATGCATTTTGGCTGGAAAAACCCATTGGGGATACAATATAGGGTGTGAATTACTTCTGTGCATGAAAGAACAGCAGAACCAGGGGTGATCGTATCTGATGATCTGAAGATGGCCATACAGGTAGAAAAGGGGACAGCAAAACCAACAAGATGCTTGACTTCATAGGGAGAGGAATGGCCAGAAGGAAAAAAGGGGCCAATGTTAGGCATGTAGGAGCCCAGAGCTGGAAATGTGTAGGGGGCCCGAAAGCCCACCTTCAGGCTATGCCTCCTTCAGATTGAGGCAATCTTGAGGCTACAATGACTTGGTTTCCGTGGTTGGAACCCTCTAAAACTGGCCCTGAGAAAAAGGAGATGATAGTGCACCTGTATAAGTCTCTAGTGGACCTCCTTTGGAATACCATGTACAGTTCTGGAGACTGTACCTTCAAAAAGACAAACTGGTTGGAGTCCAGAGAGCAACTACTAAAATGGTCAATGGTCTTTGTCATGAAGTATTGGGGACACACTTACAGAACTCAATATGTATATGCTGGAAGAAAGACAAGAGAGGGTGGATATGATAGAGGCATTTAATACCTCCATGGCATAAATGCACAAGGGCCAGACCTCTTTTAATTGAAAGGCTCTGGAACAAGGGAATATGAAGAAGGTGAAAGGGAATAGACTTAGGAATAATCTAAGGCAGGGCTCAACAAACTCTAGGTACCAGCTTGCCATGGCAACTAAAAAATCATACCTGGCGCCTGGGGCTCAGAGCACATGGCCGGTACCGGCAGTGTCTTCCCTCAGGGATCCCATCTCCTGTGGGCAGAAGTGCAGTTGCGACCAGGACCAGCAGTGTTTGCCTGCAAGAGATGGGATCCCCGTGGGCAGAAGTGCAGCAGAAGAAGCGATCGCAGCCAGTACATTGTCTACCTAGCCTGTTAAAGAAAAAAAAAAAGTAAGAGATAGGAGAAGGGCAGCAAATAGTCAATAAAACTTAAAGGCATGGTACTTTTATAATTAATAATATGGTGGTGGGAAATGGAGGACAGAGGGTGAGTGCAAGAGGCGGGGAGGGAAAAGGAATGTTTCTGGGAAGGGAAACAGAGTTGGAGTGGGGGAAGGACAGCAAGAAAGGGGTTTGAGTGGAGGAGGGAGTGAAGGGTGCAAGGGAATGGAGGCTGAAGAGGTGAATGCTGGGAAGTAAAGGGCACAATGTGTATGTGCAAAAGGGGTATCTTTCTTATACCACACACACACACACAGGTAACCCACCTCTGCATCACACACACACACACACACACACACACACACACACACACACACACACAGGAGTAGCTTAAAGGGTCAGTTGGCATGGTAGACGAGGGAGTAGGAAGAAGAGCTGGGCCACTGCCTTCTATTGGAGTTGTGCAGTGGCCCATTAAGAGTCTGATTTATTAAGATTTTTCCCATAGAAAATGGTTAAAGTCTTAGTAAATCAGGACCTAAAACCTAAAAAAGTAACGACAATACACCTTTTTGGGGATGGGGGCATGCACTGTAACCCAGGCTTCGGTAGCTGGCCCCTAGATTCCAAGAAAATTTGTCAAGGCCTGATCTAAGGAGATATTTCTTTATGGGAAATGAGGTGATGGAGAAAAGGACTGTATCTGAATTCAAGAAAGTATGGGACAAGCACAGAGAATCTCTAAAAGAGTGTAGTGTCTGTCTTGATTAGATTGTAAGCTCTTCGAGCAGGGACTGTCTTCTATGTGTGTTTGTACAGCGCTGCATACACCATGTAGCACTAAATAAATGATTAAGAGTAGTACTAGTAGTAAAGGAGAGGAAGAGATGGAGAAATTTTACATAGCTGATAATTTTCTTTCCTTGAATCCTCCTGGACCAGCGCAGGTGAGTGGATTATGTTCTCAAACCAGAAACTGGAGGTAAAAGTCAATAACTTTCAGTAATGGCATCAACAGTATGACCATTGTTGCAGTACTGAGAGAAGCAAATATGATGCTTCTCATGCAGAAAAACTCTGAAAAACCTTATAAATGTTATTATACAACTACCATAATTTGGAAAACTCAACAGGAACATGTATTTAGCTCTCGTAGCTTAAATCAACTCTCTATCAGGCACTGGACCTCATTTGCATAAATATTTGCATAATTTTACTATACACTAACTTTTAGTAAACATGCCTCTTAATGAGTGTATGGATAAAGAAAGACTAAAAGATTTCTACATTACTATAATCCAGTGCCAACCGCCAGGCACATTAGGAACTACTACAAACACTGCCCATTTAAAACCCATAGCAAACCCGCCGTATCTTAACAGCACTACCAGGACTCACAAAGCATCATACCGTAACTATCAAAAGGCAACACTGCAAATATTAAACCAATACATTTCAGAGAATAACAATGCATGACCTACTGGGGAAAAAGAACAAGTGGCAATGTCAAATAGGAATTACATAAACAGAATACCTCAGCTCAGTAACACATACAGAACATAGACCATCACCAAACAAGGAATCACAATTTAGAAATAGGAAGACAATAATTAAACTGGGAACCCCAAAAGCCAAACTTGGAATATACAACAACACTGTAGAAATAAAACTATAAATTAATTTCCTCTTGTACTAAACAAAGCGCAGACGTTAATGTTCCCTGTAAGTATTAGTGTATGTGTCTCATATCCCCACATGTTAAATGTATCCCCCAATTGTGTTGTGACCGCTTTGATTGAAGGATAAGGCGGTATACAAAACTGTCTAAATAAATAAATAAAATAAATAAATGATGCACATTTCCCAGAGCTGACATATTCCAATTAATAAATTCAAAATAAAGAGATATTTTTCTCCCTTTTGTGCATTTTTTTTCAGTTGCAATTGCTCCAGCCACTTTCTTCTGGTTTCTTCATGTCTTCTTCTAACTCTCCATCGTCTGCTGTCCATTTGTCCTTTCTTCTCTCTTCTAGTGTTTTTCCATTCTCTCTCTACATCTGCTTTAACATACTAATCTTTCTCCTTTTGATCTTTCCTCATTCCTATTTCATCCACTCAAATTTTACCCCTCCATCCTCAATCCCCACTTACTCTCCCAATATCCGGCCAATTGTAGATTTGTCTTCCCTCCCACACAAATATTTTTCCCCTCTCCAAGCTCCATCCCATTCTAATCCTCCCCCAACATCAGCTCCCTTCTAGTTCCAGCCCCACCCAGCATCCGCTCCCTTCTAGTCCCCGCATCAGCCCATTTCCAGTCCTAGCCCCCCATAAGCCCATTTCCAGTCCTAGCCCCCATAAGCCCATTTCCAGTCCTATCCTAGCCCCACCATAAGCCCATTTCCAGTCCTAGCTCCCCCATCCATTTCCAGTCCTATCCGAGTCCCTCCATCAGCTCATTTCCAATCCCAGCCCCCCATCAGCCCATTTATAGTCCTTTCCTAGCCCCACCATCAGCCCATGTCAAATCCTAGCTCCCCTCCACTCAGTCCATTTTTAATCCAAGCCCCCCATGAGCCTACTTCCAGTTCTAGCCCCTCCATGAGTCCATTTCAATCCAAGCCCCCACCACAGCCTATTTCCAATCTTAGCACCCCCCAAAAGCCCATTTCCAGTCCTATCCTAGCCCCTACATCAGCCCATTTCCTGTCCTACCCCCCACTCAGCCCTTTTCCAGTCCTAGCTCCCTCCCCTCACAGCCCATTTCCATTCCAAGCCCCCTCCCCATCAGCTATTTGCAGTTCAAGCCCCCCTTCCACTTAGCCCATTTCCATTCCAACCCCCCTCCCCATCATCTATTTGCAGTTCAAGCCCTCCTTCCACTCAGCCCATTTCCAGTCCTAGCAACCCCCCAGCCTATTACCAGTCCTAGCCCCCCCATAGCCCTTACCAGTCCTAAGCCCCACATAGTTTACCACTGTTATCCAAGATCATGTAGCAAATGTTGTAAATAGTTACCCCTGTTATCCAAGTTTCTTACCCTGTTATCTGTAAACTCATACATGTTATCTATACTGAGCATTTTTTGTTCTATGTAAACCGCGCTGATGCTGAATAGTGCGGTATAGAAGAGATCGTAAATAAATAAATAAATAAATAAATAAATTACCAGTCCTAAGCCCCCATCAGCCCACTTCCAGTCCTAGCCCCCCCATAGCCCATTAATGGTCCTAACCCCCCCCATCAGCCCACTTCCAGTCCTAACCCCCCATCAGCCCATTTCCAGTCTTAGCCCCCCCATCAGCCCATTTCCAGTCTTAGCCACCCCATCAGCCTTCAGTTCTGACACCTCATCCGCCCATTTCCAGTCTTAGCCCCCATCAGCCCATTACCAGTCCTACCCCCCCATTTCAAGTCCTAGCCCCCCATAACCCATTACTTGTCCTAACCCCCCCATCAGCCCACTTCCAGTCTTAGCTCCCCCCCCCCATAGCCCATTACCAGTCCTAAACCCCCTCCCCCCATCAGGCCAAATAGATTTTAAAAAAGAGCAAACCGGCTGCTGCTGCCGCTGCCACTACCATGGCAGCGGCAGAATCAAGCGTCCCACTGCGGGGCCCCACCCCCTACCCGGCAAAGCCTCCCAGAAACATCAGCTTCGGACAGAGTCCCAAAGCGCGGGCTTTCAGAGCCACGAGAGTTTCCCTTTCTCGCGCGGCTCTGTTAAGCCCGCCAGGGCTGATGGGATTTCCCATCAGCCCCGGCGGGCTTAACAGAGCTGCGAGAGGTCAGGGAAGCTCTCGCGGCTCTGAAAGCCCGCGCCTTGGGACTCTGTCCGAAGCTGATGTTTCTGGGAGGCTTTGCCGGGTAGGGGGTGTCCCCGCGGCAGGACACTTGATTCTGCCGCTGCCACGGCGGCAGCGGCAGCAGCAGCCAGTTTGCTTTTTTAAAAAATCTATTTGGCCTGATGTAGAATGTTTTTTGCGCGGGGCCCCCTGAAACGCGGGGCCCTGTGTAAAAAACATTCTTGCTCAATGGACGGGCCGGCCCTGTGAACCTGACTATATTACTAAATGCTGTAGGACTCCCAAACCTGTAGGAATAGCCGTCCAGTGCGGACGCTGGACTGGTCTAGCAGGATTCAAGGAAAGGAACTTATAAGGTATGTACAATTTCTCTTTCCTTATCATCCTGCTAGACCAGTGGTATGTACCCAAGCAGTCAGGGCTCAGGGTGGGAGAAATACGAAGCACTGGACCGAACTGCTCTGTCAAAGGCAAAATCTTCTTCAGCTCTCACCTGCAACATGTATGCTTCACAAAGGTGCTCAGAGACAACCAGGTAGATGCTTTACATATGTCTGCTGGACTTCACTCAGGATCAGAAGGATCCCTGTGCCCTAGTGGAGTGAGAGAGAAGGGAATAGGATCTTCCATCATCAAGGAAGTCTGCAGTAAGAGGGCCCCTCTACTGTGGAAACATGGGAGGGGATCCTGCCAGTAGGTTTAAGAGATCTGTGTACCATGGTCTGCATGACAATCTAGAGCTACTAGAATCACCAGGTACAGGTGAAACCAGACTACACAAAAGATGACTGACCAAGAACCATGAGGGGGAAGACATTCAGAAGCCCCTCTTGGAGATCACTCCTGAAACAGGGCATCAAAGTCCCCTGCCCATGGATCCGAGAATATCATAATGCTTCTGGGAACCTCCATGGTGCAACCGTATCTCAATACGCCTAGACTCTATTCCCCCACTGGTTCTCCCCATACGTCCTCTGCTTCAGGATCGGGAGAGTCAGCAGGGGGAGGAGCGGGGGGGGGGGAGCAGAGGTAGAGTGGGGGCAGAGCGGAGGGGAGTGGGGGCGGGCCATCCGGCAGCATGTACAGGGCCAATTCAGGTCACAGTCCTGTACGTACTGCCGGGCCTGCTGGGGCATGCTGCCTCAGAGGTGGTATAAGCAGCACAGTTTTAAGGATTGGGGCAGGTAAGCCAACCCCGGGGCCAGGTGCAGGGGGGGGGGGTGCCCGCCACCTGATCCAGGCCACGGGAGGCCAGCCGTGGGTCGAGTGGCAGGGTTTTGGTGGGCCGGAGCCATGGATACTTCAAGGAATCACCAAGAAAAATCTGCACACCCTACAATTGGCTCAAAACGTTGGGGCAAGGATGATTTTCAAAGCGAAACTAACTGACCACATTTCTCCTATTCTTTACACCCTGCATTGGCTACGAGTGTCATGTAGAATTCACTATAAATTAATTGTCACCACATTCAAGCTCATCAATAACATAGCCCCGTCATACCTTGCAACATTAATTCATACCCCACAGGAAAGCAGGTTAAGAAGAAGAGCAAATCTACACATGTTGCTAGTCCCTGACTCCATACAAAAATCAGGGCAGAAGACAAGCAACTCTGCCTTCTCGCTCACAACACCTACATTGTGGAACAACCTCCCAGTTGAGCTAAGAGAGATTAAGGACCTCCAGTCTTTTAGAAAGGAATTAAAAACCTATCTATTTACACAGCATTTTAACAAATTACAACATATCGATGTCCTGAATTCACAGTTCAACCCTGACCAGCAACCATATACCGACCCTACTTAGACAAACAAACACACACCCGCACAATTCCTCTACAATTTAGTCACTATAGCAAACGGTTTCATTGACTCTCTCTATGTAAATAGTTTCTGCTTGTTAATAGTTTATAAGACTGTTTTGATTTCTCAGCCCAGTCTTACTAGTATATGCATTAGATACATTGTTCTAAAAGAATGTTCATTGTAAAAATAATGTTCTGAATTGTTCTAAGTTGTTCTTTATAAGGTTCTAAAAATGTTCTTTGTAAAAATAATAATATCTCATTATTGTCGTTCTGTTACCTGTAAACCGCATCTGATCTCTGGAAGCAGCAGTATAAAACATGTATAAATAAACAAATAAATAAATAAATGGATGCCGGGGGTGCCTTTGGGGAGGACCCTGCAAGGGTCACGCCAGGTCGTTCTTGGGCTTGATTCTGGCTCCCACAGAAACATTTTGTTCCCGTGGATCAGAATCAGGTCCTAACGTTCCCATCTTCAGTGGGGACGTCTGGACAGCCTGGATGTTTCCCTTCCAGAATGGGGCACTACATCTTAAAAAGCATATAGAGAAATTAGAAAAAGGTACAGAGAAGAGCCACCAAAATTATAAAAGGGATGGAAGGATACCCCTTCGAGAAAAGGCTTAAAAGGTTAGGGCTCTTCAGCTTAGAGAAGAGATGACTGAAGGGAGATAATGACAGAGGTCTATAAAATAATGAGTGGAGTGGAATGGGTAAACATAGATTGGAGAAAATATTTTTTTCACTTAACAAGTGATTAAACTGGAATTCTTTGTCAGAGGATGCAGTAAACCTTGTTAGTGTAGCTGGGTTTGAAAGAGGATTGCACAAGTTCCTGGAGGAAATCTCCATAAACCATTACACAGGTCTGCAAAAAAAATTTTTTCGAGAGCTGTTTTGCTTATTCCACGTAATCTTTATGTTTTTTGGTGCGCTGAATCCGCAAATGACCTCCATTTTGTCATAGGACATCACGTTTCCTGACAATTTAGGTAACTATGTTAAATAAGGCAATACCTCAAAATAAATGGAAATAGACTTATAAAATTAAAGTTTTATTACAATATTTTCATGAAAATCCTTTTTTGAACTAAATGAGCTCACCTACACACACTAAACTTGATTCTTCTTCCTTGTGAGGCTCCTCTTGGTGCATTTATGCTTGTGAGTAGCATCTGGAATGTCTCTCTGAAGCATCCAACAGTAGTCTGCCATCATTGTAATGCTCCATTTTCCCTGGTATCTCCTTTCCATCTCTTTAATGTCTTGGTGGAATCGTTCACCTTGTTCCTCACTCACAGCTCCCAAATTTTCAGGAAAGTAGTTAAGGTGGGACTGGAGGAAATGCGCTTTCAAACTCATCAGGCAACCTAAAGCTTGACATGCTTTCAGCATTCGTCCGACAATCTTTTTGTAGTGAGGATCTTTGTTATTGCCTAAAACTTTCTGTACAACTTCTTTAAATGCAATCCACCCTTCTTTTTGAGGATCCGTCATGGTATTGAAAAACTCTTGATCAACTATAAGCCTTCTAATGTCTGGTCCGACGAACACACCTTCCTTCAATTTTGCCTCCGACAGGCCTGGAAACTTGGTGACCAAGTATTTGAAGCATTCTCCATCTCTTGGAAGTGATTTTACGAATTGCTTCATCAATCCCAATTTTATGTGGAGAGGTGGTAGAAGAACTTTATGGGAAGGTACCAAAGTTTCTTGGAGGACATTTTATTCACCGACTGTTAGCACCCTCGGCTGCCAACTCTTCTTGGTCCAGTGATTTTGTCGGTCTCGACTGTCCCATAGACACAGAAAACAAGGATATTTGGTATACCCAGCTTGTTGCCCAAGCAGCATGCAACACAATTGCCAACCATGGTCTTCATATTTACGTTTGTTGTTGTTGTTAACTGCCATCGAGTCGGAGTCGACTCATGGCGACCCTCTGGATAGCTATCCTAAATTGTGTTCGGTCTTGAGTCAGGCGGCTCACTGTTGACAGACTGGTACCTGTAGCTGCTGTTATTGTATCGATCCATCTCATTGCTGGCCTTCCTCTTTTGCGCTGACCTTGCCAAGCATGATGTCTTTCTCTAATGATCTCTCTCTTCGCATAATGTGTCCAAAGTATGAAAGTCGAAGTCTTGTCACCTGAGCTTCTAAAGAAAGCTTAGATTTGATCTCCTCTAGTACCGACTGGTTTGTTCTTCGGGCAGTCCATGGTATACACAGTATTCGCCGCCAGCACCATAATTCAAAGGCATCAGTTTTCTTCCTGTCTATCTTTTTCTCTGTCCAGCTTTCACATCCATATGATGTTATTGAAAATACCATGGCATGAACAAGTCGAATCTTTGTATGGAGAGAGACATCTCTGCTCTTGAGAATCTTATCTAGGTCTTTCATTGCCATTCTGCCAAGAGCAAATGCGTCTGATTTCTTGACTGCTTGTTGCTTCTTTATTGATAGTTGATCCAAGTAGGTTAAAGTTGTTCATGATTTCAATTTCTTCTCCTTCAATGATGAACCTGTTGATTATGCCAGTTGTCATGATCTTTGTCTTCTTTACATTAAGGTGCAGGCCCATTTTGAGACTATGTTCTTTGATTGTGAGAAGCAAATGTTTCAGATCATCTTCACTTTCAGTCAGTAATGTGGTATCATCAGCATAGCGAAGGTTGTTGATGAGTGTTCCACCAATCTTCACACCTGTGTTGTCTTCATACAATCCTGCTTCTCTGATGATTTGTTCTACATATAAATTAAACAGGTAGGGGGAAAGTATGCAGCCTTGTCTTACACCTTTGCTTATTTTAAACCATTCTGTTTCTCCTTGTTCCGTTCGAACTGCTGCTTCTTGATCAATGTACAGATTGTGCAAAAGTATGATCAGGTGTTCTGGTATACCATTGCTTCTTAATGTGGCCCAGAGTTTCTCATGGTTTACACAGTCAAAAGCCTTGCTATAGTTCAGGGGTGTCAAACTCCAGTCCTGGAGGGCCACAAACCAGTCTGGTTTTCAGGATGCCCCTAATGAATAGTGATTAGATATATTTGCATACAATGGGGGCAATGCATGCAAATATATCTCATGCATATTCATTAGAGATACCCTGAAAACCTGACTGGTTTGCGGCCCTCCAGGACTGGAGTTTGACACCCCTGCTATAGTTGATAAAGCACAAATAGATATCCTTTTGGTATTCTTTAGTCTTTTCAAGGCTCCATCTCATATCCGCAATGATGTCTCTTGTTCCTCGCCCTTTCCTGAACCCTGCTTGCACTTCAGGTAGTTCTTGTTCCAGGTATGGTTGTAGTCTCTTTTGAATAATCTTCAGTAGAATCTTGCTGGCATGTGGGATCAGAGCAATTGTGCGATAATTTCCACAGTCAGTTGGATCACCTTTCTTTAGTATTGGTATAAACACAGATCTTTTCCAGTCAGTTGGCCATGATGTTGTCTTCCATATTTCTTGGCAGAGCCTTGTAAGTACGGTAACAGCTGCATCAGATTGCTGTAATACTTCTATGGGAATGCTATCAATGCCTGGTGCTTTGTTCTTTGATAAGGCTTTCAATGCTGCTTTAACTTCTTCTTTCATCACCAATGGTTCCCGATCATAAGGTACAGGTTGAAACGGCTGTTGGTCCACTTGATCTTTATCATATAAAAACTCTGTATATTCCTTCCACCTTTTCTTGATCTTCTCAGCATCATTCGACATAGAACCTTGAGCATCTTGTAACATTCCAATTCGAGGCTGGAACTTTTTCTTTAACTTTCGTAGCTTTAGGAAAGCCGATCTTGTTCTTCCTCTAATAGTTTCTGCTTCTATTTCCTTGCATGCATCATTGTAGTATTTTTTTTTGTCCTGTCTTGCTGCACGTTGGAAATCTCTGTTGAGTTCTGTTATTGTCTTTCTTTCTCCTCTGGCTTTAGCTTCTCTGCATTTCTAGGCAATTTTCAGAGTTTCTTCCGTCATCCATTTTGGCCGTTTTTGCTTTTGTCACCTTTTGAAGAGACTTCTCGCTTTCTTCCAACACAACCTTCTTGATGTCATTCCATAACTCTTCTGGAGCTCTGTCATTTGTATCTAAAGCAGCAAGAACCAATTCCAAGTTCTCGTAGGTTTCCTTCAAGTGTACGGAATGACCTACAGGTATGGAAGCGTAAAAACCGTTGTGGAGTAAAACTGCTTTGAGACTTCTTTTTGAAGAATCTATAAAAAGATGCCATTGCTCTGAATCATATTGGATTTTAAATTGACCCATCAGACCTTCGACATCGATGCAATAAACCAACTTGTCTTCCTGGGCGAAGTAAGGAACAAACTCTTTTTCACAATGTCTGAACCATGAAGATGACACTCCTGGCAATAATAAATTCCTGCATTTCAGCCTTGATCCGAGTACCTCAGCGGCATCTTTGGGAAGATTCAAGTTTCTTACCAAATCATTCATCTCCTCCTGAGAAAACAATTTTGGTCTTGTATTATCTTCAAAGTCAGAACTTGATTCGTCATCTGGTTCAGGTATGACTTCACCTTCATCGGAGCTAGGTATCTCTTCCAAGGTAGCAGGGAGCTTGGGTATTGGTATATCTGTGCCATGGGGGATGGGACGAATTGCCGAGTGAAGATTGGGGTATGAAATGGAATGCTTCCATTTAGTATTAAACCCTTTCACATCACATGAACAAAAGTAACAGTCGTCACTATGGTTCTTTTGCTCTCGCCATACCATAGGAATCCCATAACGGAAAGATTTTTTCTTACCCTTGAACCAGTTTTGGAGGTCCTCAACACACTGTTTGCACACTTTATGAGGCGCCCAGACTTTATCTTGATCTCCAATTTTTAGTCCAAAGTATGCAAGGTATACTTTTTTCACAAAGTCTGTAATATTCTGCTGTTGTTTCAACACTGTATATTCACCACAGATGAAACAGAAACTGTCTGGCGAATTAATACACTTTCGCAGAGCCATAACATAACGGTTGAAGAATGACGAGCTAACACGAATTGTGATGAAAAAGTGTGAACAGCCTAGAACCAAGAACCTGATGATGATTCGTGCACAAGTGTGGCATGCAGGAGAGAGCAGCTCTGTGTCTGTACACGAGACGTCACAGTGCTGGCCACGCCTCCCTGTACTGGGAGCTGCTGCTATCTGCCCTGTGTCTCCCTCCCACTGGATTCTTGAGGAAAGATTAACCCCTACTACCATTAGAAGCGCGGAATTAAAACTTGCTTAGCTTATGTATATATTGCTGACCATCAGATTTACAGTGCTATATTTTTTTTTACATAACTCGGACAACCCCTTTAAGGTTTTTTTGGCATTTTATATCTTAAATGCACTTATGTGAATTAATAGTAATTTGAAAAAAATTGATAAATTTGAAGACAATTTTGCATGTTGTGGCAAATCATGACATCTAGGAGTTTTTTCAATATTTTATTTGTTTTCAGCACACCAAAATACATGGAAATTAGATGAAAATACTCAAACAGCTTTTTAGTCACAGACCTGTGTAAAAGTGGATCTGGGAAATCTACTGCTTACTCCTGGGATAAGAATCATGGAAGATGTTTACTTTTTGGGAACCAGTCAGGTACCTGTGACCTGAACTGAGCACTGTTAGAAACAGGATACTGGGCTCAATGGACCTTTGATCTGACCCAGTACAGCATATCTTATGTTCTTATTATGCGGCTATTCAGTTAGTTTAGAGGAACACAATTAAAAATGCCATTATTCTTTGCATTTTGCCATTATTTTTAAAAAGAATGTACACCCCTACAGGTTAGTTAGATAAATTGGCATATAGTGTCATTTATGAAGCATTATATAATTTCTTTTATAGATAACAATAAAAACCCAATGTGAAAAGTCTTAACAGTGACACTATTTCTGAAAGTGACACTATTTTGGCTGTGACACTCTTTCAGAAACATGGTTAGATCTGTTGCTGTAAATGAAACAATAATAAATGTGACCACTGAATAACTGTAATACTGAACCACGCCATCAATGATCACCAGATGGTGTGGTTCAGTATTAGGACTTAGGGCTGATAAAATCCATTCAAAAGAGAGGGTCTTAGACTTTAGGAAAACTAACTTTGCCAAGATGAGATAATACCTCAAGAAGTTGTTAGCAGGATGGGAACAGCTGGTGGATGTAGAAAAGCAATTGGCAAAACTGAATGGGGATATTTTAAGGGCAACGAAATTTTGTTAGAAAGGTAAATAAATGTAAAAGTAAAAGGAGGCCACTATGGTCCTCAAAAAAGGAGCTGAAAAGATGAAGAAAAAGAGGACGGCCTTCCTAAAATACCAGAGATCACAGAGAGAGGAAGATAAGCATCTATATTTGGAAAAACGTAGGGGGGTGTTTACTAAACGGCAGCAGCGGACCTTGTGCGATATCGGAGCCACGGCCCCAATGATTTCAATGGGGCTGCGTCTCCGATATCGCACGGAGTCCACTATGGCTGTTTAGTAAACACCCCCCCTAGAGAAGCTAGGAAAGTAGTCAGGAAAGTAAAGATACAAAAAAAGAAGAAGAAATAGCCAATGCAATAAAATGGGGGGATAAGACATTTTTAAGATATGTTAGTGAGAGGATGAAGTGCAAAAGTGGTATTGTCAGACTGAAGGGGAGGAATATGTAGAAGCCGATGAGGATAAAGTGGAATTGCTTAACAGTTATTTTTGTTCTGTATTCACTCAGAAAACACCCACAAATAGGAACAGAAGTGACGGGTATCTTGAATGATTTTCAGAAGACATGTTCATGAGGAACAAGCTAAACTAAAAGTAGACAAAGCGATGGGACCAGATGGGTTACATCCGAGAATACTGAAGAAACTTGGGGATGTTCTAGTGGCTCCACTGTTTGACCTTTTCAATGCTTCTTCAGAGTTGAGAGCAGTCACAGAGGACTAGAGAAAGGCACATGTGGTCCCTTTACACAAAAGCAGAAGTAAGGATGAGGTTGAAAACTACAGACCGGTTAGTCTAACTTCTTTGCTGATTAGTGGAGTCAAAGAATTAATGAAAAGTCCAGGTTTCAATGATATCACTCCTATGCCTCTATTATCCTCTGCCCCCACAAGTCCCTCAGTATTTGTCCCAAAGAATATTGGAGAAAACATGGCAAGCTTCACACAACCTCAATCGTTGGCAACAAGGAGTAATCAGTCAATAACTTGTTGTTATGTATAGGAACAAACAGCCACAAGAAAAGAATTCCCCTGAGCCAAAAATTCACCAAGCTCCAAAATTATCCAAAACAATAAAATTCACTATTTTTATTGTTTTAGTTATGTATAGGAAAGCATAAATAGAAGGCTGTCCGTAGATGAACCTGTAGAATTAAGTATAAAAAATCATAATGGACCCAAGGGTAACCACAGCAGAAGAACAGAGCAAGTACCATTTCAAGGGCAGTCCCTGGACTAGTCTAGCAGGACTCAAGGAAAGGACATTAACTGGTAAGTAAAATGTCACCTTACATATCATTCTTCTAGACCAGTACAAGTGGGATGTGCCAAAACCACAATACCTCTGGGCAGAAAGAAAGCAAACTAGTTTGCAAAATTCTTGAGCCGAAGATCATGTCCGCCCTTCCTTGAACCTCCAAGATGTAACGCTTGACAAAAGTGGAAAGTGATGCCCACATTGCTATCGAACAAATCTCTTCAAGGGCTACCAAGCTCTGCTCCGCCAATAGGAATGCTTGTGCTTGGGTAGAATGGGCATGCAAACTATCTGGAACAGGCTAGTTCTGCAACAGATATGCCAAGGCAATAGCCTCCTTAATCCAGCACCCCAAAGTTGACCTGGCCACTGTTTCACCCCTGCATGGGCTAACAAACCACAAAAAGATGGTCTAACTTACGAATAGAATTTGCAACCTCCAAGCACCAGAGAAGCACCCTGCAGACATCCACAAGGCGAACATCCTTATTCTTCCACCAACACTGCTCCTTAGAGAAAGAGGGCAAGCAAACCACTTGGTTTATGTGAAGGGAGACAGCACCTTAGGCAAGAAGGAGGGCATAGACTGAATAGAACCGGCCTCCTCTGAAAAATATAGATAAGGATCTTGGCAAGACAGAGCCTGCAGCTTGGAGATCCCGCTTTGCAGAACGAAGCACAACCAAGAAGACGGTCTTGAGCGTCAAATTCCTTAAGGCAGCATGCTCGAAAGATTCAAAGGCGGCCACCATCAGGGCCCTGAGCACCAGATATAGATCCCAGGAAGGGAATCACAGATCGAAGGGGAGGACGCAGGTGCTGTACCATGCACCTAGAGAAAACGGAGATGTCCAGGTGCAAGGACAAAGACTTGCCCGCCATCAGACCCCGGAAATAGGTCAGAGCTGCCACCTGAACTTTCAGGGAGCTAAATAAAAGGCCCTTCCCTAGGCCATCCTGCAATAAGGCCAACAGAGAGGGCACCTTGGCTGCCTCAGGAGCCAACTGCCATCTGCCGCACCAGTGCTCAAGATCTGTATGTATGCTAGCTTGGTAGACCTCCTCTGGGCACCAAGCAGAGTAGAGATCACTGCTAGAGAGTAGCCCTTATGCTCTAGAGGTCTCCTTTCAAGAGCAATGCCACAAGCAAGAAGGGAGCCGGGTCCACCAGGACGATCAGTCCCTGCCGCAATAGCACTCAAAATGGATGGAGCCGAAGAGGTGGTGTCTGCAGGAGCCACATCAGGTCTCCGAACCACGGTCTCCATGGCCAAGCCAGTGCTACCATAACAATCCTGCTTGGATGTTGCTGTATACACTGAATTGTATGCCCCACCTGCAGCCATGGAAGAAACATGCACAGTGGCTGCTGACTTGGGTCAGGACATCGATGCCCTTAGACCCCATCTCTGTGTGGTGACTGAAGAAGTGGTAAACCTTTGCATTAGAGTGGGTTGCCATCAGATCCATTTTGAGGCAATCCCAATGACATAGAATCAACTGAAACTCCTCCTGACTCAACTCCCACTCTCCAGGATTCAGAGAGTGTCAGCTGAGGAAGTCTGCTTCCTCATCATCCACCCCAGCAATGCACTTGACTGACAATGCTAGGAGACTCTTCTCTAACCAAACAGGAGATCCTTCTCCAGTGCCACCCCAGTGCACCTTGTGCCACCTTATCAAGGGGCAAAACCCACCACCATGGCATTGACTGAAAACAGTCAAAATGCCTGGCCCATGACCAGGGGCCAAAAATGAAGAAGAGCTATCCAGATGGCCCTTGCCTCGAGATGGTTGATGGGCCAGACCACTTTCCTGCGGTCTCAATGGCCTGGGGCCATACAGTCTTGGCAATGGGCTACCTGACCTGAAAAATTGGCATCTGTTGTCAGCAGAATCCAGGAGCATTCATCCAGTGGTATGCCCTTCCTCAGATGACAGGGCTGCTGTCACCACCGCAAGCTGGCCTTTACCATCAATGGGAGTAGAAGCCTGTGCTCAAACTCCTGAGAGCTCATTAACCTTCGAGTCAACAAGGATTGCTGGAGCGGTCGCATGTGAGCATATTTCCACTGCACCATCGCTATGATTGCCGCCATCAATCTGAAGAGCTGAAGCTAATTCTAGACTCTGGGGGCCTGCTCTGTACAGAACAGTTCTAGGCAATCCAACAGTATTTTGACTTTCTCCCCTGGCAGGAAAACTCTGCCCACTTGAGTGCCGAAACATGCTGCTAGTAACTCCAAGGACTAGGAAGACAATAGCTGACTCTTTTCCTTATTGATCACCCAGCCAAGGCGTTCCAAAAAGAACATCACCCGGGATGTTACCAAAGATGCTTCTGAGAGGGAGTGGGCTTGGATGAGCCAGTCATCCAGATAGGGATGGACACAGATCCCTTGGTGCCCTAGCGTCACAGTCGTCACCACCATGACTTTGGAAAAAATCCTTGGGTTTGTGGATAGCCCAAAAGGGAGAGCAGCAAACTGATAGTGAGTGCCAAGTATGGCAAAATGCAGACACTTCTGCTGATCCACTCTGACTGGGACATGAAAATACATCTCAGCCAGATCCAAAGATTCTAAGAATTCCCCTCGATGTACTTCTTGAAAAATGGAGCAGGTGGTTTCCATCTGGAAGGGCAGGATGCATAAGTGCTCGTTGACCTCCTTAAGGCCCAGAATGGGCCGGAAGGAACCATCCTTTTTTGGAACCACAAAATAGACAGAGTATCTTCCCTTGCCCTGCTCATCCAGGGGGATGAGTACCAACGCCTTCAGGCATAGCAACTTATCCAAGGTGCCCACACCACAGCACCTTTGATCGAAGACCAACATAGGGAAATGCTGAAGGCATTGAGAATTGGCTCTTTGCATTCCAAGGGTACCATATCATAACTGGCATCAGAAAGAAAGGCCACAGCCAATTCCAAAAGAGGGGTAGTATCATCAGGCAGAAGAGATTGAATCCACTGAAGCAAGAATCAATACATCAGGCTGGTGCATACCACCAGCTGTAGAATAACCACCACCACAGTGAACTGGCAGCAAGGAATCCGCCTTGCAGTTCAGAAAATCCATTAAGGTTTATCCATCTTCCACAGGAATGGAGGTCCATCTGGTAACTGCCGTGACCTGCGCATCCAACCTGGGAATGTCAAACCATGGCAAGCGCTCCTCCTCCAGGAGAGCGGAAAGCTTCTTATACACCCTTAACCCTTTAGGTAGAGAATCGGGGGAGTCCCACTTTTACTGGATCATATCCTTGATCACTTTCGGAAATAAGAAGACAGTATTGGATTTCCGCAGTCCCTGAAGAAGTGGGTGTACCTTCAGCTCCTGCTCATGCCGGAAACATCCATCAAGTTCAAAAGCAGATGAGACTCTGGTAATCAACACCACCAGATTCTCCTTTTGGAATAGGCCAATGACTCCAACCTCTGCACAATCTTCTAAAGGTAAGAGCACTTCCTCATCCATATCAGAGCCGATCAGCATCTGAGGCATATTCAACATCTCAGATAGTTACAGTGGTTCTCCATCTCCAGGTAGCGCCCCTCGCTGGGGACGTTCTGCCAAAAGTAGGCATACAGGGTTTCTATTTTCAGCCTGTCCAGCACGAGACTGTGTCCGGGGGCACCCAGAGTCTGTGGGGGTATAATTTTCACACCAGAGGGACCAGGCCTGATGTAAAAAAGGAAAGAATTACAGGAAGTACAATCCGGAATCTGGAAACTTTTCTCTCAGATAAGGCACCCCAACACCAGAGAGCACAGCCGCCACAGACTCTCTCAAGGATGAAGAGCGGTTTACAGCATGGTTGCCAGAGCCTCTAGCTGGCTGAATATCCTTACCCATAGTGCCATTTGTCATCTCCTGTCCTGAGGCAGGTAAGGTCAGACTAACTGCATCCCCTGGTTGACAGGGGAAAGTGGGCCCTCCAGGGGCGACTCAGAAGCCCCCATACAGGAAAGGCAGAGTTCAGAGTTCAGAGACAAGGCTCCCTGCTTGCCACAGGTCAGGCAGGATTTTCTTGAAGAAGACATAAAGAGTTATGGTAAGTATCACAATAGCACGCACTAAGGCTACGTCAGCTCACGACTGTGTTTTAACTGTGCATTTATGTTACATGCATTACAGATGCTAGGGAAGGAGCCCATGTTGGAGCCACTTGGGGGGAATGTGTGTTAGGACTGTGCATCCACCAGGTGCAGAATAGGCACAAATGCTACTAATGCATGCAGAAAATGGCAGGAGCCCACCCCCTCCCCACAGCACCAACAGTCGTTAGCAGTTCACCCCGAATTGTGTCCCTCAGAGACGGAATCTGGGGACCCTTACAAGGACAATGATAGGGTCCAGCCTTGGTACTCATCCCCTGGGAGCCCCAGGCATAGGGTCCATGCTAGGCTCAGTTCTACTCCCCTGAAACTGCTTCATTGGCTGGTTTTGTTTTTACAGCACTGTGTGTAACGTGGCCAGCAGGCAGATTCCTCTGAGAGCCTTCTGCAATCTCCAGGAAAGAGAAGGGAGGATAGAGGAGAGAGGGTGTGCTGAGGTTGTGTGAGGCTGCTGTAGACCTCCAGATCCTTTCAAATCCTTCCAATTTGTGGCAGCTCAAAACCGTAAGTCAGGTACCAAGACACATCTGGATTTCTACATAAACCAACTCGCTGCAGTGATACGCGCCATGGGCGTGCGCTCAAGGAGCAGGACGTGCTCCTTGGGCGAGCTCCTTGGGTTGACTCCGACGATGTAGGGCATCAACTGGAATTATACGCTTCCCACTACAGCTATAGGCCCTGTGTAACCCAACAGAATCTTGGAAAGGTCACCTGCCTTAGAAAAAATCCATTAGTTGCCATTCTCCTCTTAGTTACTCTGCCTTTGTTTCTCCTGTTCATGAACATGTTCTCCATTCCCACCTTATGGGGACGGTGTCCGTCCTGTGCGTCTACTCCCCCCAGACACCTAACTCGGGTAGCCTCTAATCTCATAATTTGCTGTCTCCTACCTGCACTTTGCGTTCCTACTCTACCTGCGCCCATCGGTAGATAGATCCTCCATGTGGGTTTTCTGAACTGCAGAGCTCTTCGGAGCAAAATAGTTCTGGTTCAAGATTTTCTCCTTCAATCCCATCTAAACCTCCTCTTCCTGACTGAAACATGGTTGTGGGAGTGGGAAGACCCCATCCTCACCGGCTGCCTCCCACTAGACTTCTCAGCAATAGCCACCCACCGTATGGGGTGATCTGGAGGCGGAGTGGCTGCCCTATTTCACTCCGAACTGCCCCTCACCCAGCTTTCATCTCCTGTCCTCCACTACCCTGAGTCCCTCTTGCTTCATATGCATTCTTCCCCGCCCATCCACTTTCTCCTTCTCTTTGCCCCTGCCACCCTTCATTCTCGTCTTTGGGAAGCTCTCACCCTTACCATCTCTGAAGCCTCCCTTCAGTCTCCGCATCTGTTTCTCCTTGATGATTGTAATATACATTTTCACTGCCTAACCTCAGCTCGTGACCATGCTTTCATCACGATACTCCAAGACCACAGTCTCCAACAACATATTACTTTCCCCACCCACATAGCCCAACACACCCTGGACCTCCTCATCACTCACTCGACTCTCCTTACACTCCTTCATACATTTCTACCAACCCTCTGCCTTGGATTGATCACTGCTGCATCAGTTTCATGATTCAGTCCCCTCCCATTCTTCCCCACAGGGCCTCTGGCCACAGACATCACTCTGCACCTAATGCTGAACCCCCCTATCATGTTACACCCTCCACCCTCTTACACTGCCCGTCCGTTGATCAGCTCTTTCCCACAGATTTCTCTACTCTTATGGCCAAAGCCCAAGCCTCCTTATGGAACTCATGCCTCTCCTCTGCCCTTGACATCCTTGCCCCCCTGCATCCATGCTAGCCTCGGCCCACCTCCCATCACCCTTGGTATCATCCAGGACTGTGCCTGCAGCGTGCACAACTTCATCATGCAGAGCGACTCTGGAGAAAGAACAAGATGTCTGAATCCCTCCAGCACGTCAATTACTGTCATCATTACTATCGCTCCCTCTTCACCGAAGCAAAACATTGCTGCTATTTCAACCTTGTCTCCTCTGCATCCAACTCTACTCGCTAACTCTACTCATCTTTCAAATTTCTCTCCTCCCTCCATATATCCTTCGCTGGTAAGGTTCAATCCTCAGAACCTAGCCCCTCAAAATTAGCCTTTTTTTTGCCACAAAAGTCCAGCGCCTCAGTTCCTCCCTTCCGATTAGCACTTCTCCACTCTGGTACCCCCCTCCCTCACTACCTTCATCCTCATCTATGTCACACACTTGGTCCTTCTTTCAGCCCATCTTCCTCATGGAACTTTCCAGATCCATCTCCGCCACACAAAAAACGAACTGTGCTCTTGACCCAATCCCCTCAAAATGGCTACTGGAGCCATCCCTTATTCTCATTCCCTTTCTGCTCTCCATGCTTAACTCCTGCCTAGCCTCTGGCATCTTCCCAACCCTCTGGAAACATGCCTTAGTCTATCCCCTCATCAAGAACTCTTCCCTTCACCCTACTGATCCTGCCCACTACCGTTCTGTCTCCAACCTCCTTTTTATTTCTAAGATTCTTGAAAAGGCAGTCTTCTACCAGCTCTCCACTCATCTTGACTCCATTCACTTCCTACACCCATGACAATCCGATTTCCACCCTGGCCACAGCACCAAATCTATCCTTCTATCCTTTCTTAATGAGCTCCACGTATCACAGGACCAGGGTGATATTTCTTTAGCTGTCTCCTTAGACCTCTCAGCCACTTTTGATCTTGTCGACAATTCTGTCCTTCTCTTCTGGCTTAGGGATGTCAGTCTGCGGGGCACTGTCTTTCACTGGTTCCACTCTTTCCTCTATTCCTGCTCCTTTTCTGTAGTCTCTAATTCCCGTGCCTCTGACTCTCAGCCTTTACACTGCGGGGCAGGGTTCTGTTCTCGCATCGCTCCTCTTTAACATTTCTCCTCTCATTCTCTTGGTGCAACAGATGACATCATTCATCTCCATCACACCTCCCCCACCTCCCTGGATCTTCCCCCTCTTAACACCTGTCTATTATGTGTTGCCAACTGACTATCCATAAACCTCCTTCATCTCAACCCCTCAAAGACATCGGCAATGTGGTTCACGTTTGGCAAACCCTGCCCCACATTAACCCCTACACATTTTAGCGACACGATCCCTCTGGTGTCCTCTTTTCAATACTTGGGAGTGATACTGCACCCAGATCTATCCTTTTATGCCAACATTTCCACCTTTACACATTGCTCTCTCTTCCTCTGTCAAATTAGAGCTGTTAATGCTGTTCTGTCCCTTTCCTTTCTCACCACTCTTCTCATCTCCTTGGTAGTTTCACGAATTGATTACTGCAACATCATCATTTCTGGTCTCCCTCAATACCAAATCCATCGCTTACAGATGATCCAAAACAGTGCTGCCTGGATTATCTCCCATATCACCCATTATAGGCACATCATGCCTCAACTATTTCAACTGCACTGGTTACCAGTCTCTCATCGTATTGTCTTTAAACTCTTCATCCTAACCCACAAGGATCTTTTCACCCATACCCCACAGTACATGGCTGAATCCTTACAGTAACCAAAATATGAAAAACTGCTCTTAATAATAAACACAAATACTATCAAAGATTACAACCAATAACCAAAAAATCATTTCAGGCAAAAATGACCTCAGATGGCACAACCCCACATTTAGTGAAAAAAATCACCATAGGGTGTTGATAGACGCTCACATCACCGGTCACTGCCTCCCTTAACTTCTCTAACAAAATATACAAAAATCTTGTACTATTTTCAAAACCACAAATCTAACTCTGGGAAAAATTCTTAGAAACTTTTACAAACCTTTAAATCAAACTACAACACTCACACAAACGTACAAACAGCACACTCAATCAGTTCATTCATTCCATTCTTAAGTTGGTGGGAGGATTCGAGTAGCCATTGTGGGAGGATTCGAGTAGCTGGTGGGAGGATTCGAGTAGCTATTGTGGAAAGTTGAAGTCTGTATGACATAGCTTCTGATGAAGCCGGTTTATGGCGAAACAAAAGCTTTTGTAGGGCTTCGGTCGTCCTGTTAATGAATGGCTGAAATATCGATTGTTGATATCTTTACTTCCCGCGTTGGAGGTCAGAATTGACCTATTGAAGAGCATCTATTTTGAGGGCTGTGGACCCAGCTGGCTGCAAGACTACTGTTAAGAGATAAGTTTTTTGAACTTCTATGTTGATGTATCTCAGTTGGTTACTTCATCTTTTGTTATTGCTTTTGCAGGTGTCGTTTTTAAAGCTGTTCCGGCTGCGTTCAGCCCCGCTGCTATTATATTGCAATTTGCTTTACAGACGCTATTTTAAGAATGGAATGAATGAACTGATTGAGTGTGCTGTTTGTACGTTTGTGTGAGTGTTGTAGTTTGATTTAAAGGTTTGTATAAGTTTCTAAGAATTTTTCCCAGAGTTAGATTTGTGGTTGTTTTGGAAATAGTACAAGATTTTTGTATATTTTGTTAGAGAAGTTAAGGGAGGCAGTGAACGGTGATGTGAGCGTCTATCAACACCCTATGGTGATTTTTTCACTAAATGTGGGGTTGTGCCATCTGAGGTCATTTTTGCCTGAAATGATTTTTTGGTTATTGGTTGTAATCTTTGGTAGTATTTGTGTTTATTATTAAGAGCAGTTTTTCATATTTTGGTTATCCTTTCCTGCTCTTGGCAGCTGTTTTGTGTGTTGAATCCTTACAGTTCCATCTGGCAGCCTGTAGCCTCCATTCTATACATGTCAACCGCTTGGATCTCCCTTCCCCAGCCTGTGCCCACCTGGAATGAACCCGTCATTCAGCATTCTTTTTTCTAGGACCATCCCTCTGGGAACTCCATCCCCCCACCCCATCAGGAACAATCATACCCTAAATTCAAGTCGCTTCTTAAAACTCACCTTTTCCGTGTTCACCTATGACCTTCCACTGACCCCTGACCCCTCCTAACTCCTTTTTCCTTACCCTGACCTTTTTTTCCTTTCTTTCTCTCTACTGCTAGTGTAAATTCTGCTTTCCTGTCAAAGAATTACAGTTCCTTTTCACTCCCGGCATTTTTGGCCACTTCTGTATTTTGTTCTTTTGTAAACCGTCCTGGTGGCTCCGAAGGTGCAGTATAGCAAGAAACCCAATAAAGATAAAGATAAAAGATAAAGGAGCTGAACCGATTTTCTACTACTACTACTACTGAGTATTTGTATAATGCTACAAGACATATGTGCTCTGTGAAACCTCACTTTTCATATTGGGAAGGAAGGAAGAACTGGGAAGACATACTTACTAATCACTTGTTTTGAGGAAGGGAGGTGCCTTGAAAGGAAGGCTCTTATGTTTGTGACTAACCAGAGAGTGGTGCAGGATGTCTCGCCATAATTGCATTTTTATGATCAAGTCGCTGAAGACATACTCGGTTCATTTGCCAGACCATCCACAGCAAGAACTGTAATGATCCTGACAAACATGCCAATGTTCTTTAAAACTGTACATATCATTATGAAACCTCTATATTTTGGACACTGTAAGGATGGAGCAATGCTATCATTAGTATTAATGATTACTTGTTTTCATCAACTTCACTTATCCTAACTTTTCTTAAAACAAATAAATACACTGTGGAGAATTTAAAATACTTCATATCCTTGGGCATGCTGTCTAAACAACTCAGTATGAGTTTGTTTCACTAATCTACACAACATACTCTATTCTTCCATACTGAAAGTGTAATTTATAGAAATATTTAAAAAATTAATTAGGAAATCAAAAAGTCTTGATTGCATAAGTCTTTATATTTTTGTCATAGCAAACCCAGATTAGTTCTGTTTCCAAAAACTGACTTAACAAAACACATAATAAATTCAGTGGAATCTGCCTGTGTCCATTCACAGCAGTAGACATTGGTGTTCCCAGCTCCATTGGTACCCGGGTGGCTGACCCCCCTTGCAATCAGTGCCCCCCCCTTGCAATCAGTGCTCCCCCCCCCCCCCCCCACACACACACACTCTGGGCCTACACAGTGGAGGCAGTGCAACAAACTTACCCTAAAGCTGGGTGGCTTGCCACACTGAGTCAACTCCAGGCCTGGCTGCACTTCTCTCCCAGTCAAAGTTTTGCAAATAGCCTGGGAGAGAAGAAATGCCAGGCCTGGAGCAGAGGCAGCATGGCAAGGGCTCTTCAACTTGGAAAAAAGACAGGTGAGGGGAAATATAATAGAGATCTATAAATTAATGAATGGAGAGGAATGGGTAAACACAGATCGTTTTTTAACTCCATCAAAAAGTAGAAAGACTAGGGGAAGCTACACTGTAACCCATTTAAGACTAAGAGAAAACATTTTTTCACTCAACGCACAACCAAACTCTAGAATTCATTACCAGAGGATGTGCTAAAAGCTGTTAGTGTAGCTTGGTTCAAAAAGATTTGGACAAGTTCCTGGAGGAAAGGTCCATAAACCCCAGGAGAAACATCGGGCAATCTCCCTACTCTTTTGGGAACCTACTAGGTACTTGTGACCTGGATTGGCCACTGTTGGAAACAGGATGATGAGCTGTGTCTTTTGGGGAAACTGCTAGGTACGTATGACCTAGATTGGCCACTGTTGGAAACAGGATACTGGGCTTGATGGACCTTGGTCTGACCCAGTATGGCATATCTTATGTTCTTATGTTCTTATGGACCTTGGTCTGACCCAGTATGGCATCGCTTATGTTCACTTAGGAGGCACTGCATGCATACAGGAGAAGGTTTCTTGGTCTGACTGCAGGCACCCACTTTAATTTTGCAAATAAAAATATATCATCTGTATTACCAAAATCCTCCTGCAAGCTGGGAACATCTGGCTTGAATCAGTTTTGTCTGCTTACAGTTATTATGTCATTATGTAAAATGCACAATATAGTAGTCAGTTGCTTCAGCTGGAAAAATTCTATGCTCACAAATTTGATTCATTGTATTTGTACAACATGAATGGGATACAAAGGACTAAAACCTTAAGCACTAATAATCGAATTCCCTAAAATATATTTCAGCATAGTTACATACTAAGGAAGCATGAGAATATTGCATTGCTCATAAATATCACACTAGGATGCATTTTTGCTAAAAGAATACTTGATTGAACAGTTTGCTTGCCACTTTAGCTGCCTGTAACAGGTGTTTGAGAATAAAAAGCCAATTTACAGCATTCAGTGTAGAGTCAACAGTATGAAAGAACACCATTTACAATATTGGTATTCTCTTTTCATTCCGATTGAAAATATCCATACTGATCACAGATCATAAAGTACCAAAACCACTTTGTACTTGTGTCTGAAAAGATAAGAATGGTACCTACATGTGTGCATCATCTCCCAAGAGGTTGAGCTCTGAACACAATGAAGAGCATTGTGAAAGTTGCTGGCAGAATAGCAAGGATCTAAGGGCAAGCTATGTTTAAGAAAGTGTTCATAAACACTTTATGGAGTTTCTTCTGGAGGACAATAGTAACACTTTATCAAACACATCCGCTGTGCTGGTATAAATATTATTCATTGCCATAATTGGACAGACATTCAAGATGCATTTGCTTGGGGGGGGGGGGGGGTTTGCACCTATACAAGGAAACGATTAAATAGGATGTGTGTCAGACAGACAAAAAATAGTTGAATTTATATTTTATGCAAAGATGGAAATAGTATAATCTAATATTTTAATTTTCATTGTTTTCCGTAAATGATAATGTAGCTTTCCAAATACAGTACATGGTACCATTTGAACATTATAAAAAGATAAATATGAAAAGCAACATTTTTTAGTTATTCTTAAAAATGTATATACCATCTTACTGAATTAGCTATTCAAAGCAATTTACCAAAAATGCTAATCCATATAAAAACAATAAAATGTGAATTCTTTTAGCCCCTGCTCAGCTATTTAGGTCTGCCTAACACTTTGATGCATTAACATTTTTCTCCATTAGCACAGTAATAGAGCAATTGTATAAGGGGGCAGGTACCTTAAATGGTCAAGTATATAGCAACTGGTGATAGTTTAATTATTAACGCATGTATACGGCCACATAGGTACAGTAATTGTCTTTTAGAAAATACCGACCAGTATAAAAGTACTAGGGGTGTGCAGGACAAAAATCTTCATTTTGCTCAGTTTCCCCTGCTCAGAAGTTTTACTTTTGTCACTTATTTAGCTCATACCTTTCCAGTTGCAGTTCAAGGCAAGTTACAGTCAGGTACAATAGGTATTTCCCTGTTCAGCTTACAATCTAAACTTGTACCTCAGACAACGGAGGATTAAAGTATGCCACTGGGATTCAAACCCAGATCTCTTTGGTCACAATGGTGTGCATTATTCAAGGATGCACAAATAGCACACACTATTGTTTAATAGGGCTCACTATGACTTAATAGTGCACACTGGCTCAATGGTGCCCACTATTTAAACCCAGCATGCACTCTTAAGCGATAGTGCTTACTATTAATATTAAATGGGAAGTGACAAAATTTCAGGGTGTTTTCTTCCATTTTCATTCAAAAATGATATGAAATGAAATAGGAAATATTATTGACATTTGCTGTTTCATTTCAAATGAATGCACATCCCTAAAAGGTACCCATAGCATTCACATAATTGCATGTACTTTACTACTAGGCAGAGACATGAGTGGAGTTTGGGAGGAGTGGGGTGAAGTCCACAAGTACATATGGAGATCATAAAATACTATACTACAACTACATCTGTGGAAGTCAACGATGGAAAAGTTCTATAACAAAGACAACACCTGGAGCTGACTGTGGTACTAGTATGCAAACTCAAGCTAAAGTTGAAAAAGAGCAAACCACTCATGAATGCAGCAAAATATGACCTTGAGAATATACCACTGGAATTTAAAGACTGCCTGCAAAATCGATTTGCTGCTTTAGATACAAATGACAGAGCTCCAGAACAGTTATGGAATGACATCAAGAAGGTTGTGTTGAAAGAAAGAGAGAAGTCTCTACAAAAGGTGGAAAAGAAAAAACGGCCAAGATGGATGACGGAAGAAACTCTGAAAATTGCCCAGAAACACAGAGAAGCTAAAGCCAGAGGAGAAAGAAAGACAGACAATCACAGAACTCAGATATTTCCAAAGTGCAGCAAGACAGGACAAGGAAAAGTATTACAACGGCGCATGCAAGGAAATAGAAGCAGAAACTATTAGAGGAAGAACAAGATCAGCTTTCCTAAAGCTACGAGAGTTAAAGAAAAAGTTCCAGCCTCGAATTGGAATGTTACAAGATGCTCAAGGTTCTATGTTGAATGATGCTGAGAAGATCAAGAAAAGGTGGAAGGAATATACAGAGTTTTTATATGATAAAGATCAAGTGGACCAACAGCCGTTTCAACCTGTACCTTATGATCGGGAACCATTGGTGATGAAAGAAGAAATTTAAGCAGCATTGAAAGCCTTATCAAAGAACAAAGCACCAGGCATTGATAGCATTCCCACAGAAGTATTACAGCAATCTGATGAAGCTGTTACCGTACTTACAAGGCTCTGCCAAGAAATATGGAAGACATCATGGCCAACTGACTGGAAAAGATCTGTATTTATAGCAATACTAAAGAAAGGTGATCCAACTGACTGTGGAAATTATCGAACAATTGCTCTGATCCCACATGCCAGCAAGATTCTACCGAAGATTATTCAAAAGAGACTACAACCATACCTGGAACAAGAACTACCTGAAGTGCAAGCAGGGTTCAGGAAAGGGCGAGGAACAAGAGACATCATTGTGGATGTGAGATGGATCCTTGAAAAGACTAAAGAATAACAAAAGTATATCTATTTGTGCTTCTGACTGTGTAAACCATGAGAAACTCTGGGCCACATTAAGAAGCATGGGTATACCAGAACACCTGATCATACTCTTGCACAATCTGTACATTGATCAAGAAGCAACAGTTCGAACGGAACAAGGAGAAACAGAATGGTTTAAAATAAGCAAAGGTGTAAGACAAGGCTGCATACTTTCCCCCTACCTGTTTAATTTATATGCAGAACAAATCATCAGAGAAGCAGGATTGTATGAAGACAACCGAGGTGTGAAGATTGGTGGAAGACTCATCAACAACCTTCGCTATGCTGATAATACCACATTACTGGCTGAAAGTGAAGATGATCTGAAACATTTGCTTCTCACAATCAAAGAACATAGTCACAAATGGGCCTGCACCTTAATGTAAAGAAGACAAAGATCATGACAACTGGCATAATCAACAGGTTCATCGTTGGAGAAGAAATTGAAATCGTGACTGTCTCTCTCCATACAAAGATTCGACTTGTTCAAGCCATGGTATTTTCAATAACATCATATGGATGTGAAAGCTGGACAGTGAAAAAGATAGACAGGAAGAAAATTGATGCCTTTGAATTATGGTGCTGGCGGCGAATACTGTGTATACTATGGACTGCCGAAGAACAAACCAGTCGGTACTAGATCAAACCTAAGCTTTCTTTAGAAGCTCAGATAACAAGACTTCAACTTTCATACTTTGGACACATCATGTGAAGAGAGAGATCATTAGAGAAAGACATCATGCTTGGCAAGATAGAAGGTCAGCGCAAAAGAGGAAGGCCAGCAATGAGATGGATCGATACAATAACAGCAGCTACGGGTACCAGACTGTCAACAATGAGCCGCCTGACTCAAGACCAAACACAATTTAGGATAGCTATCCAGAGGGTCACCATGAGTTGACTCCGACTCAACGGCATTTAAACAACACTGCAATTTAAGCATGTACTAGAGGAATCTAGGCACGGGCATTTACAGCAGTTTGGGGCTAGTGTAAACGTTTGTGCCTGCAAAACAGGCAGGCATTATGCATCTTGCAGTAGTATTTTATAAAGAAAAGCAGACGCTTACTTATCTTTATAAAATAGGCTGCCTGGAAAGATGCTATAACTAGGCACCCTCTTACAAAATTACCCTCTAAATATACTTTTTCTACTCAGTGTCTGAATAATGATCATATAATATACTTATCTTTGATTGCATGGACTAAACTATAATATAACTTCCAATTAGAGAACTACTTGTCTTCATTGAGTTTATTGCCTATCTGGTTCTTTTTGGCTTCAGTGAATTTGCATCCTAATTTGCCTTTGAGCTATAAGTGCATGCTATCCAAAGAATCAATTTATTAAAGGCAGCAGAAATAAATGCTCAAGTAGTTAGAGCTGCATTCTTAGCTGAAATATTCATGCAATTATTTTTTGATAAGCATGTCTTTTTTTTTCTCAGAGAAATAGACTAATAAAGTTGTGCTTTCAGCAAAGAACATATGCAGAAATGGATGGGCTAAGTGTGTGACTCAACCAAAGACTAGATCATCTGTTTTGGTCACTTTTTAAAACAGTCAACCAAATATTTTCTGTAATAGTTTAAAGAACAATGAATAGTAAACATGATCAGGTTCTTCAAGCAACTTCCAATTTACTTGCAAAAGTCAGGACAACCCATAAACAAAGCATCCATGCAAACCCACTTGCATTTCTGCATAAAATTTAATTGTTTTTCTGATGGAATAAACCTTATACCACAGATTCTGTTGGCCAATGAATAGAAAGACATCATATTTATTAGTACTTAGCTCAGGATTTTCCAGTAGCAGTTGAAGGCAAGTTATAATCAGGTACCATAGGCATTTCCCTGTCCCTGGAGAGCTTACAATCTAAGCTTGTACCTAATTTCAAGTAGAAGTATGCATTTGTTAGTGGGCATTTGGTCTGTTAGTCTTTCCTTAAAAATGTAGGGCATGTTTAATTGATTTAACAGGTGCTAATCAAAGTAGAGGCCTTTTTTTTTAATTCATTAAAGACTTAGCACAGCTTTTACTATGCTCTATTGGTTGCCACATGGTAAAAAGACTACCGTGTGTAAAAAAACCCACACTAAGTGCTTAGCATAGGTTTGAGCAGGATCAGGGCAAATCAGAAGAGTGAGCTTAGTAGCCGGTGACAGCAAGCAGGATGATCTTTTGCAACTGCTGATAGAGCAGCTGCTCTTTAACCACCTCAAGAGGCAACCATGCTACAGCCAGTCAGCTAACGCAGCTACTATCCCAAATACAAAGTTAAAAACCCCTGCCTCAGATTACCCCCCTTCCGATACCCCTTCTTGAACCATGCCACATTATGCTCCCGAATCAGATCCTCCCCTTCAGCACCTCTACCCAATGAAGGGCTTTCCAAGCCATATTGGTCCCTAGACCACAACCCCCTCTCCCTGCCCACATGCCAGACCCCCCCTCCCCCCCATGAGAAACCTGGCCCAAAAGTGAGCCTACCCTCTAATACCCAAAATCGGGGGGGGGGGGGCGCCTTATCAGAGGTCTCACTGAAGGGGACAGGAGTAGATCCCCTTTGTTCCTGGCCTCAGCTTCTACAGGTTTTAGAAAGGCAGCAGTAATCCCTAGCGGTATTGTTCCACAGGCAAGGAACTTGGTGCCTTGTGGTATCTGCCCTGTGCATTACATGCAGAGCAGATGTTGGGCATGCCTCCTGCATTTAATGCATTGGCTTGGCATTAACTGCACCTTAAGTATTGTATACCGTCTACACATGCAATAAAATATCCCATATGCAGTACCCTGGTCAGTTAGAAAGGTCAAGAGATCCATTCCCCTGCATGATAAGGGCAGCCCTATAGTCTAAGGGAATTGTGTGTATTTATCTTTAGGTTTTATTCCTTGTGCCTATCTTTTCTATGCTGATCCTATCTCTCCTATACTGTCCTGTCAACACTATGGAGTTCCTTTCACTTCCTTTCTTTTTAATTATTGCACACCGCATGGACTGCTAAGCAATGTTGAGTTATATCAAATAGAATATAACCATAACCATATCTCATGCCACTGAACATTCTTGGATCACCAGAATCACACCCATGGTTTCACATGGGCTACTCAAATTTCAGCCTTCAGTAAAACCAGTGGGACACACAGGAAAATATGGCAGAAACCCCAGCACACTAAGCCATAGTACAGCAAGAGAGGAAAATGCTGTCTGGAATGTGGAATTTGATATGCTGAGAAGCAAACCTCCACCTCTTGCAGTGTCTATTACAATGAATGAAGACGATGCAACTATGAGGCAAGACCACACATTCTCATTATGTACATTACACAAAAGATATAAAATGCAGATAAATCCATCAAAAAAATTGTGACAACCCCAACTTAGAGACTGCCCCTATGCTGCCCCAGAAAAGATGCTTCAAGGCTGAAATGTCTCCAGCCACCCTTTCCCAGGTGCCAGAGAACCGAACAGTCCCCCCCCCCCCCCACACACACACACCACACTAAGCCCAACTCAAATAAAGCAGTGTGCAATGGGAAAAGTCAGGACATGACAGAAAACAAGATTACGGCCAATGATGATAGCACACTATAAGCACAACCCTTTGACCCCCCCAAACAAACAGACAAAGCTGGTGAAACTGCACTGTCAGTGGCCAGATCCATCACCCATGTGCATGGGCACACCCTCACTAAGAGGCTGAGAACAAGATGTGTGTTGCTAAGGATTCAAAGGAGATATGACATGATGGGTTCATTTTATGGTATCTACCTAGAGCAGACACTCTCACCCCACAAAATCTAATGAGAAAGCACAACCTGCTCAGGCATCCACTGAATAGCCAGGGAAGAACCACAAGTGAAGAAAATGTCCAGCCAGACTCAGGGGACCCTGGTTAGCTGCGGCACTCCCAAAGATCATCAAGCAAACCAATTGCCGTCACCTTGAAATATTGCATATTGCATATTGGAGTGGAGGAGTGGCCTAGTGGTTGGGGCAAGGTACTTCAGGTAGGAAGGTCAGGGGTTCAAATCCCACTAGAGGATAGCAACCTTGGGCCAGAAGGACTGGGGTTTCTAGTCCCACAGGTGCTCCTTGTGGTCTTGGGCAAGCCACTTAACCCTCCATAGCCCATGTTCCCTGTAAAATAGTTATCTTCAAGTTATAATGCCCTGTTCAATGTAATTTCAGTTTGTTCAATGTAAACCACACTGATGCAGAATAGTGCGTTATATAAGAGAACGTAATAATAAATTGTCAGTGCAAATGCTACCACCCTAACCAGACCACAACATCATGAAGACTGTGAGTGTTCTGGAGTTAAGCCCCTCCAGCTTGACTAATTTTGAGCTCATTAACTGTGGAAGAGCTCCCCACATCAGTGGAAATGGACCACTCTGAGGATATACTAATGAATATACTATTGTTGAATGGTATAGGGTGATTTCTAGAAATACAGAATCTAGGTGGATGCACCTGCAACTCTCACTATGTTTGCCACTTCTAATGTCCTGAAGCTCTGAAGGAGACATACGAACTGAGGAGATTAATGTGATGGAAAATGACATTGATGTCAAAGCTGAGGATATCACAGCATAAGTCAATTCAATTGTGAGAAGATAAGGTGAATTTATTTTATTTAATTTATTTAACAGGTTTTTTTATACTGCATTATCCTTTAGTCATGGCAGTTTACATTGTAACAAACTTGGTGATACATTGCAACAGGAATATTAACTTGGACTATTTGTAACAAAACTAGGGTTTAATATTCTAAGGGTTTGGTGGGGGGTGTTTAATTATATGGGGCCCGATTCCATCTGGGACGTACAGGCCGTCGGTGCATCTGGTCAGAACCAGATGCACAGAGGGAGTCGCGATTCTGACTCCGCGGGCCACGTCTAGCCCCACGGGATCAGAATCGTGAACAGGCCTGTACGTGCAGGCTGGGACTGTGATTCTGCCCAGCCTGCACATACAGGCTTTGCCTGACTAACTCAGTCAGGGCTTTTAAATGGAGCCACGGCGCCATGGTGTCCGGTTGCCATGGCACCACGGCTCCATTTAAAAGCCATGATCCCCGACCGCCTGCCCCCAAATTGTTTTCCCCACAGCCCGACACCCGACCTGGCCTCCCAGAGCCAGGGTCAGGCTGCGGGGAATGCCCTTTGCACCCTGCTGCTCCTTCCCAGCCCTGGGCCCGCCGATCCTGCCACATCAGGAAAGTTATTCCATCTCAGAGATGGAATAACTTCCACGTTCAAGTCGTCAGCCCCAGACATACAGGGTCGACATTAGAATTGGCCCTGTATGTCTGGGGTTGGCGAACACCCACTCTCCGCCCTAATGCTGCCCCCGATTCGTCCCCATCTCCCTTCCCCATATAACATGCAGGGAAGGTAGTCGGGCCTGGGAAAGAGCATGAATGGCGGGGATGGGCGTCCCAATGGGACATCTATCCCCACTATTCATTGCTCAGAATGACCTCCATGAGGAATAAGGAAGTGTTATAGTGGTGGAAGGGTTTGTTCTAATGGTGGAAGTGTTTGTTTCAGGTTATGTGATGGTGCGAAAGTGTTCAGAGAATAGTAATGTTTTGAGTTTCCTGCGAAAGTCTTGGATATCTGTTGTGGCTCTGATTTCTTTTGGTAAGGAGTTCCATATTATTGGGGCAAATAGTGAGGGTGCCCTGTTGCATGTTTGTTTGCATCTGGTTTTGGTGTTGGGGACAAGGGGTTGTTTTTTGTTACTAGTTCTTTTGGGTCTGAATTCTGGATCTTTCTTGATTAGTGATCGCAGTGTGTTTGCGGATATGTGGTGTAAGATCTTGAAAATGGTGAGAGTGATTTTGAATTTGATGTATGCATACATTGGGAGCCAGTGTAGTTGTTCTAGAAGGGGAGTAACATGATAATTTCTTGAATGCCCTGCCCTGGGGCCTTAAAGAATCCATGGGCCCCAAAACTTGACCAAAGCTATAAAATAGGAACATTGTTACTTGGTCCATTGGAGGACATCACCCATGTATGCAGACACAACATATTCTGTTGATCCCATGTTGGGCAGGATGCAAGTCAATATGCAACTTGAAAACTCTCCATCCATGACCCAAACACTCCCCAGGATGATACCCTTACAGTCCTTACCATTAGGCATCATTTTCACCTATGAAGTAGACAAAGGAAAACAGATGAGCCATAAACCAGTTCAGCAGGCATTACCACCCCCATGAATACCATGCTAGCCTATGGCCAAGCAAAGAGAAACAGAAAGCAACTCAAGGGCAAGCTCCAATGACCCAGAGAAATGGAGGAATGAAAGACTTGATGATTAGTCTCCTAAGAATATTCAAGGAGTAAACAGACCACATACTGTCAAGGAGGGCCTCGGGATCAGCTCTCCAATATCTAGGAATGTATGAGATCCCTACCAGAAATGGGCACTAGCCACCACTGGAATCCAGCCAACACCCAAGGGAATTCCTAACTCCACCTAGATCATCCTATACACCCTTGAACTACCCCCCCCCCCACCCCTTTGTTTTAAATCAAAGGTCAGATCTACCAGGAGAAAAACTCTAAGGCAAAGATGTTTACCACAGTAAGTTAATAGAAGCACTACCAACGAACTTCCCATGATTCAACCCAAAGATATACCCTTCCAGGCTGATAGGCCAGACCAAGGAGTTGGAGCAGGATTCTGCAAAAGGAAAGCCAGCCACTGAGGCATCGCAGACACAGATCCAACCCTGCAATGAACTATGCCCCAAAGGAAAGGATGCCATGTGTCTTTTGCCAAACCATTCCAGCTAAAGCCACAAAAAACACTTGTGGAATCAAATCACCCACTGATGACAGCACAGACCGGCCAACCTCCCATACCACCTCTAAATTGGGGTAGGGAGCATCCCAAGCACCAAAAGCACCTTTGCCCCCACATCTTCTGTACCATTTGCCCCACCCTGCTAAACGACTCACTGAATTCTTCCTCAAGCTTGCTTTCCCTATGTCGCTCCCTTTCCTTCCAACTTACTCACCAAGCTGTGGTCTCCTTGACCCTTTCCTCCTCCCTTATCACCACTGGCCTGGGCCCCAGACCCTCAAAAGGTACTCAGCTATGTTATAAGAACATAAGAACATAAGATATGCCATACTGGGTCAGACCAAGGTCCATCAAGCCCAGTATTCTGTTTCCAACAGTGGCCAATCTAGGTCATATGTACCTAGCAGTTTCCCCAAGAGACACAAGTTCCACAATGCTTGTACTGGGTCAACCATTGATATCTTCGGTCACTTCTTAATAATGGTTTATGGACCTTTCCTCCAGGAACTTGTCCAAACCTTTTTTAAACCTAGCTACACTAACAGCCTTTACTACATCCTCCGGTAACAAATTCCAGAGTTTGATTACACGTTGAGTGAAAAAATATTTTCTTTTATTAGTCTTAAATAGTTTACCCTGTAGCTTCATTGCATGTCCCCTAGTCTTTCTATATTCTGATAACGTAAACAATCGATCTACGTTTACCAGTTCCACTCCGTTCATTAATTTATAGACTTCTATCATATCTCCCCTCAGCCATCTCTTTTCCAGGTTAAAGAGCCCTAACCTTTTTAGCCTTTCTTCATAGGAGTATCCTTCCATCCCCTTTACCATTTTGGTGGCTCTTCTCTGAACCTTTTCATGCCCAGAGTTTAATCCGTGGGCACACATATGTACTTCTGCTGATTTTTGACATGATGACCATGTATATTTTACTATTATATATTTTCATGTAAAATGTTTTTCCTATACACTGTAACATGTTGCAATCACTGGGTCACCAGCAGAATGATGTAATCTTCACAAATACACAACATTACATTGCATGCATCGCTCTGAATTTCCATGGCAAGAGTGCGCTTTGTAGCAATGATGTTTTAGTTCTGCAAATTCATATAACCATAGCTTCTTTATAATCCTGACATTCACAGAATCAAAAATACAAAGAAATTACATTTTTGCTTGAATCCTCAAACATAAGCAGATGTTTTAGAAAGGGTTAAGCCCCTCAGGGGCAGTTTTAAAAGGTACAGTGTTTCCCAGCTGTACAATATGCACTGTGTACATAGTATGCTCTCAACCCATCCTCTGCTGATAAATGGTGGGAAAGGGCAGCCGAGAAACAATGTCTTTCCATATCTGGCTCCAGCTCAATACACACTAACCTCATTCTCCTAGACCTCAGAGTATTACAGCTCATTAAATTCTACCCCAGAATAGGGTCATTGCTATATCACTAAATGTGGACAACTTCTGTTTATTAGTTGGAGCACTGCATGTGTGTATGGATTACAGAGCAATCCCGAAATAGGGAAACATTCTCATAGACAGCGTGCACAATTAATCTATTCATATCAAAGAAAAATTATGTCTTTCTTTCAAACAGATGTTCCTTGTGCTAATGGGAAAAGATGGAATTATAAGGAAACAGAGTAAATCACAATTTAGAACTAGTCAACAAGCAATTTAGTGTTTTATCTTAGTGCATAGTTATCTATGACTGTATAATAATGTTATAAAAATAATGATGCATTTATTTACATAAATATATAAGGGCTGATATTCAGTTGTCCCATTCATTGCATTATGTTTAGGGATGAGGTTTAATGTTTTGCCTTTAAACGGCACTCTTGAATATATTTTGCTGCTCATACATGTAATTTAATCCTGCACTTTCATACCCTAACTTTTGTCTATAGGGCTTTATGCTGAGCACTGAATTTCACCGTTCTGTGTATAACTTTAGGCCAAGACAACTCCATGCTCCCAGCCCCTCTTTCTCAAATACAGATAACTTCTACGCATAAAGCTCATGCATATTAGGGTGTTACATTTTTAAAACATAATACTGACGCAGTCATGCCAGGGCTGAGCACATGAGTGGTTCTGAAAATTGTGTATGTATTGTCGTGCCCACTGCTGGCTAGGCGGTTGCCTATAGGCAGTGGGTGTACCTCCTATTGTCCCTTGGTATTATGGGTTCCCAGAGACAAGGGCTTCTGGGGATTGTAGTTGTGAAAAAATGAGTAGCCGAGGGTTGAAGGCAAATACAGGAAAGATGTATTCTTTTCTTCTTTTGTCCTTTCAAATATACAGCAACAAAAGTAGGATACTTCTCCAAATAAAGAAAAAGGAACTTTCACAGTAACACTGGTAGCACTTGCTTCAGTCAGCTTATCATACCAGTAGTATATCTTTTTCCACAGTTCAAGAATACAGTTTAAGGGTTCCTTGCTCAGTTCAGCCCAAATAACTGCTCTTCCAAACTGAGCACTATGCAAAACACAACCCACTTTACTTCTGGCTGTTTATACGTTTAGGAATGGACTTCTTAAGCATTCAAATCAGCGCTTCTGAACATTCTCTGCCAGCTTTAAAATGTTAGCACTTCATTCCAAACATTTCTAGCAGAACAGGCAAATACAAAGCTTCTGGGTTTTCTCAGTTTTAAACCTTACAGCTTCTTCACCTTTGCTTTATACACAAAGAACAGTCCATTTGAGAGTCGACAGAACTATTATCAGAATCATAGTTATCTACCTGCATGCTCTCATACTCGGGGTCAGTTAGCATCTGTCTGGAATCAGCTTCGGGGATTTCAGGCTTTATTTCTTCTAATAACTTTAAAACCTTCTCCCAATGAGACCTCTTTCTATGCTGAGGAATATTTGAAGGGCTGAGGGGATTCTTATCCTTCAATAAACTATGCAAGGTTTCAAATGGGCTCACCTTACTTCTAGTAACAGAGCTCTTTACAGACCTTCCTCGAGGTGAAACTCTTCCCCCAGGTTCTGGCAGGACCACGCCCGTGCTCTGCTCAAAGACAGCACTTTCCTCAGGATAAACTCTCCTGTCTTCAGGGCCTGCTGTAATGCTCCTACAACACGGGCTTCCTTCAGTGCTGTAGTTTCCTGTGTGCTGGCTGCAACAAGAACCTTTCCTGAGGCTGTTTCTAGAACACCTCTCTCTCTCAGCTTTCTTGCAAGAACCTTTCCCTTCTCTTCCTGGTTCCTCAGTTGCTCCTTCTCTTCCTGGTTCCTCGGTTGCTCTCTCTCTCCCAGGTTCCTCGGTTGCTCTCTCTCTCCCAGGTTCCTCGGTTGCTCTCTCTCTTCCTGTTTCCTCAGGCTTAAATGACTGGGGCTGCCCTATGGCTTCAAACTCCGCCCCCGGGTGTTCCCCATTACCTACCCTGATTGCCTTGGAGCTAGGGCGTGGCTTACACTCAGCAACTCTATGTGTGTGTTTTTTTTCCCTTGGCTGGAGTTTCAAAGTCAAAACTTCCTGAACTATTCTTCTGCTTAGGGGTAAATGTCTGTTTTCCATCCATTTCCCTGGGCTTCACTACAGTCTCGCCACCACAGTATGTAGAGAAAGAAATAAGAGATGGGAACTGATTTGAAATGTTGGCATTTCCTGAATACCCAGGTGAGCAGGAACTGAAGTTCTTTAGGGCTAGCTCCGCAGGAATCTGAGCATAATCTGATGTACAGCGATAGGAGTATGTTACAAAGTAGAGCTGCAGTCAAGTTGGTACATTCATTATGGGCCAGATATTCAAACTCATTTTTGAATGTAGCTCACACCTTTTTCAGAAGTTCAAGGGGTGTGACAGGTACTGTATGTATTTTCCTGATCCTGGAGGGCTTACAATCTAAGATGGTATCTGAGGGTTAAGTGACTTGCCCAGGATCACAAGGAGTGATAGTGCGATTTGAATCTGGCTTCCCTCGTTCCCTCAAAGGGACTTATATATTCAGCGGTAGCCACAGAACGTATAAATACCCTAGCCATTCATTTTCAGTGGCATTATGTGCAAAAAACTCCCTACAACCACTCCTGCACTATCTCCATAGTACCAGGGCAGACTAAGAGTATTTTGCCAGACTGCTGTTTAAGGACAGTGGTGATTTTCAGCCATTAGCAATATAGCTAAGCAGTTTAAGCTAGGATAGAAAAAATGCTTTCCTAATTTAAGCCACATAACTCTACATACAGCTCCCTGCAATGAGCACACTCTACGTATGTTCAGCGCCGTAACTTATCCAGATAGTGCTGCTGAATATATGTGCTTTTGTTTTAAACATCATGGACAGCATTTAAAAAATACATTCGCTGCCAGGTGGGAATACAGACATATCTTTTTTTACCTCATTTTGTAACATCATTTGCTGTCTTTCATATTTTATCCCCTCTCTCAAATGCCTTCATAACAGCTTCAATGACAGAAGACACGGGAGGATACTGGAGTGTGAACCAGTGATTAGCGGCATTTACTTCTAGAAGGAAGAATAAACGTTCAAGGAGGCTGTAATGCAATGTTCCTTCCTGAAGGACTCTATACTGAAATGATACAGAAAATTACAGAGGAGGTTACAAATACTGAGTCTAGCTTCTAAAAACACTTGAGAAAAGAAACAGAAAAAACATGTCTTAGTGTTGAAGCTAGCTTCCTGAAAAAAAAAGAAAAATATGGAAACGACCAACAAAATAATTTCTGTCATGGAGGGAGGGAGGATATGGTAAAGCTCATTCACAGAACTGATATGGCAACAGTCAGGAAAAATGATCAAGGTCCTGCATGCAAGATCTTCTGAAATACTAAACATGAGAATCCCATAACCAGAGCTCAGTTTCAAAGATCTTTGCACGGGCAAAGTCATCTGAGATTGAAAACCACATTGGAGATGGTTTATTAATAAGATTATAAAATATGCCATACTGGGTCAGACCAAGGGTTCATCAAGCCCAGTATCCTGTTTCCAACAGCGACCAATCCACGTCACAAGTACCTGTCAGGTTCCCAAAATGGTAGAAAGATTCCATGCTGCTTATCTCAGGGGTAAGCTTCTGAATATTTCCCTCTAACACCACTAATGCCCCAATGGTAACTGTGTAGCATCAGGATGTTTTCGGGGCGGGCACTGATATAACCAATCAGTGGCGATATTCAGCTACTGGTCAGTTACCATAAAGCAGCTAAAGTTAGGCACTTGAAAGGCTACTTTAGCAGGATTAGCTAACAAGTCAGTGACTGAATCTCGATATTACCCAGTTAGCTAACATGCTGTCTGGGCAGACCAGATATTCAATGTCAGTGGCTGGTTATGACCACAGCACTGAATATCCGAGCAATGTTAAAGCAGAGATGGCCAGTTGCTATAAATGCGCTGGCTGCCACCGCTGTATACTGGCCCCTATACCTTTAGTATAAATCTTTCTTTATTAAGTTTCAATGCAGGGGCGGCCCAAGGTGGGTGCGGGGCCATCTGCGGAGATTCATTGTGGGACCTCATTTGCATAAATATTTGCATAATATTAACATGTGCTTTTAGAAAACATGCCTCTTAATGAGTGTCTGGATGAAGAAAGACTACCAGATTTCTAAATTACTATATTCCAGTGCCAACCACCAGGCCCATTAGGAAATACTTTAAACACTGACCATTTAGGACCCATAGAAAACCCACCATATCATAACAGCACTACCAGGACTCACAAAGCACCAAACCCTACCAATCAAAAAGGCAACACTGCAAATATTAAACCAATACATCTCAGAGAATACCAATACATCTCACTGGGGGAAAGAGAACAAGTGGGACTGTCAAACAGAAACTACTTGAACAGAATACCTCAGCTTGGTTGCACATGCAGAACATAGACTGTCACCACACAAAGAACAAGGAATCATAATTTAGAAATAGGAAGATAATTAAATTGGGAACCCCAAAAGCAAAACATGAAATGTACAACAACACTGGAGAAATAAAACTATATATTAGTTTCCTCTTGCACTAAACACAAAGATGTTAGCGATACACATTTCCCTGACCTGACATATTCCAGTTAATAAATTCAAAATAAAAAGTATTTTTCTACCTTTTGTTTGGGCATTTTATTTTTCAGTTGCAATTGCTCCAGTCACTTTCTTCTTGTTTCTTCATGTCTTCTGTGAGCTGTCCATTTGTCCTTTCTTCTCTCTTCTAGATTTTTTCCATTCTCTCTCCATATCTGCTTTAACATACTGATCTTTCCCCTTTTGCTCTTTCCCCCATTTCTTTCTTTATTCCTTTATCATCCACTCAAATTCACCATTCCATCCTCAATCCCCACTTACTCTCCTAATACCCGGCCAATTGTAGATTTTTCTTCCCTCCCACACAAAATATCTTTTCCCCTCTCCATCCTCATTCCCCAGCCCCATCACATTATGGTCCTCCCCCAAAATCAGCTCCCTTCAAGTTTTAGACCCACCCAGCATCTGCTCCCTTCTAGTCCCATTCTCCCATGCCCCTGCATCAGCCCATTTCCAGCGAGCATTGAAAGACTGGTAATACAGACACATGTCGATTCTGTAAGAAAGACCTGGAAACAGTGACTCACCTCATGGCTAGTTGTGAAGTTCTGATGGCAGAAAATTTCTATAAAGACATAATAAAGTAGTGCGCCTCATCCATTGGAAACTCTATAAACACTACAACATCACTGTGCCCAAAAAGCACTGAGATCATGACCCTAAGTGAATTACAGAGAATGAGGAGGTTATGATCACCTTGGATATTCCCATTCCGACTTATAAAAAGCTGGGTGCGAGGAAGCTGGATATAGTGGCTAAGGAGAAAAACACCAAAACGGCATTGGTAATAGAGGTGTCAGTTCCAAGCGACTACTCTGTGAATCACATGGAGAGGCAGAAAATACTGAAATATCAGGAAATGCAGAGACCAAGAAAATGTGGCAGAAAGATACAGAAATATTTCCCATCGTGTTGGGTGTCACTGGGCTGATAAAGAAGAATTTCCAAGCACATCTTGACAAACTACCCATGCATGTTACATCATACGAACTGCAGCAGGAGGTTCTCTTTGGCATGATGCAAGTATTATGCCAAGCCTTAGCAGTAAATTTGAGAGACTGAGATCATACTCCCCATGCCTGGGCTTAGAAGTGAGGTTTGTACCTGTCATTGTATACGCAAAACTAACTCATTTGGAGAAATTGCCCGAGAGGAATTACCAGCAGAAAGGAGGAAGTATTAATGCCTCTGTACAAGTTGTTGGTGAGGCCTCACTTGGAGTATTGTGTTCAGTTTTAAAGACCATATCTCACAAAGGATATAAAAAGACTTAAAACAGTTCAGAGGAAGATGATCAAAATGATTCAGAGCCTGCACTAGAAGACATATAAGAAGAGGCTTGAAGACCTAAATATGTATACTCTAGAAGAGAGGAGGGACAGGGGAGATATGATACTTAAAGGGTATCAATGAACAAACAAACCTTTTTCAAAGAAAAGGAAGCTGTAAGACCAGAGGACATCTGATGAAGATGCAAGGCAGTGAACTTAAAAGCAACATCAAGAAATACTTTCTTAGTGAAAGAGTGGTAGATGCATGGAATGCCCTCCCAATGGAGGTGGTAGGGGCCAAACAGTGACGGAATTCAAAATGGCATGGGACAGACAAAGTGGATCCCTTTATAGCTAGAGGATGAAATCAAAGCAAAACTTAAATATCTTTTTTTATAGAGGGGGGCTGACCTGCATGGAGCAGCAGTTACAGCCCTAAACACAGGCAGGGGGGGGGGGGGGGTAGTGATCTGCATGGAGCTGCAGTTACAACCACTCTAGCCACCTTACTGGGCAGACTAGATGGACAATACTGGTCTTTATCTGCCATCATATACTATGTTACTATGTTGCAATGTAGTAGTCTTCATATTTCTCAGAATAATGGCCTCCAGATATCTGGTAGCATAGTTCAGTATGACTAAAATATATTTGTTACCTCAGGTGGTTCACTCTAGAGGTCCTACCAGATCTATGGCCACTCTTTCAAAAGGGGTTTCAATAATGGATAAAGGCTGTAGAGGGTCAGGTCTGACTCTGGCGGGGTTGTGAAGTTTGCAGATAGGGCATAACTGGTAATACAATTGCACCTGCTTATGTACCCCAGGTCATACAAATTGAGATAAAATATGTTCTAATGTTTTCTCCACCACCAGGTGTCCCCCTAACAAATGGCTATGCACTAATGATAGCATCTGCTGATGATAGGGTTAGGGAACTATCAGCTGTTCTACCTTCTTCCCTTCTAGGGAACCCCCGGCCACTCTGTATAACAAATTTCCATTTAGTACAAAATAGGAAAGGTTTTTCTGGAGGAGTCTCCACTGCCTACTGGAACCCCATCTACTTCCAAGACCCACTCGGGCATTTTTAAGGGACTCATCATCTTGCTAGGGCCCCTTGAAGCCCCCTGGGTCTCCCTCTGGCCTCCACTCTGGGAGGGGGGCTAGTTTGTTTGGGTTACTACTGCTGTGACCTGAGCTATCTCCAGGGCTTTTTTCACTAGGTTCTTCCACCCTGGACCCCCTCCTATTTTTATTTATTTTATTTATTTACATTCTCTTATATACCGCGCTATTCTGCATCAGTGTGGTTTACATTGAACAAACTGAAATTACATTGAACAGGGCATTATAACTTGGAGATAACTATTTTACAGGGAACATGGGCTATGGAGGGTTAAGTGGCTTGCCCAAGACCACAAGGAGCACCTGTGGGACTAGAAACCCCAGTCCTTCCGGCCCAAGGTTGCTGTCCTCTAGTGGGATTTGAACCCCCGACCTTCCGGTCTGAAGTACCTTGCCCCAACCACTAGGCTACTCCTCCACTCCTATATAGCCACACCCAAATTCTGGTGGTAGCATAGTTTCTCCCGGTGATGCTGACTCCGAGATTTATCAGGCATGGAATTCTTGACATACAGATCCGGGTCGTCTAGGGGGAAAACTTCCAGGAAACTTTCCGGATTTGACTCAGTGGGGTCATCGGTTATCCGGGTCCATATCACCCAGAAGCTTGGGTAGTCTCGGCCGAGCACTACTGGGTATAGGAGCCAAGGCACACTATGTTCTCAAACCTATCATGCCCTGCCAGAGTCTTGATTGGAACCTGTGCCGTTGGATACTGCCTCTGGTCTCCATGCACACAGGTTTTGCATAATCGATCTGAAATTGGTTTATGGTTCCTCGGAAAATGAGGGTCCACAGACTCCCTGAGTCTACCAAGGCCTGGAGGCAGGTACCCTCGAGCTCCACTGGAATCACAAAGTTTGGTACACCTGGGTGGGGAGTGTCCCCAAAAGTGCAGGTGTGAGGGGTAGTTAGGCTGACATCCATGGGTTCCTCCGAACCCAGAGGACATTCCCGGGCAAAGTGTCCCTGGACTCCATACCTAAAACAGGTGAAAGGGTTGTGGCTGGGACCATGCCCTCACCTAGGAGATGACTTTGAGGTTTGAAACATGGGAGCCAACATAAGCTCCAGCTTCCCCTTACTTTCTCCCGGGATAATGGATGACTTCTTCCCCTTCTTACTGTCCGTTCCAGTCACTGGTTGTGCTCCATGATAGACTTCTACTATTTCCAGTACACTCTCCAGTGTAAGCTTGGGATGCTGGCATACCCAGTGTTTCATTGGGGTGGTCATACATTCTAAAATGCTCCAATAGCACAATCTTGGCTATCTTGGGCCCGATCTTTCTCTCCAGTTGTAGCCACTTCCATGCGAGATCCTTCAGTCCATAAAAGAACTTCCGAGGGCTCTCTTCTATCTGGAGACCCTCCTTTCTGAAGCACTGGCAGTAGGTCTCTGGTGTACAGCCAGTCTGTTCTAGTATGGTGGTCTTGACAGCTGCATATGTAGCTTGCCCATCTGGGTTGGCATCCTGGAATGCAGCCTGACTGCTACCCATTAGTGGCAAGATTCGATATGACCATGAACTGGTTCAGATCGATCCCGCCATGAAGGAGCCGAGCGGGTGGCAGCACGGCATGCACTTGCATTGCCAGCACCACATGCTGGGGCTGCTGGTGGCCACCACAGGGCAGCAACTCCTGGTGGCCCAGCGGCCCAATCGCCGCACCCACCAGTGGTTTGATGGCATCGGGGGCTTCCCCCAATGCCGCAGTCCCCCGATGCCATCAAACTACTGGCGGGTGGGGGGATTCCCGCCAGTGCAGCATCGGCATATGGATGCCTTTGTGGCCCGGTTTGGCAAACGCAGTCTGTGGCAGGAACCAGTTTGCGTGAACCAGCCCAATCTGGCCGAATCCTACCACTGCTGTTAACAGATTGCCCAAATAAGTAATCATATCACCTCCTGCCACGAGGCCATGCAGGTGGTTCGCTCAAAGTTCACCAAAAAGTGATCACATTCATCTTCAGGCGTCATTTTAATTAGCGCTTTCATTGGAGGGTGGAGTTGTAGTCTCCGTAGGACCTGGGTCAACTGAGCCAGGGAAGTTCTCTATAGCTCTCCCTGTGCTTGAACAAGGTTCTGTAACTCCTGCAGACATTGTTGTTCCTTCTACCAGCATCTGGAGGAACCACTCCATATTGACTTGTCACTGCACTCTTGCAAAACACACCTACAACTCACTTTTCTGCAGCTGAGTTAGCTCTGCAGTTTTCCAGCTCCAAAAAACTTTTAGCGGCCTCTAATAGCCAAACAAAACCCTGCCTGTCCAGCACTGATTAGACGCTTCTTCCAGCTTCCTAGCTAGGGTGAAGCTAACCATCTCAGCCAATACAAACAACAAACAAAAAAAATTCTTCCCTGCTGCAGAAAGGCACAGCCCTGGAGGTATGTGGATTTTCCCTCTGTCAGGTGGTTAGAGGAAATCCCCAAACTGCCACCACATGTGCTTTAGTGTAGCATTGCGGTCGCAAGCACTCATAAAATATTATATCAACAACAGTGCAGGGCCAAAGAAAACTACTTTTATTGTCCTTCAGCTTACACTGCATTCACTCCAGAGCCTGCTGTCTTCACAGGCTGGGTTCTCAGGGCTCTTCCCCTAACCCGCAAATCAAAGTCAGAATTTAGTTCATTTCAAAGTTCAGTAAGTTACTTGGGCTTCACTAGTTATGAATATGGCTCCCAGTTTCTAAACCGCTTGCCTTACAGCTGAACTCATCTCCCAGCCCTGCTTGGGAAGAGTTTTCTGTCTCCATGGGCCTCTCCTGTCCCTTGTGAATTCAGCTGACTTCTTAATCCTTCTGTCTGAGTCATACCCTCCCAGCCCTGAGTTCTGAGCTTTAGACTCTTTTAAGGTTGACTGCAGATATCCTTTTGGAAAGGGGTGGGTAACTTCCTACGTATATACCCCTCACAGTCATCCTTAGCTTTAAGGTCACCTCTTCTTAACCATGTCTAAACGTTATGTCTAATGTCTAACTGTAATGTCTAAATGTTTACACGTACCCTAATGTTAACTGTAACCCTCCAATTGTGATGTGACGTGACCACCTTGATTGAAGGATAAGGTGGCATACAAATCTGTCTAAATAAATAAATAAATACAATTTATGTGTCCGTTTTTGAGTGATATATAATTCTTGAAGTTAACACTTTGTATTTATACATTTGCTGATCTTATTCTTTGAAAGGTTTTGTCTCTTGTCTTGCAAATTCTGGCCTCAGTGAATCAAAGTGTGTTGCTGTTAGCACAGGTAATAGCAAAGTATTGGTACACAACTTTCTGCACTAGTGTGGGCGCAGAATATAGGAAGAGATTTAACGTGATTGTAATCAATGTGCATCATGTGATCACTGGCATACCCCCACATTAGCATCCCTGGCTGCCAGTGATCACGTGTTAAAATACATGTTAACAGGTTACCGGGCTTTAATCAAAGGGACCCTTAGTTGTTGTTAGAAAATATGAGCCTAATAGATATTCAGCGGTGGTGGCTAGCATGATTACAATGGCCAGCCATATTGCTGAATCCTAGACATAGATATTCAATGACGGGGCCATATCTGCCCACTGGCTGAGTATCTGGATCAGCCTGATAACCAGGAAGCTAACCGGGCAGCAGCGATATTCAGCTGCTTCCCGGTTAGCTTCAGTGGTGAAAGTTAGACCAGCCTTTACTCACCTGACTTTCACAACCGAGGATAGCCAGGCAGCAGCTGAAAATATCGCCACTTACTAAATGCCTAGGGATGTGAGAGGATGGGGATATTGGGTTGTTGATGGAAATTGACATTTTTATTAAAGGGACCAGGAAAAGAGCAGATTTGAAAGACATTTGTATTTGGACAAAAGGGATCAGAGGTGGAGTAAGTTTTGGGTGTATCTTTGAATTTTTCATCTAAGATTAGGGATTGAGGATGGGGAGAAGGTCCATGGGAGCATCCACATTGTTTCAAAAGGTTTGGTGGTGGGGGACACACTTTTTTTATAATTGATCAGTAGTTGTGAGCAATTTTGTTTAACTTGGCAGCCTGGCCCTTTGAAAGCTAACAGGTTTCACTTGGGCCCACTACCCTTGCACTGCTGTAGTTAGGAAAATGCAATATTCCAAACTGCAGCAACGCAAAAACAAATATACAAGTTAGTGAATCCTGTGGTAACTTTCCCTGCAGTAAAATAGCTTATAAGGTACTATTCTACTGTGGGCTAGTCAATAGACGCCCTAGTTTATAAGCCTTCTGAGACTAAACTGGAAAATGAAATGAAACAAATAAATTATTTGGGCATAATTGTTTACTTTTGTTTTGAAATAAAACAAAACAGGCCCTTGTGCATTTTTCATTTTATTTCAAAATGAATGAGCTTTATTTATTTTAGCATGTTGTACAAAACTAATTTCACAATAGTAGAACAGTAATGTCTAAAGCTAATCTGTTTTTTTTGAAAACTACTTTTTCTCATGCTAGTCTTATGGTTCATGAAAATTCAGTTTGAGGCAGACTTTCCATAACATTGGTTCTTCTTTCACATTTTTTCCTTAGGGCCATTTTGTACATCCTTACTCAGCCAATATATTCATGAAAACTGTATTTAAAAAGTAATACAGTATGCACCCTTGCCAACATGGATTTTAGAAGTTTTGGAGCCATGTGGAATGTGATGATTATATTTATTTTTGTACCACTCTTCATTCAGGTCTAATCAAATATGGATTAACAAATACTTCAGAGAAAATGACTGCTTACAAAACCAATAAAAAATGTGAATAAGAAAAGCCCTAATCGTGGAAAAATAATTTCTTAGATTTTTTTTTTTGGTACTAGAATAATTAAGACTGAGCTTTTAAAAAACTTGAGAGATTCAGAAAACTACCTTCTTTTGCACATTTGTTAAAAAAATCCACATTAAAGTTTTGAGTGAAACCAGTTTTTGTTTTTCCACTTGATACAGCTATCCAAAATGCATATCATCAGTAAGAACTGCCTTTGGAAGGCTATGTTCCTTAGTAGATTATTGCATTTCAAAGAACATTTAGGGGCCTATTTACTAAACTCTGTTAGCTGTTTAAGGTAGGAATTACTGTGCACTAACAGCATGGGTCCATGCTAATAGTTAACACAGGACCTTGACAGCTGAGACTCAGTAATTCCTTCCTTAAACAGCTAAAGTGAAAGAGGGAGTGGAATGGGAATGGGAATAGAAGAGGTAGGGACTGCATATTATAGGTGGAGGGTAATTTTATAAGAGAGGGTTCTATTTAAAGCATTTTTTAACATTCCTAAGTTGTGCTTAGAGCTGTTGTAAATGATCGCGCCTACATTTTGCAAGTCTGCATGTAAATTATCATATTTTATCATTAGCACATGTACTTGCTTGTATCACCCATGATCCACCCAAACTTTGCCCATGTATATGACCACAGTCAAGGTTCATGCTGTCAAATTAATGCACTTGTTTTAACACTGGTCACTATTTTATTAGAGGCCATCAATGTATATACGTGGCCACATCTGTGCATTAAGGGCTAAAATATCGTGATTTAGGCCTTTTATTTTAAATGCTGAAATATGCACCTTCTTATAGAATTCCCCCCTAAATGTGGAGATAGTTACTGCATATTAACTACTAACATGGCCGAAAACATGGAACAGTTAATGTCAGCTCAAGAGATGTAGCTAGCTGTATGACATTGTCGGCCACGCAGTTAACACACAGTTAAAATATTTTCTCTCTTTTAAATGAATGTGAAAATGCTAAGAACACCCCCAACAGTTAATGCAGTTACTGTGCATTCATTTTGTCAATTACTACAGGGTAATGGGAAAACCTTATTGCACATTTTTATATACCGCGCTATTTGTTTTCAGTGCGGTTTACAAGTAACAGATCTGCACAATCAGAAAACGCTGGTGTGCTTACATTATAACAGGGAAATTAAACTTGGAACAGGGGGTAATAAAACTATAACTATGTACACACAGCACATTAGTAAATAGGCCCCTTAGTCCAATAAGGTGGGTATTTGCATTACTACAGGGTAATGGGAAAACCTTATTGCACATTAGTAAATAGGCCCCTTAGTCCAATAAGGTGGGTATTTGCATTCCAATATCCTCTATCCCAATTAAGTATAGAAAGCTATGAGATCTTTTCTGAAATCAATCCAAAGTAAGTACCAACTACTCTCAAACTGAGATATGGCAAGTACTATGTTCTACTCACTATATAGAATATACATTTTGTGAAAAACTGGAGAATGCAAATACTGCACTTTCCTCACTGTGAATAGTTCTGAATCTATCATTTTAAAATTTCTAGACTTCATCATATGCAATATAACTATCACAGCAAGTTAGGCATACGAAACTTTCAAGTAAGGCATATGAAACATCCAGTTTCACAACTTCATAATAGATTCTATCATTATGTTAAGGAGCGGGCTAGAACCTGGGAAGCCACTGCTGCTCCGTGTGACCTTAGGCAAGGCACTTAACCCTCCATTGCTTCAGGTATGAATATACATACTGTACCTGAATGTAGCTCTTCCTGAACTTCTGAGAAAAGGCATGAACTAAATACAAAATTGGCTGTTCCATGGCAGCAATGATATGTATAGTGAAATGTATTCTATTGTTAGACTGATTGGAATGTTCTTTTTTTATTGCAATGTTTATGCAATTCCTTACACAGGAAGCTTAAATGCATTAGCACAGAAGTCCACATATTTGAAAAGAAATATGAACAGTAATGAGAAAATGTGAATCATATTTTCTTGGACGCACTTTGACATATCATTGAAAATGTAATTGTGTGACATGGAACCTTAGGATACCACGACCATATCAACCTTGAACAACTACTGGAAAGGTGTGAACTGAATATCTTACCTAACATTACATGTAAAAAATGCTGATCTTAAAATTTAGGTCTGTGATTCTTAGCCCATTCCTCAGGACGCACTCAGCTAGTTGGGTTTTTGGGATATCCACAATGAATATGCGTGAGATAAATGTCCATATACCATGTCCATTGTATGCTGATCTATCTCACATGTTCATTCTCGATATCCTGAATATCCAACTGGCTGGTAGGGGTATGCATGGCCAAAAGAAGTTTAGTTCATGCTTATTTAAAACAATTTTTACCAATTTTAGGGCATTTTTCCATGATTATTATACATATTTGTTCTTTAGGCATACACTGTATGTATGCTAGAACTTTTTTAAACATGCAGATCACTTCTACATGCATTAGTTTACCGATATACATGTATATAAGTGGTTTGTGTGCACTTTAAGTTTTTAGGCACAAACGAACTGAATGTGTGCCCATGAATGCACATCCCAACTAGCTAGTTGTGTCCTGATGCAGATCGCTAGCTCGCTTTCCTCAGTATTTTGCAGGACTACTGAGAAAAGCTGCTCTTGCTGGGAAGGATTCTGCAATTGTAAGTATTTACCTGATGGCAATTTCCCAGACTCTTGGATTAAAGGGAACTCTTTGGGTTTAAACGGATAAAACCTCTATCTATTTTAAAGTTCTGTGTTTTTTAAAGCCAGCTTTTTACTTAAATCAAACTCTAAGACTCAGTCAGGGCACTGTTTTAGCAAGCCAGCTTCTATTAAGTGGGGCCACCTGGCAACAGTGATCACATCTTATTTACAGTAACATTCAAAAGGAAGATTATGATAAAATGAGGAGTTAAGAAAAAATAAAAGGAGCAGCTGCAAGGTTAAAGATTTACATCAAGAATGGGCATTGTTAAAAAATACTATCTTGGAACCACAGACCAGATGTATTTCATGCTTTAAGAAAAGTGGAAGGCCAAAAAACTGCCAGTATGGTTTAAAGGTGAGGTCAGAGAGGCCGTTGTAGCCAAAAAAGCATCTTTCAGGAAATAGAAAAAGGAGCCAAATGATGAAAATGGGACATAACACAAGCCCTGGCAAGTTAGATGCAAGGCATTGATAAGGCAGGCAGAGAGAGAATTTGAAAAAAAACTTGCCATGGAAGCAAAAATGCTTAATAAAAACTTTTTCAAGTACATTCAAGGCAAAAAACCTGTGAGAGAGTCAGTTAGACCATTAAATAATGATCCCCTCTTCATCATCCTCACTTCTCCTACCATCTTGTCATCAACCCTATCATCAGCTCTTGAGCTTCACCATTTTATCCCTCTCATTCACCCATCACCTTTCTCTGAAACAACGTCGCCCTCGTTACAGCTATGCCGTCTCCTTCCTGTCCCATACTCTTCTGCTTCTTCTCCTTCTGTCATCTGGAGATATCAATCCGAACACAGGCCCCTCTAGACTCCTGCCACACTCCCAGGACAGATCCACATGCAACGTCTCAAATCTTATTCATATCCCTTTCTTTCTCCCCTCTTCTCTCCCTTTCTCTTGCACCTTGTGGAATGCACACTCCATTTCAAATAAACTACCTTCTCATTCCTGCGAATTCCAACCTCTCCTTTTGCCTCAGTCCTACTCCTTTCTCTCCCTTGAAATCCACTCTATCTGCCTTTTTACTTCACTACCTCTCTAGATAGCTGTTATTTATCGAACCCCTGACAAGTCCTCCTTTACCTTTCTCACCGACTTTGACTCGTGCTTTCCTTCTTTCTGGATCCATCCTCCCCCTTCCTTATTCTTGGGGATTTTAACATTCATTTTGATAACCCCTCTGACTCTTATGCTTTAAAGCTCCTTTCCCTTACCTCCTCATTCGACCTCCAGTTTTGCTGTACTACCCCAACTCATCAGCATGGTCGCTGCCTCAACCTTTTCTTCTTCTCTAATAGCTTACCCACTGACTTCTGTACCTCAGTTATTCCCTTATCTGACTATCACTTGCTAAGCTTCACTCCATCACCCCCCAATTCATTCTCACCCAGTCTCCTCCAACCTCTTTAGAAATCTTCATTCTATCGACCCATCAGCTCTCTCTCCACTACAGTCGCATCACCTCTTTCTTCCACTATTTCATCAGTCTGTTGATGAGGCAGTAGGTTGCTACAACACTGCACTTTCATCTGCTCTGGATGCCCTTGCTCTGCCCATGCCACGTCCTGTGACAGTTACTGCACCTCAGCCCTGGTTACCTTTGACTACCCGCTGTCTACGTTACTGTGCCCGCTCAGCAAAGCACACTTGGCTGAAATCCCATACCCTTGCAGACTTTCTGCATTTCAAATTCATGCTTGCCTCTTTCAAGTCAGCCATAGCACTCTCCATCAAGACTACTATGTCCACCTGACTAACGCTCTTCCTTCTGACCCTCGCCGTCTCTTTACAACTCTCAACTCTCTCCTCAAGTGCCTCCATCTCCGACTCTGACTCCTCCTTTCCTCTCTGCCCAAACTTTGGCTGACTATTTTGATGACAAAGTCCAGAAGATTACACTCCAATTTCCCATGAGGTCAACTCCATCCCCTCTTCCCCATCTTCATTCCCAGCTCTCCTGCTCTCCCCCTCAACCTCTGCCACCCTTTCTTCCTTTTCTAAGATATCTGAGGAGGAAATCACACATGTTCTTTCCTCCTCCAAACTCACTACCTGCTCCTCTGATCCTTTTCCCACTCGTCTCCTAAGCTCTGTCTTTTCCACTGTCATCCCTTCCATCTCTCATATTCTCAACTTCTCACTTTCCACTGCAACTGCTCCTGCAGCCTTCAAGCATACTGTGGTTATACTGTCCCTCAAGAAAGCCTGACTTGATTTTATCTGTCCTTCTAATTATCTCCTTTGTTTCTAAATGACTTGAATGTGTGGTTCACCGCCTTCACCTTGACTTTCTCTCCTCTCTAGCCCTTCTGGATCCACTGCAATCTGGCTTTTGTCCTTTACATTCTATTGAAATGGCTCTTGCCAAAGTCTCCAGTGATCTGTTTCTAGCAAAATCCAAGGGCTTTTACTTAATCGTCATCCTTCTGGATCTCTCTACTACTTTTGACATTGTTGATAACCACCTTCTCCTCAATAACTTGTCCTCGCTTGCTATCAAGGGCTCTGTGCTATCCTGGTTCTCTTCTTATCTCTCCCATCACACTTTCAGCATCTGTGCTGATGAATCCTCCTCCACTGCTATCCTGTTCTCAGTTGATGTACCCCAAGGGTCTGTCTTGGGCCCACTGCTTTTCTCCCTCTATACCCAGTCTCCTGGTGTACTCATCTCTTCCCATGGTTTTCAGTACCATCTTTACGCTGATGACTTTCAGATCTACCTCTCTATACCTGAAATCTCTCTGGCAATCCAGGCCCGGATCTCTGCTTGCCTATCTGACATTGCCACTCTGATGTTCGAAGGGCGGTATAGAAAGTCCTAATAAACTATAAACCATGGCCAAAATCAAGCTTCACATTTTCCCCCTAAACCCAGCTCCCCCCTTCCTCCTTTCTCAGTGGATAATGCTCTACTACTCCCTGTTTCCCCAGGTTGCAACCTTGGGGTTGTCTTTGACTCCTCCCTCTTCTTCTTCACACACATCCAACTGATGGAAGGGGCGGTATAAAAGAAATAGTTAAATAAATAAAAATTGCTAAAACCTATCACTTCTTCCTCTATCCATTGTAGTTGATATGGAAGGGCAGACTAGGTAGGTCATGTGGTCTTTTTCTACTGTCATGTTTCTATATTTCTATAACATCAGCAGATTTGCCTCTTCCTTTCTAAACATACTACTAAGACACTTATCCACTCTTTAATAATCTCCTGTCTAGACTATTGCAGCCTCCTCGCTAGTTTCCCTCTGAATCACCTTGCTCCCCTTCACTCTGTTCAAACCTCAGCTGCACGGCTAATCTTCCACCAGCCTCGATATGCTCATATAACCCCTCTTCTCAAGTCACTTCATTGGCTCCCTATCCATTTACATATCCAGTTCAAACTTCTTCTACTGACCTATAAGTGTGCTCATTCTTCTGCTCCTCACTACCTTTCCTCTCTTATCTCTTCCTACACCCCTCCTCAGGATCTCTGATCTTCTGGCAAATCGCTTTTCTCAGTGCCCTTCTCTTCTACTGCCAACTCCAGACTTCGATCCTTTCACCATGCTGCTCCTTATGCCTGGAACAAACTACCTGAGTCTGTATGGCAGGCTTCATTTCTGGCCCTTTTCAAATCCAGGCTGAAAACTCACCTCTTCGAGGCCATCTTTGGATCCTGGTCCGCATAATCTCCTATGTGTTTCCTTACCATTCACCTAGATATATCCCTGTCCTTAACTGTTGTGTTGTTTATCTTGACTACATTGTAAGCTCCAATGAGCAGGAACTGTCTCTTACATGTGTCTGTACAGCACTGCATATGCCTTGCAGCCCTATACAAATGATCAGTAGTAGCATTAGTAGTAGTAGTAGGGGGGAAAGGGGTGCTAAGAGAGGACAAGGCTATAGCAGAGACTGAATGAGTTCTTTGCTTTAATCTTTACTGAAGAGGATGTAGGGAAGTTACCTATGCCTGAAATGATATTTAAAGGTGATGTATCAGAAGAATTGAAAGAAATATCAATAAACTGGGAAGATGTATTACAACGATTTGATAAACTGAAGAGTAGCAAATCAACTGGACTGGAAGATATACATCCGAGAATGTTGAACGAACTGAAATCTATTTATTTATTTATTTAACAGTTTTTCTATACTGCTTTATCCTACGGTCAAAGCGGTTTACATTGTTATAGAACATTATACATTAAATAGGGAAATCAACTTGGAATTAACAGCTAAAATACTTCTTAGGGTATCATGTAGGATGGGTAGTGGACAAGGGGGGATCTCAGGGGCAGTGGATAGGGAGGGACTGAGAAGATGGGCAGTGGAGGGTTATGTTATGCTTTCTGGAAAACAATCTTTGAAGATGTGAGTCTTAAGGACTTTCTTGAAATGTGTTATGTCCGTGGTGGTCGTTATATTGAAGGAATAGAATTCCACAATTGTGGAGCATAGAGAGAGAAAGCTCTCTTGGATGTGGTAGAGCTGTTTTTCGTAAACATCTTTGATATGTGTAGCATATGCTAGTTCATCATTTTCTGTTGTCAGACATGATCTGGAACAGGGCTTGGAGATATGGTGATGAAGAGTTGTTGAGGACCTTGAAGGTTGTAAGGATGGATTTGAATTTTATGCGTTCGATTATTGGGAGCCAATGCATTGTTTGAGAAGGGGTGTAATGTGTTCTTTTTTTTCCTTTTTTTCCTTTTTTTTTGCATTGAAAAAGATGCATGCAGCTGTGTTGAGTGCAAATTGGAGAGGGTGGATGGTTGAGTTTGGTAGGCCTTGAAAGATGATATTACAGTAGTCGAAGTGGGGAAAGTTGGTTGCCTGGAGGACTGAGTGAAAGTCATGGTCAGTTAGCAAAGGTTTGAAGTGCTTGGTTGTTCTGAGCTTGAAATAAATGCTCTGAGTGATATTCTGTATGTGTACTGTGAAGGTGAGGTGTTGATCCAGAGTAACTCTGAGGTATCTTATGTCTTGTTTCACTTGGATTTGGGTACCATCGATAGCTATGGAAGTCGGTAGTCTGAAGGCAGTGTCTCTGATTTGGTCTCTATCTTCTTGAAGTTTATGCTCATGTTAAGTCTTTTTGAGCCAATTTCAGACTTTGGAGAAGCAGTTTGTGATAGGTATGGAATCTGGATTTGATGTGTTGATAGGTGCGTAAATCATTACATCAACTGCATATATATTGTAAAGGATGTTGCAGGTCTTTATTATCGAGCATAATGGTTGTTGAATAATAAGGATGAGAGGGTCGAGCCTTGTGGGACTCCTTGAGTTTAAGTGTATGGGGTAGATTTTGTATGGCCTAATCTTACTTGCAGCAAGTATCATATCCTAGGTCCGGTTTAATGAAATTGACCTCTTGTATTAAAGTCAAAAACACAACTTCTATGGCAATAATCAATTAACCTTACTAAGGGGGCTAATTATTAAACTGTGGTAAAATCTTGGATTATACCACTGCTTAATTTAACATGGGAGTCACAAACCTGCTGTAACTCAGATTAGTGACACCAGCATTAAAGAAATAACACAAATTGAACAGCACAAGTTGAATTATTCCTAGAAAAATAATGTCAGATCAATGCTGATGTAATTTTTCCTCCTGGAAGCATTGGGCCGCTAACATGCAGCTCGATGCTCCCAGTTGTAGTTTTAAAAGGGTTACCACTTTGAAAAAAAAATTCTGTTCAGGATCCCCTTCTCCCACTCACAGCAAAGAATTAATGCCCAAAGATACTCCAACTCCCCACAGAGACCTTGGCACCCCAAACCACATGCAAAGTAATCCCTGAAGATCCCTATTTACCAGACCCCAAAACACAAGTACCATCCTAAAAACCATTCCTCACTCCCAAAGGCCACTCCAGGCCTAGCTTAAAGTCTCCTTGTTGGTCTAGGGGGATCCAGATAGGAGTGATCCCCATTTGCTCCTTTCCAGGCTGGCGCTGGTTTCAAAATGGCACTCACAACCCCATTAGGATTGGGGGGAAAGATTGGGGGTGAGAGATTTCATACTATTTGTGGGTAACTGGGCATGGAGGCTGGTGGAAAAACTTATCGAGAAGAATAGGAAGGGGTCACAATGGTGTTAGCAAGATCAGGTGCCTAAAGAACAGCAGCATTAATTGCTGCCAATAACGTGGCGCACTTAACACATCTTCTTGCACAGGCTTCAAGTGCATCTGCGATATCTGCAGCAGTGACAGCAGATGGTAACCTACTATGCACTAACTGCAAGCACTGTCCATGCTCTATCCCCATCAATAACCTTCCCAGTTCCCACACCATACTGCACTAAGCAATTAGCGTGGGAATTTTATCAACATGGGGTAGCTGTCTCAATGGGTCTGCACTAACGGTTAGCATATGTTAAATTCGATGCTAATTGCTTAGTGCACTCTAAGCCTTTTTTCTCCACAGACACAGGGAAACATTATATGAATCATGTCCTAAGTCACATTTCGCTAACATAGAATGTGATTTCTTTTTTTCATTAAGCAAATGCAGTGAATATTTCCCTGCTCAAATTTTTTGAAGTCTCCATTTCGAAGTTGCTCCACATAGCAACTCAGTACTTTAGAACCTTGGTTGGTATTCAGTTAATAGGTAAAAACAAATACAGTTCTGCATGATTTGATTAGTGGTACTGTTATACAAAGAAACCCCTACAGTTTTTGAAAATTAAATGAATCCATAAGCTTGCAAAGAACTTCACAAAAGGTTATTTTTCCAATCTACAACAATTTTGTTTTTACTATGAAACCAATGCATTCAACAGCGAGTTACATTTAATGTAAAAATAAACACATTAAAATCTTATAAATAGCTGTTAGAAAAGTTCCTTCTTGTCTGCCAAAAGTCCAAAATGATTGGTTTGTGAACTTTTCCACTGCTTGTTATAATGACTTTAAAAAACATTGTTTATTTTTTCATAGTTATGAATAGATGGGCATTGTACTTCATTCAAAGCCTCTAAAAATATTTATTAAAAGTTTTCTGAAAATACAGTCAAACCTCGGTTTTCATGATTAATCCGTTCGAAAAAGTCTGACTAAAACCGAAACGTATGAAAACTGAAGCAATATTTCCCATAAGAAATAATGTAAATCCAATTAATCCGTTCCAGACACCCAAAAATATTCACAAAAAATACATTTTATAGAGAATAACTATATTTTTACATACAGAAAACAATGAGAAATAAATATAAATGACTAATGAAATGGATAAATGAACATTTAACATCACTGAAAGCAAGCTAAGTACAGTACTGTACAGTACAGTATGTTAACATCTGGCCTTAGCCCCCTGACAAGCTGCTGTGCCCAGCTCTCTTCGGAATCACATTGAATTCAGTCCATTAAAATACCTTTACATTATCTGCTCAATGCTTCAGAATGGCAGAAAATCTTAATGATATAGCTTCAGACGTACCCTGCAAGAGAAAGAACTGCCTCCCACATTCATGCAACATCTCCTGCTTACGTTGACAGCTTTTCTTCCCTGTTACCGGGACAAAATCTCAGTCAAAAGACGTTGAAAAACCGAAGCAATGCATGAAAACCGGGACAAAATCTCAGTCAGAAAAGACGTTGAAAACCGAAGCGTATGAAAACCGGGGCAAATGAAAACCGAGGTTTGACTGTATTCTACAGTAAAAAGAAAAAAAATCTGCTTAATGTTTCATGATGTGATAAAGAGGAGGTGTCATTTATTGTTCAGAAAGAGTATGCTAAGATAGCTAATATAATAATAACAAGAAGTTCTAGCTGAAATGGAGATGCTCCGATATCTGGGTCTATCTGACACTATGCAGGAGGCCTAGAAGGGTACGTATTTGGACAAAAGCTTTCTGGTTAGATATGGGAAGGGAGGTACCAGCGGAAACTAAAAAAGGGGATCTTGTGTGCTCATTCACCCAAGATAGTGGCATGCTAAGGAGAAATGTAACAAGAACGGTAGTGGAAAAAGAATATCATACAAGCAATCGTGGTCTATGGTTGACAGTTGAGATTCATTCAATGTATTATTACATTTATTCCCTAACTTATTCATCCCTAAGGATTGCCCTAAATAGCTTACATTTAAAAACATATTTCAGAAATATATATTTCATGAGAATTAGGGCAAGTTTACTAAGCAACGTTGCCTGTTAATGAGGCAGTTTAATGCACCTAGATAGCAAATGCTAATGGATAACGTGGACAAATTGCAGATAATGCAATGATTTTCTGTGCTATTTGCAGAACCCGTGTTATTTATTTATTTATTACAATCTTTTATATACAGCGCTATTTGGTATCAGCGCGGTTTACATGAAACAAAATAACCAGAACTATTCTGAGTTTACAGAGAACAGGTATACAAACTTGGGTAACATGGGGGAACTATTTACAAATATTATTTACATACAGTCGTTATGATAATGACAATGGACACTGATCATGATATCACACTGAGAAAGTTGATGAGGTTGACTGATAATTATGGTGTAGCTACTTTGTTGGTGGGATTTGGCTTGGTGTATTGCTGGGTGGATAGTATTTGAGGAACAGGTGATATTTGAGTGCTTTCTTGAACTGGGTTAGGTCAGTAATTGCGCGAATGTCTGATGGGAGTGCGTTCCAGCATCTCGGGGCGCAAAATCTAAATGCCCTGTTTGCCGTTGCCTGGGTGCATTTTGTTAACGCTTTCGGGATTATTAGTGTGTTTATTGCTGTTGGTCTTCTGGATCTGTTAGGTGGAGTGACGTGAATGAGCTCCGTTAGTGAGGAGGATGAGAGACCGTTGATGGCCTTGAAGGTAAGCAGTAAGGTCTTGAAAACGAGTCTTGCATGAATGGGGAGCCAGTGGAGCTGCTTAAGGATGGGGGTCACGTGCTTGATTTTGGAGGCTCCCTGAAGGACCCTCGCTGCAGCATTCATGGCGAGTTGTATGGGGTTAATGGTAGACTGTGGGAGGCCTTGTAGGATAGCGTTGGCATAGTCAAAATGCGGTAGAATTAATGCCTGGTATATTGTCGTGAAATCTTCTGGATCTAGTAAGGAGCGCAGATGCCTGAGAGATTGGATCTTGAAATAGACTGCTCTTACTATGTTACCTATGTGTGCCTTCGTATCAAGGTGCTGATCCAACGTAACCCCCAGGTATCGAATTGTAGGTTTTGTTTGAAGTTCTGCTTCTTTCACTCTTACATGGGGTGGTGGGGTGAAATTGTGTTTTTTTGTGATGAATAGCACCTCCGTCTTCTTATGTTGAATACGGAGGTTTTGGGATTGGAGCCATTCAGAAACTGCGTCAAAACATTCTGTCAGAGGGGAGAGGTTCAAATGCTCTGTAGAGAAAGGCGTGTAGAGTAGGATATCATCTGCATATATCAGGAAGTTCACATTGAAGGATCTGATGATATTACAGATGGGCTGCATGTATATGTTGAAAAAGAGTGATGATAGGGAGGAACCTTGCGAGACCCCCTGGCTTTGGTGGAAAGGTTCTGATGCTGCTGCTCCAGATTTTACTTGTTGCCATCTACCAGCCAGATATGATCTACACCATTCCAGAGCCTTGCCGCAGATGCCCTTCTCTTTTAGTCGTTCCAGGAGAAGGTTGTCACTTACTGAATCGAAAGCTGTGGCAATGTCTAGGAAGACAAGAACAAACCCTTGACAGATGTTGTCGATACCTGTGATTATGTTGCTGAAGAAGGTAGTAAGGAGGGTTTCTACACCATGAGACTCCCTGAATCCATGTTGGCAATGGTCTAATGGGGCGGCGGAGTCTATGTGATCTTGTATTTGTCTCTGTACCTCTTTCTCTATTATCTTAGCTAGGAGAGGTTTGCTGGCTATAGGTCTATATGAGTCAGCCTTCTGGGGGTTTAGCTTGGTGTTTTTTAAAAGAGGTCTGATTGAAGTTTGTTTGAGGGCTGTAGGGAACAGACCAGTTGTGAAAGATAGATTCATAAGTCTTGTTATGAAGGGACTGAACTCGTTGCATAGCTCCTTTATCCAGAAGGCTGGGCAGGGGTCAGTTTGTGCCGTGGTGGTATTGAGAGACGTGATAGTGTCCTCGATGTGTTTCCTGGATGGCGTGGAGAACATAGACAAGGACATTGGGCAGGTTGACTCTTGTGAAGTGACCTCTGAGACCTTATCTGTCTGGAGAAGTTTAGACTGAAGGTAGTCGGCAAAGTCTTGTGGGTGAATCTCATCTTTGTGCTCTGGGGATGGTTCCTTAGATAAGGTCTTGACTAAATTGAATAGATCGCGTGGCTTGTTCAGTGATCTTTTGAGTGTGTCAGTGTGAAACTGCTTCATTTTCATCGTGATTGTATCTCGATGGATCGCTAGGTGGAGTTTGTAGGCTGTTTGATCCTCTATGGAGTGCGATCGGCGCCATCGTTTTTCAAGCCTCTGTAATTGTGTGAGAGATGACCGCAGCGCAGGGGAGTACCATGGTGCAGACTTTCTTTTCCTTAGGATGTTGTTAGGATTAGGACGTTGCGCGATAGCGCTGAGGTTGCTATTCCAGGCAGAGATCAGATTTTCGAGGTCGAGTGTTGTATCGTTGAGGAGTGGGCAGGTCTCTGACAATATGAGTTCTCTATTGAAAGGTCGGAAACTACGTGCTGAAGTTCTTGCGGAGCTGCTCAGCCTTGTGTTGTCTTTCGATTGTTTGCTTTGAAAGGGTATCTGGAAGTTGATTAGCTTGTGGTCCGACCAAGGTACAGAGGTAACCAACTTCACTAGGTCATGAATTGGATCTGGGACTGACATTGGGGCGAACACCAGGTCTAGAATGTTTCCCTTTAGATGTGTGGGTTCCTCGATTATTTGTTTGTATCCTAGATCTTTGATAGCTTCCAAGAGGGCGGATGCCTGATTGTGTTGCAGAGAAGGGAGATTGAAATCTCCTAGTATCCAATTTGGTGTGGTAGGGTTGTGGGTATTGGCAGCTAGGTCTAATATAGTTGGGAGTTCGTCAGGGGAGGATGAAGGGGCTCTGTATAACAGAATGATGGAGCACAGCTTGTTTGCAATGGTTACTGTGTCTAAGTTATTAGTGCTAGTGGAGTCAATCGTATGGAAATGGAGGTCCGCCTTGGTGAGTATGAGCGCTCCACCTCCTCTCTTATTTTCCCTGTGCTGTGTATGTATGGAGAGGTTGGGGGGAAGGAGTTGGTTGAGGAGGACATTGTCCTCACATGATAGCCAAGTTTCTGTAATCATGAGTATATCCAGATCATGAGAGGATATGATGTCTGAGATGACTGGCCATTTCTTACGGATTGAGCATGCATTTATGAGGGCACATTTTAGGCTTGTTGGAGGGGGGGTTTCTTCTTGCTTGGATTTCTTAGAGTGTTGGAGTGAAATGTGTAGCAAGTGAGAGTGGCAGGTGTGGGTTTCCCCTTTTGGGTAGTGATAGGGTGCCCCTGATCCTCTTCTCCCCTGGCTCTGCAGGATAGGAATCTGATTGGGTATGGGGGATAGGGCAAAAGAGTTACCGAGCCATCCTGTGAGAAGGAGGTGACAGCTGGCTAAGGCAAAGTGGAGGAGGCCCATTTTGAAATCTTCTATCATGCGTGATAGAGTGAAACGTATGTGCAGATCATCTTATCTGCACAAGTGGGTGGGATATGGGCGGAGAGTGACTGTGCTTGCAAGATGTGGTAACTGTGGGCATCAACAGCACACAGTACCTGTTAAAGCTGCAGACAGCATGGGTGCAGGTTACATCATCTCAATGGGTGGCAATATGTGCATCTGTGATGCTGCCAGGCCATGTTCTTGGCCCTTTCAGTGCATTATCTGCTGGGGAAATGCTGTGGTCGCCCCAATAGATAACACATAGTCTTTGTAGCTAACGCTGTGGTATCTGCAAAAGCCTAACATGCTTTAGTAAACAGGCCCTTAGAGATTTCATAAAAATAATAAATCATCAACCTGAAGCCTAATATAACATTTACATGGATAGTTTAAAAGGAAAAATGCGCCGAGGGCAGTGAAAATCTTTGGCATATCCTTTGATTCCTGTCTCGCCTTTTTTTTTTTTTTTAAGTTTCATTGTTTTAAAAAAAACACATTCCAATACAAAACAAGAATGTCGGAAAAATAATGGTATTTCAGTAACAACTAAAGAATAAAGATTTTAAAAAGCCCATAGAATAATCATAACCATCCATTTAGACTACAATAAAGGTAAATATACAGGGGCACTCAAGTAAAAATAAAACATGGGAAATAAATAGCTATCCCAAAGAAATCATTACATTATAGCAGGGTGAGAACTTATGCATCAGCCATATTGGATGTAGTATTAACCACGATCTCCTCCCTAGCCCTCAGGAATTCTAGCAGTTGTCCAGGCTCAAAAAAAAGAAAAACCTTATCTTTATAAGTAATTATACAACAAGAAGGAAACCTCAAAACAAAAGTCCCACTAAGGGAAAGGACCCTAGGTCGAAGACCAAGGAATTCCCTTATTCTCAGTTGGGTATCACGTAAGAGATCAGGAAAAATACACACTTTAGAGCCTAGAAAAGAAACATCAAAATTCCTGAGATAAGAACAGACTTATAGACTTACCCGGTTCTAAGGCCAGGGTCACAAACAAGGTGGTTCACTCAATAACCACCTCAAGGGAATCCTTCAGGAACACAGTCAGGTCCCTGGGACCCTGAGGTGAACTCCCTGAACCAAAATCATGAGGCCCAGTACCCAAGGACAAGTACTGAGCTCTAATGATGGGGGGCAAAGTATCCCCAGGAAGTTTAAGTATCTCCTGGAAATACTTGTGTACCATTTCAGAAACAGACATAAGGGGGGACTTAGGAAAATTCTACAGTCTCAAATTATTCCTGTGGACTTGGTTTTCCAGATATTCTGCCTTCCTGGTGAGCAAACTTTACATGGGCAGCACATGGCCCTCGAAGTTGACCCAACTCTGCTTCCACATTGGCTAACCTAGAAGCTTGTTTCTCCTGGTTCAGAGAAGCCTCAGAAAAAGCAGTTTTTAAAGATAAAAGTTCAGTATTCACTGTCCCCACAACAGTCATTAGGGAGGTATTCATGATTGCCATAGCATCCCATAGCGCTTCCAGTGTAATTTGAGCAGGTTTGACCAAACCCCCAAACACCGGAGTCAGGCTATCTCCACTGCTCACCGCTGAGTGTTCCCCACCAAGGGATATCGACCTTGCTGAACCTCAGCACTCAACACAGCAGCAGAATAAAAAGGAAGAGAAGATCTCACAACTCCGGAGCCCTCTTCATTCCCACTCACCGGCAAGATTGTTGGCAGTCTGGCGGGGAGCGCTCCAAAGACTATCTCTGCACTTCAGGGTCATGGCAGGGGGGCTCGCTGCTCTGGGGAAAGTCATATCCCAGATGTGCCCAGAGCCACAGGCATCACCTCAATGGCCCCGCTGAAAATGCCACTCCAGACGCAGTTGAAGGAAAGCCACATGCCACCAACGTCTTTTGACCGAAAAGAGTATTCTCAGCCAGGCCCGAGGGTAGGCTGGCTTGCTTGCATTTTCACCACCCCATCATCTCACCGGAGCCATAAATCCAGGCCAAACGAGAGCTTAGTAGAGATCACCTTCACCACGACAATTCCCTCCAACCACCATCTTGCCCCCCTGGCTCTCCTTTTCTCATCACATCTCTTCCACCATCCAACGCTGCTTCTTCAATTTATACCAGATCCACTCTGACCATAAGTTTCTTGACCAGTCTTCCATCTATCTGCTCATACTCTTGTTAATCATCACCCATCTCGACTAGACTAACTCCCTTTTCTCTAGTCTCCCTCAGTACCAAATCCAACACCTCCAGCTGATTCAGATCGTCAGACTCATTCATGATGTCCACAAGTTTGACCATGTCACCTCCCTCTTCGTCTCTGATCACTGGCTTTCAGTTGCTTCCCATATCAGACTTCTCATACTGATGTACCATGCCCTTCATTCCATCTACCCTGTTTTTCTCTCACGACTCTTGTCACCATATATCCCTGAAGGGCAGACTAGATAGGCTATGTGGCCTTTTTCTGCCATCATATTTCTATGTTTCTCAATACACTCTTTATTCCGCTTCCCAACATCTCCTCAACATTCCTGGTCTCCATTCTATCCGCTCGTCTACAGCACGTTCCTTCTGTTTTTGAGTTGTTGCCCCCACCCTTTGGAACTCCTTTCCCTCTGTTCTCCGCTGCCAACTTCCTTTACCAGCTTCAAGTCCCAGCTAAAAACCCACTTCTTCATCTTAACCTTCCCTTTGGCAGAGTCCCCTTGACCCCGGGTCATCTCTCACATGTCTTATCCTTCTCCTTCCAGACTCTTCAAGAGTAGCACTAGCCAATAGTATGTCTTTGTTTGTCCCTTCCCCTTCCTTCTTTCTGTGCTCCTCTGTTTATTTCAGCACTCGTCTCCAATTGTATCCTAGGCCCTTCTCTCGTTCCATTGCCCTTTGTGGTTTTTTTATCATCTTCCCATATTTAGTTTTCCTTTGCATCATGCTCAACCCCATTGTTATTTTATTCTGTTAACCACCTAGGTGCCATGGCTATAGGTGGTATATCAAACAAAAACAAATTAAAGTGCTGGCTGCAATGGCAGAAGTTCATATTATGGGCCCCAAGCAACAGTTCTGTCAGGGCCCCCAGAACAGGAAAATTCCATTTCAGAAGTTATGGAAGCTGCTGCCAGTAGGCCCCCTTTGCCTTGGGACTCCCTTACCCCTCAGTGGCCCCTTGAGCATAATTTATGCTACTGGCTTGCTCTAAGCATTGCAAAAAGGTGCCTTTCACTGGTGGAATGTATGGTTGCCATATGTGAATGAGTAGATGAACTTGTGGAAGGGTGTTTTAGAAAGGACATCGAAGTGGTGCTTTTTTTTCAGATGTCTAAGCCAGAATATCTGAAAAAAAATGTCGGCACATCCAGGTACAGATGCAATTTCAGAAATGTGGGTGTGCTCCCGATATGGATGTCTGCAAGAGCATCTACATAGACATCCCCAGAATAATATTTTGGAAACTGAACATCAAGGAATAGCCAAATGGTTAGGGTAGTGGGCTGGGATTAGGGAAGCCAGGGTTCAAATCCCACTGCTGCTGTCATTGTGATTGTGATGAGTACTAGGGATGATGGAGTGTTATCTTCTCTACACCCTCTGGATGTTTTTCAGCCAAAATAAGCAAGCACTTTCCAGATGCTTATTCCTGCCTGGAGCAGGCCTCAACTTAGATGAGACTCCGGATGTCCAGCATGTTTCTGAGATCAGACAGTGACATCCAGATTCCTGAAAATGTCCAGCCATGCTTCCAGCATGCCCACTCAAAAAAGTCAAAACAGAGTATTGCCTGGATGAAAAACTACTCAAAATAGCACCATAATATCACAAAACCATTTCTGTCGGAAACCGCCGACCTGAGATAGAGAGGGGAAGAACTCTCCACTCTGTGTCGGCAGTAACCGTTTTTTCAAATTTTTTAATTGACATAAAGTGCTTGCAAAACTAATCATAGTGAAAACCACTTATCTGAAAAATGGGCCAGCTGGGCAGCACAAACGAACACAGCGACATGCATGTTTCGAGCCTACGAGAGGCCCTGTCTCAAGCTGTTCAGATGAAAACGCGCCCATAAAATTGCCAGCCCCATCCAGGTATATTTAAAAGGCCACGAAACGCTCTCTGATTGGCTGCAAAAGGGCATCCCCTGAAGACGTCATGACGACGTCAGCGAACTCAGTCTCACAGGTAATCGGCAAAAACCGCAAAGAATCTTGATCATTGTCAGAATAAAAGTATCTTGAACATTGTCAGAATAAAAGTGAACTCTGTCCAAAAGCCATCAATTGAAAAGTGGAAGAAACACCACTCAAAGCAAACTCCACCAATCACATTCAAGATTTAATCCTGTAGGGAAGACAGTCCGAAGCCGGAAAATCCAGCGTTGCTCACAGCATTGAAGTCGTTGTTCCCGGTCGCCACCTCGGGGATCCAAGGGGACGAAATCAATAATTCTCCAACGGAGGTCCTCAAAGTTGTGCTGGTGATGAATGCAATGCTCCACCAAGGGTGCTGATAAAAGTTGGCGAGCCAGACGTGAAGCATGTTTCCCCAATCTAACCCGGACCGGGCGTATGGTCCTACCTATGTAGGATAACTTACAGGGGCAAGTGATCATGTACACTACGTACGAGGATAAGCAAGTAGAAGAACCCTTAAAAATAAAGGACTTCCCCGAATATGCATGTGTCCATTGTGATCCTTCCTCTGTTGTAGCACAAAATTTACAACGTCCACATGGTCGATGACCATAATGATCCACTGAAATCCCCAGCGACGGCCCGGGCAGGGTCGTATGTACCAAGCGATCGCGGAGGTTTCTACCCCGTGAGTACGCCAAACGAAGGGGTTTCTGAAAACAGGGGTGAACCCGTAAAACCCCCCAATGCTTCCTCAATAAAGCTGTTATCGGAGTTGTATGTTGTGTATAGGGGAGCACTCCGGTAATAAAATCCTCCTCCGATCGTGCAGAGGTGCGTTCCGGGGAGTAAAAAAACCATTCCCGATGGAAAAACCGAGCTCGAACATAGGCTCGGCGAATCACGGAAGAGGGATAACCCCGTGCCAAAAGACGCTCCCGAAGGTCCCGGGCTTGAACTTTAAATGCAGCTAGCGAGGAACAAATGCGTCTCAGACGCAAAAATTGACCCACCGGAAGACCCCGTCGTAGAGAAGATGGATGATGACTATGGTAACGGAGGAGGTTATTTCGTTGCATAGGCTTCCGAAAAAGCGTGGTAGTTAAAACCTCCCCTTGACACTGAACCAAAAACATCCAAAAACTCAATCTGATTAGCATCAGCATGCATAGTGAACTGTATATCCGGGTTAATGTTGTTTAGCCATTCCACAAAAAGAATCAGCTGGTCCATAGTGGAGGCCCATAAAAGAAAAACATCATCCAGAAAACGGAGCCATAACTGAACATACTGGAATGCAGGAGCCGGATAAATGAAACGTTCCTCCAAGTCAGCCAAAAAAAGTGTAGCAATCGACGGTGCCACCGTGGCCCCCATGGCCACCCCATGGCATTGCTGATAAAACTGATCTTGGAAAACAAAATAGTTCCTGGTAAGCACCAAACGAATTAACTCCAATAGGAATGTTTTCGGAATCCTTGATGGTGCTGTAGTAAATGCAGTCTCCAGTAAAGATAAAGCCGCCTCCTGATGAATATTGGTGTAAAGGGCCACCACATCCAAAGTCACTAACAAGACCCCCGGTGCAGGTGTGACTGAGGAAAGGATGGTCAAAAAGTGCGAAGTGTCACGAAGATATGACTTGACACGTTGAGCCTCCTCCTTCAAAAATAGATCACTAAATTGAGACAAGGGTTCCAAAATTGAACCCCTGCAAGAAACAATGGGACGTCCCGGGGGACAAGTCACCGATTTATGCACTTTTGGAACGGTATAAAAAACCGGAATGCGAGGATGTCGTTGTTGGAGGAAAGAGGCTTCCTTTGACGTAATCCAGCCCTTATTCAAAGCATCCATAACCAAAGATCTTATTGAAAGCTGCAACTGTGGGGTCGGGTCAGCTGGTAAAGGTTTGTAGTACTTAAGATCCGATAACTGGTTCAAAATGCCATTTACATAGACTTCCCGAGATTGAATCACCACCGCCCCACCTTTGTCAGCCCCCCGGATCACCATATCGCCATCCTCTGCCAACTCCTGTAATGCTGTACGATGGATATTGGAAATATTAGAAAACCGAAATGTGAAGGACCTTTCACAGTCCGACAAATCCTGTAAAGCTAAAGATTGGTATACTAATACCGCCGGATCCGGGACACCCGGTGGAACCCACCGGGAAGGGGGATGAACCAACGAGCCTTCAGTTATATGACAACTCTGAAAGTGACACAAAATCCGTAATTTGCGGAAAAAATGGTATAATGCCACCCGCATCTCAAAAGGGTTATAAGGTACCGTGGGAATGAAAGAAAGTCCCAAATCCAAAACTTCCAATTGTTGTACAGTCAAGGGTTTACCAGACAAATTCAAGACTGCTGTTGACGCCGGACTCGTTGTCTGGTGTTGGGGGGCTCCCAGCGACCGTCGGTGTAGGGCCGGCGGGTGCGCCCTCCTCCCCGCCGGCCCCCCCGAAAACCCCGAGAAGAATTGGAAACGGCAGTAGACTTCTTACTGCCCCGAGAGCCATCACTAGAGTCCGTGTCCTCCGAGGACTCAGCAAAGGTTACCCGTTTATCAGAATGTGAATCTGGTGGACCTGCGGGTTCCTCACTCCCCTTCTCATACATCCAGTAATAGACCTGGTCTGCCTCATAATCACCTTTGTCACGCAGGAATTTATTAGACTTAAAAGTTCGCAAATTGTCGAAAAAACCTTGCAGTTGATGATCCATCTCATCTAGCCTAAGAGAGAGAGGCTCTTCCCCCAAAGATGTCTTTAGGGAAGTCTTTAGTTCCGCCACTTCCTCTGAAATGGAGGATTCTTCCACCGTGGTTCTATCAATAATGAGGGCTATCAAATCGAAACTACACTTATTTAAAATGCAGTTCCACCGAGAAACAAACTCAGGGTCCGTAGAAAAAAGCTTGGGAGCTCTAGGCATACGGAGACCCCGAGGAATGATACGAGTCTTCAGATACTGGAGCATCGCCGCCCCATGTAACTGGGCCCGAATGCCCCTCTTCCTTAAGGATTTCAATTGGGTAAGTGAGGTTTGATGCTTATCCAAATCGGAACCCGGATCAGGAGAATCAAACAGAGACTTTCGCTGACGGAGTTTGTTCAAATATTCTTCGGTGAATGCAAAAGTGTCAGCAGCCATATCAAAAACGGAGGAAGTCAGTATCAAAGTAAAAAACCCCCCAAACAAATGAATACTGTGATGACACAGACCAATCCCACTCAAAAAAGTCAAAACAGAGTATTGCCTGGATGAAAAACTACTCAAAATAGCACCATAATATCACAAAACCATTTCTGTCGGAAACCGCCGACCTGAGATAGAGAGGGGAAGAACTCTCCACTCTGTGTCGGCAGTAACCGTTTTTTCAAATTTTTTAATTGACATAAAGTGCTTGCAAAACTAATCATAGTGAAAACCACTTATCTGAAAAATGGGCCAGCTGGGCAGCACAAACGAACACAGCGACATGCATGTTTCGAGCCTACGAGAGGCCCTGTCTCAAGCTGTTCAGATGAAAAACGCGCCCATAAAATTGCCAGCCCCATCCAGGTATATTTAAAAGGCCACGAAACGCTCTCTGATTGGCTGCAAAAGGGCATCCCCCGAAGACGTCATGACGACGTCAGCGAACTCAGTCTCACAGGTAATCGGCAAAAACCGCAAAGAATCTTGATCATTGTCAGAATAAAAGTATCTTGAACATTGTCAGAATAAAAGTGAACTCTGTCCAAAAGCCATCAATTGAAAAGTGGAAGAAACACCACTCAAAGCAACTCCACCAATCACATTCAAGATTTAATCCTGTAGGGAAGACAGTCCGAAGCCGGAAAATCCAGCGTTGCTCACAGCATGAAGTCGTTGTTCCCGGTCGCCACCTCGGGGATCCAAGGGGACGAAATCAATAATTCTCCAACGGAGGTCCTCAAAGTTGTGCTGGTGATGAATGCAATGCTCCACCAAGGGTGCTGATAAAAGTTGGCGAGCCAGACGTGAAGCATGTTCCCCCAATCTAACCCGGACCGGGCGTATGGTCCTACCTATGTAGGATAACTTACAGGGGCAAGTGATCATGTACACTACGTACGAGGATAAGCAAGTAGAAGAACCCTTAAAAATAAAGGACTTCCCCGAATATGCATGTGTCCATTGTGATCCTTCCTCTGTTGTAGCACAAAATTTACAACGTCCACATGGTCGATGACCATAATGATCCACTGAAATCCCCAGCGACGGCCCGGGCAGGGTCGTATGTACCAAGCGATCGCGGAGGTTTCTACCCCGTGAGTACGCCAAACGAAGGGGTTTCTGAAAACAGGGGTGAACCCGTAAAACCCCCCAATGCTTCCTCAATAAAGCTGTTATCGGAGTTGTATGTTGTGTATAGGGGAGCACTCCGGTAATAAAATCCTCCTCCGATCGTGCAGAGGTGCGTTCCGGGGAGTAAAAAAACCATTCCCGATGGAAAAACCGAGCTCGAACATAGGCTCGGCGAATCACGGAAGAGGGATAACCCCGTGCCAAAAGACGCTCCCGAAGGTCCCGGGCTTGAACTTTAAATGCAGTGGCCTTATTCAGACTTGGACGTCCACAGATCCAGCTTCTAAAATTGCTTTGGACTTCTCTATGCCCATTTTAAGATGTCCAAAGCATGAGTAGGGCTTCCAAGCTAACCCCCTTAGTGTGACAAAATAACACATTTTCCTTTCCTCCCTTTGCAAACTCATACATCGTTGGGGGGGGGGGGGGAGAGGGAGAGAGAGGAGACATGATAAAGTGTGTTGCCTTAGAGTAGCAATGGCTCTGGAGCTACATAAGGCATCTTTATGATTGCTGGCATCTATATCTTTGGGGCCTTTTTACTAAAGTGTGCTAAGCAGTTAGTGTGGGTTGAAGCACACTCTATCCCTGCACTTTGGCCTGTAGTAGCTGTTAGAATGGGGCCAGCACAGTTAGTGTATCCTGGTTTCTGTGGCAACAGTGCTATGCACATTGGGGTGGTAAGTGGGTGGGTTAGGTGCAGATGGGTTAGGGCTGGGAGAGCACCTTACGGTCAGCATGATCCGCTCTAACTTCAAGGCATGCCATAAACTCAGGTGCACTTACCGCCAACTTCATAGGTGGAGGTAAGTGCATCCATGCTAATTTTAGGGCACACTAGGGCAGGGTGCACCGCATTAAATGCTGGGAACAGTTAACGTGTGTATGCGCATGTGTATATGTGTGTGGTGCGGAGACAGCATGTCTGTGGGTGGGTGTGTAGAGCAGGAATGGTGTGGATGGTCTCTGTATTTTGTCTTTGTAGGCATAGCTCTGTTTTCCCATGCGCAAACAAACTTTTATGTACGGACAGCCAGATGGATTGATCCTCAACAATAGGTGATTTTTCCTGATGCAAAACACACCTAATAAACTTCCTCCTCCTATATATTGACTGAGCCAACTCATTTAGGGCTAGATTTACTTATGCATGTTAACACAGTTACATGCATTACCACATACTGATGTATGTTAATATCATTTAATGTGAATTATTTAATGTGAACCTATCATTTTTAATTTGGCCAATTTACTAATAAGTCACATTAATCACCTTAATGTATGTTAAATGCAATTTAATAGAGGTTAATGCACATAGTATTAGTAAACTAGCCCTTAGAGTCATTTATTAAGGTTAAATTGATAGAGGCAGGTGGCAACTTATAGACTGAGTTACTGAGGCATAAAAGCTTTTGAGGTCTAGAGTGCACTACGAGTATATCAAATGCATCTGTTTCCCTCTTCATTTCCTTCTTATCAAGAACTTGATTATATATATGAATATTTTTCTGTTCTTTTCTTTTAGAAACAACAAGGAATATACAAACAATATCTATTTTGTTTCAAAGTTTTATTTTTGTGGAGCCAAATTGGGAAAATATTATTAGTAAAAAACAAAACTGAAAAAAATCAATAACCTGTCTCACCGCTGGAGCACATTCCTTACTTTCACTAGGAAGAGAGACTGTGAACTGCCTTTTTATTTTATTTTATTTATTTATTTGGTTTTATATACCGCACTATTTTAAATCAGTGTGGTTTACATTGTAACAACTGATACATTGAACAAGTATACATAGAACAGTAGAACTTGATACACAAATCATATAAACTTTAGTAAACATAGGAGCAAAAGTCATGCGGTAAGTGTCAGGGGCGTGCCCATCATGTTCCCTGCTTTAATTGCTCTGAAAAGTCCATTACCGTGTGTTAAGGACATTCATATTTACTGTGGGTACACTTAACGCCACTTATTATGGTGACATTACGTGCACCCATGCTAACTGCAACATTGACAGTGCACAGCATTACGCACTAACTGCAATGTGCAAACCATGCCCACTTTCTACCCATAACTTTTCCATTCCCCACCCCATCATGCAATGAGCCATTAAAAGTGGAATTAGCAAGAGGTAACTATCATGCTAGCATGATGACATGTACCGCAGCCTCATGCTAACAGTTACTGCATAGTAAAACATGCATGGACCGCTTAATGAATTTTTATACAAGAGCCCTTGGGTATTGTCACCTAGGCATATAGGGTTAAGCTGCCTGGGATCCCTTATTCAGACAGCATGGCAGGACTTTGAGCATGCACTGCCTCATGGGAGTTGTAGTACCACTTTTACTATCCAAATAAGGAGCAGTTGTGAACGAATGGTTTCAGGCAAAAATGACAGGATTTTATTTCCCCTCCGGGCGGATTCAAAACAAAGGAAATTCAGGACAAATAGCCATACATCTCTGGCAGGAAAAACAATACAAGAACTAACAAAAATATCTTCTTACTTCAGCATGTGCATTTGCTTCACAGCACTCAAAGTTAAACAAACACTTCTCAGACCAAAAACGTTTGTGCTTTCTCTCTGTTGATTCATACAGCTCTCTGAACAGCCTGGCTTTAGCACAATGAAATTATATCATCGCTAATAGACAGTGTACAATCCATTTGTTCTTCTACTATATTTTCTACAACCGGTTCTTTCTCCATGGACCAGCAGGATTGCGTCAGCCACACTTGGTGACGTCCTCCGGGCGGCGCCATGCATACGGAAGTGCTCTCTAGAGCTCAGAAAGGAGGGCCTTTCTGAGCCCACCTAGGTAGCCCATCCTACTGGTCCGCCCCCTAGTCTGGCCAGTTTTCGTTCTTCCGCCTTGCCAGCAAGACGGACCCTGCTCTGCTCTCCCTTTGTTTATTTCTTTATTTTACGTTTTACAGCTATGCCCAAGTATCTTTCAAAAAAATGCCCCTATTGTGGCAACAGAAACAAGACTTCACATGGATGCACTTACTGTGGGGCAATGAAGAAAGGATACCACGAGATGTGCCCAGCCTCCGACTCGGGCCCTCCACTGCCTGATCCTCTGCCGGCCCAGGATGTGCCTGTACGGGCCTCCATCCCTAGCCGAGCCTCTATTGCGGCGGATAGTGCCTCTTCCCGGCAGGACGTGCCGTATGGAGCCTCCGTCCCCAGCCCGGTACACCCGACTGACCCGCTCGCTGCTCTGGGACCCAGCATCGTTACCCGCGGTGGCACGGAGGTAAGCCCTGCCCCTGCTGCTGCAGTCTCTCCAGTTTACATCCTTCTGGACTCCTCTGAGCTCGCCCTGCAATCAGCTCCCAGGCTCGGGTCCCCTACAGCACTCATCCACGCTGCCCAAGATGGCGACGCGCTACAGTCCTCTCAGTCTTTGCTGCAGTCCTCCAACTCCACCCACCTTGGGGGGGGCCTCTCTGCCCACGAACCCCGATCAACGCTCTTCCGACGTCATTTACCGGCCCTCCAACGTTTCTTGGATCCAGCTTCTTGCTTCTAATCCAGCCAGCCTAATCACCGCGGGGGAAGCTACCGGCATCGGAGGGAAGCCTGCACGCAGCTGCGCTTTGCGCAGCAGCGCGCCCAGCGAAGCCAGTGCACTGTTGCGCAATGCCAGCAGCCGCAGCAGGAGCACTTCGAACAGCAGAACTCACAGTAAGCGGACCAGAGTCAATGGGCACAGTAGCAGCAGCGACTCTAGGCACAGGGACCACTCTCCCAAACACCGCAGGCACTCCGAGCGCCACCGCCACCGCTCCCAGCACCACCGGCGGGATGATTCTCGAAAGGGCAACCATAGCCGGAGCCCTTCAAGCCGCAGCAGGGCTAGCAGATCCAGCCATAGTAATTCCTCAGCTATCATCAGCTTATTAACCCAACTCGTGAAGCAGTCTGCCTCAACAATACCCGCGGCGCACCTGTCAACCCCGCATAGCGCTGATCCAGCACACAAGGCTCCGGAGGCAGCCCTTACCTCAACCCCAGAGAAGAGAACCAGAGAAAAACCCCGCGGACCCTCAGACGATCCGGACCCGGAAAATCCGTCCCCCGACAGCACTGACGACGATCACGACATCGAAGCTGCAGTGGTGGGGTCGGCATCCATGGAGCTTGCCAACTCAGAGAAGACAGCTGAGACAGAAGACCCTCCCCCTGCAGAGGATCTCACCTACCCCAAGTTCTTAACCAAACTTGCCTCTGCCCTCTCTTTGAACGTCACTGATGCGTCAGGAGAGGCTGTTCCAGAGGTTCTGAAATACCTAGCCACTCCGAAGCCTGCTTTCACACTCCCAGTTCATCAGAGACTACTGGAAAATCACTCGAAACTGTGGCAGACACCAGCGTCTGGTCATCCGTTTCCAAGGCGGCTTGACTTCAAGTATCAAGTGAGGCCTGTGCCTGGCTTTTCTCAGCCCCAGCTACCACACAACTCCATCGTCGTGTCTTCAGCGCTCAAACGCACCAAGTCCTCACGCACCCACGCCAATAGCCTCCCAGGCCGAGACAACAAACTCTTGGATGACATCGGGAAGAAGGTGTTCCAAGGTGCTATGCTTAGTGCTAAAATTGCAGCACACCAATTCCAGCAAGTTCTATTCCTGGACACCTGCATGGCAACCTTGAAGTCAACCGCTGCATCCCTCCCCAAGGAATCTCAAAATCAACTCACCAGTGCCCTTACCGATATGTCAGAGTGCAGCAAACACCTGGCCAGAGCAACCTTTGACTCTTTCGACATGGCCTCACGTACCGCCGGTACGGCTATCTCTGTGAGACGATGGGCGTGGCTGAGAGCCTCCGGCCTTCGAGATGACACCCATGACAGCATTGCTAACGCCCCCTGCACGGGGGAATCACTCTTTGGGGACAAGGTTAAAGACACTGTCAACGACATGAAAGAACACTGCACTACCTTACAAACCCTGGCGGAGGACGGCTACGAGCGCCACAGTGGAGCCCATAAGAACAACTTCCAGAGAAAGTCTTACTACTCCTCCAACAAGAAGTACCCCTCCAGCAGGAGATGGCAGTATAACAAATACAGGAACAACTCCTACAGCGGTCCCACTCACCAGCGTAACTCTCAGCGGGACCGCAAGCAGAAGAAGAACAACCCACTCCCTGCGAAGAGTGGACCATCCTTTTGACGCCTACCCTCCGGCGTCCACCCCAATTGGGGGTCGCCTGACCTACTTTTTAAACAAGTGGAAAGACATCTCCTCCAACTCCTGGGTCCTCGAGATCATTCGAGAGGGTTACCGTATCCGTTTCAGCTCAATCCCTCGCCAAAACACCCAACCCATCAGCAAAACTCCTCCGCACCTGTGCCTAGCCATGGCCGAGGAGCTGATACACCTGCTGTCCTCCGATGCTATAGAGCAAGTACCATCGGACGAGATAAACTCTGGTTTCTACTCCAGATATTTCCTCATTCCCAAAAGGACAGGCGGAGTCCGCCCCATCCTCGACCTCCGCAAACTCAACAAGTTCATCATCAAAGAGAAGTTCAGGATGTACTCTCTCAACTGCATCCTACCCTTGATTCAACCCGGCGACTGGATGGCGTCCCTGGACCTGCAGGATGCCTACACCCACATCCGCATCCACAAGTCACACAGGCAGTATCTTCATTTTCATGTATTGGGCCAGCACTACCAGTACAAAGTCCTCCCTTTCGGCCTATCACCGGCTCCACGGGTGTTCACGAAATGTGTGGCAGTACCCGCAGCGCATCTACGCAAACGGAACTTTTCCATCTTTCCCTACCTCGACGACTGGCTCATCACAGCCCCTTCAGCACTGGAACTTCAGGAGGCTCTAAGGACTACCGAGTCCCTGATCTCCTCCCTGGGGTTCGTCATCAACTACAACAAGTCCCAGCGCATCCCCTCGCAGAGGCTGGAATTCATCGGAGTCGAGATCGACACCAAACACTCGAAGGCATACCTTCCCCAACGCAGGCTGCTCGCCCTGACCTCACTCGCAACCAGCTTGGCCTCTGCGGAATCCTCTTCAGCGAGATCCATCCTACGCCTTCTAGGCCACATGTCCGCCACCACGTCTGTGATCCACATCGCCAGGTTACAGATGCGGCCACTGCAGTGGCATCTACGTACGCACTGGAACCAGCACTCGCAACCTCTCTCCACCCGCATCTCTATGACCTCCAAGATCAAGACTCAACTACACTGGTGGACTGCTCCGGAGAACCTTTCGGGGGGGAAGGACATGCACCCACCCGAGCATCAAGTCACCCTAACCACAGACGCATCCAACTTGGGCTGGGGTGCCCAAATTCTGCAGTTCAACACACAAGGGGCCTGGTCGCCGCAGGAGAGACTCCTGCACATCAACCTCCTAGAGCTATGGGCCATCAAGTACGCTCTCAAAGCCTTCCTAACGCACGTACAGAAGAAGGCTGTCCTCATCCAGACGGACAATCAAGTGGCCATGTTCTACATCAACAAGCAAGGGGGCACGGCATCTCGTTCCCTCTGCAAGGAAGCCCTGCAGATCTGGTCCCTTGCCCTGACTCACGGGTGCAACATCCGTGCCTCCTATCTGCCGGGCGACCAGAACACCTTAGCCGACAAGCTCAGCAGGCAGCTGCAACCTTATGAGTGGACACTGCTCCCAGAGGTCACCGACAGCCTCTTCCGTCAGTGGGGGCACCCGAACATCGATCTATTCGCCACGGAACAGAACACAAAATGCCCCCTGTTCTGCTCCAGGCACCCTTCCAACAAGAGACTGGCAGCGGATGCATTCGACGTGTGCTGGGGGAGTGGTCTCTCGTGTACGCCTTCCCCCCGACCCCCCTCATCCCTGCGACACTCCAGCGGTTGGTCCGCGACAAGGCTCGCGCCATCCTAGTAGTTCCCTATTGGCCCCGACAGATGTGGTTTGCGCTGCTCCAACGCCTAGCACAAGGGGAACCGAAGCGCCTGCCAATCAGGCCGGACCTACTCACGCAGGACGAAGGCAAAACGAGGCACCCCGACCTCAAAGCCCTGGCTCCCACTGCCTGGAGGTTGAGCGGATGAGCATTTCTACACTCAAGCTACCATCAGAGGTGCAAGACGTGGTCCTAGCAGCCAGACGACCCTCTACCAGGAAATCCTATGGCCTCAAATGGAAGAGATTCAGCATCTGGTGCACTACGCAAGGACTGGTGCCCACCACGTGTCCTCTTCCCGATGTCCTTAAGTACCTTGCTTCTCTATCTAACCTTGGCCTTAAGACTCAGTCCATCAGAGTGCACCTCTCGGCGATTGCAGCGTTTCACACCCAGCCTGAAGGGGCAACTTCCATTGCAGCACTACCTTTGACAAACCGCTTCATGAAGGGACTGGCAAATTTGAAACCCCCGATCAGGCACCCCGTTCCGTCATGGGACCTCAACGCTGTCCTCCGTTGCCTGACCGAGGACCCCTTCGAGCCACTGCAGTCGGCTGAGATGAAGTTTGTCTCCTGGAAAACCCTGTTTCTGATTGCCATAATGTCTGCCAGGAGAATCAGCGAGCTGCAGGCACTAGTGTCCCACCCCCCTTATACACAGTTGCACCAGGATAGAGCATCCTTGAGAACCAACCCGAAGTTCGTGCCCAAGGTGGCATCTGCCTTCCATGTCAATCAGTCCATTGAACTTCCGTCTTTCTTCCCTGAACCCCATGCCTCCGAAGAAGAAAGTCGCCTACACACGCTGGACTGTCTCCGGGCCCTCCGGATCTACCTGCTGCGAACTCAACCCATTCGCAAAGGCGAACAACTGTTCGTATCCTTCGACCCTAGCCGGCCGGGCAGGCCGGTCAACAAGAGAACCCTTTCCCACTGGGTCACCTCCTGCGTCTCCCATTGCTGAGACCCCACAGGCACTCAGAATTTGCCAAGAGTGGGCCCTCACAAGCTAAGAGCACTGGCAACCACAATTGCCAATCTTCGTTCTGTTCCTCTGACGGACGTCTGCAGAGCGGCCACCTGGTCCTCCCCGCACACATTCCAGAAGCACTACTGCCTTGACCTCAAGGCCCAGGAAGACTGCGCCCTTGGGACTGCCATCCTCTCCACTGCAACGGATGGGAGATAGGCGTTAATCCCTATAGTCGGGCCGCCTGTACCTGCTTCTCCTGTAGCATGTCCATGTTGGTTGCCCCGACGCAACCACGGTGTCAGCGCTGTTAATTGCACTGTTGCACAGCCACTGTTGTTTCTTACACTGTTAGCACTAGTTGCCCTGTTGCACAGCCACTGTTGTTTGCACAACTGCACGATCTTGTATGCACCTTCACCTATCACTGCAATAAAGATGTGTCATTTCCTGTTACATCTCAGAGCCTCATTGAGTGACTAAGCTTCCTCCTCCACCTCAGCATTCTCCGCAGCTGGGGAGGCACCAAGTGTGGCTGACGCAATCCTGCTGGTCCATGGAGAAAACGAGGTTACTTACCTGTAACGGGAGTTCTCCGTGGACAGCAGGATAAGTCAGCCACACAATCCCGCCCGCCTCCCCTGGAGGAGGTCAGCCTGCCATATCCGCTCCCTGTCCGGGAACTAGCTAGCTAGGAACACACTGGCCGGACTAGGGGGCGGACCGGTAGGATGGGCTACCTAGGTGGGCTCAGAAAGGCCCTCCTTTCTGAGCTCTAGAGAGCACTTCCGTATGCATGGCGCCGCCCGGAGGACGTCACCAAGTGTGGCTGACTTATCCTGCTGTCCACGGAGAACTCCCGTTACAGGTAGGTAACCTCGTTGTCTCCATTGCTTCATACTGGCTATCAGCTGGGTAAGTTTGAAACTTGTTACACGGCGTTTCTAAGCACACACCCAGTTTCTCTTCTCGAGGCTTCTCCTTACAGCACTCTAACAGATACGGTTGAGAATTACCATATATACTGGATTTAGCAGGAAGAGAGTCCCACTCTTCTAGGTTAGCATAAGATAAATTCTTAAAAGCAGTTTTATCTCTGAGCCAATTACTCAGCCTACCTTTTGGCTTTCGTATAGGAGAACTTCTCAGTACTGCAGGGTCAGCAAAGGTTCCAAACCTTGGAGTTTGTGAGTGCTCCCAAATTAGCCTTCCCGGTATTCTTTCCCTTTGGCTGCCTTTCAGACACGGCACCAAACCTGGGCTGTTTCTACCTGGCTTCTTGGCACTAGTTCTCCAATTGTTTCTCTTGCTGGTTTCCCTCTCAGACTTATACCTGAGAGAGTCCTCTCCCAACTTCAGCTCCTCTGAGTTCTCACTCCAATACAGCTCCTTCTCTGCTTCAAATTCTCGTTTCTGTTCTGAATCTGGCTCTGGCCCTTGCTCCGGCTCTGGCTCTGACTCCGACTCCAACTCTGGCTCTCTCTCTCGCTCTCTCTCCCACTCTGGCTCTGACTTTCTCTCTAATGAGCATTTCTTATATCCCTGCTTTCTAGGGTTTAACTTAGCCCTTCCCCCAACCAGGTGTTTTGCCTCAACTCCTGACTGTGGGGATAAACTGCAGCAGGGGCGTGTTTTCCTCTCTCGTGACTCATTCTGCTTGTGGTTTCCCTGGAAACCATGAGCCATGTGCTTTAGCTGCCTGTCAGCTACTGAAGCCAATTCTTCTGTTTCACTTATCTCTACGGGATCAGAGGGACCTTCTACATCACAGTATCTAACTTTACCTTTTTTCCCTGTATTATTTAGTGATATGCATTATACATAGTTTCATTTCATTTTTAATCTGAACACTGAAAAACTTGAAATTCATTGCCCCCTTCCAGTTTCATCACAGGCTGGCCCCAAACCAGTAACCTTTGGATTGGAAGGCAGGCATTTTGCAGAACAACGATCACACTTCCATCAGAATTTATCACTAACAAGTCTGCTCTTAACTCTTGTGGTTTTCGTTCCTGTTTAATGATTGGACTACACTTTGTTTGGTCTGAAGATCCATGAAAATGCTAACTGGATTTTTTGTCTTGTGAATCTGTTGACTCCTGCTTAGATATTTACTCCAAAGATTTTTTTTTCATGTTCTTGTGCCAGATGTTCTGTAAAACCATGTCTACGTATGCTATCAGAAACAATTGCCAAGCCTAATCCAGATCCTGGTTGATAAGAACATAAGAAATGCCCTACTGGATCAGACCAAGGACCATCAAGCCCAGTATCCTGTTTACAACAGTGGCCAATCCAAGTCACAAGTACCTGACAGGTTCCTAAAAAGGTATACAGGTTCCACAATGCATGTTCCAGGGTCAGCAGTGGATTTCTTGGATCCTCTTTAATAATAGTTTATGGATCTTTCCTCCAGGAACTTGTCCAAATCTTTTTTAAACCCATCTATACTAACAGCTTTTACTACATCTTCCAGGAATGAATTCCAGAGTTTGATTACACGTTGAGTGAAAACATATTTTCTCTTATTACTCTTAAATGGGTTATATTTGATCATCATTGGGCAATCAGAATCTGGATTAGGCTTGATAAATGTCTCTGATAATGTATTTAGACATGGTTTCACAGAATTTCTGGTACAATACCATGGCAAAAGAAATATCTTTGGAGTAAATCCTTACAGCAGGAGTCAATAGATTCACAAGACAAAAAACTTCAGATAGCATTTTCCATAGAGCTCCAGACCAGACAAACTTTGGGTCAATCAGTAAACAGGAACAAAGATCACCATGGAGGGTGATGCCTCTTATGTTCTAACCAAAAGGTCACTGTTTTGAGACCAGCCTCTGAATGTGAAAAAAGACAACCTGTTGCGTTTTTTTATTTGCCTGAAACCTCTATAACCTTTCCGCTATGTTTTTCATTTGGGCAACAGCCACAGCTACCAGAAATGAAAATTTATAAAAACAAAACAAAGTAAAAATGTTTTTAAATGTTTAAAAAGGATATAGCGATTTTAGAAAAGGTTCAGAGAAGAGCCACCAAAATGGTAAAGGGGATGGAAGGATACTCCTATGAAGAAAGGCTAAAAAGGTTAGGGCTCTTTAACCTGGAAAAGAGACGGCTGAGGGGAGATATGATAGAAGTCTATAAATTAATGAACGGAGTGGAACGGGTAAGCGTAGATCGATTGTTTACCTTATCAGAATATAGAAAGACTAGGGGACATGCAATGAAGCTACAGGGTAAACTATTTAAGACTAATAAAAGAAAATATTTTTTCACTCAACGTGTAATCAAACTCTGGAATTTGTTACCGGAGGATGTAGTAAAGGCTGTTAGTGTAGCTGGGTTTAAAAAAGGTTTGGACAAGTTCCTGGAGGAAAGGTCCATAAACCATTATTAAGAAGGGACCCAGGATATCAATGCTTGAACCAATACAAGCATTGTGGAACCTGTGTCCCTTGGGGAAACTGCTAGGTACATATGACCTAGATTGGCCACTGTTGGAAACAGAATACTAGGCTTGATGGACCTTGGTCTGACCCAGTATGGCATATCTTATGTTCTTATGTAAAACTAAACTAAAAAAATGAAACAATCTGCAAATGACACAGGAAACAAAATGAAAAAAATGTTTTCTTGCCTGAACACTCCTAATACCCTCATAGCAACTCATGTTTTATATACCTAGGGTCTGATATTCAACTGGTTTAACCATCATCTGAAGTTAAGCACCAGCATGATTTTGACTGGCAGCATATATGTAAGAGGTGACTGTGCTGGCACTCTCACATTTAAGGGTCTAATTGCTAAGGTTAAGACATGCTAATTTACCATTAACATGGTTTATTAGTACTTAGGTCCCACTGAATAACATGGGACCTGCACTAAAATAGAGTATTAATGGTGATTTAACACACATTGCTAGCGCACCTTAGGAGCTATACTTCTCAAAGTTAGACCTTTATCTTTATCTTTATTCACTATTTTGATATACCGTTTAGCTGAAGCATACAGTGGTGTACAATACAAAGGACTGCAGGAAAGTTAGAAAAAGAAAAGGAATGCCATTGTTTGATAGGACAGCTAAGCAACTAGAAGAAAAAGCTAAGGTTCAGGGGACAAGGGGGAGGATGCCGAGGACAGAGAAAAGGGGAGGAGAGGAATGGACAAACTGACTTTCGAAGAAGTGGAGATGTTAAATGCTAAGCTGGAAAGGTGTGTTTTTAGAGCAGCTTTAAACTTAGTGCAAGAGTGTTCAGAGCGGAGGGTGTGAAGGAGGGGCCCAGGAAAAAGAATGCCAAGTGACGTGTACGTTCAAGGTGGGCCTTAGAAACAGAGGGAAGGGAAGATGGCAATGGCAATGGACCATTGTGCTGCTGCGGAACCCTTTCACTCCTAAGCTCAGGTGCCTGGTGAGCAGATTGACAGTGCTCAATGGGGCGCAGGAAACAGGAGTTTCATCTACCCTCAGGTGAGACTGCAGCTGGAACTGCGGTACCCGGACAAAGAACTTTGGTGGCTTGTGTTTCCTTGCAATGGCTGCTAGAGCAGTGTCTTCGGTGGGACTGCAGGAATCATCGATGGTGGATCTGAGTATTTCAGGGGTTTGCTTTCCCCTGAACAGCATTCTTCCCCTCCGTGTCCCAAAAAACAACTCTCCAGCAGGCACTGTGCTCCCCTCCGGTCTGCTTACTAGCACGCCGTCGCAGGGGAGTGAAGACGGCTCACCAGCTGTGGTGCTACAAGATCCTGGAGAGACCCCTGAGCATCAAGGAGTAGTTGGGTCATCTGCTACATGTTGATTGTTGATGGGGGCAACTTTAGATATCATTGCTGTCCCTGGCATTCAGAGTATGGTGAAGCCTTCAAAGATTACTATGGATGCGCTGCGGGACACGGTGGCTACTGTGAATATTTCCCTACAATCTGTGGCTGTGAATGTGAATTCAGAACATTTACTTCTTTAAAATGATTCTATTGTGGTCTCAGGAGCCTTGAAGGACCAGGAAGGGAAACAGGCACATTTTGAAGAAGAACTTGGACAGCTGTGAGAGCTTTAGGTTGCCCAGTTGAAGGATAAGACAGTTATTGCTCGAAAGGTTGAGTATTTGGAGAATCAAATTAGGAGAAATAATCTTTGCTTGCTTAATTTTCCCAGGTCTCCTATTCAGTTACTCAGGAGATGGTGCGTAGGAACTTCAGGAAGGTCTTAAAGATTTCCCCGGAGCAAATGCCCCCCCCCCCTGACTAAGGCTCTCTACTTGTCTGGCATGCCTGGTAGTCGGGATGTCGCCCCAGAAAGCTCTTGTGGAGCTGGAGATTTGACCATCTTCTTAGAGAGCTCTCTGGAGGTGATTACAGCCCATTCTACTCTCTTGGTAACTCTGGCTCCAGAGTTGGATAAGTCTAATTCTTAGGAATTTTAGTGAAATGTGTTTTGGCTCTCTAGTTCACATTTTCCTGGATTTAGCTAGGGATACTCAGCTTAGGAGGAGAGAGCTTTTGGGATACAGGCCCAGAGTTCTCTCCCTAGGCGAGACATTTGGGTTGAAGTTTCCTGCGAGAAATTATGTTACCTATATAGAAAAGCTATTTCTGTTGAGCCTAAACAACTGCTGGAATTTTTGATAGCAAGGGAAGTCATAGTTGCTACATCTTTGTCCCATCCAGCGGATGCATAAGTCTCATTTCATTTTGTTAATATTTGCTTCTATGTAAATGTTTCTTGGGGCCTTCCCTAGGTTTCTTCTTTATTGGGGTCTAATATATGGTTAGATTAGTTTATTACCTATATATATATTTCTGTGTGATGTATTGCATGTAACCTTTTTTCTTGTTCATTCATGATTATTCCTGGAGATATTATGTTTAAATGCTAATAACCAAAAAAAGAAACAGAAGGAAGTGCCAGATGGTAAATATGGATTGAGCGGAGGAGATGGGAAGGAGAATGAAAACGGAGAAGATCAGCAAGATACTGCGATGCTGAAGTATGAATTGCCCTGTACACAATTTGAGGATTTTCTAGTGAGTTTGAAAATGGACCAGAAGCCAGTGAAGCCAGGAATGGGGTGATGTGATCAAAGTGAGAGGAGAGGGTTAGGACGCGTGCAGCAGTGTTTTGGAGTAGTTGAAACCTGTGAAGATGGTATTGTGAGAGGCCAGCTAGGATAATGTTGCAATAGTCAATTCTTGTGATGACCAAAGAAAGAAGTAGAGTGGTCAGGACAGTGGGGGAGAGGAAGGGACGAACTGAGCGGATCTGATGGAGGTGGTAGACAGAATGACAAGAAATGGATGAAATGTGCTCTGTGAATGAAAGAGAGGAGTCGATGATCACTCCCAGATATCTTAAGGAGGAAACCAAGGGTATAGGGGTGGAAGCAAAGGTGGGGGCTACAGAGGGGGAGACAGTGCCAAAGGTGATCCAGGTGGGAAAGGATTTGAGGGGATTCAGTTGAAAAAAATTCGAGGACATCCAGGTGAGTATGCGGTCCAGGTAGAGGTTGAGGGGGTGAGATCGGGCGTTGAAGAAGAAGTATGATGGAGAAGGATGATATCATCTGCGTAATAGTATGCAGAGATACCCGATTGTTTTATGAGTAAAGTGAGGGGGGGGGGTCCAGCAAGATATTTAAGAGAAGGGCAGAAAGAACAGAACCATGCGGCACGCCACAGGACAGGGGTAAGGAGGCAGATGAGGCCATAGAGGAAGACTGGACAGAAAAAGAGTGGGTAGCGAGGAAAGATCTGAATCATTTACAAGGGATACCTGAAATGCTGTGATCAGTAAGACGCAAAAGAAGGGTGCGGTGATCAACTAGGTCAAAAGCAGCAGTGAGGTCAAGAGAGACAACAAGAGTGAAATCCCCATGACAGTGAGCAATGTGCAACTCGTTCAGGAGAGATAGAAGAATAGACTCGGTACTGTGACCTTCCCTGAAACCAGAGCGACATGGGTGAAGTGCATTGGTACAGGTGAGATGGGAAGAGAGCTGTGCAAAGATGAAGCATTCCAGGAGCTTAGAAAGGAAATACAGGTTAGATACCAAGCGCCAGTTTGAAAGAACAGTGGGGTCGAGAGAGGGCTTTTTGAGCATAGGACAGACTATGGCATGTTTCCAGGGGTAAGGAAAGTGATCAGTGGAGAGACTAGAATTCAGCATCGAGAGGATGGGGGGGGGGGGTAGAAGAGTGAGAGAGGGTTCAAGTAGCCATTTAGAAGGGACTGGATCAAGTGAGCATGTTGTCTTTCATGCAGAGTTGATAGCTTTAAATAGTTTGGAAGAAGTAACCTGGTGGAAGGATGGCCAGACATGTGAGACGAGGCTGGGGGCTGTGGCGAGAGGAGTGACAAAGGATCAGATGAGAGTGGAGAAGGACAAGAAGGAAAACAGAGCGAAGAGATAAGAATTTGTTAGAGAAAAAATCATCAAGGCTAGTAGGATCTGGGCCTTAAGGCTGCTATAAAGAGGTGTTGGAGGATGAAAGAGACTGGAAGATGTTGTAGAGCTGCTGGGAGGAGTTAGAGGATGTACAGATCAGGTTAGAGAAATAGTTCTGTTTTGCTAGATGTATTAGTGAGCGATATTCCCTGTGATACTGCTTGATGGAAAAATGAAAATGTTGTTTTTACAAAAATGTTTAACTAAAGGGTTAATCAGGTATCAAAAGAGCCTGTAGAATATGATGCAGCTTATCAGTCCCTTGCCAGCTTTCTCAGTTTATACTTGATGTGTGCCCCTTCCCCCTCCCCCCACACCTTTTTCCTCTGCTATCTCCTTTAAGCCGGTAGCCGAATTGCTCTCAAGACGCACAGAGCTCCTATGCAACCGAGAGGTTGCACGACTGAGGTTAATTGACCACTTTCCTAGTTTCTCCTTTTTTAGCCATAACAGGCTGAGTACTCTTTAAAATATATGCTGCTATATATCTCTTTCTTTCTTTTTAAAACTGACAGCTAAAAACTATTTTTACTGATCCTCAAAGCCCCTGAAACATGCAAGCTTAAAGGCAGAAAACAAACACTCGCTGTGCAAGGCTACAGATCCCCACCCAAATTCTGAAGAAATTCTGAAGAAGCTTCCCCCCCTCCCCTTTTTCTGAACTACCCCATCTCTGAAGAGCAAGCCTGCATAGCTAACAGTGCATAGGAATAGCTTGAAAGTGTAAGGTGGAAAAATATAGAAAACTAGAAGTGAAGCATAAGCACAAGAATCCAAGATAGATAGATATGTAAAATTAAATTGTTAAAAATCTGAAAACCATATTGTAAGAGCTTCTCCTACTTCCTCTTTTTATACACCTAGACTGCCCCTCCCCCCAAGAAGGGGGCAGCACTTAGAGTTCTAAAGAAAAGAAAGATAACCCCAAATAAGGGGGTAAGCCAGGTGAAGAAAGAGGAAAAGGGTGGGCTCATGGAAAGGGGATAAAAGCAAGGTAACCCCAGAAAGGGGTGTGCCTACGCTTAAGCTGTGATGCTGTGCTGATGGTTATCCGCTGTCTGCAGACAACGTAATGAGCAATAATAAATCTGCTTCACCATATTCCTCTCTGAGTCTCATTGGTCACATTGGCCATAGGCAAATTGGCCACAGGTAAAGGTATTTACAACAGCTGGGGGTTCGTACCAGGGATCTCACCACAGTAGGGGGACTTCTGCAGGGTGGGGATGGGGAGACGTGTCCCGTTGAGTTCAACAGTCTTGTCGCCCCCCTGCTGATAGACTTCCCTGCTAGCTGGTAACGATCCCGGAGCTGAAAAGAAAACAGAGGTGTGGTGAACCAGAGTGTGTAAAGTGATAAAATTAAAAGTAGGCACTGCAGAACCAAGCAATTCCGTGCACGGACCAAGGTAAGACAAAGTGGGACTTTTGTACTTACCTTGGTGGTTAGGCCATTCTATCGGGTACTGAGACTGCTTGTGTGTGAGTGAGATGTACAATTGCGTACGAAGTGAGTGTGGAGTCCTGATCCGTGGTTCTGTACTCCCGCGAGGGGGACAGCCGGAGACGGACAAAGCAAAGAGGTAGAGCAAGTACTATAAGTCTCAGTGGGATAATAAATAGATAGAATGGGGGGAAGCCTAAGTCTTAGAAAGGGGCAGGGAGAGGGAGCTAGGAAAATTAAGATAGCTGATATCCCCTCAAATAGTCCCCTGGGTAGGATGTTGAAGCATTGGAAAGAGAATAAGTTAACCAGGGACAAGGATAGACAGAAGATGATTGTATATTGCTGTCTTATCTGGACCCAAGAGAGTATCCGCACTCCTGCTGTATTTTGGCCCAAGTATGGGGCAGAGGAGGACTGGATCTGTCAAGCTTTAAATATATATGTAAAAAGCAAGCTAAGGGGTGGGGAATGAGGAAGTCCAGTATGCAGAGTGTTGGTGTGGGGAGGGTTCAGAGCAGATGTTCCCCTTGAAAACTAAGCCTAGGCGAAGTATTGGGAAAAATGGGAATTGGAGTAAGCCATGGGACCCACTAGAGTACTTACTCCCTCCATATCCCACCGCCCCTCCGGTCCCCAACCTCCCCGGCCCCTCAGCTTTGCCCGACTCGCCTCCCAGTGGGCCTGGAGGGCAAGATGTGAGGGCAAAGGAGGATGGGACTGAGTCTTCACTCCCTTCAGTAGATGGGCTAGGTCCTGGGCTGAAGGATGAGAAAAGTATCCAAATGGAATCGGACCCTGGCTCCGAAGACCTTGAAGAGGAAAGGAAGGAAACCAGGGAAGTTCAGGTGAAAAGTGAAAAGAAACACTCATCCAGGAAAGAGGGAGGTAAGCCAAGAGAGACCAGGACCAGCTCCCACCTAAACAATAAAAAGACCGGGATTAAGAGAAGTGAAGAAAGCCAAGAGGGATGGTTGGTGGATCTGTCTGAAAGTATACTAGAAAAATTACCCATGCACCCCTTGAGGGAAGTTGCCATGGGTCAGAACAATGTAGGGTATGTAAATTCTCCCCTGACCAGTCTAGAAGTTAGAGATTTTAAGAGAGAAATGAAATCCTTCATTGAAGATCCCCTAGCTTTAGCTGAACAGATGGACCAGTTCCTGGGTCCCAACATTTATACTTGGGGAGGGAGGGGGGTAATGTCACTACTGAACAGTCTCTTCAGTAGTGAGGAGTGAGGAATGATACGGGGTGCAGCCATGGGAATCTGGGAATGGGAGAACCCCGGGGCAGGGACCACTGAGGACATTCCTTCCTCTGAACAAAAATATCTCCTTCGGGACCCTGGGTGGAATAATCTAAGGGATGACCATAGGTGCAATATGAAGGATCGGACGGGAGCGGGGTCCCCAATGGGAGGGTCCCCGGGCTGGATGTTACCACTGTGGAGAACAAGGACATTTTAAAAGGGATTGTCCCAGGTTGAAAGATGAGGAGGAGGCAGCTATGATGGCTTATGGGGAAGAATAGGGAGGTCAGGGGTCTTCTAAATTGCGGTCCTACCGGGAGCCCTTGATAAATTTGAAGGTAGGACCCTGGAGGGAGGAAGTGGTGTTTTTTATAGATACGGGGGCGGCAAGATCTTCATTAAATTTTAAACCCCAAGGAGCAACACTGACTAAAGACCAGTTGGTGGTCTCGGGGGTGAAGGGGGAGGACTTCGCTGTCTCCGTCTTTGAGAAAATGACCAAGAACAGGTCCAGGAAGACCTGTTATTTATACCTCAAACTGGCAGTAACCTTCTGGGAAGGGAACTCATAGTAAAACTAGGATTAAGATTGGAGATAGCCGACCACCAAATAATGCCTGTTATAGGGGTCTTGACCGAGGAAAGTGAGAAGGAAATTGACCCGCAAGTATGGGTGCGGGAGGGGACCAGAGGGGGGCTTCAGATACCCCCGTTAAAAAGGGAAGGGGAAGTAGTGAGGCAGAGGCAGTACCCGATCCCATCAGAAGGACGGAAGGGACTGACCCCAGTAATAGAAGGCCTAGTAAAAGATGGGTTACTAGAGCCCTGCATGTCTCCCTACAGCACCCCTATCCTGCCCGTAAGGAAGCCGGATGGAACATACCGACTGGTGCAGGATTAAAGGAGCTTGAATAAGATTGTTCAGACCCAACACCCTGTGGTCCCGAACTCTTATACACTGCAGAGCAAAATTCCACATGAACACAAGTAGTTCAGTGTGGTGGGTTTGCATTTGAGTGGGAGAACCCATACACAGGGAGGAAACAGCAATATAGGTGGATGGTACTTCCCCAGGGATATACCGAGTCCCCAAATTTGTTTGGCCAGGTATTAGAGCAAGTTTTAAAGGCCTTTGAAGTTCCAGAAGAGGTGGGTCTCTTACAATATGTGGATGACCTATTGGTCTACGGGACCAAGGAGAAGATAGTATCAGCAGCCACAGCAGGGGGAAGGAGTTGGTACATGAGTTAGTAAAACAAGTTTTAGAAAAACTTAATGCTGTCAGATGAAATTGTAGTAGTGCATGTACAGAGACATCAGAAAGCAGCAACTCTGGAAGCATGGGGAAATCTGCTAGTAGATGAAGCAGCAAAAGAGGCTGCTTTAAGCTCATTACAATACACACATTATTTATTTATTTTATTTAGACAGTTTTGTATACCGCCTTCTCCTTCAATCAAAGCAGGCACAACACAATTGGGGGATACATTTAACACACAGGGATATGAGACACATACACTAATACTTTCAGGGAACATGGGCAATGGAGGGTTAAGTGGCTTGCCCAAGACCACAAGGAGCATCTGTGTGGGACTAGAAACCCCAGTCCTTCTGGCCCAAGATTGCTGTCCTCTAGTGGGATTTGAACCCCCAACCTTCTGGCCTGAAGTACCTTGCCCCAACTACTAGGCTACTCCTCCCTTAACCCTGTCCATTCCTCTCAAAGTGCTAATCCTAAAGTTCTCAGGGAAAGAACAAGCCCTATGGGAATTGGGAGTAATAAAAACCGAGGAAGGTGGCTCTTGCCAGATGGGAGGGAGATAGTGAACAAACAAAGTGCCAGAGAAATCATGAGCATTTTGCATCAAAGCAGTAACTGGGGAGTGCAGCCAATGTGTGATTTGATTTTGTGAAAATACCGATGTGTGGACATTTATACTGTGGCCAAACAAGTGTGTGAGGGGTGTATGGTGTGTAAAATATTAATAAGAAAGTGTTGAGAAAACAAGTCCTGGGAGGACAAAAACCTAGCTTATGACCTTTTCAGAGTGTGCAGGTTGATTTTACGGAGCTTCCGAGGGTCGGGGAGGCTCAAATACATTCTGGTAATTGTAGATCATTTAACAGGATGGGTGGAGGTATACCCCATGGCCACTGCCGCAGCCACAGCAGGGGAAGTGTCTAAAGTGTTACTGGAACAAATGATTCCCCGATACTGAATCATAGAAAAGGTGGATTCCGATCAGGGAAGTCACTTCACCTCCAGGGTATTGCAAGGGTTAATGAATCAGTTAGGCAACATGGGATATACACACCCCTTGGCATCCCCCTTCCTCCTGAAGAGTTGAACCTATGAATCAAACTTTGAAAAAGCAATTAGCAAAGCTAATGTTGGAAACCAAAATGCCCTGGACCAAGTGTCTACCCCTTGCTTACTTCGTATTAGGACAGCCCCTAGGAAGGGTTTGGGGCTATCCCTTTATGAAATGCTGTTTGGCCTCCCGTATGTCGGAGGATATCTAGAAATTGGGATTTCTCGATATCCTCCGACATACGGGAGGCCAAACAGCATTTCATAAAGGGATAGCCCCAAACCCTTCCTAGGGGCTGTCCTAATACGAAGTACACTAAAACAGGTACACTAAAAAACATTTTTTTTAAACTGCCTCTAATGTTTCGATTGATTTTTACGTTTTTTGGTGCGCTGAATCCAAATCTGGTAACCAATTTGCTCCATCACGTACAGATCTTTTGCTACATTGGGTTAGCAGTTTGAGGTGAATGTTTCAGATTGAGTGCGATCGAGATAAAAGTTTCTTGGATGAATTCTTTATACTAATTGTTTAGTAGTTATTCAAATAAGAATAAAGAAAATTGTAACAAGGCAGCACAAAAGAATAGAGTAATGTCAACAAAACACACTGTGATGGTAGCAAAATTGTCTGCACTTAAAACAGCCACATACATGTGCACAAACTGAGCATATAAGAGCGAGGTTAGAAACAAAGCAAAGCAAAGAAATGTGCAAAAAATGTTGTACAGGTATGTATGTAAGAATAGAAAACGCAAACCGCACCATTGCAATACATGAAGACAAACACCCGATGGTGTGAAAATAAAATTCTAATAAATGAGATCCGACACTGTGGTAATAACTAGCAAATTTTTATTTCAAAGTTTAGTAAAAACACGATATTTGTCAACACAGTTTAGATTTTAAAGTCATTCTTGGTTCAATCAATCTCCTGGTGGGCCCGTTTCTTCTTCCCCGAATGCTTCTCTTGGTGCGCTGCTTGGCGTATTTTTCATCTGGGGTTTCCCGCAGCAGCAACCAGCAGAAATCAGCCATCATAGTGGTGTTCCATCTTCCTTGGTACCTTCTCTCTGCGTCCTTGATGTCCTGGTGAAACCTTTCACCTTGTTCTTCACTGTATGCCCCCAAGTTTTCGGGAAAGTAGTTCACATGGGAGTGCAAGAAATGGACTTTCAGGCTCATGTTACAGCCTTGTTCTTTGAAGGCATTGAGCATCCTGGCAACAATATCCTTATAGTTCTCATCCCGCCTGTTCCCCAAGAATTTGAGAACAACATCCTTGAAGGAATCCCAGGCTTCTTTTTCCTTCTCAGACATCGTTTCAGCGAATGCTCCATCTGAAATGAGTTTCCTTATATCAGGGCCAACAAACACTCCTTCCTTTAGCTTTGCTTCAGAAAGTCGGGGGAACTTTGAGCAAAGGTACCGAAAGCACTCACCATCTTTTGGAAGGGACTTGATGAATTGCTTAATGAGACCCAACTTAATGTGGAGAAGTGGTAATAGAATTTTATCACGAGGTACCAAGCTCTCATGAAGAACATTTTTCTCACCGGGTCTCAAATACTCCCGAATTGGCCAGTCTTTTTTCCCCCAGTGTAGGTTGCGGGCCCGGCTATCCCACAAGCAAAGGAAGCAGGGATATTTGGTGAAACCGGATTGCTGCCCTAATAGCATGGATAGAATTTTAAAGTCTCCACAAATCATCCACTTATGCTCATCATAACGAATCTTCTGAAGAATCAGGGCCAAATTCTCGTATTTTTCTTGGAGAATAACAGAGTGAGCAATAGGAACTGAAGCGAATGTGTTGCCATTATGAAGAAGAACACCTTTCATGCTGTCTTTTGATGAATCAATGAACAGCCGCCATTCAGCAGGATCATACTTGAGTTTAAACTTTTCCATCACTCCGTATATATCGTTGCAAAATACCAAATCTTCCTCTTTGCTGAAATACTTCAAAAATTGTGTCTCGCGGTTGCGGTACCAATAAAAAGTTGTTCCTGGTGACAATAGATTTTTCTGTTTAAGCCGAGAACCTAGCAGTTGGGCAGCATCTTTTGGGAGTCCTAAATCCCGGACTAAATCATTCAATTCAGCTTGAGAGAAAAGTTCAGGTTTCGGATCTGGTTCAGTTTCAAACTCGGAAGTACTGGACTCATCGGGAAAAGCCATCTGATGAGTCTCATCATGATCAGAACCGTCCACACAAATATGATCCAAAGATTTTGGTGGTTCAGGCACAGGTACTTCGTTGCTATGAGGTATAGGCCTAATTGCTGAGGGGAGGTTGGGGTAACTTATTACGTTCTTATTTTTTAAGTTGTATCCCTTCACAATGCAAGAGTGGAGGAGTGGCCTAATGGTTGGGGCAAGGTACTTCAGGCAGGAAGGTCAGGGGTTCAAATCCCACTAGAGGACAGCAACCTTGGGCCGGAAGGATTGGGGTTTCTAGTCCCACAGGTGCTCCTTGTGGTCTTGGGCAAGCCACTTAACCCTCCATAGCCCATGTTCCCTGTAAAATAGTTATCTCCAAGTTCAATGCCCTGTTCAGTGTAATTTCAGTTTGTTCAATGTAAACCGCACTGATGCAGAATAGCATGGTATATAAGAGAATATAAATAAAATAAGAGCAAAAATAGCAGTCACTGCTGTGGTCTCTTTGTTCACGCCACATCATAGGTATTCCGAAACGAAATGCTTGTTTTTTACCTTTCATCCATAAGCGTAGATCTTCCTCACATGTCTTGCACACTTTGTGAGGAGCCCACGGTTTGTCTTGATCGCCTAACTTCAAACCGAAATAGGCGAAATATACTTTTTTAATAAATGCAGAAATGTTCCTCTGCCGCTTTTTCACGGTATATTCCCCACAAATAAAACAAAAACTGTCCGGAGAGTTGACGCAACCTCTGGCTCTGTGAGCCATCACAAATACACAGCACTGCAAACTACAACTGTAGTGAATCACTTCGGAATAAAGCTGGATTACGACCGAACTAACAAAAGGTAATAATGAACTTGCAAGAAACTGAAATTTGACAGGAATGTTCATGTCGCAACCACCGTGTTTGAGCAAGCGAACGAGGCGAGGCGAACAGGAAAGAACATGCGCCAGCGCGAGTACTGGATTTAGCCCCCCGCCTCCCAATTGTCCTGTTAATGTATAAAATGAATACAAAACACTCTAAAATATCATGAGGGAGTGTTTCTAGTTAGTTAACCATTACAACCTCTATTTTGGGCCAAGAAAATAAACTGCAGTCGGCTAAAAAGAAATTATGTGAACATTCCTTATATGGGTAAGAAATCTAAGTTTGCAAGAAAACGTGACGTGATGGAACATTTTGGCTATTTTTCCTGGATTCAGCACCCCAAAATCTATAGGAATCAGTTGCAAAACTGGAGGCAGTTTTTTGGTAGTGTACCTGTGTAATTGAAACAAAGGATTTCTTTATCAGAGATTATGTACTGGCTCTGTCCTCTTACTTATCTGTTCTCAGGAAAAAAAAAAAAAGGACTGCTTGCTCAGACTACACCCCTTGAGTTTGCAGTGCATTCCATCCAACCGGAGAGTGGGTCCTGATTAAGTCATGGAAAGAAACGAAGCTACAGCCTGACTGGGAGGGGCCATACCAAGTCCTGCTCGCCACAGAAACAGCAGTATGAACAGCTGAGTGGGGTTGGACCCACCACACCCGAGTCAAGGGACCTGTCGCAGCCCCGCCTCTGATCCAGACCCCAGAAGCCTGGGAAGTACAACCAACTAAGGACCCCATGATTGTGAGACTGGAAAGACAATAACTTTTTCTTCAGCCAGTTAAGAACTTCTTCGGGAACTAACAGAAGAACAGTTAAAAATAGACTGCCTAGACCCTTCTGTGTTTTACTTAGTTGCTCTAAACTTGTGCTGTATCACAGAGCGAAGAATGGACTATATGAGAAACGCTGCTTCTTATTAAGTTGTGCATGATAAGTATAACTGAGATGTATTTTCTGTATATGCTTTTTCACCTAATGTTATGTTATTAAGTAATGAGTGAACTGCCATTGAGATAGGGCTCCTAGTAACATTGTGTATATTAGGGATTATTGTAATTGATATCAGTGACAAGATCTGTATTTTGTGGGAAATGAGGCAGACTGTGAAGTGGGAGAAATTCACACTGATATCCCTGATACCCCTCCCAGGAGCCTTTGAAAGATATAGGTATATAAACCTAGAGGAGGAGGAGAAGGGACAATCCCTTAAGACACACATATTGTTCCGTAAAGATCCAGTAAGTAGCCACTGCCAGCACTTGCAATGCAACCCTGTTACTCTCACAGACCTAAGGGCAGACACTGAAGTGCATAGAACCTATGGCTTGGGGGCCTGGGTCTCAGGAGTGGACACCCATGGAAGGTTTAGGATAGTAGTAAGGAAGCCCCCTCCCCCTTGCCCAAACTCCCGAGCTTTCCCAAGATAGAAAAGTGGAAGCCACCCAATGACCCCAAGGTAATAAAGGTAGTGGAAGTTGAGGATTTGCAGCAGACCTTTGAGGTACAGACAGGATACCAAGAGATAAATGCCTGGATGGAGTGGGTAAAATATACTTTAAAAAGTTTTAACAAAAGCAATTGCTATGCATGTGTCTCAGGGAGACCTCTTGCACAGGCAGTACCATTTCGACTCAACTGGAGATCAGACCCAGACAGGATGTATTGCATGCTAGCCCTATTCCACAATGAGACGGCCTGGGGCCAGGAGAACTGTAAGGCCTTGGCAAGGATGTTCCAGCGCTAAGAGAAAAGGACATAGGCATTCCTCCAAGATTCTTTGCAGCAGGAGGAAATCACTCTGCCTGTCTCAGGGGGCGAATTTCACCAAGACTGTGGGAGTGCTGTCCTCATGTACCATGACCTTGAACATTACACAGGCTGGAGATGGCCAAGGGAACTTCTCCAGGATGCAGGTGGCTAGAGCGGATGTCTGGTGGTACTGTGGAGGTAAGGTGTTGAGATCGGTATTACCTCAGCGGTGGTCAGGTATGTGTGCAATTGTTCACCCTGGCATTTAAAGAGGAAGGAGAAAGAAAAGGGAAAAGAGGAAGGAGGGACATCTATGGGACCTCCTTTGATGATCAAATATATATAGATTCGATAGGGGTGCCTCGGGGAGTACCTGATGAATTCAAGGCCAGGAATCAGATAGCAGCAGGGTTTGAATCAACTTTATTCTGGTGGTCCACAATAAACAAAAATGTGGACTGGATAAATTATATCTTTTATAACCAACAAAGGTTTATAAACTATACCAGGGATGCTTTTAGTAAAAGGGATAGCAGAACAACTAGTCGAATGACCTGGGAGAATAGGTTGGCTTTAGACATGTTATTGGCAGAAAAGGGCAGAGTCTGTATAGTCTTGGTACATCCTGAACCACACGGCCCCAGATGGAACCATTAGCAAGGCTCTGAAAGGCCTCACAACCTTGGCAGAGGAGTTCACAGAGAACTCCAGGGTGGACACTTCCCTAACTGGGTGGTTGGAGTCAGTCATGGTTTGGTAAATGGAAGAGGGTGGTAGTATCCATCCTAACCTCCTTATACATAGTCCTAAGAGTCTTAACCAAAGTAGGATGCTGCATAATCCCATGTGTCAGGGGAGTAACTAATTGAGACAGCTATCACCAAGAAAATGACTATGGGACCCTCTGGGAATGAAATAATGATCCTAGAGTCCTGGGGAAAAAACCAATGGAGAAGACCCAGAGCCAGAATATGAAATTATGTTAGGGAAATTGGAATTTCAAGTGGAAATGTAAAAAGCAACAAAGGATGATAAGAGAAAAGGAAGAAATTGTTTAAATGTTTAACTAAAGGGTTAATCAGGTATCAAAAGAGCCTGTAGAATATGATGCTAGCTTATCAGTCCCTTGCCAACTTCCTCAGTTCATATTTGATGTGTGCCCCTCCCCCTTTTTCCTCTGCTATCTCCTTTAAGCCGGTAGCCGAATTGCTATCAAAACGCACAGAGCTCCTATGCAACCGAGAGGTTGCGCGACTGAGGTTAATTGACCACTTTCCTAGTTTCTCCTTTCTTAGCCATGACAGGCTGAGTACTCTTTAAAATATATGCTGCTATATATCTCTTTCTTTTTTAAAAATGACAGCTAAAAACTATTTTTACTGATCCTCAAACCCCCTGAAACATGCAAGCTTTAAGGCAGAAAACAAACACTCGCTGTGCAAGGCTACAGATCCCCACCCAAATTCTGAAGAAATTCTGAAGAAGCTTCCCCCCCCTCCCCTTTTTCTGACCTACCCCATCTCTGAAGAGCAAGCTTGCAAAGCTAACAGTGCATAGGAATAGCTTGAAAGTGTAAGGTAGAAAAATATAGAAAAATAGAAGTGAAGCATAAGCACAAGAATCCAAGATAGATAGATATGTAAAATTAAATTGTTAAAAATCTGAAAACCATATTGTAAGAGCTTCTCCGACTTCCTCTTTTTCTACACCTAGACTGCCCCCCCCCCAAGAAGGGGGCAGGGCTTACAGTTCTAAAGAAAAGAAAGATAACCCCAAATAAGGGGGTAAGCCAGGTGAAGAAAGAGGAAAAGGGTGTGCTCATGGAAAGGAGATAAAAGCAAGGTAACTCCAGAAAGGGGTGTGCCTACGCTTAAGCTGTGATGCTGTGCTGATGGTTACCCGCTGTCTGCAGACAACGTATTGAGCAATAATAAATCTGCTTCACCATATTCCTCTCTGAGTCTCATTGGTCACATTGGCCATAGGCAAATTGGCCACAAGTAAAGGTATTTACAACACTGCTGAAACATCTGAAGATTGTCCGACAAGGGCCAAGCACGCCAGATACATCCGGCGCGACGGAGGTAAGTTCTGTGAATACAAAGCCCAGAATGATACCAGGGATGGCAAGAAAAAGGGTGAGAGACTGAGGTGGGACGAAGGGGAGCCAGGAGATTGAGGGCAGAGGAGAAAGCGCTGTTCCAGGTATGGACCTGAGAGTTAGGAGAGAGCTGGGAAAAATCCGGGGGTAGAAGATGGTCAGCAGGTAGAAAAAGCTGAAGAATAAGAGACGAGACCCAGTGCCTGAACGGAAAAGGTTGAAGAGATGAGACAGAAGGGCATGGTGGGGGAAGAAGGGGGCTGTATAGAAAAAAGAATGCAGAGGTGATCGGTCCAAGGGAGAGGGAAGGATGAAAGAGACCTAGGGATACCTGCTATCTATCCTAACTTTAAATTTATAACGTATCTATTTAGTAGTTCAATATTGTTGCTAAATATAAAGAAGATAATTTTATACAATTTTTTCCACATGTAGAGGCTGTTTTGCATGCAGGAAAATGCTTTCAGAAAATTACAGAACTGCAAGAGGCTCTTCATTCAGCAGAATCTTTTGTAAAATACAGGCGCACCTGAGCACACCTCAGTTTCTTCCACTGCATCCAATAAAAAATGGGACTACGCATGTATTTTCGTTAACACATCCATTTGTTTTACTTTCCTACTCAGGGGGTTATTTACTAGCCATTAATGTGTGCCATTTACCACCAGGCCCTGCAGTAAATAAAGCACATTAAAGGCATTAGAATGCTGTTAGTAGGGGGGGCGGAGCCTGCGACGGTGCAAGATGGCCGCTTGATTCTTTCTCTCCCCGGAATCCTGGTGATTATCCTGCCCTTCCGTGCAGAATTCTCAGAATTAACTGTTCTAGTGGCAGAGACCCTGCAGCAATGACTTCCAGCAAACCCTCCAGGCTCGATTTTAATGCGCCTTCGACCACGGGAACTAAGCGGTTGAAAGCTGAACCCCCGTCCCCGCAAAAGACCGTTGGCCCGAGGGACGCAGCGGAGGGCCTTACTGAGCTTCTGGCCGAGATCAGGGCAGTACGAGAGCTGGTCACCGCTAATGGGGAAACCCTGAGTGGGGTTCAAGCGGATGTGGCTGAGCTCAAAGATATGAAAGTGCAGCTCGCCACGCTTTCCGAAAAGATGGACGGTCTTTCTATTAAGGTGGAAGTGCATGAGGAGAGGCTGAAGGAGATCACAGCGAACACTAAGCGCATCTCTGTGTTGGAGAGGAATCTCGAAGATCTTAACAATCGGACTCGACGGAATAACATCCGCATAGTGGGGATGCCTGAAGGAGTGGAAGGCCGTGATATAATGGGCTTTCTGGGCAAAATCATCCCGAAGTTGCTACGACTGGAATTTGGTCAACCATTTGAGATTGAAAGAGCTCACCGTGTTCCTACATACCAGGATCCACACTCCTCGAGACCGCGCCCGATCATCTTGAAAGTTCTGCGCTTCCAACACGTGACCCAGATCATGGCGGCTGCTCGGAGTTTGGCGCCGCTGAAATTTGAGGGAGCAAACATCGCTTTCTTCCCGGACTTTAATAAGTCCACGGTGGCCCGTCGTAAACAACTGCTAGCGCTAAGGCCCCGCCTGCAAAGTCTTCAAGCCCGCTATGGGCTTTTTGCCCCTGCCAGACTTCGCGTCACGTTCCACAATCAGACTCGGTCCTTTGAGGATCCAAAGACCCTGTTGGCCTTCATTGAGGAACAAGAAGCGGCGGTGATGCGCTGAGGATGTTTGTCCTGCATACGGTGCTGTCCTTGTGGTCTCGAGCCATGTTTGGCCCTGGGGGTTGGGATCGCAGGAGTGGTCCTCGACCCTCAGGGTCTGTGTGTTTGCGGGTGATCGAGTGAGTGCCTGGTGAGTTGCGTGTGTGTGTGTGTGGAGCGGCTGATCAGAGCTGTGTTGCATACATGGATGGATGGGAGAAGACCGTACTGTGTTTTTCTTTGCTTTCCAATGGGGTTTGCTGTTTTTTCCCTGGGAGTGAGCTATATCCTGTTACTGTATAACCGGGGAAGGGGTGTTATGTTGATGAAACTATGTGTGGGGGAGTTGGTTTTCAGAGGGCAATCTTGCGAGTTCTGCTGGTTCACCCAGGGGGGTGGGCGGTGGAGATGGGTGGGAGGGAAGGTGTCTCCATTGATGGGGGGTGGGGGTTATTCATCAGAGCTGGGAAACTGAGATTTAGGTTAATGAGCATGTTGTTCGTGTATATGCCTATATAAAGTGTTATGGGGTCCCGAAGGTCCTCTCTCGCTGAATGTGAAAGGGGTAATAACCCCATTAAGCGAAAGAAAATTTTATTATTGTGTCAAGCAAAATGCCGATGTCGTCCTACTCCAGGAGACGCACTTGTCATCTGTAGAAGCAATGAAATTGGCACTGGGCAATATCTGGTGGTAGTACACGCTGCAGCAGTAGGCAAAAAGAACGGGGTAATAACTTTAGTGCGGGGAAATCCCTTCAGCCAAAAATTGAGTTAAGATTAGCGGATCCATCTGGGCGGTGGGCGGGTGGTGGTAATGCATCTTAGTGGGGAGGAGAATTTGCTGTCTTGAACGTTTACGGGCCCAACTCCGACGATTGTAGCCTTTTTTCAGAAGCTAGCAGTGGTAGCCCATGACCTACGGTCCCTCCCTATGATCTTAGGTGGCCGATTTAACTTGGTGCTGGACCCATTGTTAGACCTACAGCCGTTCCGAGGTCCAAGACGGGCAGGGCTGTTTCTGTCCTCCTGTCTTTGATGCAAGACTTGGGGTTGTCTGATGTCTGGCGAACGTTACACCCTGGAGACAAGGAGTTCACTTTCTACTCCCTACCGCATCAGTCACATTCTCGCATTGATTTTCTTCTCCTTTCCCACCCTCTAGTTGAGGCGACACTAGGGGCGGTATCTGCCCTACAACGGTGTCTGACCATGCGGCAGTTTTTGTTCTGCTAGAGCCAGGGCCACCCGGCTCCTCAGAAGCCAGGCTGGTTTTTTCCCCCGAGACCTGCTGGGAGATCCGGATTTCTGTTCTCTGATTCGGTCGGAGATCCAAGTGTATTTTGAGAAGAACCTTCATGATGAGACGGCTGGCTGGGCCTGGTGGGAGGCTTTTAAGGCATCTATACGAGCTCAGGTTACTAGTTATCTTATTTACGGTTCTAAGCAAAGGAAGGTGGCGTTGGCTGCGCTTGAGGAGCAAATTTCCGCGGGGAGAGACTCTTGAGGAGGAAAGTATAGCCTTGTGTGCTCTTGCGCCTGCAGAAATTACGGCACCAATACACACGCTCTTGAGCGCGGAAGTTCGCAAATCGCTGCATGCGCAGGATGCGCGATATCATGTCGAGCAAAATAAGGCGGGCAAGATGCTAGCTTCTGTACTTAGCCCTCCCAGGGCGAAAGGCCAACATTGCGGCTTTGAGATCAGGGACACAGAGGCTACTTACAGCGGAGCAGTGAGATAGGGGAGAGATTTAGGTCCTTTTACCAGGACTTGTATGCCTCGGCGGTGTGAATGTGCAGACTCTGCTTATCAGACTTTTCCTAGAGAAACTGCCCCACCCGTTCTCCCTGCTCACAGGTGGGTGAGTTGGAGCGGCCCATCGATGGGGTTGAAGTTCAAGCGGTTTTACGAGAAGCTAAGACTGGCAAGGCGGCAGGCCCCGATGGCCTCCCAGTTGAATTTTATCAGGCTTTTCGGGAGGAGCTCGTCCCCCAGTTGGCCTGTTATTTTCAAATGTTAACGGAGCAGGTTCCGCGGATGAGGAGCTTCAACGCGGCTACTGTGTGGTGCTTCCTAAGGAAGGGGAGGGATCCCATGGAGGTAGGTAGCTACCGGCCGATCTCGCTTTTAAACGCCGACCGATTATAAGATTTTGCTGGATTCTGGCCAGGCGCCTCTCGAGTTAGTGTCAGGATTAATACACCCTGATCAGTGTGGTTTTTCCTCCCGGGAAGATCGACTGCGGATAATGCTCGTCTCTTATAGATTCTTCGCTCTGACCCAGTCTCAAGATAAGCCTATGGTTGGGCTTTCTCTTGACGCCCCGAAAAGGCTTTGATAGGTTGGAATGGGCTTCATGTACCGGGTCCTTCACTGGTTTGGCTTTGGGGCTTCGTTTATCAATCTAATTAAAGTACTATATGTTGCCCCGCAGCGAATTCTAGCGAATGGACTTCTGTCCACCCCTTTGTTTTACAACGCGGAACGAGGCAGGGGTTGCCCCCTCTCCCCATTCTGTTTAATCTGGCCCTTGAACCCTTGGCTATAGCTCTTCGGCACTCTGAGAAGATTCAGGGTATTCAGGTGGGGACTTACAGATAAACTGTCAGCTTATGCTGATGATCTCTTGCTCTTTGTCCAGCCGGATCAGGTGGGTGAAGTGCTTAGGGTCATGGATGCCTATTCAAAACTATCGGGCTATAAGATCAACTGGGGGAAGTCAGTCGCTTTCCCTATGAACAGGGTGACCTTTCCTTCCGCGTTAGGTGAGCACCCCTTTGTGTGGTCCTCTGGGCCTATCAAATACCTGGTGGTCAAATACTGTTTTCTCGAGTGAGGAGACACTTTCACTAATTGCCATACCATAGAGGGAATTGCTTCGTACCTTTTCAGCTCGATGGTCCCCTCTGTATTTGTCATGGTGGGGCAGGCTGGAAGCCATTAAGATGGTCCTGTCTCCCAAATAAAACTCTTTTCTTGAAATGCTCCCCCATGGAAATGCCTTTTCTCGGATATACAAGGGCGTGAACGGCATTGACACGGTTTTTGTGGGCGGAGAAACCTCCCCGAATTGCGATCGCGAAACCTCAAAAGCGTGTAGGGACCAGGGTTGGAGTGAACTTCCCTGATTTCGGGGCTTACCACCAGGCTTTTTTACTAAAGCAGGGAGCACTGTGGTGTCCTGCTGTCGCCTCCGATAATGTGCCCATCTGGCTAGTAGTGGAAAAGAGACTTCTCCCATATGTCCCCCTGCAGCTTTTATTAGTCATGAGACCCCCGACAACGATTCTACTTTCTCCCACGCTCTCTGCCACGCAATGGGCCGCCTCGGGCCTTGCGCGGGTACTTTCATTGGAGGAATCCCAGTATCCATAGAGTTTCCTATTTGGCACAACCCTCATCTAAAAATTGGTGGCAAGATGATTTCCTGGCGGAGTTGGCAGGAACGCGGTATTTGGACGCTGGGGCACCTACTGCATCTTCAGGGTTGGAAATCCTGGGAGGCCCTTGCCAGTGAGTTTGATCTTCCGGAGCGGTGGCCGGTTTTCCAATGGGTCCAGTTACAAAGTTGTCTTAAGCAGGCAAAGATTACTGGCGCTAGTTTAGTGGAGGACTGGGGGCTCCAAACGGGTGCTAGCCACCGCTATGAAGGGCCGGGGGACAGTTTCTAATTATATGCAATTTTTCAGAGGTGGGTGGTCGACTACGTTTATCTGGCCCCTACAAAGGTGCTGAGAGACGGAGGTAGGTTTTCCTATCCCGCCCCACTTATGGACCACCCTATGGTCTAAGGCACACCGGGTTTCCTAGTGCATGCAGCGATTACTCAATCTTTATTTTTTTCTCTCCCACAGGGCGTTCTTGACGCCCCAGTCGTCTTTCCCGGTGGGCTCCTGGAGTAGAGGCGTGTTGCTGGACGTGTGGTCTACGTCCTTGGGTACCTTGAACATATGTTCTATGACTGTCCCAGAGTGCAGGAGGTTTTGGCGAGAGGTATGGGATAGGAATCCAGCGTATTCTCTCTTTCTGGGCACCTCTAACGTGGGACCTGGTTTTTCTTAGGTCGGCTAGTCCGACGTTGCCTGTCCCAAAAGAGAAACATTTTTTGTTTAATTTTTTGGTTGCAGTTGCTCTCAAGTTGATCCTGATTTGTTGGAAAGATGCCGATAAGCTGGAGAGCAACCATTGGTGGAACTTAGTTTTCTCTGTATGCCAGGTTATGAGCGGAACATGGGCGTGCGGTCAACGCCGGAGGTGTCAGAAGGGGAGAGGGGTCCTCTCTATGGACTCAGGGAATAAGTGGGAATCCCTGGATGTTATGCGAAATCGGCTGCTATATCTTTCCGGGGCGGGTGCCCTGTCGGGCATCGCCTGGGTCTGCTTGATGGGTGGGTAACTTAATAGGCGTTCACGCTATTGATCTGCGACTATTGTTTGCTGTATTGTCTAGCTCTGTATACAACTGTGTGGTTGGCAAGGACAATGGAGGCTGGGTGGGTGGGTGGGTTGGGGTTGGGGTTGTTTTGTGTGTGTTATTGATGTTGTGTTTTTGGAAAAAGTAAATAAAATATTTAAAAAAAAAAAAGAATGCTGTTAGTAAATGACTCCTAAGCATCAGTCACAGTAGCAGTTTATATTAATCCAAATGTTTTCCTGGATAATTTCAACTAATATCCTTAAAGTGAACAGTGCTCCATAGTTCTACAGAAATATTGAATAACATTGCAGGAAAATGTAATTTGCACTACACACAGTATTGTTTACACATTTACTTCTGGATTCATGGGGGTTAGCACCTCTAGTAGCCGAGCATTGTCTCCATGAAAGTTTCTTGGTAGGCCTCAGCTGAGGATGGAAGAGCACTTTTCATTTCATATCTTGTATTTGGGGTTTTTTCCATTATTAACTCAAAGGGATAGCGTTGTGTTGTTTCTGTCAGCACTTCACACTAAGGGGCTTGTTTACAAAGCCGCGGTAGCGATTCGCGGTCGTTATCGGAGCCGCGGCCCCATTGAAATCAATGGGGTCGCGGCTCCGATAACGATCGCGAACCGCTACCGCAGCTTTGTAAACAAGCCCCTAAGTATTCTCAACAGTCCCAGATCAGCAACTAATTCAAAGATTTCTAAGTTTGTGCCAATGACATTTTAAAATAAGCAACATAGCAGAGCTCATGAAAACACAATCTCTTAATAGATCAGCCTCCTATGTAAACATCCTTGCTTCAAAATAGTCTTAATGTTGACTAAATCCTAAAGCGCAATTAGTAGCTTAAGTTTCCGCAACATTAAACTATCTCTTCCAAAAATATTTATGTAACAACTTTTCTGGGAGATGTTTTAGTACTTTTGTAGAGAGTAACAATAAATGCCTGATTTATATTCATAGAGTTTCATGTTTCCAGGAAATAAAGTCTAAGAGAAAAGAACGAATATGCAACTATGATTCATATTATGCACTACTATTTGGCAGACACCACACAGAGTGGGCATTAAATGTAAGTGGGTTTATCCAGGGCATCTTATTTATTTTGAGATCAGGAGCCCTAGCATTGCTTTTCTGGGCTCAGGTCTGCTGCAAGACCAGAAGCTAAAAAAATTGTTTACACATTAATATATTAGATGACAAAATGCATTAGTATAGATCCAGAAACAAAAGGCAGAATTCTCTTTTGCTATTAATTAGAAGAGTACTCCAAAGAGGTATTAATCAGAGGTAACCTGACTTTTTAATTACAAAGTTGGCAAAGACCTCTAAGGGCAGCAGGTCCCAAACCTGTCCTTTTGACCCCACAGACCACGGGATATAATAATGATATTTGTTTATGATATGATTTGATATCAATGGTGTCCAGAGTATGGTACAACAGAAATATTGCACATTTTTCTGCATAATAATATTATCAAATAATGCAATGTGTCATCATAAGACAAATTCTAAAATAAATATCACTCTAAAAATGACTCCTAGACAGGGCTGTACCATGCTATAACTGCGCCTTGTGCGACTTGTAGACCTACACCCCCCATGAAACATCAGACTTTTATCAGTTGCGCTGCTCTTGCAGCTGGGGGCTAGCACGCTTCTTGCAGCCAGGGGGGCAGCACTCCTCTTGACGTGGGAGGGCACCTGTTCATAGCAGCTACTGACTGGTGGAGCCTGGAGATCTCTACCAGCCAAGCCACTACACTGTAAAGTGAGAACCCATGTTGCACTGTGTTGCACTGCACTGCACTGACTCTTCTCCTCTGTTCTCCAGTATAGCTACATAGCATGGCTCAGTGGTCCCCTAAGAAAGTAAACATTAGGAAGCCTTCCTGCTCCCCCAACCATGTGGCTGAAGGCTCCTGCAAAAAGCTATGATCTTCTGTTCCGATTTTCACTTCTGATGGGTGCACCACGGGCATGCTTCCACTTCTAGTCCAGGTCCAAATACACCCCTACTTTTTGCACCCTGTGCAGCCGCACTGCTAGCACCAGCCTAAGTATGGTGCTGCTCTTAGATATGGCCATACAAATCAATAACTAACCCTGTCCCATATGGTACCCCCCAGAAGGGACCAACAGGCAAAATTGGTGGTCATCTAGGACAGAAGCTTCAGGGGAGTGGCAAAGAGTAGGACATTCAAAGTTAAGCAGATTCTAACCGTGAGTGTGTGGGGGGAGCTTAAAGTTTAAGATTTGCTTAGGGCACCAATACCTTCACCCAACTCTGGGGACAGCCCTGCCCATTCAGTACTCCAACTCCATCCTGTGATTCTTTGTGTGCTTGAGCAAATATGATTCAAACAGAGCTGCTGAGTAAATAATGAACTTCCAGTCATACCATATACTTGAACATTTATGAATACAGGCGAAAGCAGGCCTCAGGCAGTGTACCACTCAAGTATTTCAAAGAATTCTTGTATTGGGTGGTCAATTATCATTTGAAATATTGTTTTATTAAGTTCCATCGTGTTGATGTTGACTCCTAGCGACCTTGTGGATAGTTCTACAAGGTGTGACTATCCTCTAACTTTCCTTGGCAAGGTGCAACTGGAAGTAGATTGCCAGACCTTTTCTCTATGCAGTAAACATACATCACCTGGTATTCCAAGGTGATCTCCCATTCAAGTAGTAACCAAGCCTGACCCTGCTTAACTTTTGAGATTAGACGGGATCCAAAATACCCAATCATAATGAGGCCAAATTAAAGTCTCAATGTCCAGTCCAATGGGAGACCTTTGTTTTACCAAAAGAGGCTTCTTCAGAGAATCTACTTATTCATGTTTTAAACTGTGAAGTCGAGTTCCCCTCTACATCTCTATTTCAAAGTTTAATGTATAAATAAGTAGAATCCCTGAAGAAGCCTGCATTCTCCAGAGGCAAGCAGAACCCACTCAGCATCAAATGTTGATAGGATCTATCAGGAATGGTCAACTACTGATTCGACCTGAAGAAGAGGAAGGATTTGCCCTTTACTTCATTGACGAGGGTCCATGACACTAAGGGTATGTTTACTAAGGCCCATTAAAGATGCACCCTTTAGCATGCACTAATAGCACCTTTAAGGGTGCTAGTGAGCACTAAAGTCCAAGGTGAGGAGGAGGCACTCCCACACAAAGAGCGCTAGCAGCTGGTTAGTGGGCATTAAGCAGACAGTGGGTGTTAAGAACGCCAAACATGCAGGTTATTGTGCACTAAGGATGATTGCCTTAACACAGGATAAGGGAGTCTATGGAGAGGGTAGAAGTGAGGTGCTGGATGAGAATTGGTGATGAACAAGTCACATCCATATGTCACATATGTGTGAGACAATGAATGTGCGGATAATGTGGGAGACAGTTGGAGTGTATCAGTGAGGGATGATCTTGTAATCCACTGTGATGTCAGTGGCTATTATAGGATTGAGTAGACGTGTGCCATGGAGTAGCTACCATGACCACGATATAGGCATAGAAGAATGCCTGAGTGGCAGTGGTGACCTGCACATCAGTTGCAGGTGAGATGTGAGTGATACACCCTAATGACTAAAATGCCACAGTGTGGGCCAAAGTGTAGCAGATGGCATAAGAATATATGAGTGAACATGATGGATATATGCCGATGGATAGGCTGAAGTATGGATGGGGGTAGATGAGAGTGCTATATGGTCAGGGCCAGCCTAGAGTTGGTCCAAGGTGCTGGCACCCTAGGCGAACCTCAAACTTTACATCCCTCTGGCTATCAAAATCTACTATTTAGCTTTGAATGCCCTGATTTTGCTGCCTTCCAGAAGTTGCAGCCCTAGGCGACTGCTTAGTTTGCCTAGTGGTTAGGCCGGCACTGTGTATGATCTTGCTGCCCCAATTTACCCGATGTGACCTCATAAATGCAGCTAACCTCAGTTGCAGTGTGCCACAGGGAAGGTCTAATGACATCTATTAGGATTTCACAGCTGTCGCAGCTGCTCTAACCACCAGGCAATCTTCCTGACACATACGCATTTAACAACTGGACAAGTAAGTAGGCTATGATCCAAGGATATAATAGCCACACATCTGCACAAACAGCATGCAAATGCAAAGTGCTGTTGTACAGATAAGGTCTACACTCATATTGTCTGGTGGTTACTCACATGATGTTACATATCTGGTGTCCACTCATGTCTCTGAACTGATAAGTCTCTCATATTGGCCATATGGAGCAAGTAAGGGCATGTAATGATCTCTGCAGGTGGCTATCCCAGGAGTGTGATGTGCTTGCATGTACTGCATAAATGATGATGGAGCAAAAGATGTTCATTCACAGTTATCACAAAAGTTTCCATTCATATGCAACTCATGTGTCGTACATCTACAGGGTGAAGATTTACAGCACTTGAGTGGTGTAAATCTTACCTGGATACTAGAATGCAATATGTAAAATCTGCAAAGGGAGAATCAGATCTCTTCCATCAAAAACAAGGCGTTCCGCAAGGATCCTCTCTTTCATCTCTCATGTTTAATATATACATGCAGCCTATCTGTAATATCATCAGATCATTCAATGTGCAAGCAATGTATGATATATACAGATGATATCCTACTTTACATGCCATTTTCCACAATGCAAATGGACTTATTGCCCATAACAAATTGCTTCGACGCAGTCTCAGAGTGGCTCCTCTCACAGAACCTCCGCATCCAGCACAAGAAAACTGAGGTTCTCTTTGTCACAAGAGACCCCAACTTCACTCCACCATCACATATAAGTGTTAAGGGAGCTGATCTATGCACTAAAGAAACAATAAGATACCTCGGAGTCACCCTGGACCACCATCTCGATATGAAATCACACGTAAATAATATTGTAAAAGCTGTATACTTCAAGATCCGCACACTCAGGCACTTACGTTCCTTACTAGACCCAGAGGACTTCAGAACCATCTACCAAGCACTCATATTACCGCATTTCGATTTCGCCAATTCCATTCTGCAAGGACTCCCACAATCCACCCTAAGTTCTTTACAGCTTGCTATGAACACTGCTGCAAGGGTTCTACAAGGAGCGCCCAGGAGTGAACATGTTACACCTATCCTCAAGCAACTCCATTGGCTCCCTATACAAGGCAGGCTCATGTTCAAAACCTTGATTCTCACTTACAAGGCCATCCATGATCTATCAGCCAACTCACTCACTGAGCTCATACAAACTATACCACCAAACAGATCGAGAAGACAAGTAGCACTAAACTCTCTAATAACACCAAAAGCCATAACAACATGCAGCCGATCAACTGCGAACAGAGATTTCATGTTTTGCGCTCCAAAATGCTGGAACTCCCTACCACCTGACATCCGTGCAATAACCAACCTAACCCAGTTCAGAAAGGCCCTTAAATTTAACCTATTTATCAGGTACTATCCTATATGAAGTGCAAGATAATAGTCCCACCACAAATTTAACCACGGTTTTCTCCTGATCCTAGCACTCCTGCTAACTTATGTAAACAGCTCTATCATGTAATCGATTTAACAGATTATATATTCTATGTATATAGTTCCCCCATGTTTAACAGATTATATATTCTATGTATATAGTTCCCCCATGTTTTCCAAGTTGATACTCCTGTTATATGTAATACCGAACAGCCTGTTGTTCTGGTCTTTTATGTTCTCTGTGAACCGCGCTGATGCTAAATAGTGCGGTATATAAGAAAGTTAAATAAATAAAATAAAATAAATAAATAAAATAATGAAGTTGTACGACCCTTTGAAATGTGCTGCAGCAGAGCCAATAAAATCATGTAAGATGGGTATGATTGAAATGTGCATCCCTGCAGACCCAATGTGATATCATAACACATAAAAAAGGAAAATAATAATGTGTGCCCTCAAGTCTATGCCAACCCAGAAGCTCCTGGGTTTTCTTGGCAATATGACCATAGGTATATTTTCCAGGCCTTTCTTCCAAGGCAATGGAAGATGACATGACTTTACCAAGGACACAAGTGCAATTTGAACCTTAGTCTGTTCCTCAGTAAGCCAGTGCTCTAACCATTCGTCTATACCTCCACACCTTTCTCTACTGTACCCTCTAGAATTAACCAGACTACAGGTCTCTGCCTCCAAACCTCTGCCTAAACCTAGGACTTGAAATAATCTGGCAGGCACATTCTGAGAGAGTTGTAAACAGGACTGGCCCATCCATTGAGCAAGAATGTTGTTTGCACAGGGCCCCATGTTTTAGGGGGCCCCACGCCAACAACATCCTGCATTGAAGACCGGCAAGCAGGGCGGCTTTAGAGGGAGCTGGAGAGGCCCCGGCTCCCTCTAACAGCTGCCGAAGTGAAGCACGTCTTTTCCCTTCACTTCAGCAGCTGTACTGCCATTTAGAACGCTGCCATGCTGAGCACGAGAAAAGCGTAGCTACTCACCTGTAACAGGTGATCTCCGGGAACAGCAGGAATTTAGTCTTCACATATGGGTATCATCGGTACCGAAGGAGCTCGTGCGGGAACGCTCCCCAGCGTCCAATAGGAAAGCTTTTGGGAGCATCCCACAGTGCATGCATGCTGCCTTCCCACCTCTGTACCTCTCTCATTTCAGTTGAGTATATAGCTGAGACCAAAGGAGAGAAGTAGAGAAAGAGAGAGATAGAGACAGATTCCTAGGGGAGGTGGGTGGGTTGTGAAGACTAATTTCCTGCTTTTCCCGGAGATCACCTGTTACAGGTCAGTAATTACGCTATCTCCTGGGGCAAGCAGAAATGTAGTCTTCACATATGGGGACTCCCCAGCTGAAAGATGCCAAGGGGTGACCCCAGCTAGTTGCGAACCAAGGTGAGGTGGGTCATGCTTCCTCCCATGGACCTTAGGCATCCAAACTGTGTATGGTGGGTAGGAGTTGTATTAAGTATGGAAGAGATGTTGTAGAACAGCCTGGCCAAACGAGGCATCCCGACGGGAGTCCTTGTCTAAGCAATAGTGGGCTGTGAAGGTATGTACCGAAGTCCAAGTGACTGCTTTGCAGATGTCATCAATAGACACAGAACGAAGGTTAGCCGTTGAGGCTGCCATTGCTCTCACATTGTGAGACATGACATGGCCTTCGAGAGAAAGTACCTTACTCTGATATGTATAGGATATGCAATCTGCAATCCAATTTGACAGAGTTCTTTTAGAAACTGGAAGTCCCAAATGACTAGCGTCAAAAGCCACAAAAAGCTGAGAAGATTTTCTATGTGGCTTAGTTCTTTGGAGATAAAAAGCCAGGGCTCTTTTATAATCCAATGTGTGAAGATTCCTTTCCACATTGGAGGCATGAGGCCTAGGGAAGAATATAGGAAGATAAACTGATTGGTTTAAATGAAAAGGCAAAACCACCTTTGGCAGAAAGTGAGGATGAGTCCTGAGGACTACTTTATCATGGTGAAACCTTGTATAAGGAGGGTCATCTACTGATGCCTGTAGTTCACTAATGCGTCTTGCAGAAGTGATGGCAATTAGGAAAATAACTTTCCATGAAAGAAACTTTAGGTCTAAAGTGGCTAAAGGTTCAAAGGGCAGTTTCATAAGCTGACCAAGAACAAGATTTAGATCCCATGCCACCGGTGGTGGTTTAATGGGAGGTTTTGTTAAAAGTAGGCCTCTCATAAATCTTGATATAAGTGGATGAGAGGAAACAGGTTGTCCATCGAAAGGTTTATGAAAACACTGGTCAAACATTTTTTACAAAAGTCATGTTACTGAAATAAAAATAGTCATTTCTTATCAATTTTTATATGCTGAACACGAATATGACAGTGAAATTGCAAAGTTGGCTCTAGTTTTTTTGTAATCTACAAGAATTAATGTTTACATCACGAAATGCATGTCAATAGTAAATATATAATAGGCCTTCGGTTAATACCTGTAAAAAACCAAGTCAAAGGCTACTTCTTAGATTTTTTTGCCTGTCTCTTGTACAGCTGTTCGGGAGCTTCTCTGGGGAGTGTCCAGCAGTAGTCAGCCAGCATTGTAGTCCACCACTTTCCCTGGTATCTTTGCTCCATCGTTGCGATATCCTGGTGAAAACGTTCGCCCTGTTCATCACTAACCATACCACAGTTGTCAGGAAAGAAATCGAGATGGGAATCAAGGAAATGGATCTTTAGAGACATATTGCAGTCAAGTTTCTGATACTGCATCAGCATGTCTTCTACTAGTTCCTTGTAGTTTTCTGCCCTAACATTCCCGAGAAAGTTTGTTGACACTAGGCAAAAAGCATTCCATGCTTGTTTCACATCACCTTGCAGCAAGTTGTTGAACCAGTCATCTTTGAAAAGTTCTCAAATCTGAGGACCCACAAAAACTCCCTCTTTAATCTTTGCTTCGCTGAGTCGAGGGAATTTTTCATGCAGGTATCGGAAAGCTGGCGAAGTGCGGTCCATGGCTTTCATGAAATTTTTCATCAAACCTAGTTTGATGTGAAGGGGTGGTAGCAGGATTTTGTGAGCCTCAACCAGAGCTGGGTGCTGGATTTTCTTCTCTCCAACTGTTACATTTTGTCTGCGATTCCATTCCTTCCGCAATCCCTTGCTCGGCTATTCCACTCACATAAGAAACACATGTATTTTATATATCCCTGCTGCAGTCCCATTAAAAGGGCAACTACCTTCAAGTCACCACAGAGGTACCAGCTGTACTTGTTATAGTTAATGGAAGTCAGTAGATGCTTTAAGTTATCGTATGTTTCTTTCATGTGGACGGCATGCGCTACTGGAATAGATGGAAGATGGTTTCCATTGTTCAAAAGCACAGCCTTCAGACTCTATTTCGAAGAGTCTATAAATAGTCTCCAGTCTTGTGGGTCATGAGTGATTTTTAAGGCATTCATGAAGCTTTCAATATCGGAACAGAATACCAGATTACTTTCCTTTCCAACTGTGTATAGTACACTGCTGACATCAGATGGCTTCAGCAGCCGTTTGGCAGTAGTATTGCATTGCATCAGAAAATGATGCAATGAACTCTGGATGATGTGTGCATGCTGGTATTATGCAATGTGATGCAATATTACATCATTCAAGGCTTATTTGGGATGTTGTTGATGTCCTACTGGATAAATTTACACGGTGAAACGTCAAAAATGAACTACATGCAATATCTTCAAAACGAGAGCCAATACATATTTTTTAATGTTATATTCTTGTTCAGCTCACCAAGATACTACAGATTAGGTCCTTTCAAAGTCTGTAACGATTTCAATGTTGACTAGTGAAAGCAGCAATAGCACTAAGATGGACCCTAACTAAATTGGTCTTCAGACCAGAAGTTGATAATTGTAGAAGATACTCTAGTAGCAACTCTACAGGTACTAAAAGGGGGTTAAGTCCCTTTTGTGAACACCAGATAGAGAACCTTTTCCACTTGAAAGCATAGGAACGTCTTGTGGAGGGTTTTCTGGGAGGCAGGAGGATATCCTTTACTTGTTGAGAAAGGTTAACATCCTGGAATTCTAGGCTTTCAGTAACCAGGCCCTGAGATATAGGGACTGAGGATTGGGATGCAGTAAAGATCCGTCCTCCTGCGACAGGAGATTTGGAGCATTCCACAACTCCAGAGGAGTGGTTTGAGAGAGATGCAGAAGAAGAGGATACCACGTTTGCCGTGGCCAACGTGGAGCTATGAGTATCATTCGACCTTTGTCTCTCTGAAGTTTGAATAAAGTCTTGGGAATGAGGGGAATGGGTGGGAAGGTATAGAGGAAGTCCTGTCCCCAGTGGAGTAGGAAAGCATCTCTTGCCTGACAGTTTTGAGCCGGAATTCTGGAATAGAATTGGGGAAGTTTGGTATTCTGTGGACTTGCAAAGAGGTCTATATCTGGTGTTCCCCAGATTCAAAACACTCGAGCAAGCTGGTATGAGTGGAGGGACCACTCGTGTGGCAGCAGCATTCGACTGAGTTTGTCTGCCCACAAGTTTTGAATGCCCAGAAGGTATACCGCAAACAGGTGAATTTGTAACTCTCTGGTGAGGGCCCATATTCGCAAAGCTTCGTTGCATAGTGACAGAGAGCCTGTTCCACCTTGCTTGTTCACATAGAACATAGCTACCTGATTGTCGGTTTGGACCAGAACTGTTTTGTTGCTGAGATGACCTTGAAAGACTTGAATAGCATTGAAAATGGCTCTCAGCTCTAGGAGGTTTATGTGAAGGGAAACCTCTTGTGAGGTCCAAAGATCCTGAGTGGAGAGATCGTGCAAGTGGGCCCCCCAACCCATCTTGGACGCATCTGTCATCAGAGTGGTTTGGCATAGAGGATGCTGGAAAGGAGAGCCTACTAGGAGCTTTTCCAGGGATTGCCACTATTGCAGGGACGAAATCAGATGTGTGGTAGTTCTGATTTTGTCTGTTAGTCGACCCGAGGCTTGTGACCACTGAGAGGAAAGGGTCCACTGGGCTGCTCGCATGTGGAGGATGGAGAAGACACCAGCAAGAAAAAGAAAGAAGGAGGAAAAACAAGACAATCCGAACGGAAGACGAGTTATTGGCATTAGCTGCCCCTAATAATAGCACAAGAGAAGGATTGGTGATTAATATATCAGGAGCATCGATCACAGATGATCAAATGACAGTGCTAAATCGGGGTCTCTCCTATGTACCAACGATGATTTTTGATCCTTTTCAATTTCGCCTAGATTTAGAAGCTTTAATAAGAAAATTGAGTCTAAAAAATTTTTTTGCAGCTGAAGAGGATTCCGGTACAACAAATTTCCCAGGAGTTGACAGTCGGCATATAATGATCCCTATAAAATCTACGTGGTCCCCACCTGGCCCGACACATCCAGCTCTGATGATATTTAAGCAATTGATTTTACAGGACGTAGAAATTTTGGAAAGGTCACAGAAGTTTTCTTTCAATGCTATAACAAAAACAGAAAATAAGGCTCTACAAGAATTAATTAAACAGCCTAATTTAGTAATTAGGAGAGCAGATAAGGGAGGAGCGATCGTCATCATGAGCAGAGAACAATACCTTCAAGAGGCCCTACGGCAATTGACAGACACATCAGCCTATGTGCGATTGACAGTTGATCCCACTGTAGATTTAAAGAAGGAGATTTTGAGTATTACTACTCAAGCTTTAAAAGACAAACTAATTTCTCTTAAGGAATTTAAGTTCTTAAATGTTGCATACTCTAAGACAGCATGTTTTTATCTAGTTCCTAAGATACATAAGAGCATGACTCATCCACCAGGAAGACCGATAGTGTCTACTAGAGGATCCCTTCTGGAACCTCTATCAATCTTTATTGACTCCTATTTACGCCCTTTACTGACGGACATCCCCTCATACATAAAAGATACGGCCCATTTTTTACGAATTTTAGAAGATAACCCGCAATGGGCCATACATCCTGACACGTTTTTGGTCACCCTAGATGTGTCAGCTCTATATACGAGCATTCCTCAGATACAAGCAATGGAGACAGTGGAAAGAACATTACGGGGGAGAGGAGACCTTTCAGAATATCAGCTTCAGTTTCTCAAAGATCTAACTGAACTAATTATTTTCCGGAATTTTTTTCAGTTTGAAGGAATGATCTTTCAACAAACATCAGGGATAGCGATGGGGGCAACTTTTGCCCCCTCCGTAGCAAATTTATTTATGGGCCATTTTGAGGGTCAGAAGATTTTTTCATCCCCTCTGAACATCCATATCAAGCTTTGGCATCGTTTTATAGATGACATCTTTATGGTATGGTTGGGGCCAATGAAAACCCTGTGTCAGTTTGTGGAATGGCTGAATGCCCAGGACAAAAATATTCAGTTCACTTATAATATCCATAAAACAGAGATAGTGTTTCTGGATGTGAAGATAAGAAAAGGAGATTTGAATTGGATTACATCCGTGTATAGAAAACCAATAGATCGTAATACTCTGCTTCATTTTCAAAGTGCACATCCATTAAAACTAAAGGAAGGTCTGCCCTTCTCTCAGTTCCTTAGATATCGACGGAATTGCTCAGAAGTGCGAGATTATAAAAGTGAAGCTCGCGTTCTTGCGACTAACTTTAAAGAAAGGGGTTATCCCCCGAAGATAATAGCCAGAGCATATCGGTGGGCACTCTTTAATGATAGATCTGTGTTATTGAGGCCAACAAAAGAGCGTAACATAAATGCAGTGATGAGGATAGCAGATTCTGAAATGGTTAATTTTACGACGCAGTTTTCTCCGTTGAGTTTTAAAATTAAGAAGATTGTTTCAAAACATGTTAATATCTTGAACACAATACCGGGGCTACAAGATAAACAAATACGCTGTGTATGGCGAAGAAACAAAAATCTAAAAGATAAACTCAGTCCAGCGATACTTCATCCTATGGAACTTGAGGGAACTCAACAAACAAATCAAGGGCATTCTAAATGTGGACAATGCCCTATTTGTGAAACTACCAGTGAAATAAAGAAGTTCATCTATAATGGAAGGGAATATGTTCTGAGAAGTAGTACAACTTGTAGCTCTAAATGTGCTGTATATGGGATATTTTGTCCCTGCAATCTCCTTTATATAGGGAAAACGATTAGATCATTGAAGACTAGAATGCTGGAGCATAGAAGTCGCTTAAAACATAAAGTCCTGACAGCGCCTATAGTTCCACATTGTCAGGAACAAAATCACAATTTTGAGAATTTAAAGTGTTTTTGCATCGAACAAGTTTTGGCTCCGATGCAGGGGAAATCTGTAGAACAAACCTTAATTTACCGTGAACAACGGTGGATTTTCCATACACAGACTCTGATACCTAAAGTTCTCAATACGGAAATAGAATGGGGAGTCTGTTGATCAAAGGGAAAATGTTTATTCAGCATTAGTTAATGGGAGGAGTTATAAAGAGGAATCGGTAAGCCACTTCTGCACATGCGTGGCGTTTTTTGAGAACTAGAAGAAAATACGCGAGGAGAAGAGGTGAAAAAGAAAAAAGAAAAAGGAAATAAGATTTAGTGAGACGTCATGGCATTTTTCAGCGAATACCAGCTTAGCAACATTGGGTATGTCTATACATGACTACAAAGAAAGTTGAGTCGGTTTGGATTTATAACATGCTATGTAATGCCTTGTAACGAACGAATTTCATATATGCTTTATTTGGTTTACAGAAAGCTGGGTCTGATTTAAGAACATTCAGCAAATATTAAAATGATTTGGTTGATCTAAATACGCTCCCCTGAAGAACCTCAAGAAGGCGAGAGAAACGCGAATACAACGTTGCATGTGAGGCGTTGGGAAAGAATCTAACCACAGATATGTTACATTTTTAAGTATTTTTATAAAGCATTTACTAGAAGCCAAGAGCATAAATTCAGTGTGGATTGTGAAGTGTAAAGCACAAAGGAAGAGGGGTACTATATTAGAAGATAATAAAAAAGCCGGATAGTGAGTCATTGATGTGAACACGTGCCATAAGAGACAGCACATTGCCTTTAAGGCAGCCGAGGAATACTGAGACCACTTCCGTGCAAATTAGCAGATTACATTTACCCTCAAATTATATAGGCTTTAAGGTTAAGAATAGAGTAATTTCTTTCTTGATTTTCGCATGTGGAGGCGAGCATAGGGAACCACATGGACAGTGGATGCCATGTGTCCCAGCAGTTGAAGCATCTCCCGAGCAGTAAGGAATACTTTCATAGATAATTGAGATGCCAGTTGTATTATACGTAGACAGCGTGGCTGGAGCAGGAAAGCCCTTGATTGCCGTGTGTCTAGATGAGCCCCTAAGAATTCTAGAGATTGAGCGGGGGTGAGATGAGATTTTGGAAGGTTTATGACCAGCCCCAAATATTGAAGAATTCTCATTTATCGAGAGAGAGAGCGAAGCTGGCCTCTGGAGCTGTCGATGCTCGAATGAGCCAATCATCTAAGTAAGGGAAGACGAATATTCCCAGAGTCCTCATAAATGCTGCTACCACTGCCATGCATTTTGTGAAGACTCTTGGAGCAGAGGCTAGTCCAAAGGGAAGAACTCTGTACTGGAAGTGTCTTCCTTGGACCAGGAATCAAAGGAACTTCTGTGATCTGAGTGGATGAGAATATGCGTGTACGCATCTCTTAGATCTAGAGAACATAGCCACTCCTGACTTTGGAGGTATGGTAAAAGTGTACCGAGGGAGATCATTTTGAACTTTTCTTGGAACAAATATTTGTTTAATTCTCTGAGGTCTAATATAGGTCTGTGTCCCCCTGTCTTCTTTGGAATAAGAAAGTAGGGGGAGTAAAACCCTGTCCCCTGTTGGGGAATGGATACTTCTTTGATTGCTCCTTGAGCTAGAAGTGATGTGACCTCCTGCCACAAGAGGTCGGTTGCAGGGCCCTGAGAATTGAACTGTTTTATTATTGTAGGTGGGGGCAAGTTGAGAAAATGAAGCTTGTACCCCAGTTGTACAATGGACAGAGTCCAATTTTCTGATGTTATTTGTTGCCATCTTTTGGCAAAAAAGCATAGTCTTCCTGGAATGGTCAAGGGTTCTGGACCTTTTAGGGGCAGAATGACTAAGTTCTCTAGATAGAAGTCAAAGACCCTGAGGGGGCTGGGTCTGTTGAGCCAGTTGAGCTTTTTGAGCGTGCGGCTTTCTTTGCTGTCTGTTCTGTTGTTGCCCCTTCTGGGGAGCATGGAGCGGACAGTGAGTTTGATGGGTGTAAGATTGGTAAGGCTTCTTTTTCTTACTGAAAAAGAGTTTTTTGAATATTTTCTTCTTTGCTGGGTTGGCTGTAGACTTTGGCAATCTGTTTAAAGTAGTATTGTCAGATTCAAACTGATTAGCCTTGTTCTGCCAGTCCTTGCCAAAGAGATTTTTTCCTGTGCAAGGAATGTTTCCCAGCTTTTCTTGCACCCACTGTTCTAAGTCTGATGCTTGAAGCCAAGCAATATGACGTGCTCCTATGGATATAGCAGAGGTTTTGCTAATACATTCAAAGCAATCAAAGGTAGCACGGTTCATGAATTTTGAGACATTCTGGGCATGCTTGACCAGAATAAGGTAGTCTGCTCTTTTTTCCTCCGAAACACAAGGACTAAGGAGTTCTAAGTCTTTTGTGACTTCTTCCAGGAACATTCCCATATAAAGAATGTAAGAACTGATCCTGGCTCCTAGCATGGAGGATTGAAAGCATTGACGGCCAAAGGCATCGAGAGTCCTGGATTCACGGCCTGAAGGATTAGAAGAATGTGTTTTAGTACTCTTGATCCTTAGCATGGCCGATTCCACTTCCATTGAATGGTGTGGTAACTGAGTTTTTTGAAAACCAGGACAACTTGGCACTCGGTACATAGTGTCAAGGCGTCGGGAATGTGAAGATATTGTTAAAGGAGTTTCCCACATTCTCAACATTAGATCATGTAAGATCTTGTGAATGGGAAGCATAGCTGCTTCCTTGGGAGCCATAGGGTATTGTAGAATTCTTAATTCTTCTGCCCTAGGTTCCTTTTCTGGAATCACAGTGATTGCAAAACCCTTTGCTAAATCACTTATGAAATCCTGAAAGGACATATCCTCTGGAGGAGACATTCTGCGTTGAGGAGAAGGAATCAAATCTTCTAATAGATTCACTCTGGTACCGGTAGAATCGTCAGAGTCAACGAAATCAGAAGACTCAAGCACCGGGTGCTCCTGTAATGCATGGTATCGGTACCACTCGAAGTCAGTACTGAAATGTCTCGGTTTCTGATCCCCGATACCGGAGATCGGCATGGGGGAAAGCAGTCGTGTCGAAGCAGGTACTATCGATACCGGTACCGATGTCAGTACCGATACATGTTGAACCATCTGTTGTGGTCTTAGCGGTACCAAAGCCGCTAAGAGGGCTGCTAGACTGCATTCAATAGCGAGGATTCTGTGATCCATCGCTGCTGCCGATGCCTGGGTGCCAGTACCGGTGGAAGCGGCTACGACCCCAGAACATGGCACCAGTAGTTCCGCAGAGGTGGAGGCCTCTGGAACATCCTGGAGCCCCGTTAGTGCTTTGGAGCCCAAAGACTCCCGCCGGGGCTGTTTTGCCGGTGAAGTATCCTCGAGGGAAATGCCAGTGGCATCTTGATACTTTGAAGGAGATTTTCCCTTCGAGGACCGACTAGTTTTAGAAGACTTCAATTTGGTTACCTGAGATCCATGAGAGGAAGATGAAGCCCTGGAAGATGTCAATGCAACTGACATCGTGTCGGCCGCAAAAAGGGTACCGAGTTTTGCAACTCTATTCTGCAGGCCCCTTTTGGTCATCCTCATGCAGGAGAGACACTCTGTTGGACAATGGTCAGGACCCAAACATTTTAGACACCAATCATGGGTGTCGGTGATGGATATGGTACCGCCACATTTTGAGCATTTTTTGAAATCACTAGCTGGTTTCTCCATGCTTGAAGAAAAATGGGCCTAGTGCCAAAAATAGCGCCTAGCACCAGAAGCAGGCAAGTTTGTTTGTTTGTTTGTTTTTAAGGAAAGAAGAAGAAGAGAACCGGCGGTACCGGTAGGCATCGAATGAAGGCAAACAAGACCACAAAAACAAGAAATAAAGATAAATTTTCTACGTTGACAGGGTACCATGTCCTGTCAGCTCCGCAGAAAACGAAGAACTGAAATGAGAGAGGTACAGAGGCGGGAAGGCAGCACGCATGCGATGTGGGATGCTCCCAAAAGCTTTCCTATTGGATGCTGGGGAGCATTCCTGCGCAGGCTCCGTCGGTACTGACGATACCCATATGTGAAGACTACATGCCTGCTTGTTCCTGGAGATCAGGAAGTCCCCTTTGACCTCAGTGTGGCAGCGTTCTAAACATCAGTACAGCTTCCGAAGTGAAGGGAAAAGGCATGCTTCACTTCAGCAGCTGTAGAGGTGAGCCGGGGCCTCTCCGGCTCCCTCTTAGCTAGCCGCAGGGTTCTTCAGGAGGGAAGGGGGAGGCTTGGATTGAAAATGGGATGGGAGGTTGCTAGGACTGGAAATGGGCTGTGGGGGCTTGCTAGCACTGAAAATGAGCTGGGGGTTTACTAGGACTGGATATGGGCTGTGGGGGGTTGCTAGGACTGAAAATGGGCTGGGGGGGGTTACTAGGAATGGAAATGGGCTGAGTGGAGGGGGGCTTGAACTCAAATAGCTGATGGGGAGGGGGGCTTGGAATGGAAATGGGATGTGAGGGGAGGGAGCTAGGACTGGAAATGGACTGTGGAGGGAAGGCTTGAAATGGAAATAGCTGATGGGGAGGGGGGCTTGGACTGGAAATGGGCTGATGGAGGGGTTAGGATAGGACTGGACATTGGCTGTTATGGGGGGCTAGGATTGGAAATGGGCTGTGGTGGGGGCTTGGATTGAAATGGACTTATGGAGGGACTAGGACTAGAAATAGGCTCATAGAGGGGCTTGGATTAGAAAAGGGCTGAGTGGGGGGAGCTATGACTGGAAATGGGCTGATGGGGGACTGGAATTAGAAATGGGCTGATGGAGGGGCTAGGTTAGGACTGGAAATGGGCTGTTGGGGGGCTAGGATTGGAAATGGGATATTGGGGGGGCTAGGATTGGAAATGGGCTGTGGTGGGGGCTTGGATTGAAATGGACTAATGGAGGGGCTAGGACTGGAAATAGGCTCATGGGGGGCTTGGATTGGAAATGGGCTGATGGTGGGGCTAGGAAAGGATTAGAAATGGGCTGATGGGGGGCTGGGATTGGAAATGAGCTGATGCGGAGACTAGAAGGGAGCGGATGCTGGGTGGGGCTGGAACTAGAAGGGAGCTGATATTTGGGGAGGATTAGAATGGGATGGGGCTGGGAGAGTGAAATGGAGAGGGGAAACATATTTTGTGTGGGAGGCAAGAAAAATCTACAATTGGCTGGGTATTGGGAGAGCAAGTGGGGATTGAGGATGGAGGGGTAAAATTTGAGTGGATGAAAAAGGAATAAAGAGAGAGATGGAGGAAAGAGCAAAAGGAGAAAGATTAGTATGTTAAAGCAAATGTAGAGAGAGAATGGAAAAAAAACTAGAAGAGAGAAGAAAGGACAAATGGACAGCAGACGATGGAGAGTTAGCAGAAGACACGAAGAAACCAGAAGAAAGTGGCTGGAGCAATTGCAACTGAAAAAAAAATGCACAAAGGTAGAAAAATATCTCTTTATTTTGAATTTATTAACTGGAATATGTCAGCTCTGGGAAATGTTCATCATTAACTTCTGCGCTTTGTTTAGTACAAGAGGAAATTAATTTATAGTTTTATTTCTACAGTGTTGTTGTATATTCCAAGTTTGGCTTTTGGGGTTCCCAGTTAATTATTGTTTTCCTATTTCTAAATTGTGATTCCTTGTTCTTTGTTTGGTGATGGTCTATGTTCTGCATGTGTAACTGAGCTGAGGTATTCTGTTTATGTAGTTTCTATTTGACATTGCCATTTATTCTCTTTCCCCAGTAGGTCATGTATTGTTATTCTCTGAAATGTATTGGTTTAATATTTGCAGTGTTGCTTTTTGATAGGTAGAGTATGGTGCTTTATGAGTCCTGGTAGTGCTGTTACGATACGGCGGGTTTGCTATGGGTTCTAAATGGGCAGTGTTTGTAGTAGTTCCTAATGTGCGTGTCAGTTGGCACTGGATTATAGTAATGTAGAAATCTTTTAGTCTTTCTTTATCCATACTCTTTAAGAGGCACGTTTTGTTAACATTATGCAAATATTTATGCAAATGAGGACCTAATGCAAATTAGGCTATGCACCGAGTCTCCGCACATGACCCCACACCCCCCTTGGGCCGCCCCTGGTTGTAAACCATACCTAGGGCCTGTTTACTACTACTATCACTAATCATTTGTACAGTGTTACAAGGCGTACGCAGAACTGTACATAAAGATGTAAGACACAGTCCCTGCTCATCAGAGCTTACAATCTAATCAAGATGATAAACACTGCAAAACTGGGGACTAGAGTATGGTGTTGTTGTTAAGTGCCGTCGAGTCGGAGTCGACTCATGGCGACCCTCTGGATAGCTATCCTAAATTGTGTTCGGTCTTCAGTCAGGCGGCTCATTGTTGACAGACTGGTACCCGTAGCTGCTGTTATTGTAGCGATCCATCTCATTGCTGGCCTTCCTCTTTTGCGTTGACCTTCTATCTTTCCAAGCATGATGTCTTTCTCTAATGATCTCTCTCTTCGCATGATGTGTCCGAAGTATGAAAGTTGAAGTCTTGTCATCTGAGCTTCTAAAGAAAGCTTAGGTTTGATCTCCTCTAGTACCGACTGGTTTGTTCTTCGGGCAGTCCATGGTATACACAGTATTCGCCGCCAGCACCATAATTCAAAGGCATCAATTTTCTTCCTGTCTGTCTTTTTCACTGTCCAGCTTTCACATCCATATGATGTTATGGAAAATACCATGGCTTGAACAAGTCGAATCTTTGTATGGAGAGAGACATCTCTGCTCTTGAGAATCTTATCTAGGTCTTTCATAGCCATTCTGCCAAGAGCAATGCGTCGTCTGATTTCTTGACTGCTTGTTGCTTCTTTATTGATAGCTGATCCAAGTAGGTTAAAGTTGTTCACGATTTCAATTTCTTCTCCTTCAACGATGAACCTGTTGATTATGCCAGTTGTCATGATCTTTGTCTTCTTTACATTAAGGTGCAGGCCCATTTTGAGACTATGTTCTTTGATTGTGAGAAGCAAATGTTTCAGATCATCTTCACTTTCTGCCAGTAATGTGGTATCATCAGCATAGCGAAGGTTGTTGATGAGTCTTCCACCAATCTTCACACCTCTGTTGTCTTCATACAATCCTGCTTCTCTGATGATTTGTTCTGCATATAAATTAAACAGGTAGGGGGAAAGTATGCAGCCTTGTCTTACACCTTTGCTTATTTTAAACCATTCTGTTTCTCCTTGTTCCGTTCGAACTATTGCTTCTTGATCAATGTACAGATTGCACAAGAGAACGATCAGGTGTTCTGGTATACCCATGCTTCTTAATGTGGCCCAGAGTTTCTCATGGTTTACACAGTCAAAAGCCTTGCTATAGTCGATAAAGCACAAATAGATATCCTTTTGGTATTCTTTAGTCTTTTCAAGGATCCATCTCACATCCGCAATGATGTCTCTCGTCCCTCGCCCTTTCCTGAACCCTGCTTGCACTTCAGGTAGTTCTAGTTCTAGGTATGACTGTAGTCTCTTTTGAATAATCTTCAGTAGAATCTTGCTGGCATGTGGGATCAGAGCGATTGTGCGATAATTTCCACAGTCAGTTGGATCACCTTTCTTTAGTATTGGTATAAACACAGATCTTTTCCAGTCAGTTGGCCATGATGTTGTCGTCCATATTTCTTGGCAGAGCCTTGTAAGTACAGTAACAGCTGCATCAGATTGCTGCAATACTTCTATGTATGGTAAGATACACATAAGTAGTGAATGAGAGAGTGAGGGGTATCAGGATCCAAAAGCAGCCTCAAATAGGTGGGGCTTTAGCCTGGATTTGTATAGGGCCAGAGAAGGTGTCTGACGCACCGGTTTAGGTATTTTGTTCCAGGCAAATGGAGAAGCAAGGTGGAATTTTTTAGATTGTTTTCATTTCCAATTAGTAACATGGTATTGTCAACAAAGTAAAGGTTGTCAATGAGTCTTCCACCAATCTTCATATCTCAGTTGTCTTCATACAGTGTTGCTTCTCCGATGATTTGTTCGGCATATAAATTAAACAGGTAGGGGGAAAGTATGCAGCCTTATCATACACCTTTGCTGATTTTAAACCATTTTGTTTCTCCTTGTTCTATTCTAACTGCTGCTTCTTGATCAATATAAAGGTTGTTTATAAGAAAAATCAGGTGTTCTAGTATACCCATGCTTCTTAATGTGGCCCAGAGTTTCTCATGATTTACACAAAGACCTTGCTGTGGTCAATAAAACACATATAGATATCCTTTTGGTATTCTTTTGTCTCTTCAAAGATCCATCTTATATCCATGATGATGTCTCTTATTCCTTGCTCTTTCTTGAACCCTGTTTTCACTTCAGAAAGTTCTTGTTTCAGGTATGGTTGTAGTCTCCACTGAATGATCTTGAGTAGAATCTTGCTGGCGTATGGGATCAGAGCGATTGTGCGATAATTTCCACAGTCAGTCAGATCACCTTTCTTCAGTATTGGTATGAACACAGATCTTTTCCAGCCAGTTGGCCATGATTTGTCTTCCAAATTTCCTGGTAGAGCCTTGTAAGTATTTTTAACAACCGTATCTGATTGCTGTAATACTTCAATTGGAATGCCATCAATACCCGGTGCTTTGTTCTTTGATAATGCTTTCAAAGCTGCTTTGACTTCTTTCATCACCAACAGTTCCTGACGATAAGGTACAGGTTCAAACAGCTGTTGGTCCATTTAGTCTTTATGGTATAATGTCTCTATGTATTCTTAACCACCTTTTCATGATCTTCTCAGCATCATTCAACATGGATCCTTGAGCATCTTTTAGCATTCCAATTTGAGGTTGGAATTTTCTCTAGCTTTTGTAGCTTTAGGAAAACCTATCTTGTTCTAATAATGTCTGGGTCTATTTCCTTGCAAGTGTCATTGTAGTAGTTCTCCTTGTCTTGTCTTCTTGCACATTGGACAACTCTGTTAAGTTCTTCGATTACCTCTCTTCTCCAGCTTTTACTTCTCTCTGTTTCCGGGCAATTTTCAGAGTTTCTTCTTTCATCCATTTTAGCCATGTTTGCTTTTTCACCTTTGGTAGAGACTTCTCACTTACTTTGAACACGACTTTCTTGATTTCATTCCATAATTCTTCTGGTGCTCTGTTATTTGTAGCCAAAGTGGCAAATTCATTTCACAGGCAGTCTTTAAATTCTGCTGATATATTTTCAAGATCATATTTTGCTCCATTGATGAGTGGCTTCCTCTTGTTCAATTTTAGCTTGAGTTTGCATAGTAGTAACTGGTGATCTGCACCACAGTCAGCTCCAGGTTTTGCTTTTGTTAATATTATTGAGCTTTCTCATCGTTGACCTCCACAGATGTAGTCAATTTGATTTTTGTACAATCCATTGGGTGAAGTGCATGTGGACAGGTGCTGCTTGTGTTGCTGGAAGATGGTGTTTGAGATGAATGGATTGTTGGTCTTGCAGAATTCTATCAGTAATTTTCCATTTTCATTTCTGTTGTCATGCCCATATTTTCCATCCATTTTGCCTTCTTTTTTGTTGACAACTTTTGCATTCCAGTTGCCCATGAGTATCAGGATATCTGGTTTGCATATTCTGTCAATTTCAGTTTGTACTTGTTCATCGAACTGATCCACTTCTTCTTTTTCTGCAGCTGTTATTGATGCATATACCTGAATAATAGCTGTATTGATGGGCATTCCTGGTAGACAAATAGAAATTAAGCTTTCACTGATTACATTGTATTTCATTACAGTGCTTGAAAGTTTCTTCTTAATTATAAATGCAACACCATTTCTTCTTTGTCTTTCATTTATGGCACAGTATAATACCATGTGATCATCATATTCAAAGTGCCTAATGCCAGTCCATTGCTGTTCACTGACACCTAACAGAGCAAATTGCAGTTAACATGGGGGAAAATAGTACACACTAACTGGCGATATTGCAATTAGCACAGGTTTGCTTAATGACACCTCAGTGGGGGGCATTAGGTGCCCCCCCCCCGCATTAATTGTGCCTCATGTTAAGGGTATGTGTCTACAATAGCTGTCGGGAACAGGCTAGCCACACCCCCAAGAGTTACAGTGAAGGCTTAGCACTTACCATGCATTAATCTTAACACTAAACATGCATTTAGTGCAAAAACCTAATGCACTTCAGTTAAAGAGTCCCTTAGTCTTTAACGCTTCCAGCTCTTTTTCTATATCAATCTTATTAGCCATAGATTGTGCATGATAACTGATCAAAATAATAAGATCCAGTGAACACTTGTTCAAGATTTTATTCCATTTCTAGACAAACTCTTCATTCTTCTGTTACAAATGAGGCTTCTATTATAATAATCCACAATCCCAATGGGATGCTCTGTACTCTAAGATATTCAGTTAAGTAATTCTGTCCTTATCAATTTGCATTTCAATAGCTCCGCAGATTCCCAAGTAGAATGCAAGCTATCAGCGAAAACTGATTCAAGATGAGATTCCAAAAAGCATCAGGTCTTTTTCACACACCATGGGTTAGATCATGATGACACTATGAGGATCATTCTAAAAGATTTAGTAGCAGGTTTGGACATCTGCAGACGTGCACGTGGACGTCAAAATCACAGACACATTCCACAACTGCCGTTTGCAGACATCTCCAGTAGAGGGACATTCAATGAAGCACCGGTGAGTGGTGGAGGCCTGTCTGGGGAGGAGCAACGGACTACTACCTCCTCGTTCAATTCCAGAAACAGCAGGTCTGGTCCCTCCCTCCAATGGATCAGACCTATATGTTTTATTTTTACTTGGAGGTGCGCTCCACAGCTGCCACCACCACTGCTGCTGCTGCCATCAAGGAAACATGAAAAGCAGCAGCAGGGGGGAGGGGGCAGGCAGTGTGGGGGAGGGAGGAGCCAAGGCCGACAATCTCATGTGATCCCCTATTATTTTGCGCCCTATGCACAGGACTAGGTACGACGCTGCTAGGAATCCAAGAAAGGGGAAGCAGTTCTACTCAATAATGGACACACAAACAATAGTAGAACTTATCACACATACACGATCAAATAAATGGCATGCATTGCCCCTTAGTAACTTAAAAAAAAACACCCCAAGCCAACTGTACATTAATGTTAATAACATCACCGACATTACACTGTGCTCCCCGACACAGTTTTTAGCCTAAAGAGACACGCTGAAAGTCACATTTTTTACATATGGATGCTTGTTATCCGATGTAGATTTATACATAAACTGCTCCTCTCTGCACACTGTTGCAAGTCCTACTGAAAGGTGGGGGGTGTCATCTGAATATAATGGTTTGTTTCTAGAATCTTTCCAGCCACCAGTGCAGGTGCTGACCTGCCAAAACACCTTGTGACACTATGTTTGGTGCTGGTTGAAGATATGCACTAAGTTCGGCTGAGAGGATTTGGAGGGTCACATAGTTGTAGAAGAGGGAAATCTCTTAAAGAAAAAGAAGTTTCTTTGAGATGTGTGATTTCTTTTACAACTTAACACACTGCATGTCTATTTTTGGAATAAGAACATATGTATAATTGTTTGGAGCCATTTTGCAAGGTTGTTATATTAATGATTTTTACTTGTATTGGAGAAATCAAAATACATATTTATCATTAAATGTACACATTGTTTTTTTTGTGCTGCAGCTGTTGAGACCTTTTCAATCACAATGTTTTTATATTTCACTATGTTTCACTATTGCACAGAGTGTGGATCTTAACTGCAATTAGATAAAACTAAAAAAAATGTGGAAATGGGGATAATTGATTAAAAGTTGATAAGGTCAATCCAAATTATGGTGGGTAACCAATGTTATGATATCCATACATTTTATAATATTTCTAAATATTGATTACCAACTATAAACGTGCAGGCATATATTCAAAAGCATTTATCCAGTTAACGGCACCCGCTACCTGGCTAAGTGCTGACCAATGCGGTATTCAGCGCCGCACCACAGAATATTTCCTCTTGCATAGTGCAGGACAGAGCCAAAGCCAAATTTGGAGTTATCTGGTTAGCGGCAATATTCAGACCACTAACTAAATAACAAAGTGCATAGAGAGGCTGAAAAAAAGCAGGCCTAACTTTAAGTGTTTTTTGTTATCCAGACAGTGATTAAATATCACTATTGTCTGGATATTCAATGACAGAGGATGTCCATATGCTGACACTTAATATCCAGTTTCATTGTTAAATACTGCGGCCACTGCTTAAAAAAACATTGATCATGGAATTTAAATATTACCCCATGGAGTTCTGAGCTATTCACGATCAGACTATACATTATTTTTTTGATCTTTTATATGTGATAAGTTCTACTATTGTTTAAATGCCTGGGTTTGTCATGTCCTGCTAAGAATTGACCACATGAAGTATATCTTTGTAACTCACTTAGAACATTAATTTGGAAACGTGAGTGATAAATATTTGAATAAACAAATATGTCTCTTGCTCTAGCAAATGTGCCTGAAAAGAACTTTAAAGCCAGAAGTCTGAAAACTAGACAAAATCAACAAAGCAAACCTAAAATGCAGATGAAAAAACAACTAGTACCCTTCTAACAAAACAATCATTATAAAAAGAACGTGACCAAGAAAGACAACTTTTTGCCCTGGCTCTGAAAATTTTGGCTGGCCACCAAAGTTCTCTAAGGGCCCAATTCTGTCCCGCATGTCCATCCCCTTTGTATGTCCGGTCTGAACCGGACGTACAAAGAAGATCGCGATTCTGATCCCGCTGAGCATGAATAGCAATGTACGTGCAGGCCTGCACATACATTAGTAGCCCGACTAAGTCAGGGCTTTTAAATGGAGCCGTGGCGTCATGGCATCCTGTTGCCATGGCACCGCAGCTCCATTTAAAAGTCGTGATGCCGGCCGCCAAGAAAAAGAGTTTATTTCCCGCAGCCTGACCCCTGATCTGACCTCCTAAGGCCAGGTTCGGGTGACAGGGAATAAACCCTGGCCCCCCCTGCCCTATCCACACCCTTCCAAAAACAAATGTCCAGGGAAGTTATTCCACCTCGGAGGTAGAATAACTTCCCCGGACATTTCACCAGCCCTGGACATTCAGGGCCGACATTAGAATTGGCCCTGTATGTCCAGGGCTGGCAACCGCCCACTGCCTGCCCATTCTCTGCCCCCATGCTGCCCATTCCCCGTCCTGTCGAACTTCCCTCCACAACCATCAGGGAAGTTATTTGGGGGCAGGTGAAGCCATGAATAGCGGAGATGGTCGTCCTGGGCCATCCATCCCCGTTATTTGTGGCTCAGAAAACCCCCTAAGTATTTTACGATCCTGCGCATGCATACTCATTGTGAATTTCCTGAAAACTGGATTGGCTATGGGGTCAATAGGATATCCTGTACCGACAGTATGTAGAAAAAAGTTTATTTCAAAAGTTTTGTTTTCCTCTTAACTGCTTATTTCTGAGGCTAAAGATGCAGACTTATAATTAAGGGGCCCTTTCACTAAATGCTGCTAAACAGTTAACCTATATTTTGTTGTGTAGTAACCGGCATCGGTGAGTGTTAATGCTCTTGCATGCCAGCAACCAATTGCTAAAATGAATGGTAATTAGCTATCACATGCTAGGGCGGAGTGTGGGTATGCACTTGGAAATTGCCACTAATGTGAGGGCAATTGCAACATACTCAGTGGCAATGTGGCAAATAGCATGAGTGAACATAATGATACCTCTATGGCTGTCATTAGGTGCACCCACATTCACTGTGCCGCACACTGGGGTTTGCAATTGTCTGCTAGCTACCAGAAACTTGCTGGGCACAACTTCAACAGTGTACGACAGGTGCACTTACTGCACATTGATAGTCCTGCTAATTGCACCGCAAGTGCACACCTGTGAAGGCACATTTTAGAAAGGCCATGTAGGTGAAATTTGGAACATCCAAGACAAAACATCTGGAATGAAGTGGTAGGCGTGGCAGAGAAAGTGGGCACATGTAAGTGCAGTCTAAAATTGGCCCGTCTCCACCCTGAAAGAAACATGATCACAAAAGAAAAGCTAAGACAGGGGCATGCAGAGTAATGGCTCAGACATGTGTCAATTTCAGCAACCTGCATGTGTCAGATACTGTATGGACATCTGCCATTCTGGGAACATAGATGTTCCTGCCACCCTCTTTCAGAATGCGCCCATGTACAGTATTGTTCACTACATATATGTCCTAGTCTGCCAGCTTGCAAATGGGCACATGCAGCAGCAGAGGAGCTAGGATAAATGTTTTTCTACTTATTGGCACATTTTTATGACGGACTGAAAAATATCGGGGGAGAGATGGGGCATTTTCCTCTTCTCCTTACAATCACTTTCCGATTCCTATTCATGTTCTGGAGTAGGTAGGCTTTTTTATTCTGCTTCATTCACGCTGTTTTTACCCACAAGGTTTTGAAGTTGCTTACATATGTCAATTTATGGTGCTTAACATCTGCACTTTCCCATTCCTTGCCCCCTGATGAAGGCATAGCCGAAATGCATCGAGGCTTTTTAATTGAATAAAGCACTTGTGACCTCCATACCTTCGCTCATCTGTGTTTGCTCTTGGTTGCGAGGGTAGCTCCCTCTGTGTCCCTGGAGTAGGTATAACCATGGACGTCTCAGCTGGCAAATCAAGATGTGCAGCACTGTTCTAACATCAGGTGCCCCCAGCACACCTCTTGTGCAACATAGACGCGATTGCGCCAGAAACGTTTAAGTTTGGGGTGCTCTAAACTGGATCTTGGGATATGGATGTGATTGGGAAGTTGAATGGTCATCTTCAGACATTCATGTCATGAATAGAGCTTCTAAAATGATCCCCTTTGTGAAAGGGTCCCTAAGTTGTCTACTGGTGTCTTTTTCTTAACTCTTCGATCCACTGCTGTGCTGCAGCCATCCTACCCAGCTCCCATGCAAATTACTTCCTGATTATCACAAGCTGCAAAGTGGAGTGCTACAAAACAAAAATAATAAGGAGGTGCACAGCACAGACCAGAAAATCACAACACACATGATACTGTAAAGTGATTGGCATAGCAAAATCTTTAAAATATGTTAAACATGCATCAGATTTCCACAAACCATTTGCTTGCCTGATAATATGAATTGTGAGCACCTACATTTTTTAGACACCTAAATAAACTGAATGTGCATTCGTACATGTACACCTCTAACAAGCACAGTTAATGTTTTGTTATCGAAGATTTGATGGCGCCCTTCTAAGACTGGCAAATGATGACCAGAGATATCTTTTATAACGAGAAAGATAAAAGCCAGAAACAGAAATCAGAGATGCCTCCATAGAGGAAACAATGGTGTTTGCTAATGCAGCACTGAACTATTGTTTGGTTAAATCAAATTCTGGCAAACACAGGTTTAGAAAAAGCAGCTCCATGCAGAATTTTTTACTCTAGACAGCTTGGCACACACGGTGCCCTGGCACGTCTTCCTTCAGCTGAACTAGATCTGTACCAAGGGAGATCCATCTAATGGATATATCAGAAATGCAATAATACAGCTGGCACATATGAGCTGTAAAATTGACTGCTCAACCTTCTGATGCCTTGAACAACTCCCAAATGCCTGTCAGGAGGCTATGCTTAAATACTTGCTCAAATAATAACACAGCGCTGCTGGAGACATGGGATACAACCCAACAATAGGAGCATTGCTAGGAGACATGTAAACCTCTTGATGGCTTCCATCATGCTGAGCCATAATATGACAGTGATTTGTAAAATAAACAAAAACATGGCAGTCAACTGACAAGCATTTTAAAGAAAAACAGTTAATATCCCTTTCATTATTTATTCCAAGGGGGCTCGTCTCCTTTGAAAAGAGAGAAGCAATCAAGCTGCAGACCAATTGTTACCTGCTCAGTTGGTTAAAAAGGTGATTACCTACAGCTGATGTCTCCTCTCTTGAAAACAAGAATCGATGCAAGCCAAGACATACTTCATGCCACTAAAAACAGATCTAAAACTTTTGAATTAGTGTGTGTGTGGACTCTTTTGTCACACCTACATATGATCTGGGGTAGCCATATTCCATTGCACAAGTTATTGATATGGTGACACACATGGGCTGTTTGGGGCACCCTACTATAAACAGAACTCTCAAGAAAAGCTGTTGTCCAAGCTATCAGATAATATCTGAGACAGTTCAGGGGACTCTCCCATAGAAGGTTTCTTCTTTGGGGGTTGAGAGTTTAAAGATCTCAGGGCATGTTTCAAAATCATCTTCTTAGAGGATATCTTATCTGGATTATGATAAGTCTAAGGCGGGTGTTTATTAAACGGCGGTAGCAGAATCCGTGCAATATCGGAATCGCGGCTCCAATATCGCACAGAGTCCGCTACCACCATTTAGTAAACACCCCCCCCCCCCTAAATTTTCTGATTTTCTATGCAGAATAATATAATATAATCCTTACCCAAGATTATTTCATCTTGGATCTACTTTTCAGTACCTCCAGTGTATCTTTTTTTGATTTGTAGAAACTCAGCATTATGAGCCACAACAGCTCCAGAAGTAGATTGCATTTGCTGGTAAATTTGAAACAACTGCCCAGAATTACCTAGTCCCTCAATTGCTATCCATATGAACTCCAATGAAAAGGTTGGTGGCTGGTTAAAATGAAAATCTCATGCAGTTTGCAAGACTCCTACTCCACCAACCTTGGAAAGAGCTCTCAGCTTTCTCCCAATCACTTCCAAAAAGCCCAGAGCCAGCATAGTGCCTCTATGGACTGTAGCTGTTACAACAGTTTCGCCATCACCAGTTTCACCACCAGTTTCAAGTGTTGACTTCTCCATGTCAGCCAACGGTGCCTGAGCTTATAACTCTCTGTTCACCAAACCCAAGCCAAGATCCCTTGTGTATCTCCAGTTCTTGGTGCTGAGAGAAACCTCTGGAGCCTGGGAAGCCACCCAGGAACATTCCCCAATTGAAGCTTCCAGTGATGTAACCCTATTGGACATCAATGTCTCCACTTCTTCCAGCAGACCCGATGAAGAAATAGATACTGAATTAGCTGAAAAAACCCTGGCCTTGCTGTTTCCCTTGACCATTTAAATAGTGAAAAAAATAGAACAAAGAGGAACATTCTTTTTTAGTTAATACACAATGGAAAACAAAGCACATTATGTAAAAGAAGAATACTGAGTATCCTACGCAGGGTGAACATATCTACTGGCTGCCATAACTCAAGTATCTTCTATTTCCTATTATATTTCCTAGCTGCCACAACTTGGTACTTATAGAACATACATATCATGGTTAACACACGATCTTTCCAATTATTGAAAATCATTTGTAGAGCAATTAACATTAACAAATCCAGTCATTTAACCATTTTGCTCCATCTCCCCATCATGCCTGTCATGCTGCTTTTCTTCACCTCATGTAAACATGTGCCATCAAGAACAGATCACAGACTTTGGAGAATGAGGAAAAACTGTATCGGAATGGGGCCACCGTTTTGCAATTTTTGCATGCTGGAGAAGTATAGTTTCCTTTCTGGGCTGCACCCTGCTACAGAAGATAATGACAACATGGCCATTTTCATGAAAGAGAATAGGAAATTTAATGAACATACTCTTAAAAAGCATATTTTATTTTAGGAAAAAGGATGATGCACTTTTAAAGTAATATATATGAAAACAGCACATAAACAATGTATGATTACTTTTATGACTTGAGCTTGGTGTGACACCAGAATAAACTATCTACTGCACTAAACCAATATAACAAATCTGATAGAGTTCATCATTCAAGCTCTGTCATTTTCTAAACTGAAAACTTTAATGCATCTTTTCATTAGAAATAAATTTGTTTCTATTTCTCCTTTTGAGGATTCAAACATTTTAGTCTAAAACAAGTTATTTCTTCAGAATAACAACTTTTAGAAAAGTATTCCTTCTCAGGTCTCATTTTAGTAATGTGAAAATGAAATGTTAAAAATATATCATAGCAAGGCTATATTGCAGGGCATTTTTTTGAGGGGGGGGGTACATGGGGGTATGGAGTACAGGTACCTTTTTCACTGCCTGCTAAAATTAACCTATGGTCCTCATGTATTAGTGAAAGAACCCCGCATCTGAGTACTGGTACCATTTTTTCTAGGAAAAGTGCACTGCTACATTGCATACAAAAATTTAATAAAGTAGAACCAGTGTGTGTATACCAAAGAGATTCTCAATCCACTTTAAGGGCCACAGCAACCCCAGCAGACCTTAAGAGGAATAGAACTGGAATCCTAGAATAGGGGTCAAACTCCAGGGGAGGAAGTTAAAAACTAAGGCACATAGTGAGGAAGGGAGGCTATATTTGTGTCTAATATCGCTGTTATACTGTTTGAAGCCTGCAAAGGTAAGCAAAGCAACGTTTTGTGTTTTTCTATTCCTGAATCAAGATTTGTGTATTCCAACTCAGGACACAGCCTACTTGCTATTGAAAAGTGTTTCATCCCAGGTTCCAGAACGCTGTCCATCCACTGACACTATCAGATGTCGCAGTAGCAGTGAGATATTTTTCAGCTCCTATCAATGACTAATGTACACATGCTAACACCTTGAAGGGCTTTGGGTCTAAGTTCATTAGCAGCATTTGTTTGTTTGGGCTCAAAGACTTAGCTCTGCCCAGCAAGATAAGGAAATCTTGAAAAGTTAGTCAGAGCTGGACAAGCTAGCAAATTTTTGATTTTGAGGGGAAAAAAACACGTTTTTCTAAGAAACTGTCAAATGTAGAAGGAGGAAAGAACAAAGGGGGTGAGAAAGTGATGTAAAAAAGTCCTTTATTAACTATCCCAACACAACCGTATTTCAGCTAACGCCTTCATCAGGGGTTATTTGCAGTTAATAGGTTTTCAATTTAATGGGGCACACTCCAGTGCAACAGTATAAAGCGCTGTTTACTTCATCCAAAGCAGAACCTCTCAAGCCATCCTAAGCAGTGTACCTGGATATTGTACCTCCTATCCACCGACAATTTCCGCTCAGTCTGCCAAGCCATCATCACACCGTTATTTGACTACTGTAATTCCATATTTCAAGATTTACCTAAACACGCTCTCCTCCCTTTACAACTAGCCTAGAACACGGCAGCCCCTACCATCTTCCGAGCCCCAAGGCAAACTCACATCACTCCAATCCTCAAACACCTCCACTGGCTTCCCATCAGCTCAAGAATAAAATACAAAGTCCTAACCATCATCCACAAAGCCCTAGAAAACCGAACATCAAAACACCTCCAAACACTAATCCACACGTCAAACTCCAAAAGACCAAGAAGAAAAAGCACCTAAAATCTCCTCAGTCTTCCAGCACAAATATGCAACTGTAAGAAAACCACAAGAATGAGAGCATTTTCCCTCTATGCCCCTGCCTTATGGAATTCACTACTCCCCTCGATTCGCAATACCACTTCAACTACAGATTTTCACAAGCAACTAAAGATTCACCTTTTCCTGAGACACTACGGAAATGAACACTCCTACACATTGCCCCCATGTACAAAATGGAAATTACACTTACCTGGTAATTGATGTTCCTTGAGGGAGTACAGTTCAGTCCTCCACCACTGGGTAGTGCACCTCCTCCTGCAACATGGAGACTGGACAAGTCAAACTTGTGACATCACCGGGTATATCCTGCTGGTCTTCTCCCATGATCCCCCAGTGACCTACTGTCAAAGCAGACTCAAAGGAGCAAACAACCAGTTAAAGTACTAAATACAAAGCTATGCTCAAACTTCAACTTTAAAATCACAGGGCCCCAAAAAGAAAGGCCGAAAAACACCCTCCTCCGTGCCCCTGTCCCCCTGCGCACCAAACAGCGGAAGACAGAGAGCTAGAAGGAAGGAGAACTAAGGAAGAGTATAGGCAGAAAAGGTTGCTCTCGCGATTACCGGCCAATCAGAGCCCGTTGCCGACTCTAGGATCTGAAAGCATACTTGGAACTGACGCCTCGCGTCTGAAACATCCATCCCCGGGCGGGAATGAGGACTGAACTGTACTCCCTCAAGGAACATCAATTACCAGGTAAGTGTAATTTCCATTTCCTTATCGGTCCTACAGTTCAGTCCTCCACCACTGGGATGTACCAGAGCAGTAATCATTGGGAGGGACCTATCCAGTTGGCTCGGCCCCTAAACGAACAGAGCAGGCACCGACCCCAGCCTGCTCCTCACGTCAACAGGCGGTAAGCCAACCAGGAAGACACGACCGAGAGCCCACTTGGATCCTCTTCACTGGTGAAAACAGCACAGAACTCTGCCCCAAGCAGCACTAGTGCTTCAGAAAGACAAACTCGCCATCGCAAACACACTGAACGCCCTAGAAACAGACCTACTGAGAAGGCTACCGGAGCTCCGCCTGAAAAATCCGCTTGAGCTCCCCCTTGGCTCTCGACCCCACCAGGGTGTCAAGTGTTAGCAACCGCTGCTCTCCCGCAGAACCCGCCTCCACGGAGGGACAGGCAGCGAAGAGACCTCCCAGAAAGTGACAGAACCTCACCTAAGGTCCAAGGAACGCAGGTTACAAGCAAAGTGTTCTTGTGTAAGTCCCAAACCGACAACTAAACAGGCACAGCTGGATTGCACGAGGGAGAACGGAACCGAGGTCCATCCAGACAGAGGTGGGAAGCAAAATGAGGGAAATGGAAAAACCACCAGTGTCAAACACCCTATTTGTCACACCTCTTAAGGGCTTTATTCTTTGCAACACAAAGTAGCTCTACAGCTATGTCCTGGACCAGTTGGAGTCTTTTTAATTGAGAATGTGGAATGCAGCTAAGCAATGAGTTGCAATAAATCAAGCGTGATCCACCAAGGGCATATAAGAGGGTGTCAAGTGCCCCAGAGTCCAGCGTTGTTTCAGAAGATGTGGAGTCTTACATGGTGTGACAAAAAAGAAAGGAGACTCTGGTAGCCACGCCCACGACGCAATGCCAGTAGGCCAACCGCTTACATCACCTGGATATGCCCTCCGGAATTGGAGGAACCATGCAGAAGTAGCAATCGCCGACGTGATCCATGGGCCCTCTCCAGATCATTGGAACCGCAAAAGACGTTGATGGTCTTTTCCCATCCATCCACAGCCTGAGATCTGCTACACATGTATTGCAGCATGTGTGGCGCCTAGCTTTTATCCTGATCTTTTATTCTGCAGCCAAAATATAAATTGTAGGCTTTCTGAACCGCCACAGTCATATGCCATTTTTGTGATGTAAAAGTCACATCACCACAACTAGAGCAGAAATTATCTGCATGATTAACACCAGGACGAGGAATCGCCAAATATGCTGTGAGTGACCTATCGGTATAAAACAGGGGTCTCAAACACGCGGCCCGCGGGCCGCATGCGGCCCGCGAGAGACCTTTGTGCGGCCCGCGATGCAGAGGCCAAAAAAAAAAAAACCCGGCTTCTGCTGCTGCTGCTGCCGCTACGTGGCAGCGGCAGAATCAGCTGTCCCGCGGCCCCTTTCCCATCTGCCCGGCAAAGCCTACATCCAGCCAGCACGTGAGGAGATATTACTGATTGGTCAGCAAGACCCAGTAAGCTCAGGTCTAGCCAATTGTTCCACTGAATATCCCCTCCTAGCCTCGCTAATGCCCCAATGCTGATCACATAGCATGGGAGCGTTCCGGGGGCAAAAATGAAGCTATTTCATCAGCAGCAATGCTCAGCTGCTGGCCAGTTATCTTAAAGTGGCTAAACTTAGGCAGAAAAAAGGCCGCCCAAACTTTAGCTGCTTTAGCTACGCGGGCAGCTGCTGAGTCTCGCCACTGCCTGATTAGCTGAACTGCTATCCAGCCATCCAGGATATTCAGCTCTAGTAGCCTGATACGACGCCGGCATTGAATATCCGGGTCTTAGTTAAGTGGCGACAGTCAGTCAGCCACTGCTGAATATCAGCCCTTAAGGAAACATCTCTTTACAGAACGGGTGGAGCAGCCTCCCAGTGGAGATGATGGAGACGAGGGCGGCATCTGAATTTAAGAAAGCACGGGGCACGCACAGAAGATCTTTGCAGGAGAGGGAATGATTGCAGAGCTCAGAACTCTGTGTGGATGGGCAGACCGGCAATACTACATGGTGCTTATCTGCCATCATTTTTATCTGTATCTATGTTTTCAAGTTGTTATGAGAAAGTAAGATTTTACTGTAGCAGAGTAAAGATTATGCAAGCTCACGCAAATGTTGCAGAATACACTGGTAATGGTCCCCACTGACTAATGAAGAGCACATATCTTAGCAACCAGACCTAGTCGGCCATTTTCACTATGACCTCTGAAAGGCATAGAATGGACCGGGCCACGGCCCCATACCAATGCGTCGACGCTATCCAGTAGCCTCATATGTCCTCTGCTAAACATCGACCCGTCGCCGCAGACTGACAGGTCGCCATGAGGTCCAATATGGGCTGACCGCATCTGAGCACACGCGGCGCGCACACCACCTGATGCAATCTCACTCCTCCGGCAAACACTCGGACCCCGCTAAGGACATTCGCCACCAGTGTCCCCATTGAAACGCAGGCCGCCAAGGCTTCAACCGCGCACGCTGTCCCTTCGCTCGGGCCACCCTGACCACCCGACCGACTCCACCCTGCCGATCGAAATAGGCCACCATCCCGGAGATCTCAGACAGCACCTACAGCGCTCGATCCGCTACCGTGAACGCCTGCCACGGCTGACGTACCGCGTACCGTTCCAGTCAGACAATGGAACACTGGGCGTGCTGCGTACACTAAAACGCCTTGTACATAAAGGATCCCCAAAATGTAGCTGAGTCTAACCACGCTCCGGCCAAGCTCCCGGAAGAGAGGGACAGAACCTTATAAAAAAGAAGTGGGGACAATTAGGAAGGCTTTCCTGTTTGATTATTCTTTTTTTTTTTGTTGTTTTTCCTTTTTACAACTCCATAAGGGCCACAAGGCACACAACCGAACAGGGCATTGTCCAGAGAACGCAAGGCCCCTCCTCCAGGCTGATTCCACAGCCTAAACCGGCAGTCACCTTGGCTGATGCCGAGCAGCGCGGAAGCCAACTTGTAAGCCCAGCATATGAAGTATGTCTACTAGTACAGCATTCCACAATGGAGGGACATGTAACCGGACGGCTTTGAATATGAACCTACAGATATCCCGCACTTGCTCCAAGACAAGCACTGTGCAGCCTACTGGTCTTCTCGGAGCACCGCCACGACCCGAAGACCTAAACCGGCCAGCAAAAGATGACGTACGCTGGGCCCGAAGGAACCTGGTTGAACGGATCCCAGCACTCCCTGTATCGTTAGGATCGGAGCCTCCCCCCAAGGACTCAGCCCTGGCTGGAACCGGCTGAGCATAACCCCAGGCCCTGCGGCGAGCCCCCACGAAGAAGTGGGACGCAACGATGCCTTGAGGAACGGGAAGGCCCAATGGGTGAAGCAAGTTGCTAGCCGACCAAGGGAGTAAACCCCACATGCGCACCTCAATGGAAGGTCGGAAGAACCAAGGATTCTGGTCCCACAGGTGCGCCTGCTAGCCTTTAACATACACCTCTGCAGGTACAAAAAACTTAAATTGTGAGCACCTTCAGGGGTAAGGGGAATAGACAACAGCCTCCGACTGTTGACCACCCTGTCTTGCACAACAGACAGCAGCACCCCACCAAACAAATGATTGGGAATATATGACCTCAGAACCCCAAGACAGAGGTAAAACAGTAGAACGTGCAGTGGACGTGAATTTCCAGATCTGCCAGCCCCCCTACCCACATTGAGAAGAGGAAGAGAAGAACTGGACCGGCGGATCTGGAGGGGTGCCTCCTGGACAGCCGGGCCACCGAAGGGAAAGCTGATGACTGAGGCCCAAACTCCTCAGAATGGCCCCGTCTTGCATTGGCAACCCCATGCAACACCATGACAACCCCGCTCACGATATCCCAAGCGATCTCTGTCATTGCTGCAACAATCACCTGAGCATGAGATCACCGACGGAACACGGACATGCAGACGCACTCAAGGAGAGCGCACCTAAGTAGTATGAGCCTATCCAACATCCAGCACCACATGTCCAGGTGTCCCACTCCTGTCACCCAAAACATAGGACGCTTGAACCTAGGTGACCATCATAGCAAAGACAGGGAGGCCTGACTGCCGCTATCAACCCTTCCAGGACCCTGGAACACTAAGCCCCAGACTGTGCCATCCAGCAACACTTCACGATCCCCAGCAGGGGCCTTTCCCCAGATGGGCAGTGTTCCCGCCAAATGGGCAAGCTGCGCTCTGATAAGAACATAAGATATGCCATACTGGGTCAGACCAAGGTCCATCAAGCCCAGCATTCTGTTTCCAACAGTGGCCAATCTAGGTCATACGTACCTAGCAGATAACATAGTGCAGAAAACCAAATCAAAGTGTCTTAACCTAGCTAATTTTTGTCTAATAGTGATCATTCATAATATCAGCCAGGCTCAATCATAACATTAGCATTAACGATCTCTAAAGATTGAAAAGTTACTAATGTAACACTAATTGGTTTGTTTGTTTTTTTTGTTGTTGTTGTTGTTTTTTTTAAAGAGCTTCAAAGGCGATCTTGGAAACTACAGACCAATGAATCTGAGTTCAGTGCCAGTTAAATGATAGAACTTGTTCTGAAAAGCAGCTCCAAGCTGTCTTTTCAAAGGGTTAATAAACATGTGAGTAAGCCAAATGATATGTATCTGGATGTTTTAGAAGGTACTTGACAAAGCCCCTTATGAACTTCTCCTGAGGAAGGAGATGATGTGCTATTATAGAATGGGAAATGTATCAAAAACAGGAACACAATAGGACTAAATGGCCAGTTTTCTCACAGGAGACCCGTAAATAGTGGAATGTCTCGGGATCTGCACTGGAACTGGCATCTGGTAACATCTACTGCACTGAAATGATCTGGAAAAGAGATCAGCAAGCATGGCGATCAAATTTTCAGATGGCATAACGACATTTAGAGGCTGTCTGCATAATTTCCAAGCGTATAAACATGGAAATAGCATCCCTATGTAAATGACAATTTCAGAAAGGGCACAATTTGTAGGTGGTTGTGCCGCCGATGACCCTGAATGGCCAAATCCTAGCACGGAAACCTGCTGCTGACAGACATCGCTAACTGCCAGAATGCAGACAAAGGTAAAGGCACCCCCCAAGAAGTAAAACCCAAACCAATCACATTGCATTCAAAGAACTATAAACTATCATGAAATTAAAAGGAAATTAAAATTAAAAGTAACAGCAAAAGGAAGTCCTTATCTGGGTGTAGCCGCGTGGGCCAGCGTCGTCTGCTCAAACGCGGGGCTGCTCCGCTCTCCGCCACGAGGCCTCAGCCCTGCCGAGAAAATGGCGCCAATCCGAAGCAGGCCCGTTTGGCGCCAAACACCACAGAGGCGGCAAGAGCTCAGAGCCCCTCCATGCAGACTCGAGAGACTCCCTTGTGGCGTCGGGATGCAGCAGTTACCCCGCTGTAGCTGCGGGGTGAAGAGCTGTCCAGACACGCTGCTGCCTCGTGCCACCAGAAGTAGCAGACGCTGCGAGCCCCGGCCCACTGGCTAAAGAACCTCGAACGGCCTGAGGCTCCCGCCGCGATGGGAATCTGCCGCATGGACACTGCCAAAATGCAGGTGTTCCACAGAGCTCTCCCCCGTACAGTCCTGGGGGAGAGATCATCACCGGGCACAGAGACCGAAGAATCCCAAGCAGAGAGGCTAGCTGGCAGCGTGAACTTTGAAAAGGGACAGAACCCCCCTTTACACTAAGGCAGACTAGGTGAAAATAAATAAAGTAAAAGTAAATGAAATTAAATGAAAATGAATTCAATTTACAGGATTACACCTAAAGAAGGGCAAAAGAAATGCAAGGTAAATCAAATCCTGACTAACTGCTCCTAAACTGCTTCTCAAGTGAGCCCAGCACCTAGGCTCACTACGTCCTCATGCTGCATGGAGACTGGACACACTGGGGGATCATGGGAGAAGACCAGCAGGATATACCCGGTGATGTCACAAGTTTGACTTGTCCAGTCTCCATGTTGCAGGAGGAGGTGCACTACCCAGTGGTGGAGGACTGAACTGTAGGACCGATAAGGAACAGGCTCCTTACCGCCACCCCACACTCCCCACCCATAATGCCCACTACTCTACAACTTCACACCACAAACCCTACCCACCAACTCCCTCCCCGTCCACCTCCCCTTGTACATAGCTCCTAAACTGCACCCTGTTCTTGTTTGCATTGCATTCGCATTGCACAAATGTTGCTTGTTAAATGTTCTATTGTTCCTTTCAAATGTTCCCTGTATCACTCAGTTCAATGTAAACCATTTTGATTTGTAGAAAAACATTTTATTAAAACCCATTAATTAAATAAATAAATGTAGTCCAGAATCTCTGGGAAGAGGAACAGAGCATGGATCAGAACCTAGTAGACTATGTAATTTGGATACAAGAGCAACTGAAAAAGGCTGAGGAAGCTCCAGGCTATGTCTGAAGAAAGCTGAAACTATCCATTCCCAAGAATGTAATCACATCAAGGTTCAGTGGGTCTTCTAACCAGGAGGCCATGTTTTAGCATTGTTAACATCACTGAACAGTAAGCTACTATATCACTGGCAAGGTCTTTATGAGGTCATAGAAAAGGTCAGGCCTGTGGACTACAGGGTAATTAAACCAGACAAGCAGATTAAGGACTAAATCTTCTATGTGAAACTCTTGAAAAAGTGGTTTCACATGCCAGGATGTGTTTTAGTCCAGAGAGAGAATTTTGTACCAAAATTTTCATTACACTCTGAACTTCTAAAAGTCCCTTTCAGGGACCAGCTGAATGAATGGTGAGCAAAAATGAGGATGGTAAGCAAAAATGAGAATATCTTTTCAAGTGTTCCTGGAAGAACTTATCTAGTTTGTTATTATATTATCATAGTGCCCAGGCGGGAAATTTCAACATATTATGGACATCAATGTGTACATTTAGCACTTTATAAAATCAATATTTATACACTGATGCTATTTCCACATGTAAATCACTGAAAAATGACTCACTGACTCTGACTCAGTTCTGATTAATCAGCTAAAACATCCAAATTACGACCTATTCAATTGTACTAGACTGGGACACTGGGGAGGTAGAGTTCATATAATCACCAAAAAATCCTTACTATTTACATTATTAATACAATAAACACCAATGGGCTGAATGCCATCACTATTTCCAACAAGCATATCTCAATTCCTCTGGTATACCGATCCCCAATGGCAGACAATGAAGAACTGGCAGCCATCCTGAAATCGTCGGCACATACACAGATCCCAACTGCCCATTAATACTACTGGGTGACCTTAACCTGTTCTCCATTCCACAACTGCAAGCACCTGCATTCACTGATGTAATGTCTTGTCAAAAATATATATAGATTGTAATGGAACCAACTCACAACAAAGGTAACATTCTTGACCTTATCTTTGTGCCATTACACCTCCTGGAGAAATATCCAATCCCACCACCTCAACTGACTTTATCCTCCAACTTGCATGGTAGCCAGCCAGAACAAATAAAAGCACCATAGAAGATTTAAACAATTTAACAAAGAACACTTCCATAAATCTGTCATTCCCATTCTGAACATAGACTCATGATTTAGACACTTAATCAAGGGAATAGAGAAACTAAGACAAGCCTTCATCCTCATTTTCTTTGATATATATGCAGCATTTAACACCGTATGTCATGAGATTCTGCTACAGAGGTTACGTTGGACTGGCATCACTGACAACGCACTTGACTGGATCCAATCTTATTTAACTGATCACCTACAAATCATTAAAACCGATAATAAAAGCTTGGATCTTTTCCCGCAAAACCGGCTCATCCTTGTCATCATTATTATTCAACATTTACATCCAGCCAATTTGCAAGATCCTCCAGTCACATAATATGTTATTCCCCAAAGCTCCTCTCTCTCATCCCTTCTATTTAACCTTTACATGCAGCCAATCTGCAACATATTCAATTCACACAACATCAATTATCATCTATACACTGATGATATTATGATGTACCTTCCATTTGATATTGCTAACCTAAACTACTCGAGAATCACCGTATGCATCTCTGAAATAACAAAGTGGCTTGACACCCAAGACCTCAAGATCAATCTCAAGAAAACAGAGGCGCTATTCATTTCAAGGAACCCAAACTTTGTCGTCGTCCCCCCAGCAAAATCACCATACAAGACACAGAAATCGAAGTTAAGCAAGAAGTGAGATATCTAGGAGTAGTGTTGGACAAGATGCTAAGCATGATCCCATACCTAAAAGCAGTAACAAAAAATATCTAATTTAAATTTAAAACAATTCAATGCCTCAAACCACTCCTGGAAGACCACGACTTCCAGACAGTGCTTCAAGCTCTAATAACCCCACTCACAGATTACTGCAACAGTATTCTACAAGGACTTCCTAAAAAAACTATCCACCAACTCCAATTAGCGCAAAACCTGGCTGCTCGTATAGCTTCCAACTCAACATGCAAGGGACACATCACCCCCATACTCCATGATCTTCACTGGCTTCCAATAACCTCAAGGGTAAAATATAAATATATTATGATCATCTTCAAAAACCATTGTAACATTGCCTCCACCATACTATCCTCTCTCCTAATAACACCAAACACATCAAGGACAAGACAAAATGGCTCACAGAATACATACATAACTCCCCCACATATCCACAACACAAATCAATGTACCAGTACCAGAGCCTTCTCCTACGTGGCACCAACACTGTGGAACTCACTTCCCAATGACATAAGAGCAATAAAAGACCTTCAGCAATGCCGCAAGAATCTGAAAACACATCTTTTTATAGAACACTTTGGTGATTCAAGCACCCTCAACTGCTCCCAAAAAATCTAAAGCATCAACACCCCCATTCTATTAACCCAAACCTCAAGACAACAAAATTGCCCCAGTTCAATCATTAAATACAAACAAGATGAGTACATCCACCTGTACACGGTCATACATGCTAAATGTAAATAGCTCCAATGTTACATGTACTTAGTTCCTTTGTTCCGATGTTAGATGTAAATAGTTTGGATGTTAAATGTACATAGTTCCGATGTTTATTGTAAAACATGTTCTGATGTTCCATGTAAACCGCCCCTGATCCCAGGATGGGGGGGGGGGGGTATATAAGCTTTGTTAAATAAATAAATAAATTCCACCTACATGCAGATGACATAATGTTTTATGCACCATTCTCAATCACACATCCAGAATTCATTCCAATTATACAGTGCTTTAACTCAATTGCTCTATAGCTTTCCAAACAAGGCCTTTCCATTAATTATAACAAGACAGAAGTACTATTCATATTCAAAGATCAATCATTCATCCCACCAAAGTCACTTAAGGTTAATCAAACAGAACTAACAGTCAGAACAGAGGTACGTTATCTTGAAGTAACTATTAACCCACATCTTACCCTGAAGACCCACAACAACAACATGACTAAAGTATATCTACAATAAAATAAGGACTTTACAACGACTGCACCCTCTTCTCGAACCCCACGACTACAAGACTGTTTTCCAAGCGATAACACTTCCACACATAGACTTCTGCAATGCAATTCTCCAAATTTGCCAAAATACCATCTGCTCCCATTACAACTAGCCCAGCACACTGCAGCTAGGGTCCTCACTTGAACATCAAGGATCCCATGCATCACCCCCATCATGAAAGAGCTCCATTGGCTACCTCTACTAGACAGAATCAAATACAAAAGCATCATTACTATATTTAAAATCTTCCATGACCAATCCCCTGAGTACCTACAGACTATTATAAGAAAACTCCCCAATAACAGATAAAGAAGAAGCACCACAGAAACCTTCTTGCTTCTCACACAGACTTTGTGAAATACAACCAATCAGCACGTGAAAGAGCATTCTCATTCTATGCTCCAACAATATGGAATTTTCTCCCTGTGAAAATCCAAACAACTACAGACCTTAAGGATTTCAGTAAACTCCTAAAAATGAACCTGTTCCAAATGCGTTTTCAGGTTCATAACATAAACATGAAAACACCACAACTCACCTCTTCGCTGCTGCTTTCGGATCTTGGCTCACCTTATATCCTTTCTTTCTTTCTTTCTTTCTTTAACAGGTTTTTTTCTACCGCTTTATCATTTCGGCCAAAGCGGTTTACATTGTAACTTAAACTTGGTAATGTACATTAAACAGGGACATTTAATCAACCTTTGCCTTACCATTTCCCCTAGCTGTATCCCATGTATACAGCTATTGTGTTGTCTGTCTCTATTAGATTGTAAGCTCCGATGAGCAGGGACCGTCTTTTACATGTGTCTATGCAGCACTGCGTACGCCTTGTAGCACTTTACAAATGTTCAGTAGTAGTAGCAGTAGTAAATCACACACAAAGACACCTCTATGCCATAGTCCTACCTTCACTCCTCAACAATAAATTATTTACTGGTTCCCTACAAAGTTATATGGAATTCTTATATTTGGTTCAATGCTTCTTGTAATGTTAACACCTTCCATGTAAAGTTCTGTTCTGTTCTAATATATGTAAACCGCACTGAACATTTGAAATGCGGTATATAAACTTCTCAAATAAAGAAATAAAATAAATAAATACCAGTTTTTCCACATGGAAATTGCAAATAAGACTTCTTAATTTCCAAAACTCAAAAAGGCAAAGAAAGAAATAAGGATGGCAATAGCACAGATAAAACTAAAAAATGACTAAAGATGTAAAGGTGACAAGACTTTTCGGGTACATGGGAGAAAGTAGGAAGAACAGAAATTGAATTATAAGGCTTAAAAATGCTGAGTCTCACTGTGTGTAAAGTGACAAGGAAAAAGCGAAAATACAAAACAAATACAGGAGAAGTGCCATAGATGGCTGACAAAAGTAAACATAGGAGTGAACTAGATATTGCACCATTCACAGAAGAAAGTGTTTATGAACTGCTTAGGATACAAGCAACAGCTCGAATGGAACAAGGAGAAAAAGAATGGTTTAAAATCAGCAAAGGTGTAAGACAAGGCTGCATACTTCCGCCTCCCTACCTGTTTAATTTGGGGTCTTTTCTGAACCACGATTCTGATGTCGGCCTTGTACATCCGGGGCCAGCAGACTAGACGAGGACTTATTCCACTCCTGAGGTGGAATAAGTCCCCCTAGACGTCGGGGGATGGGAGGTCTGGGTAACAGCGAACGGTGGAGATGTAGCAGATTCCCCGCAGCCCGACCCTGGCTATGGCGCTGCAGCTCCATTCAGGAGTCTGATTGAGTTAGCAGGGCAGGAGCCTGGCCTGCACTTACAGGCTTAGATGCAATTCTGATCCCGCAGGTGCTAGACTTGCCCCGTGGGATCAGAATCGCGTCTACCACTGTGTGTCTGGTTCTGACCAATAGAATAGGCTTCCACTTATATAGAGCAAATCATCTGAGAAGCAGGACAATATGAAGACAACAGAGGTATGAAGATTGGTGAGAGACTCATCAACAATCTTCGCTATGCTGATGATAGCACTTTACTAGCTGAAAATGAAGACAATCTGAAACATTTGCGTCTCAAGATCAAGGAACATAGTCTTAAAATGGGCCTGCACCTTAATGTAAAGAAGACAAAGATTCTGACAACTAGCAAAATCAATAAGTTCATCATTGATGAGAAAAAAATGAAATAGTCGACAACTTTAACCTGCTTGGCAACTATTAATAAGGACAAACAGTCAAGAAATCCAACGATGCATTGCTCTTGGCAGAATGACTATGTAGAACCTAGACAAGACTCTTAAGAGCAGAGATGTCTTTCTCCATACAAAGATTCAACTCGTTCAAGCCAAGGTATTTTCAATAAAGTCATATGGATGCAAAAGTTGGACAGTGAAAAAGAGGAAGAAAATTGATGCCTTTGAATTATGGTGCTGGCAACGAATACTGTGTATCCCATGGACCTCCCGAAGAACAAACCAGTCATTTCTAAAGGAGATCCAACCTAAGTTGTCTTTAGAAGCTGAGATAAAAAGACTTTGACTTTCATACTTTGGACACATCATGCGAAGAGAGAGATCATTAGAGAAAGACTGCTGTAGCGAAGTGTAATCAATGAATAAATCCCGGAGTCAATTTACAGGGTCCAAGCCAGTTTATTGTGCACAAGGCCCAGTTAGTCAAAACTTCCAAAAGAACTGAGCTTCTTATTAAGCAGTTTAAAACAGTTTTCTCATTTTTCACAGATTTTTGGTTCTTTTCTAGCCATAATGGGGGTTGGAATCCAGGCCTAACTTACAGGCCTTTCATGTTTGCAGACTATTCTAGGCCATAGCCTGCCACATTCCCCCCTTTGATTATTCTCACCCGTAAGTGAGGAAGGGTGAGAATTAAATCATACATTATACCGGTGTAAGAGCATCACCTTGGGGTATAGGGTAATATTGCCACATGGCTAATATCTTTGTAGCTGCCTTCCGTTCTATAGTACTATCAATTACTGAGGTTACCATGCGTAAGCAAAGGGGTAGGAGACATGGGAGCAATAAGCACATAGCTAGTATGAATAGCACAATAAATGCAAGGGTTTTTAGACCACCTAACCATGAAAATACTGAACCAAACCACCCATCCAGCTTTATTTATTTACATTCTCTTATATACTGTGCTATTCTGCATCAGTGCGGTTTACATTGAACAAACTGAAATTACATTGAACAGGGCATTAGAACTTGGAGATACCTATTTTACAGGGAACACGGGCTATGGAGGGTTAAGTGGCTTGCCCGAGACCACAAGGAGCACCCGTGGGACTAGAAACCCCAATCCTTCCAGCCCAAGGTTGCTGTCCTCTAGTGGGATTTGAACCCCCGACCTTCCAGTCTGAAGTACCTTGCCCCAACCACTAGGCCAGGTCTGGACAGGCACAAATGTTTGCTTTCTCATCTGAATCGCTATATCTTCAACAACATGCCCATTATTATCGATCTGCAAACAACAATTGCTTGAATCTAATTTTCCGCATACCCCACCTTCAGCTGCTAACAAATAATCTAGGGCTAGATGATTCTGATAAATAGCTGTGCGCATTTGTGTACTCTGCTTAGCCAAAAGGGTTAGTGATTTACCAGTTTCATTGGTTATTATTTCAACAACAGCTTGTAAGCGTATTATACGATTTATCATATAAAGAGGGGTACGATATCCCCATGTCCCATCTTGCTCCCAAGTAGCAGGTCCATAATATGAAATAATTCTCTCAGGTGGTCAGGGGTCCTAGTAGTGAAATACAGAAATGGGGCCTCAGGGCTTTTTCCATGGCTGTTTTTCCATAATGTGTGGCCTGATGAAAAGCATGAACAAAAGCTGACCCTAATGCTTCAGGGATGACTGTGGGACCAGGGGGTGAACTACCTTCTAAAGGTGGCAGCACTACCCAACCTTTTTCTGTCAGGACCCCTCCCTCCTTTTCACAGAAATAGTCTAACTCTCTTGCAGTGTATCGGGGTGACCAGGAACTAAGGGGCACAGGGAATAGGGCTGCTTGCATCGGGGTATCGTGGGTCACAACTCGTCCAGTTGTGGCTACTTTTCGGGCTGTGGCATCAGCAAACCTGTTCCCTCGGGTAACTTCTCCTGCTCCTGCCTGATGACCTCGACAGTGCATGACTGCCACTTGTTTGGGGACCCACACAGCATCTAATAACATCAATATCTCAGGCCCATACCTAATGGACTTGCCTCCTGAGGTGATCAACCCTCGTTCTTTATACAGGGCTCCATGTGCGTGCAAGGTTGTGAAGGCATACTTGGAATCTGTGTACACATTTAAGCAGAGTCCTTCTCCTAATGTCAATGCTCTAGTGAGGGCTATCAATTCAGCTTTCTGTGCTGAAGTTCCTGGGGCCAGGGTTGAGGACTCAACTACCAGATCAAGGGTCACCACTGCATATCCAGCACAATGATGTCCATTGATGACTAGACTGCTTCCATCCACAAAGAAAGTCCATTCAGGGTCCTCTAGAGGGACATCAGTCAAATCAGGGCGGCTTGAAAATACAGTGTCCATGGTTTCTAAACAATCATGATCAGGGGGCCCAGGACCAATTGGAAACAACATAGCAGAATTCAGGGCTTGACTGACCTTTAACTGTATCTGGGGGTTCTCACACAGCATGCTCTGATATTTCAACATTCGTGAATTTGTTAGCCGGAAGTTTCCTTTGTGTTCCATAAGATTCAGGACAGAGTGTGGCACAGTAACTTGGAGATTCTTTCCCAGAGTGAGTTTATCTGCTTCGCCCACCAGGAGGGCTGTTGCTGCAACCGCTCTCAAACAAGGGGGCCAGCCTTTTGCAACTACATCCAATTGTTTTGATAAGTAGGCTACTGGCCGTTGCCAAGATCCAAGAGAGTGAGTCAGTACTCCCAACGCATTTCCTTGTGACTCATGGACGTAGAGATAGAAAGGTTTCTGGACATTTGGAAGACCTAGAGCTGGTGATGACATCAGAGCACTTTTCAGAGACTGAAATGCTGCATCCTGTTCAGGGCCCCACTCTAGTGGAGACTTTTCCATTCCTTTGGTAACTTGGTACAATGGTTTGGCTAGCAGCGCAAAATTGGGAATCCATATGCGACAGTATCCCGCGGCCCCCAGGAAGGCTCTTACTTGCCTCCAAGTGGTTGGAGTAGGAATACTGCATACAGCTTCTTTACGTTCAGGTCCCAAGCGTCGAATTACGCTGGACAACTGGAATCCTAGGTATTTAACTTCGGTTTGACATAGTTGTGCTTTGGCTCTCGAGACTTTGTATCCAGCTTCTTTTAAGAGGTACAAAAGTTCACTAGTAGCTTGTAAACATTCACTCTCTGAGTTGGTGGCTATGAGCAAGTCATCCACATACTGAAGAAGAACCCTTTGTCCTGGGTTCACTGAATATCTTGAAAGATCTTGATTCAGGGCAGCACTGAAGAGAGTAGGTGAATTCTTGAATCCTTGGGGTAATCTGGTCCAGGTGAGTTGGCCCCACCTTCCTGTTGTGGGGTCTTGCCATTCAAAAGCGAACAAAAGTTGACTGGTGGGGGCTAGGCGTACGCAGAAAAAGGCATCTTTCAGGTCCAGGACAGTAAAATGAGTAGCCTCAGCAGGGATCAGTCCCAAGAGAGTATAAGGATTTGGCACCACGGGGTGTATAGTTTCAACTGCATCATTTACCCATCTTAGATCTTGTACTGGGCGGTAATCCCCTGTCCCAGGTTTCTTGACTGGGAGAAGGGGAGTGTTCCAAGGTGACTGGCACTCCTTAAGAAGTCCATACTTCAGCAGTTTCATTAAATGGCAGTGGATACCTTCAATGGCTGGTCGGGGAAGAGGATACTGTTTCACATGCACTGGTTCCACTCCTGGCTTGAGGGTGACAATGACAGGGGCTATGTTCTTCACTAGGCCAGGTGGATTATCTTCTGCCCATACTTCAGGTGGGGCTATGAGGCTGGTAGGTATACAGGAACTGGTTGCTTTGATTGGAGGTGCACTATAGAACCGCCACTCTTCTTCTCGGGGAACAGTTAGCACCATCAATCCGGCAGGCTTTGGTTCACAGTCATTTTATTTATTTATTTTATTTATTTATTTATTTAACATTTCTTTTATACTGCGCTCTTTATCATCAGCGCGGTTTACAATTAACAGAACGATTCGAGGACCTCAGGGCACTCACGAGTTTACATCAAACAGGGAGGACAACTTGGAGAGAGAACAGGGAAAACTATGTACAAATTTTCATTTCTCCCCCTTCAGCAAAGGATATCTGTGCCTGGAGTTTGGCAAGCATATCTCGGCCCAGAAGTGGAATAGGGCACTCATGCATATACAAGAACTGGTGCGTTATTTTCTGTCCCCCTAGTTCACACATACGGTTCTGCAGGAATAACTTTGTGGCCTTGTTCCCAGTGGCTCCAACGATGGTAACAGATCGAGAGGAAAGAGGAGCCACTGGCTTAGCCACTACTGAATGTTCTGCTCCTGTATCTACCATGAAGTCCATATATTGGTCCCCTATCTTCAAACTGACCATAGGCTCCTGGGGACCCAGGGTAAACTTGGAGCCCGGTCTGGCCTAGTCTTCGTCCACGTCATCCATGTCATAGCCCGTTGCTACTGCCACTCTTTCAATGGTTTCCTCTCTCTCTTGCTGGAACTGTGCTCGGTTCATTCCTCCACGCCTTCGAAATCGACCTCCTGTTCTCCAGGGACTCCCTCCTCCCCTCATGGGGGCGGAGTCCAGATGCAGGCATTCACTTCTCCAATGTCCTTCTTCTTTGCAGTAGGCGCACTGATTTGCACCCAATTGAGGCCTGCCACTTCCGCGGCCTCTTCCACGTTCCCTGGTCCTTTGATTAGGAAAACCTCCTCCACGTCGTTCAACTAAAGCAGCAGCAAGAAGATCTGCTTTCTTCTTCATCTTTCGTTCACTTTCTCTGTCACGTTCATTTTCATGATTCACAAATACTTTCTGAGCGACTTCCATTAACTGTGCTGTATTCATGCCCGCAAATCCATCCAGTTTCTGCAATTTTCGCTTTATGTCTCTCTGGGACTGACTAACAAAAGCCGCATTTACCATGCGTAAATTCTCCTGAGCGGCGGGATCATATGGGGTATATAGTCTATAGGCTTCAGACAACCGCTCATAAAAGGCCGCTGGGCTCTCATCTGGACCCTGGAGAACTTCAGATACCTTCCCGATATTCATGGCCCTCTGGCCTCCCTTCCTCAGGCCTTGCAGCAAGGCCTGGCGAAATCTCGTTAGGGCCGCCGCCCCCCTTTCATCATTTGGGTCCCATCCGGGATCTTCATTTGGGTAGGCAGCAGTGGCAGCTTGTGGGAGATTTATTCCTCCTCCCTCTACGGGGTTCTCTTCTAACCAACGAAGTGCTGCCTGCCCAATTCACCCTCGCTCCTCAATAGTAAAAAGGGTGGACAGGAGCTGGCGACAATCGGCCCAGGTAGGCTGGTGGGTTTGCATAATACTAGACATGAATTCTTTTAATTCCTGGGGCTTTGCTGTATAGGATGCATAATGCATTTTCCAGTTTAATAAATCAGTAGTGGAAAAAGGTACGTAGACTAGACTAGTTGGTCCTGGTGCCATCTGGCCCTGGTCATTTAAGATAGGTACACCAGGCACTTGGCGTAATGGCATTAGGTGCCCAGCCTTCTCCTTCTTCTTTGGAGTTATACTTCTTAAATTGTAAGGCTCCCGGGCACAAACTTCCTTGGCGGGTGACCCTGAACTGGCAGGAGAGCCTCCGCTCTCAGCATCATCGGAGGACTCGGGTCCCCCCGACGTACTTGGGCCTGATTCGGGGCTATCACTCGGAGGAGGGAGCTTCTTGGGCTGCTGCAGTGGTACTTGCTGGGGTTCCTCATCAGGCTCCGCTTCAGGTAGAGGTCCTGGGGGAACTAACCTATGTGGGTACTGGGGTAACCAGGCCAGGATTTCTGGGGACTCTGGGGCGGAATACACAGGCGGCTTCTCCTCCTCCACCTTCCGGGTCCCCCTAGTGGTGGCTACTAATATCCTACATTGCTCCTCATAGCAGTGCTTCATCCATAAGGGCTGCCTTTCGCAAGCATCTAACCAGGAATCTATATAGGGGAACTGGTCAAGATGCACTTTTTGTACAAGCTGATGAACACGGAAAACTATTTCTACATCGAAGGTGCCCCCGCGGGGCCATGAAATAGCTAACGCAGGCCACTCCCTATCACATAGCATTTTTAATCTAGACGGAGACATTTTTATTCCGTAGTCTCCTGAAAATCCTTTATGGAAATTCTTGATCATACATTCCAACGGAGTTTGCGTGGACTCTGTCCCTCCCATAATCTAACTGTAACTACATACACGTAATGACGTACAAGACAACAAACAGTGAGGGTAGGTAGTATGGCTGTAGGTAAGGGGTCCGTACAGCCCACAGAACACTGAGGGGAACAAACACCACTCGCTTCCTCCTTTTCGCGACCTGGGCACGGTCGCCTGGCCAGGAAATGCGCTACTCAGGAGTCCACTTTCGCTCGGTCTGTATTTCAAGACCTCTCAATCACATAGGCAATCATATTATCACAAAAATCATTTTTCAAGTGCCCAGGTTCTCTGACTAACTGACTATTCCAAACAAGAAGGGTCGATGACTTCGGCTTCCGCTTTCTCTTATGCGGAGCGTACTAGGACCGCCCTTATGAGAGGTGATCAAGCTCCCTTGTCTCGCGCATACTCATGCGAGATTTCCCAGTCTATACCAAATCAGTCTCGTGCATACTCTTGCAAGACTTTTTACCAGGCTGTACTTACTGACTATCAAATCACAAAAATGTCTACTCACCGGATCCGGTTCTCGATACCACACCAGTTCTGGGATTGGATCCTGGACTCCCCTCAGGTTCGGAGGTGTTGGCCGGCCGGACCCAGTGGCCCGCCGAGGCAAGGCGGAACCCTCTCCGGCACAAAAGGGCTGGCGGCGCCTGAGATTTCCCCTGCGATCGGACAGACACGGTTCCAATCGGGCCAAATCTCAAGGCGAATTGCGTAGATTATTCACTTGAATACCATTCACTACTCGCACTTCCCGGCCAACGCACCACGAATATGCTGTAGCGAAGTGTAATCAATGAATAAATCCAGGAGTCAATTTACAGGGTCCAAGCCAGTTTATTGCGCACAAGGCCCAGTTAGTCAAAGCTTCCAAAAGAACTGAGCAAAGTTTTTACAGAGACATACTCATTTATACCTCTTCTTCAGTTTGATACATGCAAACTTTCTATTGGTTCCAACACCCCCTGCACCTGTCCAATCAGAGATACCTCCTGGGCCTAGCACCCAGCTCCCTCCCTTAGGACTGTTCTAACAATGGTGCAGTTTCTAGGTTTGATACTTCTCTACTGCAAGGTCGTCTCTAGCTCCAGGAATGCATGTATTGAAACATTTCTATCTTTTGCACACAAGAGAATAATGAAAGTCTTATGAATTCATGTAAAACTTCTTATTAAGCAGTTTAAATCAGTTTTCTCATTTTTCACAGATTTTTGGTTCTTTTCTAGCCATAATGGGGGTTGGAATCCAGGCCTAACTTACAGGCCTTTCATGTTTGCAGACTATTCTAGGCCATAGCCTGCCACAGACAAATACAGTGACAGAATTCAAAATGGCATGGGACAGACACAGTGGATCCCTTTATAGAAAAAGATAAATCTAAAATAAACGTAACTTTCTCTGATATCTCAACATATAGAGGTGGCCTGCACAGAGTAGTGGGTATACCCCAAAACAAAGGCATGTGGGTGGGGGGGGGTGACCTGCATGGAGCAGCGGGCGCACCTACTGTTGCAACCTTGCTGGGCAGAATAGATGGACCATGCTGGTCTTTATCTGCCGTCATATACTAGGTTGCTATGAAAGAAAAGTGAGTAGTGGAGTGCCTCAGAGATTGGTCCCGGGACCAATTTTGTTCAATTTCTTTGTGAATGATATTGCCAAAGGATTAGAGGAAAGGTTTTTCTTGCATGGATGACATAAAGATTTGTATTTGGGGAAATTGCCAAGGGAAGAGATAACATGAGAAGTGATCTACAAAAATTAGGAAAATGGTCTAATATTTGGTAGTTAAGATTGCATGCAATGAAGTACAGAGCGATGCACTTGAGGTTTAGAAATCCAAAATAGCTGTATGCCACAGGGGGTGAGAGGCTGATGTGTATGGACCAGGAGAGAGGCCTCATGTGATAGTGTCTGAGGATCTCAAGATGGCAAAATAATGTGACAAGGTGGTGGTCAAGGCCCAAAAGAAGATAGACTGCATAGAGGGGAGCATAACCAGCAGAAAGGAGGAGATGATAATTCTCCTCTACAGGTTATGGGTGAGGCCTCACTTGGAGTACTGTGTTCAGACTGGGAGGCCAGATATCACTAAGGATATAAAAAGATTACATGTGATTCAGAGTAAAGTGATTCAAATGCTGTGAAGTCTGTGCCAGAAGATGTATAAGAAAAGACTTGAAACCTGAATATGTACACTCTCAAGGAAAGGATGGACAGGGCACATTATGGTAATAGATGTTTAAATACTTGAAAGGTTTTAATGAACAAACATACATTTTCCAAAACTAGGAAAATTATAGAACTAGAGGACATGGAATGAAGCCAAAAGGTGATAAATTTTAAAAGCAATATTAGGAAATATTGTTTCACAGAAAGGGTGGCAGGTGTCTGGAATACCCTCCTGGTTGAGATGGTGGTACAAAACAGTGATGGAATTCAAAAAGGCATGGGATAAACAAGGAGGATCTCTATTTTCACTCAAAACAGCTTAAATGACTGACGTTTCAAAAAAGCAGAGAGGGGGATAACCTGCATGGAGTGGCAGTTACAACCCTACTTGGTAGACTAGATGGAAAATGCTGGTCTTTTTCTGCTGTCATTTACTATGGGGGTCATTTTAGAAGGCTTATTCATGCTTTGGACATCTGAAGACAGGCATAGAGATGTCCAAAGCACAGAGACTGTCTCCATAGCCATTTTAGAATGCATTTCTGGGGATATCTGAATCTGAACTGGGGCCTGGAAGAGGCATGGCATTCCCAGGAGCCTGATAACAGAAACGTCATGGAACATTCTAACATTTCTAACTTTAGACTTGCTTGGAGGCAAGAATAGTGACAACGATGAACAAGCCTCTGAAAAGTGCTTGGGTTTTTTTTTAACTTGAACTTTATTGAAATTTTCACACACAGCTTATTCCCACAATTAAATATACAGTAAGCATTTACATGTACATTCAACCCCTCCCTTCATTATCCCTAGTGCCACCTCCTCCGCCTCTAGAATCCCAACCGACCCCCATCCTGCCCTTTGCTTTGAGCTTACCAACTTCTAACTTATAAACAGCACCTCAGGTGCAATAAATGTGTCCTGGGAAAATTCAATAATCTCAAACTCTTTGATCTAAAGGCGTTTTCCAACGCCTCAATTTTATGATGAAGCACTAAACTGTCTTTTAACAGTAGAAAGTGATGTGGCTTGTAATGTCACTATTTTGGAATCCACAGACACAGATTTATTAGAACTGAAATCTGATCATCTACTTCTTGAAACTAGGGTTGCCAACTTTTTCACCAAGAAAAACACGACACCTTTGGCTCGCCATGCTCCACCCATTCTCCTCCCCTAGTCCCACCCCTGCCCCGCCCCCAGCCCCACCCACAAAAATTACCGAGGATACGTGTAGGCTAACTTCCTTGGTCAGATAATAATTAAACTGGGAACCCCAAAATCCAAACATGAAATGTACAACACTGGAGAAATAAAACTATAAAGTAATTTCCTCTTGCACTAAACAAAAACGCAAAGATGTTAGCAATACACACTTCCCAGACCAGACATATTCCAGTTAATAAATTCAAAATAAAAAGTATTTTTCTACCTTATGTTTGGGCATTTCATTTTTCAGTTGCAATTGCTCCAGTCACTTTCTTCTGGCTTCTTCGTGTCTTCTGCGAGCTATCCATTTGTCCTTTCTTCTCTTTTAGATGTTTTCCATTCTCTCTTTATTTCTGCTTTAACATACTGATTGTTTCCCTTTTGCTCTTTCCCCCAATTCTTTCCTTATTCCTTTATCATCCATTTAAATTTCACCCTCCCATTCTCAATCCCCTCTTACTCTCCCAGTACCCGACCCATCATAGACTTTTCTTCCACACAAAATATTTTTCCCCTCTCCATTCTCATTCCCCATCCATTCTAGTCCTCCCCCAAAATCAGTTCCCTTATAGTTCTAGACCCACCCAGCATCCACTCCCTTCTAGTCCCATTCTCCCATGCCCCACATCAGCCCATTTCCAGTCCTATTCCAGCTCTTCATAAGCCCATTTCCAGTGCTAGCCTTCATATCACAGGCCATTTCCAGTCCTAGCCCCCGCCCCCCAATCACAGCCCATTTACAGTCCAAGTCCCCCATCACAGCCTATTTCCAGTCCTAGGCCCCCCACCATCACAGCCCATTTGCAGTCCTAGCCCCCCCCCCACCATCACAGCCCATTTGCAGTCCTAGCTCCCCTAATCACAGCCTATTTCCAGTCCAAGTTCCCCCTCCCTCCACCATAGCCGATTTCCAGTCCAGGTTCCCTCCCCCATAGTCCTTTTTCAGTCCAGGTCCCCCCCATCACAGCCCATTTGCAGTCCTAGCCCCCCTAATCACAGCCTATTTCCAGTCCAAGTTCCCCCTCCCTCCACCATAGCCCATTTCCAGTCCAGGTCCCCCCCCCCCATCACAACCCATTTCCAGTCCATGTCCCCCCCATAGCCCTTTTACAGTCCAGGTCCCCCCCCCCCATCACAGCCCATTTCCAGTCCAAGTCGTCCCCCCCATAGTCCTTTACCAGTCCAGGTCCCCCCCCCATCACAACCCATTTCCAGTCTTAGTCCCCCCCATAGCCCTTTTCCAGTACAGGTGCCCCCATCACAGCCCATTTGTAGTCCCCCCCCCCCCCCCGTGCAGCTGCTGCTCCTGCTTTTTACTGAGCAGCAGCTGCAATAAAGTTAATTTAAAAGTAAGGAAACCTGTGAGAAACCCTCCGCTCCTATGAAACTCCTTCTGCAGGGTCCCTGGCTGAAAAGGAAGTGACATCAGAGGGGCGGGCACTGCAGAAGGAGTTTCATAGGGCTGGAAGGCCCCTCACAGGATTCCTTACTTTTAAATTAACTTTATTGCAGCCACTGCTCTGTAAGAAGCAGCAGCAGCGGCTGCAAGGGCGATCGCAAGCGCAAAGCCGGTTTTCTGCTCTGGCCGCTCCAATCTCGCAGCCAGAGCAAAAAAACGGCTTTTCAATGGCCGGTTTCGGTTCTCTGCCGGCAGCCGGTCCGACCACAGGAAAACCGGCCAGGCCGGCTGAAAACCGGCTGGTTGGCAACCCTACTTGAAACTTGGCCACTGCCTCTTCAGAAAAAGAACATAAGTGGGAAAAAGCAGGTGAAAGAGTTTTCTCTGTCCATATAACCTCTTGCCATGTAATGTGACCATCTCGTCTAAGCTCAAATACGGGACACTCAATCAAGCCAGGAGGTTCAAAGTTAAGGAAAATAAAAAATATGTTTATAATTACAATTTTAATTTTAAACCAAAATTTGAATCAGTAGGCTAGGTTTATAACTTTACTTACAAATGTGCTAACCAGGCCTACTTGTTGTACTTCTCGACAGAGTGAATTTTCTTCGAAATAGCAACATTTCCACTAAGATAATTAAAAAAGCCTTGGCAACTCAAGTCAAAATTGTACTTCACAATCATTAGACATTTGAGAGTCTCTACACGCAGTTGTTGCTTTTTTTCTGTAGACCCGACCTTGTTCATGATTGAAAAGCATCTTTCAGTTGAAGCAGTGGAACCTGGCTAGGGTCGCCAACTTTTTCACCGAGAAAAACCCGACACCTTTGGCTCGCCATGCTCCACCCATTCTCCTCCCCTAGGCCCACCCCTGCCCCGCCCCCAGCCCCACCCACAAAAATTACCGAGGATACGTGTAGGCTAACTTCCTTGGTCAGATAATAATTAAACTGGGAACCCCAAAATCCAAACATGAAATGTACAACACTGGAGAAATAAAACTATAAAGTAATTTCCTCTTGCACTAAACAAAAACGCAAAGATGTTAGCAATACACACTTCCCAGACCAGACATATTCCAGTTAATAAATTCAAAATAAAAAGTATTTTTCTACCTTCTGTTTGGGCATTTCATTTTTCAGTTGCAATTGCTCCAGTCATTTTCTTCTGGTTTCTTCGTGTCTTCTGCGAGCTATCCATTTGTCCTTTCTTCTCTTTTAGATGTTTTCCATTCTCTCTCTATATCTGCTTTAACATACTGATTGTTTCCCTTTTGCTCTTTCCCCGAATTCTTTCCTTATCCTTTATCATCCATTTAAATTTCACCCTTCCATTCTCAAGCCCCTCTTACTCTCCCAATACCCGACCCATCATAGACTTTTCTTCCACACAATATATTTTTCCCCTCTCCATTCTCATTCCCCATCCATTCTAGTCCTCCCCCAAAATCAGTTCCCTTATAGTTCTAGACCCACCCAGCATCCACTCCCTTCTAGTCCCAATCTACCATGCCCCACATCAGCCCATTTCCAGTCCTATTCCAGCTCTTCATAAGCCCATTTCCAGTGCTAGCCCTCACATCACAGCCTATTTCCAGTCCTAGGCCCCTCCCCATCACAGCCCATTTGCAGTCCTAGCCCCCCCTAATCACAGCCTATTTCCAGTCCAAGTTCCCCCTCCCTCCACCATAGCCCATTTCCAGTCCAAGTTCCCCCCCCCCCTAGCCCTTTTCCAGTCAAGCCCCCCCCCCCTATCAAAACCCATTTCTTGTCCAAGTCCCCCCCCCCCCCTATAGCCCTTTTCCAGTACAGGTCCCCCCCCCCCCATCACAGCCCATTTATAGTTCCCCCCTCCCGTGCAGCTGCTGCTCCTGCTTCTTACTGAGCAGCAGCTGCAATAAAGCTAATTTAAAAGTAAGGAAACCTGTGAGAAACCCTCAGCTCCTATGAAACTCCTTCTGCTGGGTCCCTGGCTGAAAAGGAAGTGACATCAGAGGGGCGGGCACTGCAGAAGGAGTTTCATAGGGCCGGAAGGCCCCTCACAGGATTCCTTACTTTTAAATTAACTTTATTGCAGCCGCTGCTCTGTAAGAAGCAGCAGCAGCGGCTGCAAGGGGGGGCCAGGACTGTGATCGCAAGCGCAAAGCCGGTTTTCTGCTCTGGCCGCTCCCGATCTCGCAGCCAGAGCAAAAATCCGGCTTTTCAATGGCCGGTTTCGGTTCTCTGCCGGCAGCCGGCCCGACCACAGGAAAACCGGCCAGGCCGGCTGAAAACCGGCTGGTTGGCAACCCTAAACCTGGCAAACCTAAAAAAAAATCTGGGTCCTAGCTACTGCTCCCACCTCCCCCTGATCCCTATAGGCTGGCTGTGTCTGACTGATGGTTGCCCGAGCCCTGGGGTGGAAGCAGAGCCAGATTTGTCAGATGTGCTGAGAACTCAGGAGTTCGGGATTGCCAACCATCTAAATTTTTTTAGGACTCTACAACTTTCTAAAGTAGCTGTCATAGAATGATGTCTAAATTGTCTGGGTATTTTTTACAGTTTAGCTCTATAGCTCACCGGTGCTCCACCCTCACTGTGCAGAGTAAGTGGTAGGTTCCAGTCAATGGAAAGGCTGCACTAGTTACTGGAAGGATGGGCTGATTTTCTGCACAGGGTCTGGGATAAAGTCAGTGGAATAAGTGGGTTTCTTTGTAGGGGTGAGTGGGGTTGCTGAGAAAGGGTAGAAATGTAAGAGTGTGGCAAGTGCAGGCCTGTGACCCACAGTGTCTGAACATAAGCAGGCCAGCATGGCTAGCTTGACCTGTAAATGAGGCCTGTGGAGAGGCATATAGGATTGCACATCCCCCAATATGCTGCTATTGTAAGATAGAACCCAGTAGAAGTATTGAATTAGCTTAGGTAAGCAGAACTGCAGTATTGAAAGATGGAAAAATACAGAAAAGACATGTTTAAAAGTTACTGATAAGAAAAAGTACATCTGCAAAGAAATAATTAGGAGTGCTGACAGATGAGTTGCAGAGCCCAGCTCCTCTGCACGTACAAATTGGTTCTATAACCTTGAGAGTGTGAAAGTAACAAGTTGATGAACTGACCATTGTAATTGGGACTAGAAGGGGGGTATGCAGGTGTCATGCCCACTGGAGGGACATAACTGGATAAACTTATCAGTACCGGGACCAATAGAAGAGGTACGGGAGGTTACCGGGACCAATGAAATGTTTTTTCTATACCTAGAATGGAACAGAAGTCTATAAAAGTTGTTGTAATGCTTGAAAACTTTGCTCAGCCATTTTGAAATTGACTGGTTCGAGACTTGTGCACAAATAAATGATTTGGACCTTTTGAACAGACTCCTGGTATCATTGGTTTGTCTGCGCTTTGCTGCTACATATTCCGTGGTGCGTTGGCCGGGAAGTTGTGGAATCAAAGTGTATATAGGGCAATATACCACGACTTTCCGCCTCTATAGGCTTGGTCCTGCCGGGATCGCGCCCTTCCGACGAGGGTGCTCCCTGGCGCCACCGGTCCCTTGTATCGGAGGGAGCTGGTCGGACCTCGGCGGGTGACGAGCCCGGCTGGAGTCAACGCCTCGCACCCGAGTGAGGGGAGTCCGAGGTCCAACTCATGCGCCTGCTTGGGAAGTTTGAGGACCGGATCCGGTGAGTATAGTTTTGATTTTGGGTCTAGACAGAAATAGAAAGCGCAGTACTGCCATTGGAACTTGGAACTTTGGAATTTGTAATCTCGAGATATTGGGAATTGGTAAGAGAGCATGATCACCTCTCAAGGAAGGGCCGAGTAACCCCGCATGGGAATTCGCCGGGTGAAACCCCCATCCTTTTTGTAATTGGGAAATTGGAAAAGACTAGTCAGAATAGGTAGAAACGAATGCATTCTGGGATACTTTGCTAGCATGATTGTGTGAACGAAGTGTGAATGAGAGGTCTGGCAGCACGGACCAAGTGAAGGCGGACCCCTGAGTAGCGCATTTCCTGACCGGGCGACCGCGTTCAGGTCGCGAAAAGGGGGAAGCGATTGTCGTCTTGTCTTGTTATTTGTACTCCTTATACGTTTCCAGGGCCGTGAGGACCCCTTACCCACGGTCCGCCCTCCTTTTCCCTTCTGTCTGTTGTTGCGCGCACACATCGAAATGGGAGACGCGGGGTCTACTAGAAACACTCCATTAGAATGTATGATCGCCCATTTTAAAGAGGGATATTCAGGAGATTATGGTATTAAAATGACAGCAGCCCGTTTGCAGATTTTGTGTACTAGGGAGTGGCCCGATCTAGACCCCATCTGGCCCCGAGAGGGAACGTTCAAAGTAGAGATTATTCAGTCAATACACCGTAGAGTGCGGATAGCGCACCCCGACCAGTACCCCTATATAGATTCCTGGTTAAGTATTTGTGAAGATCCGCCCCCCTGGGCGCAGCGCTGTTATGAGGAACAGTGCAGAATAATGTTAGCTAAAGCAGATTCTAGACAGAAAACGGAACAGCCTAGAATGAAAGAGCAGGATAAGAAAGCCAGAAAGAAGCCCATCCTGGCAGATCCTGATTCCCCAGAAATAATTCTCAGGCAGCCCCGAACCCCAGGTCCAGTAAGAGTAGCCCGGCGTCCTGCCCCAGAACCCAGAGACGGCCAGAGCCGAGGCGGGACCCAACCCCTGATCCCCCTCCCGGAGGAGAGAAAGAGGAAGAATTAGCGGGAAAAGAAGAGGAGGACCTAAAAAGCGAGTCAGAAGTGGAGACCGAAGAAGGAGAAAGAGAGAATCCCCCAGATGAGGAGGAAAATGTACAAATAATTGAGAAAGCTAGCGTTAGCACTAGCACGCCAGTGAGAGAGAGAAACCCAAAGCAAAACCTGTTGAGAAAAAGAAAGTGACTCCTGCAAAGGCAACAACGATAACCCTTAGATCCCAAAAGACACCCATGGCAGCCAAACTGTTTCCCTTACGGCAAGTCCCGGGAGTGCCCGTAAAGAATGATAATGATGAAGTGGTAGCGGGACCCCTAACTTATGTGTATATCCCTTTCTCTACAACTGATTTATTAAATTGGAGGTCGCATTACGCCTCCTATACTAGTAAGCCCCAGGAGCTGACAGAATTAGTAACTAGTATTATGGAAACTCACCAACCCACTTGGCCAGATTGCCGTCAGCTCCTGACCACCCTATTCACGACAGAAGAGCGAGCAAGAATTAGAAAAGCAGCTATTGAATGGATGGCAGAGAACCCTGTAGCTCTGGCACAGGGGCAGAATATAATAGACCGTCGGGAAGCAGCTCAGAGAGAATTCCCGAATGAAGACCCCCAATGGGATCCAAATACAGATGAAGGATCCACAGCCCTAGCCCGTTTTCGCCAAGGCTTTTTACAAGGCCTGAAAAGGGGGGGCCAGAAAGCTATGAACCTTTCCAAAGTTGCAGGAGTAATTCAAGGAATAGATGAGAGCCCAGCAGATTTTTATGAGAGATTAACTGAAGCATACAGAATGTATACTCCCTATGATCCCGAGGCACCAGGAAGTTTATGTATGGTGAATTCTGCTTTTGTAAACCAGTCTCAACCAGACATTAGACGCAAATTACAGAAGTTAGAAGGGTTTGCGGGCATGAATGCAACACAGTTACTGGAAGTCGCTCATAAAGTGTATGTGAATCGTGATACTGAAAGACAGAGAGAATGTGATAGAAAGATGAAGAAGAAAGCTGATTTTTTGGCTGCGGCCATAGTGGAACAGAAAAGGGGAGGTGTCCCTAGTCGAAGGAGCAGAGGAAGAGGGCGGGGTCAAGGCGGAGGCCGGACCCAGAGACTAGGCGTGAACCAATGCGCCTATTGCAGAGAGGAAGGACATTGGAGAGATACGTGCCCGCAACTCGAAGACGCCCAGCATGATGACGACAGCAGCCATCAGTGGCGAGAAGAAAGACGAAGCTATCCCCGAAGCCGAGGAGGAGCCAATCGAGAACAATTCCAGCGAGAGAGAGGAGGAGCCATTCAAGCATTGGCCACACCAGCCCATGATGAGAATGACGTGGATTAGGACAGACCGGGCTCCAAGTTTGCTTTAGGTCTCCAGGAGCCTATGGTCGGAATACAAATAGGAGACCAAATTATGGACTTTATGGTTGATACTGGAGCACAACATTCAGTAATAGACAAAAAGATAGCCCCATTCACTACAAAAGCAGTCACCATTATAGGAGCAACTGGTGCCAAAGCCACAAAGTCTTTTCTTCAAAACCGAATATGCAGTCTGGGAGGACAGCAAGTAACTCATCAATTCCTTTACATGCCCGAATGTCCAGTACCACTACTGGGACGAGATATGTTAGCCAAGCTTCAAGCACAAATATCTTTCTCTGAGCAAGGAGAAATGCAAATGACAGTAAATCCCCAAACCAAACCAGCAGGAGTGATGCTGCTGACAGTTCCCCGAGAAGAAGAATGGAGATACTACATTGATGATTCGATACAAGATACCTATTTGAACAAACTTTGAAAAGTATTGATGCACCACCTGGAGTATGGGCAGAAGGCAGCCCCCCAGGCCTAGCCAAACATATAGCTCCAGTGATTGTAACCCTCAAGCCTAGTGCTACACCAGTGCACGTCAAACAGTACCCTCTCCAAGAGCCGCAATTGAAGGCATTCATCGCCACCTACAAAGATTGCTTGAGTATGGCCTACTAAAAGTATGCCAATCCCCATGGAATACTCCACTTTTGCCAGTAAAGAAGCCTGGGACAGATGATTATCGCCCAGTGCAAGATTTGAGAAGAGTAAATGATGCAGCTGAAACCATACATCCAGTCGTACCCAATCCTTACACTCTTCTAGGACTGATACCTGCTGAAGCTACCCATTTCACTGTACTGGATTTGAAAGATGCATTCTTTTGCATAAGATTAGCCCCTGTAAGCCAAATATTGTTTGCATTCGAATGGCAGGACCCCATCTCTGGAAGAGGGGGCCAACTTACCTGGACTAGATTACCCAAGGATTCAAGAATTCGCCTACCATCTTTAGTGCCGCACTGAATCAAGACCTTTCAAGCTATCCAGTAGCCCCGGGGAAGAGAGTGCTTCTCCAATACGTGGATGATCTGTTGATAGCTGCCGTATCAGAAAGTGAATGTATACTAGCCACCAAAGATCTCTTGCAGTTACTAGAGGAAGCTGGATACAAAGTTTCCAGAGCCAAAGCACAGCTATGCCAAAAAGAAGTGAAATACCTGGGTTTTCGTATCACCCAAGGAAGCAGAAGATTAGGCAGAGAAAGAAAAGAAGCAGTATGCAGAATTCCAACTCCAACAACCAGAAAGCAAGTCAGAGCCTTTCTGGGAGCGGCAGGATATTGCCGAATTTGGATACCCAACTTTGCCCAAATTGCCAAACCACTGTATGAAGTCACAAAAGGAGAAGAAAAGTCGCCACTGGAGTGGGGACTTGAGCAGGATACAGCCTTTAAGACGTTAAAAGAAGAATTAATGTCATCACCAGCACTTGGACTACCAGATGTCCACAAACCTTTCCACTTGTTTGTACATGAAGCACAGGGAAATGCCTTAGGCATGTTGACTCAGAAATTGGGAAATTGGGAGCGACCTGTAGCCTACCTATCGAAACAATTGGACCCTGTGGCCAAAGGATGGCCACCTTGCTTGAGAGCAGTTGCAGCTACAGCGCTACTAGTGAGTGAAGCAGACAAACTCACACTAGGACAGAACATACGAGTCACTGTGCCACATGCAGTCCTTGCCCTTATGGAACAGAAAGCAAATTATTGGCTCACCAATTCCCGAATGTTGAAGTACCAGAGCATGTTATGTGAAAACCCACAGATACAACTTGAAGTGAGCCATGCCCTGAATCCAGCCACCTTGATACCCATCAGTGAAGAACTCCCAGAACATGACTGTATCGAAGTCATGGAGACTGTGTTCTCCAGCCGACCCGACTTGACAGATGTGCCCATAGACAACCCTGACCAAACCTATTATGTTGATGGGAGCAGTCTCATCCTTGATGGACGACGCTGTGCCGGATATGCAGTCGTCACTCAACATGAAGTGGTTGAATCATCAGCCCTAGCCTCAGGCACATCAGCCCAGAAAGCCGAATTGATAGCACTCACCAGAGCATTGTTGTTAGGAGAAAAACTTATACTGAATGTATATACAGATTCCAAATATGCCTTCACTACCCTGCATGCCCATGGAGCTCTCTATAAAGAAAGAGGACTCATCACATCCGGAGGAAAATCAGTCAAATATGGTCCCGAAATATTGATGTTACTTGATGCAGTATGGGCCCCAACACGTGTAGCTGTCATGCATTGCAGAGGACATCAAGCAGGAAAAGGAGAAGTTGCCCGAGGGAATAGATTTGCAGATGCCTCAGCACGACAAGCAGCTATGACAGGACAAATTGCCCCACAAGCTATGCCAATGCAAGCAGCATTGTTTCCAGTACCTTTGAATCTATGGACCCCACGATATACCACCAAAGAATTGGATTACTATTGTGACAGAGAAAATGGAGTACTGAAAGATGGATGGATTGAGCTGCCACCAGAAGAGGGCAGTCAACCTCCTGGACGAATAGTAATCCTGAACTGTTAGGACCATCCTTTGTCAAAGCTTTCCACGAAGCCACCCACTATGGGAAGAGTGCTATGGAAAAAGCACTCAGACCACATTTCTACATCCCTCTGATGACAACCATATCAGCTTCAGTAGCACGACAATGTCAAACTTGTGCCAAGAATAATGCCAAGCAAGGCCTTATTACAGCACCCCGAGTTCAGTCAAGAGGTGTGACCCCCATGCACAACCTCCAAGTTGATTTCACCGAAATGCCAAAAGCCAATGGGTACCATTACCTATTAGTATTAGTATGTACTTTCTCTGGGTGGGTAGAAGCATTCCCAACCAGAACTGAGAAAGCCCGAGAAGTTACCAAAGTCTTAATGAGAGAGATTGTCCCCAGATTCGGAATTCCAGCAGTAATAGGGTCAGACAATGGACCCTCATTTGTCTCCCAAGTTACTCAGCAGTTAGCAAAAGCTTTGCAGATACAATGGAAACTCCATACCGCATACAGACCCCAGAGTTCAGGGAAAGTTGAGCGAATGAATCGTACCTTGAAAGCCCAAATGTCCAAGCTTTGTCAGGAGACACAATTGAAGTGGCCCCAAGTGCTCCCCATAGCTTTATTCAGAATACGCTCAGCTCCTGTAAAGTCAACAGGATTTTCCCCTTTTGAAGTTTTGTATGGTAAACCCCCACCAATAGTGCAGGGAATCAAAGGAAGTCTAGCCCAAATTGGTTCAGAAATAACCAGACAAGAACTTCTAGCTCTTAGTTTTGTTCTGCAGACTCTCCATACGTGGATCCAAGACCAGTTGCCTATCAACTTGATGGAACCCTTGCATCCCTACCAGCCTGGTACTTCGGTGTGGATCAAAGATTGGAAGAAGACACCGTTGGAACCCCATTGGAAGGGACCGTACACCGTCATCCTGTCTACCCCAACTGCAGTAAAGGTAGCCGAGATCGACGCCTGGATCCACCACAGCAGAGTCAAGCCCGCCGCTGATCCTGAACCTGAGCAGTGGACAGCAGAACAGCATCTTGATGCACCCTTGCGAGTTACTTTGAGACGGCAACCAGCAGCTTAGACACTTCATCACAAGTGCTTTGCAGCAGCCAAGTCTTTCGAAGAGGATTGCTGTTTTCCATGCAGCAACAGTTTTGTTTCAACGAACTCAATTTGATTTGTGTGTGATTTGACACACTACTTTGAGACTACATTGACTAAGCCAGACTTCACAGGCCAACTGAAATTGCTAAAAAGTTGGTCAATGTGTACTGGACAACCTGAGGATCTTCAATCAACACTCAGCAACCGTTAAATTGCTTCATTAGCAAACGGGACGAAGAATAAAAGACCGTCGTGATCAAGATCAGCAAGCTGAGGATTCAGAAGAACTCCAATCAACATCGACATGCATCTCTACTTTTGCTTTGCTTTGGTTGCCTTCTTTGGAGGTTTTGAACAGACTCATGCTTTACCTCCATGCACTGCCTGCATTACTTCTACTAGAATTGGACTGAAAGTAACTCAGACTTTGCTTTATCATTCTTACTATACCTGCAAGGGGACAGTAACTCGGTGTATCTATAACACCACTGAACTAAATGTTTGCACTCATGGAAAGATTAAAACATGCTATAATCCGCATCAGAATCCATCCTATTACACGATGGAAATAAGATGGAAGGATGCAGATGGACCTATATTAGCTGCAACGCCACCACTTAAGGACATTACTAAACCTGCTGTTTTGAATTTTGATGCATGCAATGCTATTAATAGAGATAGTTATTCCACCTGTGGTACATGGGAGAAAGCATATCGAAATGACCATAAGTATATGTGTCCAGAAGGTGCCACAGGATGGAGAAAGTGTACAGGCAAAAAGGAACCAGGCTATAGTACTGCCCCAGCAGCAGACTACTATTGCCCGTATTGGGGATGTGTTTTTTATGCTACCTGGAACACTGGTATAACTGATGAGAAAATAGATAAACGAATGGCTACTTTAACCAAGCCAACCACAAATGATAAATGTCAGAAAGATGCTTGTAACCCCTTACACTTACGTATACACAATCCCCATGCATGGAAACAAGGATATAAGTTTGGTTTACGTATTGCTGGAGGAGCAATAGATCCAGGGACCATTGTGTATATCAGATTGAATACCCAAGCCCACAAGTCATCTAAATATCATATTCATAATACTTTCTATGAAGCCATGCATGTAAATAAGTTTGAGATCCCTCACCCCTCACAGAATTTATTTCTAGAATTAGCCGGAGCAGTAGTATCTAGTCTCAAGATCACAGATTGTTATTTCTGTGGCGGAACCCAAATGGGAGATCAGTGGCCATGGGAAGCCCAAGAATTGAATTATTCCATGATTTACAATCAGACTGAATTACACAAGACTACCAGTGAATGGGTGTTAGCGCACTCAATCGTTGGACGTCTTTGCTATGCCAGAACTGGACCCCAGTTCACCCAAAAGGTAGGACAGCTGGTCTGTCTTAGCCAGAAGTACTATAATGCCACGACCAAGAAGATAGCATGGTGGTCAGGAATTGGACATCCTGAACCTCCTAACCCATTAGCCAGATTTCCTGAACTTGCAGGTCTATGGACTAACCTTGCTAAAGTCCAAGCCTGGCAAGCCCCACCTGGCCTATATTGGATCTGTGGAAACCGAGCATATGCAACAACTCCCACCACACTGGGGAGGAGCATGTGTCTTAGGAACCATCAGACCTTCTTTCTTCCTGTTAAACACTGAACATGGAGAACAATTAGGATACCCAGTATACACTACCCACCGACACAAAAGAGCACTAAGACAGAAGAGAGAGGCCTTACAGATAGGCAAGTGGGAGAAATGGCAAGGTGATGATTGGCCACCCAGAAAGAATCATTGAATATTATGGACCCGCCACTTGGAATGATGATGGTATGTATGGTTATCGTACCCCAATTTATATGATCAATCGTATTATTCGCTTACAAGCAGTAGTTTGAGATAATAACTAATGAGACTAGTCATGCTCTTACGCTTTTAGCTAGACAAAGTACACAGATGCGCACTGCGATATATCAGAACCGCTTAGCACTTGATTATTTGTTAGCAGCTGAAGGAGGAGTATGTGGTAAACTGAACTTAATCAATTGCTGTTTGAAAATAGATGATAAAGGTCAAGTAGTTGAAGAAATTGCTAAAGATATGCAAAGACATGCTTATGTGCCAGTACAGACGTGGCACTCATTGAAATTTCCTAATTGGTTTGCTAACCTCTTTTCATGGGTGGGAGGATTTAAGACTTTCATCGTATTGGTACTAATCCTTGTTGCTGTTATCTTCTTATTACCATGTTTAATCCCATGTTGTATGCGTTCCATTCATAACACTATTGATAGTACAGTAGAGCGGAAGACCGCAACAAAAATCATGGCTTTATATACAGCCAGTCCTGGTAGAAATCCTTTAGCCAGGATGTGATTCTTCAGAAAGTGATTTAATTCTCACACCTTATTAAGTAATAGGGTGAGATTAATCAAAGGGGGGAATGTGGCAGGTGCAGGCCTGTGACCCACAGTGTCTGAACATAAGCAGGCCAGCATGGCTAGCTTGACCTGTAAATGAGGCCTGTGGAGAGGCATATAGGATTGCACATCCCCCAATATGCTGCTATTGTAAGATAGAACCCAGTAGAAGTATTGAATTAGCTTAGGTAAGCAGAACTGCAGTATTGAAAGATGGAAAAATACAGAAAAGACATGTTTAAAAGTTACTGATAAGAAAAAGTACATCTGCAAAGAAATAATTAGGAGTGCTGACAGATGAGTTGCAGAGCCCAGCTCCTCTGCACGTACAAATTGGTTCTATAACCTTGAGAGTGTGAAAGTAACAAGTTGATGAACTGACCATTGTAATTGGGACTAGAAGGGGGGTATGCAGGTGTCATGCCCACTGGAGGGACATACTTGGATAAACTTATCAGTACCGGGACCAATAGAAGAGGTACGGGAGGTACGGGAGGTTACCGGGACCAATGAAATGTTTTTCTATACCTAGAATGGAACAGAAGTCTATAAAAGTTGTTGTAATGCTTGAAAACTTTGCTCAGCCATTTTGAAATTGACTGGTTCGAGACTTGTGCACAAATAAATGATTTGGACCTTTTGAACAGACTCCTGGTATCATTGGTTTGTCTGCGCTTTGCTGCTACAAGAGGAATTGGGTAAAGTGTGAGGAGGCTATTGCAGGCAGAGAAAAAGAATTGGTAGCAAAAGCAAGAACTGGGGGCATTGAAGTAGAGGAGTGCAGAAGCAGCACAGAACCAGTAGACAGTCAGAGACAGAATCTGTCTGTCTGAAAAGTGCCAGTGTGCATGTGTGTACCTGATTTGGGGGGGGGGGGGGATGAATGCATGTGCAGGTGTATGTGACTGAAGTGCACACACAGAGTAAAGGAGTAGCCTAATGGTTAGATCACTGGCTTAGGACCCAAGAGACCAGGTTTCAATTCCCACTAGCACTCCTTGTGGCCCTTGGCAAGTCACTTAACCCTCCATTGCCTCAGAATAATTCATGTTATCAATGTACCTGTTTAATGTATATTACCAAGTTTAAATTACAATGTAAACCACTTTCACTAAAATGATAAAGCAGTATAAAAAAACCTGTTAAGTAAATGAGTACAACAGACTGCATGCATGTAGACAGTGGTCAACTCCCTTGAGGTCGAGAATTGGGCAAAAGGAGCCTTCCTTTTTGGGCACCACGAAATAAATGGAGTATCGGCCACAGCCGTACTGGTCTCGCAGCACCGGCTCCATGGCTCTTAACTGTAGAAGGCGCAACAAGGTCTCTTCTACCGCGGCAACCTTGCTCTTGACCTTGCAGGGGGGACTGGATAAAAAAATTGATTCACTGGGCGAATCCGCTTGAGAGAGTAGCCCTCCCTGACTACCTCCAGGACCCATTGGTCGGATGTGATCTGGACCCAGGCAGGGTAAAATTCCTGTAGCCGACCTCCCACAGGAAGGAAGAGGTGGATCCAAAGCCTCTGCCTGCACCTCAGAAACCACGAAAGCCCTGCCCTCTGGAAGGGAATCTACACCTCTGGGCCTGGCTGAAGCAAGGGGTATGAACTCCCTTGGCTGACTCCGAGCCAAGGAGACACTATAGGCCTGCTTTTGCTTGTCCTCGGGTAACCGGCGTCCCCTTGGACTCCCCCAAGTCCTTGACTAACTTCTCCAGGTCCTCTCCGAAGAGAAGCTTCCCCTTAAAGGGTAGTTTACTGAGCCGGGACTTGGAGAAACTGTCTGCCGCCCAGTTCTAAAGCCACAGGTAGCGGTGGGCCGCCACCATCGATGCCATACTCTTGGAAAGGTCCCTGATAAGATCGTAATGAGTATCCGCCAGGTAGGCTGCCCCCGACTCCAGCTTTGCTAACATGTCCAGCTCCGGGTCCCCCAGGCTCTGAAGCCTTTGTGACCAGTGGAGACATGCCCTAGCCACCCATGCCCCGCAGATGGAGGCCTGCAGTGACAAGGCGGAAATATCAAATGCCTGCTTCAGCAGAGTGTCCAGTTTTCTCTCCTAGGCGTCTTTGAGAGCCACACTACCTTCCACAGGAATTGTAGTCTTCTTGGTAAACATGGACCCCGTTGCGTCCACCTTAAGCGACCACAGGAGCCTGCGCTCCTGCTCCGGCAGTGGGTAAAGGCGTGCCAATGCTCGCACCCCCTAAGTCCAGTTTCCAGCAGATCCCATTCCTCCTGGATCATCTGCCTGGCCACTCTGTGCACCGGAAATACTGCTTGCGATTTCCTAACCGCCTGGAGCAAAGGATCCTCCAATGTCCCATTCTCTGCAGGCAGGCTAGTGGGCATGTTTTTTTTTAATATTATTATGTATTTATCAATTTTTCTAATTCACTCAGAAAAAAAATCACAATCAAGTGAAGAAATTAGGAAATAAACTAACCAACAAAGAAAATCAATGAAAACAAACATTAACAATATACCTCTTCAGACCACAAAATAAGGAAATTGGGATCCAAGAGATGAAAAAGGGATAGGAAATAATTCAAATCAAATTACAGGCAACAGCATCTTTCAAATCCCTACCGCCAGCAAATCACAGTATGCCACTGTGATACCAGCTACTCCTTAGCACCCTCCCTAGCTACCAGAAAATCATTAAGCTGGCATGGTTCATAAAACACAAACGTTTTATCTCAAAATTAACAAAACAGATACAAGGAAATTTCAATACAAAAGTAAGACCAAGGGACAAAACCCTTGGTCGGAGCAACAGAAATCCCTTTCGTCTCTTCTGCGCTAGTGGGCATGTTTAGTGCTTTCAAGGACTCCGAGATGAGCGCCTGGAGCTCCTCCTGATGAAACACCCTCAGAAGCCTGGACTGACTTTCCTGCTCTGGAATCTCTCCTTCTTCCAGCTCCTCTTGCAGGTCCAGATCAGTGTCCAGGTCGTCACCCTCCGGTCCTTCTGACCCTGGCGAGGGATGGCAGGCCTCAGGGCCTCTGATCCTCTTAGATGGAACCCCCCTCATCTCACTATCTGTTGCGCCAGCTACCCTCTTAGTCCTGTGTGCAGACATGGAAGGGCCGCGCGCCAAACTGCTGGCATAAGCAAAACGCCTTGTGTAACACCAAGACAAACTCTGGTGAAAATTCCCTGGGAGCCCTGTTATCCCCCGGGTGGGTATCGTGGAGGGTCCCAAAGTGGCTAATGGACTGTGGTCCCCACCAGCCGGAGACTAAGCAGGTCCCCCCCCCCCCTTCCTGGCCCTCCTGTGCCAGGGAGGGGATCTCCTGCCTCGCCTTGTCCTGCAGGTCATGTTCCAAGGACTTAGCTTCTTGTGTGCAGCTTACGCAAACGCCAGTCTCTGAGACCGCTCCTCTGCAGACCCTTTCTCTAGAGGGACAGCAGTCTTTTCCCCAGTGCACTTTCACCGGCACCATGGTGTCCAGACACCCCTTTACCTGTTTTGCTTTCTCTTTTCTTTTTTTTATTATAAGGGAGAAAAGTAACCGGAAGTTTAAGCCAATGCCAGCCCTTAGCTAAAGCAAGAAATCCAAATAAAATGCAAATAAAGTAAAATATAGTAAAATAATTAAACAAAATAGCTATTGAAAATCCAGCAGAATATACCAGGCTGTCCCTGTTGCAATTAGGTTTGGACAGGGCGAGCGACCTGCCTATCCCCTATAACCTTTCTGAGCAAGAGGACAGGCCGCAAGCTCCCCCACATGCCAAAAACGACAGCAGGAATCAGCCGCCACATGGACCAGGCCTCAGAAAAGAACGTCACGGCATACCGCGTGTCTCGTGCTGCCACCGGTCTCTGACCCGGCCTGCACGCTGCACCTTGACTGTGGTCAGTCCAGCTCCAATTGGGCTCTCTGCCTCTCCTTTTTTGCTTTCCCGTCTAGTTCCCCTCCTTACCGTGCAGCGGTTCTCCCTTCCCCCGACTCTGCCTTACACTCTGGGCTTTGGCGCTAGAGGGCTGACCTGGGCTGCCAGCCTCTCCATGGTAATCTGTGGCGGCTCCTCACCTGCCTTGAGGACCCAGCCTTAAGGAGTCCTCCTGATCATTTCCCGGGCTTCTGGAGGGGGTAGTCCTTCCAATGCTGGACTCAACGCTGCTTTCTTTCTTCTTCAATTTGTCTCTTTTTTTTTTAATAAGCTTAAAAGAATTAAACTTTTAAAGACAGGGAAACCAAAGCAAACCAATGCCAACCAAAGGCCAGAAACCTCACTGCCCTAACCTATTGCTTCTTATTTGTTCCTTCAGTGAGTCCATCACCCTGGCTCACTACCTCCTCCAGCTGCTTGGAGACTACCTCCACTCCAGCTGAAATTTTCAAAGGGCAACTGGGGCTGGTAGGCGGTGCCAGCTAAATAAGTATCGGGTGTCATCAAAAGATGACATGCTCAGTCTCCAAGCTGCTGGAAGAGGTACTACCCCAGAGGTGCAGGACTGGACTGGAGGGACGATAAGGAAAAACCTGTTAAGTAAGTGAGTACAACAGACTGCATGCATATGTATATGTTTCTGTGTCTCTGATGGAAATAGTCTCATATAAATAGTTTCCCTTTGAGAAGTCCGCTGGTACAAATGTGGTGGAGTGTAGAAGTGGGACACATGTTTTAAAATAGAGGACATTTAGGCATCCCGAACGAAGTAATACAATTCCAGGGGCAAATCCTTAAAATACGGGCCAGAGCTAGGCTTTTTAGCACTCCCTGCAACCTATAAATCGGCACCCCTCCCTCATTATTATTAATGTTGGCTGCACCCTACACTCCTTTTTCCCAAAACCGCTTTGTGAACTCTTTTCAAGCGATATTAGTATTTCTCTTTCAAATCCAGTGTTGTAAGAAAATTGCAGCGAAAGAGCAAATGCATAGCCAAAATAAAAATACTTAGCAGTAAATACTTAGCATCATACAAACAGGCTGTGATAGTCCAAAAAAAATAAAATCTGATTCTGGTCATCTCACTAACAAGAACATAAATATTCCCCAGTGCCAGGCATATTGTGAATTAATATAATACACTGCAAAAGTCACTGAAGATCTACAAGGCAAAATCTACCATACCATATCAGCATAAACTTCCAAAGCTCATAAAATAAGGGGCCTACCCAGAAAAAGAGCAGCACTATAAATACTGCAATGGGCCCCAAAACATCCATACACCTATTTGAAAAGCTGTACAAGTCAAATTATTACAGTACAGATCCCTACGTACAAACTCCATGTTAACAGAACACCTGGCCTTGGTCACACACTTAGAACACAGACCCTCACCAAGTACAGAATAAGTGACTACAACCTAAAGTAAAAATAAAAATATGTAGACAAAAATTAAACTGAAACCCCAAGAAACCAGACTCTGCATGCGGTGCCACACCATATAAGAGATGCAGTTCCCCATATTGTGTGAAATATAAAGATAGCGTAAAGTCGAATCAGTAAATTGAAAATAAAATTATTTTTTCTACCTTTGTTGTCTGACGATTTGAGGTTTCTGTTTTCCTCTGTCTTCTCTTAGTTCTCTTTCTATGGTCTTTAGTCCATCTGCCATTTCTTGTCTCTCCTTTTGTTTTCTTCATTTTCTTCTATCAGCCATTTTCCAATCCCAGTAACCCTCCCCACTATCAGCCCCATTTATAGCCTCCACTCCCAGTACCATCCAGGGTCAACCCCCTTGCATTCCCAGCACTTCCACTGGTGTCTATTCCCTTCCAGTCCCCATCCTTCCCCACCGTCCAGTCCCTTCTAGTCTAAATACCATCCTAGGAATCAGAAAACATCCAGTCCCAGTGCCCCCTCCATGTCAGCTCCCTTCCAGTCACCCTCCCTCTGTCCATCTGCCTTCCAGTGCCATCCCCCCTGTTAGCTCTCTTACAATCCCCCTCCTATTACCCAGCCACCTTTCAACCCCATCCCCAAGTGTTAGCTCCCTTCCAGCCCCCCATGTCAGCTACATTCCAGCCCCCCCCTCTTTCAGCTACCTTCCAGCCCCTCCCCCTCCTGTGTCAGCTCCCTTCTGTCCCCTTTCCTTCCCTTCCCTCCTGTATCAGCTGCCCTCCCTCCCCTCACTAATTCGTCCTTCAGAAAAGAAAGCAGCCACAGGAACATTTCTCTGTTCCCGTGGCTCTGCTATCTTTTATACTGCTGGACTGCGGAGTTTCTAAAGGCAATAATAAGCATTTCCTGTTTCTTATGAGAAACAGGAAATGCTTGTTACTGATGGAAATGCCATGGTCTAGCAGTTTAAAAGATAGCAGAGCCACGGGAACAGAGAAATGTTCCTGCGGCTGCTTTCTTTTCTGAAGCTGTGGGTGGCGGACGGCTAGTGAAGGTGCCCCCTGCTTCTGGTGCCCTCCTACCATGCTTACCCGGCTTACCGGGTAGCAATGACACTGGTCCCATATAATACAGGATGGTTGATCACTTTATGTGTCAGATAAAGAAACCTGAGTTACAACATCATCTTTAAACCAAAGAACCCCAGAATCAAATTTAACAGCTTTAGGAAGATGCATAACTTCATCAGCCTTCTTAACCAATTCAGGTATAATTGAAATTGGTGTACTAGTGGTACAAATAATCACAAGACGTAGTGGAGGAAGAGGAGGGTTGTGCTCCAGGGAGCTTAAGGAAGCCCCCTTGGAGGAAGTCTGAGTGTAGAGAGAGAGAGAACAGTCTTGGACTTCAAATGCTTATCCACTGGACCCATAGCAACTGAAGATAGTGAGAGTTAAGGCATAAATCAGAATCTTAGGGCTGTGCCCTTTGTTTCAAGCAACAGGTTGCATGATCCGAGGCAACATGGTTTTACCAAAGGACAATCTTGCCAAACAAATCTAATTGAGTTCTTTGACTGGGTGACCAGAGAACTAGATCAGGGGCATGCGATGGATGTCATCTACCTGGATTTCAGCAAAGCCTTTGATACTGTTCCTCATAGGAGGCTTATCAATAAACTCAGTAGTTTGGGGATGGGTCCCAAGGTGATGAACTGAATCAGAAATTGGTTGATTGACAGATGACAGAAGGTGGTGGTAAATGGAGCTCACTCGGATAAAGGAGGGTGATTAGCAGGGTGCCCCAGGGTTCAGTCCTGGGCCCGGCACTGTTCAATGTATTTGTGAGTGATATTGCTGAAGGACTGCATGGAAAAGTCTGGTTTTTTTGCAGATGACACGAAAATTTGCAACAGAGCGGACTCCCCTGAGGGAATGGATAACATGAGTAAAGATCTACAGAAGTTGGAAGAATGGTCTAATGCTTGGCAGTTAAGATTTAATTTATTTATTTACATTCTTTTATATACCATGCTATTCTGCATCAGTGCAGTTTACATTGAACAAACTGAAACTACATTGAACAGGGCATTATAACTTGGAGATAACTATTTTATAGGGAACATGGGCTATGGAGGGTTAAGTGGCTTGCCCAAGACCACAAGGAGCACCCGTGAGACTAGAATACCCAGTCCTTCTGGCCCAAGGTTGCTGTCTTCTAGTGGGATTTGAACCCCTGACCTTCTGGTCTGAAGTATCTTGCCCCAACCACTAGGCCACTCCTCCACTCCACTGTGAAGAAGTGCAGTGTCATGCAATTGAGAAGCAGAAATCCAGGTGAAATGTACGCAATAGGGGGAGAGAGATTGGTGTGCATGGACCAGGAGAAGGACCTTGGTGTGATTATTTCTGCGGATCTCAAGGTGGCAAAACGGTGCGAAAAGGCGGTGGGAAAGGCCAGGAGGATGTTGGGTTGCATACAAAGGGGAATTACCAGCATAAAGGAAGAGGTACTAATGCCACTGTATAAGTCACTGGTGAGGCCTCACTTGGAATACTGTGTTCAGTTTTGGAGACCATATCTTGCAAAGGATATAAAAAGACTGTTCAGAGGAAGACGACCAAAATGATTTGGAGCCTGCGTCAGAAGCCTTATGAGAAGAGACTTGAAGACCTAAATATGTACACTCTGGAGGAGAGGAGGGACATAAGATATATGATTCAGATCTTTAAATACTTACAGTATTAATGAACAAACAAACCTCTTCCAAAGACGGGGAAGCAGTAAAACTAGATGGCATAACATGAAGCTGCAAGGGAGTAAATTGAAAGGCAATGTCAGGAAATACTACTTCACTGAAAGGGTGTTGGATGCTTGGAATGCCCTCCTGATGGAAGTGGTGGGGGCAAATACAGTGACAGAAATCAAAATGGCATGGGACAGACACAGTGGATCCCTTTACAGCAACAGAATAAAATCAAAATAAACTTAACTAATTTCTCAACATACAGAGATGTCCTACACGGAGCGGTGGGTTCACCCCTAAAACAAAGACATTGGGAGGGTTCACCCCTAAAACAAAGACATGGGGAGGGGTGGCCTGCACAGAGCAGCAAGTGCACCCACTCTTGCCATCTTACTGGGCAGACTAGATGGACCATACTGGTCTTTATCTGCCGTCATTTACTATGTTACTATGGCTGCTTGGTTGCTCCTGAGAGAACAAGGAAAATACTACTAAGCATGTTCTAAGCTGCAAGAAATCCGATGACACATTGCTCTTGGCAGAATGGCTATGAAAGACCTAGACAAGATTCTCAAGAGCAGAGATGTTTCTCTCCATACAAAGATTTGATTCGTTCAAGCCATGGTATTTTCAATAACATCATATGGATGTGAAAGCTGGACAGTGAAAAAGATAGACACAAAGAAAATTGATGCCTTTGAATTATGGTGCTGGTGGCGAATACTGCGTATACCATGGACTGCCTGAAGAACAAAACAGTCAGTACTAGAGATCAAACCTAAGCTTTCTTTAGAAGCTCAGATGACAAGACTTTGACTTTCATACTTTGGACATATCATGCGAAGAGGAAGATCATTAGAGAAAGACATCATGCTTAGCAAGATAGAAGGTCAACGCAAAAGAGGAAGGCCAGCAATGAGATGGATCAATACAATAACAGCAGCTATAAGAACATAAGATATGCCATACTGGGTCAGACCAAGGTCCATGAAGCCCAGTATTCTGTTTCCAACAGTGGCCAATCTAGGTCATATGTACCTAGCAGTTTCCCCAAGGGACACAGGTTCCACAATGCTTGTATTGGTTCAAGCATTGATATCCTGGGTCCCTTCTTAATAATGGTTTATGGACCTTTCCTCCAGGAACTTGTCCAAACCTTTTTTAAACCCAGCTACACTAACAGCCTTTACTACATCCTCCGGTAACAAATTCCAGAGTTTGATTACACGTTGAGTGAAAAAATATTTTCTTTTATTAGTCTTAAATAGTTTACCCTGTAGCTTCATTGCATGTCCCCTAGTCTTTCTATATTCTGATAAGGTAAACAATCTATCTACGTTTACCCGTTCCACTCCGTTCATTAATTTATAGACTTCTATCATATCTCCCCTCAGCCTTCTCTTTTCCAGGTTAAAGAGCCCTAACCTTTTTAGCCTTTCTTCATAGGAGTATCCTTCCATCCCCTTTACCATTTTGGTGGCTCTTCTCTGAACCTTTTCTAAAATCGCTATATCCTTTTTAAGATACGGCGACCAGAATTGCACACAATATTCAAGGTGCGGTCTCACCATGGAACGATATAGAGGCATTATAATATCTTTTGTTTTATTTTCCATTCCTTTCCTTATCATACCTAGCATTCTATTTGCTCTCTTGGCCGCTGCTGCACACTGGGCCGAGGTTTTTAACATGGTATCCACAATGACGCCTAAATCTTTTTCCTGGGTGGTGGTTCCTAATGTGGAACCTTGCATCGTGTAACCATAGTTTGGGTTGTTCTTCCCTAGGTGCATAACCTTGCACTTGTCCACATTAAATTTCATCTGCCATTTTGATGCCCAGTCTTCCAATTTATCAAGATCCTCTTGCAATTTTCCACAATCCTCTTGGGTTTTAATAACTTTATGGAAAATCATTTTTATTCATATTCACATATATCAGAACAACAATAACAATTCCACATGTTAAACGTTACAAATCCAGGATCTTTGCTTAACACAATTATACCAGAACATAGTACCCCCAGTGCCCTAACAAAGCTCACCCTCACTCCCCGCTGACAACTAAAGCTGGTCGAGTACAACAATAACAATATCACAACATCCATACAGGGTGCCAACAGGGAAATCAACGAGAAATAAGGCAAAGAAGGCAAAGAAATAAGGCAAAGAAGGGTTCTAAAGGTCCCATCCCCCCACCCCCCTTCCCCCATCCCCCTCCCCCCGTTGCCCACCCCACCCTCTCATATCATGATAACCTGGGACAAAGGGGCTGTGACCCTCTCCTAACGCCCTTCACTCCCCCCTCCCCCTTCAGACTCTACCTCTGCCCCTAACCCATCCCGCTTATCATTCATCAGCAGGGCCCATACTTTCATGAAGTCGTCCAGGCGCCGCGCTCCCAGCAGGCGTGCCGTACATCACTCCATACGGAGCAACAGTTGCATACGGCATTCCCACTCCAAGGTGGTCGGCGCCATGGGCGCTACCCAGTGCCCTAGAATCACTTGCTTTGCAGTTAGAAAGCCCTTCTCGCACAGTTGACGTTTACTCCCGGCTACCCAGGCTGAGCCCTCATATGACCCAAAGAGACACCACTCAGGCGTTGGCTTCAGCTGTTGGCCTATCCAGTCACCTAGCTTCCCCATAACTAAAACCCAAAAGGATTGTATGGCCGGACACAACCAGAATTTATGTGCCAACGTACCCCTCCCCCCCTGACATGTCTGACATACATCAGTCGGGGCTAAGCCCGCCCGGGCCGCCCAGACATCATGCACATATCCTCGCCACAAGAACTTATATTGCACTTCCTGTAGCTGCGCTGATTCCGATATGGTGGGAATACGGCGGAATGCATGCTTCAAATGCTCAACTGTACCCTCGGGAAGCAGGTCTGCGCTCCATCGGTTCGCCAGCTCAATCAGCCCACTCCAGTCCTCCCCTCCGCTTAGTTCACTCCTTAGCGTACCCACTGTAATTTTCCCTTCAAGGGCCTCAAAAAGTTTCAACAGGCTATGCGGGGCTCCGAATTGATCCCCTGCGCTCTGACGCTGCAGACTTTGCACAAAGTGCCAAGCCTGTAGATAAAAGTAAAAATCATGTACTGGTAGTTGATACCGTCGCCGCAGAGATTGAAACGAGTCCCAGCCCAGCGAACTCTCCATCTTCAGGTGTCCGACATACTCTAGACCATGCTTCCCCCACGACTTGGCCACCATCCCCTGCTGTCCCGGCGGAAAATCACTATTCCCCCGCAGTGGGAGACAGTCAGAACATCTCCAATCGATACCCTTCCGCTGGCACAAGAATCTCCATGCTTGACGAAGCGTCCCAAGGTAACCGGACCCTCTCCATCCCGCGGGCAGTTCCCTGCTGGGCCTATGCAACCAAAACATCCTGTGACATGGGGAAGATAGCAGCTCAATCATTTCAATCGGAATTATATTCGCAATTCCGGCTACTAGGTCTCTTAAAGGTCGCAACAGACTAACCAAATTGTACTCACGCAGGCCAACCAAGCCCGCTCCTCCGGCCTGCAATGGCCGCATCAAAGTTGGGAGGGCAATTCGCGCCTTCTTCCCCTTCCAGAGAAATCGTGATAAGTGCTTATCCAAGAGTTTTAAGTCTTTCCTCCGAAGCCATATCGGGGCATTTCTCAGTAAATAAATCCATCTCGGCATCTCAACCATTTTAAACAATGCTATCCTCCCTTTCAGCGAGATAGGCAAATCCCTCCACCTCCGCAGCCTAAATCCCTCCACCTCCGCAGCCTATCTATGGTTTTATTTAACATAGGTTCAACATTCGCCGAGTATAAATTCCTGAGCTCACCAGGAATCTGTATACCCAGATAGCGAATCTCATGCTCCGCCCACACTAACGGGAAGGGCACACCCCAGCCGTCTCTCAAGTTCCCACCAACGTCTAACCCCATCGACTTCGTCCTGTTGATTTTCAATCCAGAGAACTCCCCAAACTGTTCAATCACTGCTAATGCAGATGGTAAGGAGCGCCGTGGGTTCGTCAGGCACAATAGGAGGTCATCCGCAAAGGCACTCACCTTCACCCCACCCTCCGACCAGGAAATCCCCTGCACCTCCTCTGCACGATCCAGCATTCTCAGTAACGGCTCCATTTGCAAGAAAAACAACAGGGGCGACAGCGGGCAGCCCTGCTGCGTCCCTCTCTGCAATTCGAAAGATTCGGAACATACACCTCCTGTGCTGACAAAAGCCAAGGGTGCTCAATAAAATGCCTGTATCCAGTTCAAAAAGGCTCCTGCAATGCCAAAGCGGTTCAGCACCTCGAACATATACTCCCACGAAACCCTGTCAAAAGCCTTCTCGGCATCTAGACTAACCAATAACAATGGCTCACCTCTCTGGACACACATCTCCGCCCCCAGGAGAACTTTACTGATATTGTAAAAGGCCTCTCTCCCTTTGACAAAACCCGTCTGACAAGGACTTATCAACCTGGGGAGAAGCACTTGCAACCGTGCCGCCAGGATCGAGGCCAATACTTTTATATCATAATTGATCAGGGAAATCGGCCGATATGAGGCTGGGTCCTCTGCGTCTTTGCCCGCTTTGGGAATCACCGTAATTGACGCCATCCTCATATCTCTGGGGAAACTGCCTGTACTCACCACTTCATTATAGACAGCCGCCAAGGAGGGAACCAGACGCAGTTCTAGCATCTTGTAAAATTCTACTCCGTAGCCGTCGGGTCCCGGGGCCTTGTGAGGTTTCCCCGCCCGAATCACCCGTTGGATTTACCTTCCCTCGATCGGTTTGTTAAGATCCTCCAATTCAGCATCTGAGAGACGCGGGAGGGCTACGTCGTCCAAAAACCTCTGCTCTCCCTCTCGATTGCCTAATTCCGCTGTATATAATGTCTGATAAAACTGTCGGAAGACCCTGGCTATTCCTCTGGCATCTGACTGCTTAACCCCCTCTGAGTCTCGCACGGATGTCACCACTTTGAACCCTCTCCCCTCCTTCACTAGACGTGCTAACAGTCCGCCAGTTTTGTTCCCATAGCGGAAAAATTGGTGACGGTAATACTGCATATTATACACTGCCCGCTCCTGAAGGATAGCATTAAGCGTACGCTGTGCTTCCAAGTACCCCTGTACATACTGCCTCCTACGTCCCCCCACAGCCAACCGTTTCAACCGTTGCATCTCCTGCAATAATGTTAAAAGTTGCTCATTTAGCCGGCACCTTTCCTTAGCCACATAGGCAATGATATATCCTTGCATAACAGCCTTCCCTGCCTCCCAACACACCGCTGCCGACCGCACACTTGACTCATTGTACTGCAAATATTCATCCCATTTTTGTTCCAAACATTTCTGAAACTCCACATTCTGCCACATCTGTCTAGGGAAGGCCCAGCGAGAGTCTCCGCTCTCTCTCCCTCTCCAGTCCATGTGTACCATGGCGTGGTCTGAGATCAGAATCTGCTCAATGTCAGAACTGATCACTCTGCTAAAATCTCTCTCCGCTACCAATATGTAGTCAAGCCGGGACCAAGTGTGGTGTACCCTAGACAGATGTGTGAAATCCTTCTCCCCTCCATGTAGGGTTCTCCATATATCTACCAATCCTCCTGTCTGACATAGGTAACTCACTCCCTTCATGCTCCATCCCCCCCTCACAGTCGTGCTGGACCTGTCAAGCTCTGGATTATGGGGGTAGTTGAAGTCTCCTGCCACAATAACCGGGACCTGAGGGCCCCCCCCCCACTATCTGACTGATCTGTCGGAAGAATCGATGGTCATAAACATTCGGGGCATATACGTTTCCTAGATAAAATTCCTCGCCGTTCAACCGTACGAGCACAAACACATAACGCCCCAGGGGATCTACTTCCTCCCCCAGCACTTCCACGTGGAGCTCTTTACTAAACAAAATGGCCACACCTTTCCTCCTACCCCCTGCGGAAGCTGCAAGTATCTGCCCCACCCATCGTTGCTTAAGCTTAGCATGTTCCGCCGCACTGAGGTGTGTCTCTTGTAGAAAAGTGACTTGGGTCTTATTCTTTCTCAAGGCCTGCAAAATCTTAGTTCGCTTAATGGGTGAATTTATGCCCCCCACATTCCAAGTGGTAAACCGGAAGCTATCTCTCATTGTACATCAGCAACTTGATGAAAGTGAATGTTGCTTCTCCCTTACGCAGCCCGAGGGCGCCCAGCTTCACCCCCCAGCCCATTGATCTCAGGAAAGCAGCTAAACAAATCGCCATGTTACCAGATGAGCTCCTCGCCCACTCAAAACTCTGCGGGATCCATACCCTGTACCCTCCCGACTTGACCCAGAACAGCCACTTCCCTTCAGCCCCACCTCCCACTGTCCCCCCTGCATACCTTCCCCTCCCCCAACCCCCCCACCCCTCCGCCCCCTCACCCCTCCCTCTCCCCCCTCCCTTCCCCCAATAAAAAACTGCCCTCCCATCATCAGCCAGCATGGCCGATAAGTAGTCACCCTTGTGCACAGCGGGGCCGCCTCGACCCCTCTACTAACGGCACTGTGCAAGTAGTCCCCCTCCCCCTCCTCCCCGGGGCCTTGCACCGGAGCCCCACGTATCCGGTCTCGATTAAATCTCAATCATCAGGAGGGACTGGACTTTCCCGCACATAGCCCACTATCCCCCCCTGGATAGAATAGCTCTAGGTGTACAACCATTTTCATACAAAAAGAAACATGCAACCTGAAAAATAACAACACCGCACACTGTTAATCAGTTCCTCTGAAAAGTAAATGCAGTTCATTGCCAACCTCTGCACTCATAACCAAGTGAGGAGAGGATTGTCTCCACGCCATAGAGTGCATCCCCGCACGTTGGCCAGATGCTTGCAACAATCCCCGGCTCCAGCCACTCACAGTCCTAGGAGTTGGGGCTTCCCTCCGATCCACCGGCCCGGTTCTGCGAGTCCTGATTCAGGCCTGCCAGGAAGACTTTGGCTGCTCCCGCTGAGTCAAAAACAAAACTCTTCCCCATATTATGCACACGTAGCTTAGCCGGGAAGGCTAAAGTAAACCTGATCTTCTTCTGAAATAAAGCTGAACAAATGGGCGAGAACTCCTTTCTCTTCGCCGTGACTGCAGCAGAATAGTCCTGGAAGAGCAAGATCTTGCTGTTGTTCAGGAGCAGCTGACTTTGTTGACGGTAAGCTCTCTTTATGAGCGAAGTTAAGAATCCGGGCAATCACGACTCGGGGCCTCTGTCTGTTCTCCATCTTACCGCTGATGCGATGGGCGCGCTCCACTTTGAGCTCACCAATTAAAGAGGCCAGACCCAGAGATTTCGGGAGCCATTGCTCAATGAGCGGTAGTAATTGTTGGTCCGTGGTCTCCTCCGGAATGCCCACAAACCTGATATTATTCCTCCGGGAGCGGTTTTCTAAATCATCAAGCTTGCTCTGCAGGGCCTCAATTGTGGCATGTGTGCCTGCACGCTCTCTCTCCTGCCTGCCATCATCGTCCTCGAGCTCCGCCACTCTATTTTCCAGCTCCTCAATCCGTTGGCCCATAGCAGTCATAGTGGCCCCCATTACTTCCAACTTAGATAGAATCTGGTCAAATTTGGGGTCCAATTGTCTGACCACTTCCCTCGCCAAGTCCTCCGTGGCGGATTCCACGCTTTCCTTACCCGGCGAGGAGGGCTGCGCTGTTGCGGCCATGTGGACAGCAGGCCGTGACGCTTTCTCCTTCTCCTTCTCCTTTCGCACTGGAGGTGGCATTGCAGCAAACTCAGTTGCAATCTGCTGCTAGGATGTGAGAAGTAAGGTCTCCCAGCTCCTATACCTTATTTTTGGGGATTCACTCAGCGATTTTCACCCAATTTTGTCGAGGCGGCCCCGGAGCGAGCGAAGAGACGTCTTCACTCGTTCATGTGTCACGTGACTCTCTCAACAACTTTAAATAGTTTTGTGTCATCTGCAAATTTGATAACCTCACTCGTTATTCCACTTTCCAGGTCATTTATGAATATGTCAAAAAGCAGCGGACCCAGCACAGATCCCTGGGGTACACCACTATTCACCTTTCTCCATTGGGAAAATTGGCTATTTAGCCCTACCCTCTGCTTTCTATCTTTTAACCAGTTCCTGATCCACAATAGTACACTGCCTCCTATCCCATGACTCTTTAGTTTTGCCAAAAGTCTCTCATGAGGGACCTTGTCAAAGACTTTCTGAAAGTCCAGATACACAATATCAACCGACTCACCTTTGTCCACCTGATTATTCACTCCTTCAAAAAAACATAACAGATTAGTAAAACAAGATCTTCCTTGTCTAAAGCCATGTTGGCTGTCTCCCATTAGGTCATGACTATCTACATGCTGAGTAATTTTATTCTTTATGATGGTTTCTACCATTTTTCCCGGTACTGATGTCAGGCTCACTGGTCTGTAGTTTCCCGGATCACCCCTGGAACCCTTTTTAAAAATTGGTGTTACATTGGTGATCCTCCAATCTTCAGGTATTAGAGATGATTTTATTGATAGTTCACAGATTACTAATAGCAGGTCTGCAATCTCGTATTTCAGTTCTTTAAACACCCTTGGATGTATACCATCCGGCCCAGGTGATTTATAAGAACATAAGATATGCCATACTGGGTCAGACCAAGGTCCATCAAGCCCAGTATTCTGTTTCCAACAGTGGCCAATCTAGGTCACATGTACCTAGCAGTTTCCCCAAGAGACACAAGTTCCACAATGCTTGTACTGGGTCAAGCATTGATATCTTTGGTCACTTCTTAATAATGGTTTATGGACCTTTCCTCCAGGAACTTGTCCAAACCTTTTTTAAACCCAGCTACACTAACAGCCTTTACTACATCCTCCGGTAACAAATTCCAGAGTTTGATTACACGTTGAGTGAAAAAATATTTTATTTTATTAGTCTTAAATAGTTTACCCTGTAGCTTCAATGCATGTCCCCTAGTCTTTCTATATTCTGATAAGGTAAACAATCGATCTACGTTTACCCGTTTCACTCTGTTCATTAATTTATAGACTTCTATCATATCTCCCCTCAGCCGTCTCTTTTCCAGGTTAAAGAGCCCTAACCTTTTTAGCCTTTCTTCATAGGAGTATCCTTCCATCCCCTTTACCATTTTGGTGGATCTTCTCTGTACCTTTTCTAAAATCGCTATATCCTTTTTAAGATATGATGACCAGAATTGCACACAATATTCAAGGTGCGGTCTCACCAAGGAACGATATAGAGGCATTATAATATCTTTTGTTTTATTTTCCATTCCTTTCCTTATCATACCTAGCATTCTATTTGCTCTCTTGGCCGCTGCTGCACACTGGGCCGAGGGTTTTAACATGGTATCCACAATGACACCTAAATCTTTTTCCTGGGTGGTGGTTCCTAATGTGGAACCTTGCATCGTGTAACCATAGTTTGGGTTGTTCTTCCCTAGGTGCATAACCTTGCACTTGTCCACATTAAATTTCATCTGCCATTTTGATGCCCAGTCTTCCAATTTATCAAGATCCTCTTGCAATTTTTCACAATCCTCTTGGGTTTTAACAACTTTAAATAGTTTTGTGTCATCTGCAAATTTGATAACCTCACTCGTTACTCCACTTTCCAGGTCATTTATGAATATGTCAAAAAGCAGCGGACCCAGCACAGATCCCTGGGGTACACCACTATTCACCTTTCTCCATTGGGAAAATTGGCCATTTAGCCCTACCCAAGATCTTCCTTGTCTAAAGCCATGTTGGCTGTCTCCCATTAGGTTGTGACTATCTACATGCTGAGTAATTTTATTCTTTATGATGGTTTCTACCATTTTTCCCGGTACTGACGTCAGGCTCACCGGTCTGTAGTTTCCCGGATCACCCCTGCAAACCCTTTTTAAAAACTGGTGTTACATTGGTGATCCTCCAATCTTCAGGTATTAGAGATGATTTTAATGATAGTTCACAGATTACTGATAGCAGGTCTGCAATCTCATATTTCAGTTCTTTCAACACCCTTGGATGTATACCATCCGGCCCAGGTGATTTGCTACTCTTCAGTTTATCTAATAGTTGTAAGACATCTTCCCGATGTATCGATATTTCCTTCAATTCTTCCGCACCTTTAAATACCACTTCAGTCATGGGTAACATCCCTACATCTTCCTCAGTAAAGACCGAAGCAAAGAATTCATTCAGTCTCTCCGCTATCGCCTTGTCGCCTCTTAGTGCTCCTTTAACCCCTTTATCATCTAATGGACCAACTGACTCTCTCACAGGTTTTTTTGCTACGAATGTACTTGAAAAGGTCTTTATTTCGCGTTTTTGCTTCCGCAGCAAGCTTCTTCTTAAATTCTCTCTTTGCCTTCCTTATCAATGCCTTGCATTTGACTTGCCAGTGCTTGTGCTGTTTCCAGGTTTCCAGCTCTATCATTACGATATAGTTTGTACCCAGGTATCACAGTGTCCCACTGGTTGTCCTCCTTCCACCATATCTCTGATATTCCAATCATATCTAACCTTTCATTTAGTGCTATATATTCTAACTCTCCCATCTTATTCTTTAGACTTCTAGCATTTGCATACAAGCATTTTAGGGAATGTATTTTATTCATGCTAATTTGGCTATTGTTAGACATGGGTAAATTGGGATCTTTAAGCTCTGCCTGCTCCATACTTGAGGGCATTTGGGCTAGTTTCCTCTTTTGTGGAACCTCTCTGCTTTTGGTAGTATCCTTCAAGGATACATTCTTCCGAACCATCCGCTCTTGGGCGACTGTCGGCTTTCCCCTAATATCTAGTTTATCTTATCTAATAGTTGTAATACATCTTCCCGATGTATCGATATTTCCTTCAATTCTTCCGCACCTTTAAATACCACTTCAGTCATGGGTAACATCCCTACATCTTCCTCAGTAAAGATTGAAGCAAAGAATTCATTCAGTCTCTCTGCTATCGCATTGTCGCCTCTTAGTGCTCCTTTAACCCCTTTATCATCTAATGGACCAACTGACTCTCTCACAGGTTTTCTTGCTACGAATGTACTTGAAAAGGTCTTTATTTCACGTTTTTGCTTCCGCAGCAAGCTTCTTCTTAAATTCTCTCTTTGCCTTCCTTATCAGTGCCTTGCATTTGACTTGCCAGTGCTTGTGCTGTTTCCAGGTTTCCAGCTCTATCATTACGATATAGTTTGTACCCAGGTATCACAGTGTCCCACTGATTGTCCTCCTTCCACCATGTCTCTGATATTCCAATCATATCTAACCTTTCATTTAGTGCTATATATTCTAACTCTCCCATCTTATTCTTTAGACTTCTAGCATTTGCATACAAGCATTTTAGGGAATGTATTTTATTCATGCTAATTTGGCTATTGTTAGACATGGGTAAATTGGGATCTTTAAGCTCTGTCTGCTCCATACTTGAGGGCATTTGGGCTACTTTACTCTTTTGTGGAACCTCTCTGCTTTTGGTAGTATCCTTCAAGGATACATTCTTCCGAACCATCCGCTCTTGGGCGACTGTCGGCTTTCCCCTAATATCTAGTTTATCTTATCTAATAGTTGTAATACATCTTTCTGATGTATCGATATTTCCTTCAATTCTTCCGCACCTTTAAATACCACTTCAGTCATGGGTAACATCCCTACATCTTCCTCAGTAAAGATTGAAGCAAAGAATTCATTCAGTCTCTCTGCTATCGCATTGTCGCCTCTTAGTGCTCCTTTAACCCCTTTATCATCTAATGGACCAACTGACTCTCTCACAGGTTTTTTGCTACGAATGTACTTGAAAAGGTCTTTACTTCGCGTTTTTGCTTCCGCAGCAAGCGTCTTCTCAAATTCTCCCTTTGCCTGCCTTATCAATGCCTTGCATTTGACTTGCCAGTGCTTGTGCTGTTTCCAGGTTTCGTCGCTTGGCTCTTTTTTCCATTTCCTGAAAGATGCTTTTTTGGCAACAACAGCCTCTCTGACCTCACCTTTAAACCATGCTGGCAGTTTTTTGGACTTCCTTCCACTTTTCTTAAAGCGTGGAATACAGCTGGCCTGGGCTTCCAAGATAGTATTTTTCAACAACAGCCAAGCCTGATGTACGTCTTTAACCTTTGCAACTGCTCCTTTTAGTTTTTTCTTAACTGTTTTCCTCATTTTATCATAGTCTCCCTTTCGAAAGTTAAACGGTAGTACTGTGGATTTCCTTACTATCCCTCTTCCACTAATTAAATCAAAGGCAATCATGCTATGATCACTATTGCCAAGTAGCCCCAACAACCTTATCTCTTGCACTAGATCTGGTGTTCCACTAAGGATTAGGTCTAATATGGCTTCCCCTCTGGTTGGTTCATGAACCAGCTGCTCCAAGAAGCAGTCATTTATTTCATCTAGGAACTTTATCTCCCTAGCATGTCCTGACCTGACACTGACCCAGTTGATACCGGGGTAGTTGAAATCACCCATTATTATTACTGTGCTGTAACTTTTGTTAGCTTCCTTGATTTCTTTGAGCATTTCATCATCCATTTGGTCATTCTGGCCAGGCGCTCGATAGTACCACCCCCACTGCCATTGCCTTCCCCCTTTTACATGGAATTTCAATCCATATAGATTCTACAGCAGATTTTGTTTCCTGCAAAACTTTAATCCTTTCTGACTCAATGCCCTCTCTAACATAGAGAGCAACCCCTCCACCAAGTTGATCAGCTCTATCATTACGATATAGTTTGTACCCAGGTATCACAGTGTCCCACTGGTTGTCCTCCTTCAACCATGTCTCTGATATTCCAATCATATCTAACCTTTCATTTAGTGCTATATATTCTAACTCTCCCATCTTATTTTTTAGACTTCTAGCATTTGCATACAAGCATTTTAGAAAATGTATTTTATTCATATTAATTTGGCTATTGTTAGACATGGGTAATTTGGGATCTTTAAGCTCTGTCTGCTCCATACTTGAGGGCATTTGGGCTACCTTACTCTTTTGTGGAACCTCTCTGCTTTTGGTAGTATCCTTCAAAGATACATTCTTCCGAACCATCTGCTCTTGGGTGACTGTCGGCTTTCCCCTAATATCTAGTTTAAAAGCTGCTCTATCTCCTTTTTAAAGGTTAATGCCAGCTGCCTGGTTCCATCCCGGTTAAGGTGAAGCACATCCCTTCGGAAGAGCCCCTCCTTTCCCCAGAATGTTCCCCAGTTCCTAACAAATCCAAAACCCTCATCTCTGCACCATTGTCTCATCCACGCATTGAGACTCCGGAGCTCTGCCTGCCTTTTGGGTCCTGCGCGTGGAACAGGAAGCATTTCGGAGAATGCTACCCTGGAAGTTCTGGATTTCAACTTCCTACCTAAAAGCCTAAATTTAGCCTCCAGAACCTCCCTACCACATTTTCCTATGTCATTGGTACCGACATGTACCAAGACAGCAGACTCCTCCCCAGCACTATCTAAGACCTTATCTAGGTGGCGCGTGAGGTCCGCTACCTTCGCACCAGGCAGGCATGTTACCAGGCAATCCTCACATCCACCAGCCACCCAGCTATCTACATGCCTAATGATCTATGGGTACCAGTCTGTCAACAATGAGCCACCTGACTGAAGACCGAACACAATTTAGGACAACTATCCAGAGGGTCGCCATGAGTCGACATTGACTCAACGGCACTTAACAAGAACAACAAAGCTGCGATGCAGATGCCATATATGGGAATTACACTAACATATCACTGTGATCGGCTAAGAGCCAAACTTGAACTTTGCGATGTACAGTATGGAAGCTTAGAGGGGAGGGGGGTGAATGGTGAAAGAAGATACGACAGCAGAAGGGATTGGTGACAGTCATGATGACATGGGGAAAGTCTGCCTACTATATAAGCTCCTGCATAGGAATGCTCAGCTATATATGTAGTGGGCAGTTGGCTGACACTGCTAATCTCATCTACGGCCACAGTCTATTTTATTTCTGTGTTCTTTGTAATAAAGTGAAGCTGCTATTTCTGGGATCTGGTTTCTTGCCTCCAAAATTCTAAATTTCTACACTACAATGGGCAGAACTGACTTCTTACTTTTTGATTTATGTTTGCCATGGAAAGACATGCCCAACAAGTAGCACAGAAAGTTTCAAACGTGCACAAGATGCTCTGCTGCTCCTCAGTGCTCACGGGTTGTGTGTTCAAAGGAGCCCTTAGGGCAGGGCCGGCCCGTCCATTGAGCAAGAATGTTTTTTGCACAGGGCCCCGCGTTTCAGGGGGCCCCGCGCAAAGAACATTCTGCTTTTTTTTAAAATGAAATAATAAAAAAAAAAAAAAACGGCCGCTGCCGCTGCAGCAGCATGGAGTGTCCCGCGGGGCCCCTCTGCCCGGCTGAACTCTCCCGGCGCGGCTGAGCCCCTCTGCTCCGGCTTGCAGATACGCGAAGGGAGAGTGTCTCCCTCGCGTCTCTATTAAGCCCGCAGCGGCAGATGGGAAATTTCCCATCAGCCCCTGCTTCCCATCAGCCCCTGCGGGCTTAACAGAGACGCGAGGGAGACACTCTCCCTTCGCGTATCTGCAAGCCGGAGCAGAGGGGCTCAGCCACGCCGGGAGAGTTCAGCCGGGCAGAGGGTGCCCCGCGGGACACTGCATGCTGCCGCGGCGGCAGCCGCCAGCTTTTTTTTAAATTTTAATTTCCATGAGCCGATGGGGGGGGGGGGGGTTAGGACTGGCAATAGGCTGTGGGGTGATGGGGGGGTAGGACTGGTAATGGGCTATGGGGGGTTAAGACTGGTAATGGGCTGTGGGCTGAAGGGGGGTTAGGACTGGTAATGGGCTGGGGGGGGTTAAGACTGGCAATGGGCTGTGGGCTGATGTGGGCTGTCTGGAAATGGGGTGATGGGGGGTTAGGACTGGTAATGGGCTATGGGGGGGGAGGTTAAGACTGGCAATGGGCTGTGGGCTGATGGGGGCTGTCTGGAAATGGGGTGAAGGGGGGTTAGGACTGGTAATGGGCTATGGGGGGGTTAAGACTGGCAATGGGCTGTGGGCTGATGGGGCTGTATGGAAATGGGGTGATGGGGGATTAGGACTGGTAATGGGCTATGGGGGGGGTTAAGACTGGCAATGGGCTGTGGGCTGATGGGGGCTGTCTGGAAATGGGGTGATGGGGGGTTAGGACTGGTAATGGGCTATGGGGGGGTTAAGACTGGTAATGGGCTGATGGGGGGGTTAGGACTGATAATGGGCTATGGGGGGTTAATACTGGTAATGGTCTGTGTGCTGATGGGGGGGGTTAGGACTGGTAATGGGCTATGGGGGGGGTTAAGACTGGCAATGGGCTGTGGACTGATGGGGACTGTCTGGAAATGGGGTGATGGGGGGTTAGGACTGGAAATGGGCTATGGGGGGGGTTAAGGCTGGTAATGGGCTGTGGGCTGATGGGGGGGTTAGGACTGGTAATGGGCTATGGGGGGGTTAAGACTGGTAATGGGCTGTGGCCTGATGGGGGGGTTAGGACTGGTAATGGGCTATGGGGGGTTAAGACTGGCAATGGGCTGTGGGCTGATGGGGCTGTCTGGAAATGGGGTGATGGGGGTTAGGACTGGTAATGGGCTATGGGGGGGTTAGGACTGATAATGGGCTATGGGGGGGCTAGGACAGGAAATGGGCTGATGGGGAGGGGTTAGGACTTGAGGTGGGCTGATGTGGTTAGGACTGGTAATGGGCTGTGGGCTGATGGGGCTTTAGGACTGGCAATGGGCTATGGGGGGCTGACTGGAAATGGGCTGATGGGGTTAGGACTGGAAGTGGGTTGATGGGGGGTTAGGACTGGTAATGGGTTATGGGGGGCTTAAACTGAAAATGGGGTGATGGGGGTTAGGACTGGAAGTTGATTGATGGGGGGCTAGGACTGGTAATGGGTTGGGGGGTTGCTAGGACTGGAAATGGGCTGAGCGGAAGGGGAGGCTTGAACAGCAAATAGCTGATGGGGAGGGGGCTTGGAATGGAAATGGGCTGTGAGGGAAGGGAGCTAGGACTGAAAATGGGCTGATGGAGCAGCTAGGATAGGACTGGAAATGGGCTGTTGGGGGGAGCTAAGATTGGAAATGGGCTGTGGTGGGGGCTTGAATTGAAATGGACTCATGGAGGGGCTAGAACTGGAAGTAGGCTCATGGTGGGGCTTGGACTGGAATTGGGCTGAGTGGAGGGGAGCTAGGATTTGACATGGGCTGATGATGGGGCTAGGAAATGACTAGAAATGGGCTGATGGGGGGCTAGGATTGGAAATGAGCTGGTGAAGGGACTCAGACTGGAAATGGATGGGGGAGCTAGGACTGGAAATGGGCTGATGGGGGGCTAGGACTGGAAATGGGCTGATGCAGGGACTAGAAGGGAATGGATGCTGGGTGAGACTGGAACTAGAAGGGAGCTGATGTTGGGGGAGGATTAGAATGGGATGGGGTTGGGAGAGTAAAATTGAGAGGGGAAAAATATTTTGTGTGGGAGGGATGAAAAATCTATAATTGGCCGGGTATTGGGAGAGTAAGTGGGGATTGAGGATGGAGGGGTAAAATTTGTGAGGATGAAATAGGAATGAGGAAAGAGCAAAAGGAGAAAGATTAGTATGTTAAAGCAGATGTAGAGAGAGAGAATGGAAAAAAAAACTAGAAGAGAGAAGAAAGGACAAATGGACAGCAGATGATGGAGAGTTAGCAGAAAACATGAAGAAACCAGAAGAAAGTGTCTGGGCCAATTGCAACTGAAAAAAAATGCACAAAAGGTAGAAAGATATCTCTTTATTTTGAATTTATTAACTGGAATATGAAAGCTCTGGGAAATGTGCATCATTAACGTCTGCGCTTTGTTTGGTACAAGAGGAAATTAATTTATAGTTTTATTTCTACAGTGTTGTTGTACATTCCAAGTTTGGCTTTTGGGGTTCCCAGTTTAATTATTGCCTTCCTGTTTCTAAATTGTGATTCCTTGTTTGGTGATGGTCTATGTTCTGCATGTGTAACTGAGCTGAGGTATTCTGTTTATGTAATTCCTATTGACATTGCCACTTGTTCTCTTTCCCCAGTATTCTCTGAAATGTATTGGTTTAATATTTGCAGTGTTGCCTTTTGATAGGTAGGGTATGGTGCTTTGTGAGTCCTGGTAATGCTGTCAGGATACGGCGGGTTTGCTATGGGTTCCAGCTAAGTCTTTTTAAAGTTTTCATTATTACTTAATCAGGACTGTGTTGCTGGAAGATATGTGAAGCCTTTTGAGTAAGGTGCCTGATCTACAAAAAATTTCAATACAATTTTAAAGGGACATTTTTCAAGTTATACTGACGCCAGCAAGTGCTGTTTTTGTCAGTTTTAGGCTGAAGTAGGGCCTTATAAATTATTGATTAAAATGGAGGGTTCACCACGAGAGAGGATAGATTTCCTTTCAAGGTAAACGATCCGACAAAAATATTATTGAATTCAGTTTGTTGGGGTCAGGAAATCACTTGGTGGGGGTTTGTATGGTGATATTTGATAGAGGAACCAAGTTTGGATTGGATACATTGGGGTTGGTTTCTAAGGGTATATTTTGTAGGATGGGTTCTAAATGGGCAGCGTTTGTAGTAGTTCCTAATGTGCCTGGCGGTTGGCACTGGATTATAGTAATATAGAAATCTTTTAGTCTTTCTTTATCCATACACTCATTAAGAGACATGGTTACTAAAAGTTAGTGTATGGTAACATTATGCAAATATTTATGCAAATAAGGCCACTTATGCAAATGAGGCCCCGCACCGAGTCTCCTCACATGGCCCCGCACCCCCCTTGGGCCGCCCCTGCCTTAGGGTATACTCATGCGCTGTTAGGCCCTTTAAGGTCCACAGTGGAGTCTTCAGTGGAGGTGTCCACAGCATGCCTGCATGCAGGAGTGCTGTTAAGCTTCAGTCTGGCCCCTCCAAATGTGTCTCCGCAAAAACTGGCTTACAGAAGTACATATACAATATAAGCAACACATACTGTATAGTAGGAGTGGAGGAGTAGCCTAGTGGTTAGAACACTGACTTGGTAACCAAGCAATCAGGGTTCAATTCCCACTAGCACTCCTTGTGGCCTTCAGCAAGTCACTTAACCCTCCATTGCCTCAGAAGAAAGGCCTGACAATCTACTTCCAATGACACTGCCAAGAAAACCCAGGAACGTCTGGGTCACCAGGCGTCAGGACTGACTCAAAGGCACACATTGCATTTTTACTGCATAGTCCTTTGCATGCCATACTCATAAACTCATATGTATTTACCCCTATACCTCACAAACACAAACTCACACATACCACTCCATATATCCATCCTATAACCCCATGTATGTCCACAACTTTCTCACACATACGCACACACAGACACTGATACAAACCTGAAATTTAACACTGCACATTTATATGTGCGTTTCTGTGTATGCAGCCCTCTTTACTTTTGAAGTTTGAATTTTCACAGAAATGTTTTGTGATAACTGAACAAATTGGGATACTGCTTCAGTGTTGCTCTGGGCCAAGCGACTGGGCAAAGGGGTGCTTTTGGATAGGATTTCTTGCACCATTCTCCAAAATCTAACTACTTGCTATAACCACCATATCCCACACACCTACACACACCCAGCAAGGCACCTTCCAAACTGCTTTTCCCTCTTACCCCATACTTTCCATATTTGTTTACTGGAAATGGACAACTTGTCTCCTTTAAAATGATTGTTTATATCAAAGTTCTCCCTTTAGAAGGAAATGTAGTTGCCAAGGTAAATCGAGCAATAATACAGATAATGAAGATTCCTTGGAATGGAAGTCATACTGCAAGGCTCGTTGCTAGGCAGCATTTACTCAAAACGTACCCTGGCATGAATACAACTCAAACAAGAATAATTTGTGATTTAAGGTCATGTTAGCTATAGCACAAAAACAAGGGAGGTCAAATAATGCCATTCAAATGATAACCAATAGTTCTGCATTTTAAAACAGAAGTGTACCCCAAAAAATATACTATACAACAATCAGAACCTCTCTGTTTCCATGGCTTTCAAATCTAATGAAAGTAGAAATATTAAGATCAAAATGAGACAGCCGTTTTTATTATTATAATAGCTTTTATGGTATCAGTACTGATTCTTAGTTAAAATCCATGTCCTGTGGACATCTCACAGTTCCCCAACATTCAAAGTAGCTTTACAGAGCATGTATTCATTATAACATCACCAAAGGTTACATGTTAGTAGATGAAATGCTGCTGAAAAAAAAGACAATATCTTACTGGAGTGTCATTACACCCATGTGTTGTGTGCCATTGAGCCAATGCTGACTTCTGGCAACCCAGCCCCTGGGTTTTCATGATAAGGTTTGACTGGAGGCAGATCACCAGATCTTTCTTCACTGCAATAAGTCTACAGCATCTGGTGTTTCCAAGGTGATCTCCCATACAAGGGCTAACCAGGCCCAACCCTACTTAGCTTCTGAGATAAGGTGCATTCAGGTGGCAATACCATAATCATTTCACAAATATCAGTTAGCTAGTGGGATGAACAGTGGTGACACATGGTAGAATTTCTTTTATATTAATCTTTATTCACATGTAGTGCACATCATTGGTAAGATCATTATTACCTCTAGCATCTATCATCCTTTTAAAAGTTTCTGTTATAGCAACAAACAATAAAAGAAATAATCTTTGCTGAAAAGGAGTAGATCAACAAGTAGAGGGAGAAAGGAGTCAGCACATGTATGCCCTAAGAAAGGCAATATAGCAAGAAACGAAATAAATAACTTGCATTTTGAAATCCTTGAGCCTATTTTAAGATGCTGAGTTTGCATCTGCTTCTAGCCGAAGGACCTTCTGTCCCTGGATCTGAGGTGTTGATTGATTTTTTTTTTCCATTGGTGAAAGAATATGAGTTTCGTGAAGAACAACACATTTTATTACATCATGGATCCGTAAAGTTTTTTTTACTGCACTGGATGTTACCATATAGTGTTCTAAAACGTTTTAGCATTGGTCATACTGGGAACATAAGAACATAAGATATGCCATACTGGGTCAGACCAAGGTCTATCAAGCCCAGTATCCTGTTTCCAACAGTGATCAATCTAGGTCACAAGCAATGTTCCCTCTAATTTTCTGTAAGTTGTGTCCGCATAAAGTATCAGCTTTGTGCAGCTTTTGAAGGAAGGTTAAATTTTTGTGCGCCACATAATGACACTCGGAGTTATATACTTTAAAATTTGACTACACGTCAGAATACAGTATGTACACCACATTGATTTTAATCAAATTAAATGAAATAGATGATTACTAAATGAAGTGGGAAATTTCTAGTAATTACAATCATAACTTTTAAATTTTAAGATGTCTGTGTTGTTTTCTATCAGAATCAGAGCCGTAATTTTTGTGCGCTCTGTTGTAAAGTATGTGCACTCGCTCGGCGAGGTGTGTGCGTGCGCACATGCGCACAGCTTAGAGGGAACAGTGGTCACAGGTACCTAGCAGTTTCCCCAAAAGAACACAGGTTCCACAATGCTTGTATTAGGGCAAGCAGTGGATTTCCCAGGTTCCCTTTAATAATGGTTTATGGACTGTCCTCCAGGAACTTGTCCAAACCTTTTTTAAACCCAGCTACACTAGCAACTTTTACTTTTTATCCTCCGGTAACGAATTCCAGAGTTTGATTATGTGTTGAATGAAAAAATATTTTCTCTTGTTAGTCTTAAATGGGTTACCCTGTAGCTTCATTGTGTGTCCCCCCTAGTCTTTCTGCTTTTTGATGGCATAAACAACTGCTCTTTGTTAACCCATTCCACACCATTCATTAATTTATAGACCTCTATCATATCTCCCCTCAATCATCTCTTTTCCAGGTTGAAGAGATCTAACCTTTTAAGCCTTTTCTCATAGGGGTATCCTTCCATCTTCTTTACCATTTTGGTGTCTCTTTTTTTTATTTATTTTATTCTCTTATATACTGTGCTATTCTGCATCAGTGTGGTTTACATTGAACAAACTGAAATTACATTGAACAGGGCATTATAACTTGGAGATAACTATTTTACAGGGAACATGGGCTATGGAGGGTTAAGTGGCTTGCCCAAGACCACAAGGAGCACCTGTGGGACTAGAAACCCCAGTCCTTCCAGCCCAAGGTTGCTGTCCTCTAGTGGGATTTGAACCACTGACCTTTTGGCCTGAAGTACCTTGTCCCAACCACTAGGCCACTCCTCCACTCTTCTCTGTATCTTTATTAATTCCTCTATATGCTTTTTAAGATATGGTGACCAGCACTGCAAACAATATTCAAGGTGGAACGATAAAAGTATTTTTAATATCCTTGATTTTATTCTCCATTCCTTTCCTTATGATTCCTAGCATTCTATTTGCTTTCTTGGCCACTGCTGCACACTGGGCAGAGGGTTTCAACGTGTTATCCATGATGATGCCTAAATCTTTTTTTTTGGGTGATGGTTCCTAAATGGAACCTTGCATCCTGTAACCATAGTTTGGGTAGTTCTTTCCTAGGTGCATAACTTTGCACTTGTCCACATTAAATTTCATCTGCCATTTGAACATCCAATCTTCCAATTTATCAAGGTTCTCTTGCAATATTTTACAATCCTCTTGTGTTTAACAACTTTGAATAATTTTGTATCATCTGGGTTGTGTGCGTGTTGGAAAAGGGAAAGGGGAATAGTAATGATTACCAGCATGATCTGTCTCTCTCAGAGACTGGCATTGGTAGAGTAGTTCTTCAGTGATTTAGTTCATTTTTGGAGGATAGGAAACAACAAGTGATGATTGGCGATTGATGGTCAGTAGAATGGGAAATGAGTTGTGGTATGTCATAGAGGTTTGTGCCTTCTACCTCTCTCTTTAATATTTTTATGGCCCCATTTTGTGAGGAAATGGACTTTTTTGGATTTTGTACCAGTTTTGGAGATGACATCCAAATTATGATTCTAGTTAGGCCGTCTTGGAAGATGAATTTGGGATTGAAGGTTGTCGCCAGTTGGTTACATGAGAGGAAACTGAGGTTAAATATTGACAAGTCTGAAGTCTTATTGCTACTACTACTATTTAGCATTTGTATTGCACTGCTAGGCATATGCAGCACTGTACACATACATTTAAGAGATAGTCCCTGCTCTACATATCTGGCTTAGAATTGAGGTTCATGACTGTCATGATATGCACAGGAAGTTGGCATCAGGCATCAGAGAGCAACAGAACCAAACAATCTTGCAACATGAAACTTGAAGGTAGGTGCTACGGGGCAGTTTGTGGCTTTTACTACGTCTGTCAGCCCCAGAGAGCAATGAGCACTACAGGGTAGGGAGGTACACCATGGGGGGGGGGGGGGCACAAAGGAAAAGGTGCCTCATCTCCTTGCACCAGCCCTGATCGGGCCTCAGCAGGGGTAGAACAGAAACAGCCTCGCAGTGCTGGATGTTGAAGGTAAGCACTGCAGGGCTTCTTCTGACCATTGCCACCACTGCAGGTCCCAGAGAGGAATGTCAGTGGCAGCAATGGTGTGTCTGCAGACCATTGGTGCTCTCCATGTAGTTACTTATTACCCACACAGTTATATACTCATTTACAGACACGTATCCCACCCACTCACTTGGCAAACATGCTTTTGTACAATGCTTAGAGCACTTTTCAAGTTGTTCTGTCCATCAATAATAAAGCATGACCTTCATTTTCCTACTATTAAGTACTGCAGAAACATTGAACAATTGGAAATGTGCTCATTGTAACATCAGTAAAATAAATCTATCAATTTCTTCCTTATAGCTACTTCCCATGCCTTCCCTATTCTTTTTATCTCAGGTATAGTGATAAATTCCCTTCCATAGACAGAGATATTCTTGCTGCCAATATCTGGGAGGTTTCAGTAGATTCTTCGACCATAAATTCAGCAAAGCATCTTGGGCCTACGTGATTCATTTTGAGTTGCATATTGTTGATACTACCTTTTATAGTTTGCCAACATTTTGTACTTTTGGAAACCCCATTATTTGTGAAGAAATGATCCAACCTCTCTACATTCCTTATAGCATTTGTCTGATATATCTGCATTTAGAAGATGGAGTTTATTGGGTGGAAAGTGGGATTTATGCTCTATAAATTAATTTATAGGCAGATTGTTGAAACAAAAGAAACCTTGGCAAATAATTCCCTTACACAATCCAGTTCCTTTGAATGTTTAACTCCTCTACGAGAGGTTGGCAACTCTCGAAAAATATGTACTAACAGTGTACCAGATTTTTACGAACTTGTGTTACCAATGCACCTTTTATAGTACATAACAAAAAAGGAAAAAAAAGAACATACAGTATTACCATTTTCTTAAAAGCCTTAGACTCCTGCCTTTTCATTCCTGTTTTGTATCTGCTAAATTCTGCTGTTTTCAATCACTTGGAGTCCCTTTTCCCTCTTCATCTTCTCCACTGTAAAGAAATTCCCTTATGATTTCTAAGCTCAGTTGCTGCACTTAACTCTTTATTAGTCCCTCTTGCATACATCAGCCCTCATGTTTCAATCACCCCATTATTTGTTATATTTCAAGAACTCATAAGGGCATAAGAACTGCCATGCTGGGTCAGAACAAAGGTTTATCAAGCCTAATATCCTGTTTCCAACATCGGTCAATCAAGTTGACAAGTACCTGGCTAGATTCCATGCTACCTACCCTCAGGGATAACAGTTGCTTTCCCCAGGTCTCCCTTAATAGCAGTCTATTGACTTTTTCTCCAGGAACCTGTCCAGACCTTTTTTAAACTTAGCTATACGACCTGCTTTTAACCACATCCTCCAACAATGGTTTCCAAAGCATAACTATGTATTGATGAAAAGAAATATGTTTTCCTATTTGTTTTAAATGTACAACTTAGTAACTTCAAGGCATTAACCCTAGTCTTTGTACTTTTTATAACAGTAAATATGGAGTGATACAAAGGCATTATGAAATTCTTTGTTGTATTCTCTATTCCTTTCCTAATAATTCCTAACATTGTTTGCTTTTTGGACCACCACCACAAGCTGAGTAGAAGATTTCAATGCATTCTCCACCATGGCACTTAGATCTTTTTCCTGAATGATGACACCTAATGTGGATCCTAGCATTATGTAGCTCTAAATTGGATTATTCTTCACTATGTGCATCATTTGCTCTTATATGCATTAAATTTCATCTGCCATTTGGATGCCCAGTTGCTCAGCCAGGCAAGGATCTCCCGTAATTTCTCATAATGTGCATACAATTTAATTGCTTTGAATAATTTGATATAATTTGCAAATATGGTGACCTCACTCATTGTTCCCATTTCCAGATCATATAGAAATATGTTAAAAAGCACCAGTCCCAGTACATACCCCTGGAATACTTCATTTTTAGCCTTACTGCATTGAGAAAATTGACCATTTAATCCTACTCTCCGTTTTCTACCGTTTGATGAGTTCCCAATCCACACAGGACCTTTCCTCCTATCACGTGGCTTTTTAAATTTCCTCAGGTCTTTCATGTGGTACTTTGTCAAATGCTTTCTAAAAATCCAGCTACATTATGGGTGTTATTTTAGATGCATATCCACTGATAAATAGATTGGCAACATGTGCAAATAGCAATAATAGATATCTGCTATCAACTCGTGGAGATCCATGCTATGCACAGATATTAAGGGGCATGGTTTAGATGGGCCCAAAATATCGATGTGCATTCTCCATTTTACAAGGGGAATACATGTGGATATCAAAACGTTTCAGTGTCAGCTTTTATTCCATTGCCAAGGCATGCAGAAGTGGCAGCTTAAAGGGGTAGGTGCAAAGGCTGCTGAAAACCCCTCCAATGACATCACTGTCTGCAGCACCACCCTCTCTAAACCTCCCATGTCAGTTCTGCATCACCTAGGACCCCCCCCCCAAAGCAGTCCAGTATTCCTGAACCCCCCAAACCCATTGAAGCAGTCCAGTACACTCATTGACTCTCCCCCCCCTCCCCCCCCCCCCCGCCAACCAGGCCAGATCTCTCTATACCTAATCTAAGCCCCCGCCCTACCTTGAGCTTTCCCTGATGATCTCGGAGAAGCATGAGAGATTTCCATTCACTCCTGCCAGGGACGGCCCGAGAGTGATGCTGTGCCATGTGACAGACTCACTGCAAGGCCTCATTTGCATAAGTATTTGCATTACAACAACAACTGGACTTATTTGGACAGTGCAAAGACCTTTTTTTTAAATTTCTAATTTAACAAACAATACATCAAGAAATGCACTTATACTTGAAAGAAAGGAGTAGCACAGGCAGAAATTTTCCAAAAATAGAATAGTTTCTCCAGCTTTGTCTGTCTTGCCGAGCTGTCCCAAATAAAGAAGACACTCTGGGGTCTATTCTATCCCATGAATAGTGGGGATGAACGTCCCGTTGGGATGTCCATCCCTGCTATTCACCCCCCTGCCGGCCCCGGCAAAAGCCTCCCCGTACAAACAAGGCGTTTGTACGGGGAGGCTTAGACAGGGGTGGGAGGGGGCATTCCAGAGGTGGAGCGAGGGCGGGGCATGGGTAGTCTGCGACCCCAGACATACAGGGTCGATTCTGAGGTCAGCCCTGTATGTCTGGGGCTGTGAACTTAGACGGGAGACTTATTCCACCACAGAGGTGATATAAGTTCCCCTGGACGTTAGGGGATTCTGTCACTGGACAGGTAACAGAAGTTGGGGGGGGGGGAGGAAGTTCCCCGCAGCCGGACCCTGGCGACAGGATGCCATGGCACTGTGGCTCCATTCAGGAGGACTGAGGTATCCAGGCAAGTGGCTGTGCATGTAGGCCGATTGGAATCGGTGCCCAGCCTGCACATATAGGCCCTAGACCTGCTTCTGATCTCGCAGGCACATGTAGTCCCTGCTGGATCAGAATTGGGTCTACCTCTGGGCGTCCCGATTCGATCGGACCACGGGGGCCCTGTAACGATTGTACCTGAGCAGAAAAATTTTCCACTGTAGCTTTAGTACTTGAACCGGCTTGCTTTTACACTCCAGTTCTTATCTGTAGCTCTTGAGTAGTCTTCTCGACAATACATGACTGGATACCGATTTCTCCAGTGCTAAAACCTTTTTAATAATAAAGAGAGAAGCTATAAAATGAGAAATGCCCATTCTAGCAGCATCAAGAACACAAAACTGCAAATATTAAAGACTATCTATATTCTAGTACCCCCCCTCCCCACTATCCTACTGTTGACTCTACACAGGAAACAAAATGAAAAAGTGAGAATCACAGCAAAGGACGTATAGAGCAAATCTACCATTCCATAACAGCACTAACTTCCAAAACTCCCACAACAAGGAGCTTTCCTAAGATCAGGGCAGCAGCATCAATATTTCTGCGAGCCCTAGAAAATCCATGCACCTACCAGGAATTCTGAACAAGCCAGATTACTATAGATCCTTATACAGAAACCCATTGCTAACAGAATACCTGGCCTCAGTCACACATTTACTGTAGAACACAGATAGATCTCACCAAGTATAGAATAAAGGACTGCCAACTAAAAACAGAAATATGTAGAAAAAAATGAGACTGAAACCCCAATAAGCCAGGCACTTCAACTCCAGAGAAACAGAAAGATACATATAAAGACAGCACATTAATTAAAAAAATGACATGTTCCAAACACTACACTAATAATAAAGGGCCCGATATTCTTCTGGGTTGGTTATGCGCTACCACAGTGCATGGCTGCCACCGCCGATCTTTAACCCTGGATATTCAATGCCAGGGTCATACTGTAGGTGGCCTCGGCATTGAATATCCGAGGTCACTGCACAGCCCACAAGTTCGTAGAAGCAACCAAGCAGCGGAGATATTCAGCCACTGCCTGGTTAGCTCCCATGGGTAAAGATAGGCCAGCTTTTGTGGCGGCTAACTAGGCAGTGGTGCAATATCGCTGCTGCCTGGTTAGCAGTTGGTGCTGCCTCAGAACGCCCACGACATGCCCTGATCCTAAGCGGTTAGCATCAGGCATGTAGCGGCACTAATTGGAGATATTCAGCAGCACTAACCGTGTTAGTGTCACTGAATATCCCTCTAAGAGGCATTTACACAGTTTACAAGTCTGTAAACCATGTAAATGTCTTTAAATATACGGCCCAATTTTTTTTTCCTTTGTTGTCTAAGACATTTTATATTTCTGATTGAACTGGTTCCAAACTCTTTTCCATATTCCTTGTGTCTATCTTCTCAACTCCTTTCCATTTCTTCTCTCTCCTCCTGTCTTCTTTTCTCCCTTCTCTACATGTCTGAAGTTCTTTCCTTTTTATCTCTTTTTTTCCCCATTTCTTTCTCCTCTGCCTCTCTATCAACTCATTTCCAGATCTTACTTCTCACTCTCCTTGTCTTTCACTCTCCATTCTATACTCACACTTTTTCTTTTACCTCTCACCTATCTACCAGCTTTCTAACTCCCATTCTTACCCCCTCTCTAGTGCCCCCATTGCCCTTTGCTGTCTTCCGCCTTCCCCTGCTTCCTATACCCTCTCTGCCTTTCATACACTCCCTAGCTTCCTATTTCTATCCTCTATTCTCACTCCCTTAACCTTCATCTGCCATCCTCTACCTCTGATCCCATCATCCACTCTAGCCCTTTCTGTATCATGCATCCCTCCCTCCCTGGTCCCCAGCATATTCTTGAGACTCTCACACCCTACTCAACCTCCTATTACCCTCTTTCACCATCTCCCCAGCCACATTTCTGCTCTCTCCCTCCTCCTTCAGAGATCCATCCCTTTTCACATCTCTCAAACTCTCTCTAGTTCTCCAACATCATTCACATCTGGTATCTGGTTTCAATCTTCCTCAACCTTTCTTCCCTTTTCTCTTACCTCCATCCCACACCCTCCCTCATATCCATCAATTAGTAGATACTATCCTCTCTAAATTCCTACTCAATTGCTTGAAACCCCATCTCTGGTTCCTTGCCCTGTCTCCCACACTGTCAACATTCCCAGGCTTTCACCCAATCTAATTGTGAGCTTTCTTCTACAATTATCAAATTCTTCCCTTGTTTTCCACCTCCCTCAAGTCCCTAATCTTCATTCTTCTCTTGCTCCCCCATTCTTTATTTCCAGAGTCTTGTAGTGATGATCCCATTCTTTCTCTACTTTCACCCAGCCTAAGAACCCCCTCCCCAAGCCAATGCTTTTGCCACCTCAAATCTCTATGATTTTCTCCCTCTGCCCCATTCCAGTCCTAGTACCAGTGTCAGCCCCTTTGCATTTCCAACCACCCAGTATCAGCTCCCCTCCAGTACCAGTCCCCCCACACTGTTTAGCTCTCTTTCAGTCTTAGTACCATCCCCAGTGTCAGCTCCCTTCAATCCCCCGACCTGTCTAGCCACTTTCCAGTCCCAGTACATCCCCAGTGTGAGCTCCTAGAAGTCCCAGTCTTCCCTACACTGTCCTGCCCCCTTTGAGTCCCAGTACCAACCCCAGTGTCAGTTCCCTTGAGTTCCAGTCCCCCCCAATTGTCTTAGCCCCCTTCTAGTCTCAATACCATCCCCAGTACCAGCTCCCATCAGTCCCAGTCCACCCCCCTACTGTTTAGCCCCCTTCCAGTCCAAGTACCATCACCAAAGTCATCTCCCCTCCATTTCAGCCCCCCCCCATGTCTTAGCCCCTCAGTTTCAGCCCCCCCCCCATGTGTTAGCCCCCTTCTATTTGCAATACCATCCCAAGTGGCAGCTCCCATCAGTCTAAAAGTGGTAGCAAGCATTTCCTGTTTCTCACATTTAACAGGAAATGCTCTCTACTGCATTTAGAAATGCTGCGGTCTGGTGGCTTTTAAGACAGCCCAGACACAGGAGGAAAAAAATGTTCCCATGGCTCTTTAATCAGCAGCATGGGAAAATGGAGGCACAGACCCTACATTGGTGCAGCATGAGGTTGGACTGCGGCCTTCTGTTGAGCAGGGCCCTATACCAACATACTCTCACAAGTTTTTTTAGATAAGATACAGTAAACTCAGATGAGTTTGGATTTTCAGAATTCCCCCTTTGCTCAGTCTGATGAGAAGTTGGGTATGATTTTATCATTGAAGGACGATTCTTTTAATTCTCAGCAGAGGACTTTTTCCTCTTTTACTTCTGTTTCTATTGAGGATGTTAAGGAAGTTTTTAACTTCTCTTCATCCTACATATATACGAGTTGATCCCTGTCCTACAAAGTTTTTTTCACAGTTGACTGTATCTACTCTTACTACATTGATATCCCTGATTAATGAATCTTTGAATCAGGAGATAGTTCCAGATAGATGGAAGGAAGCTGTTCTTAAACCTTTGTTGAAAAAAATCTAATTTAAATCAGAACCAGCTGGAACATTTTAGGCCTGTGTCAAATTTTCCCTATTTCTCCAAAGTGCTAGAAAAGATTGTCGTGAATCAGTTATCTGATTTTGTTTCCAGCAATAATTTGTTGTCAACTTACCAGTCAGGTTTTAGAGGAAATCATAGTACTGAATTAGTCAAACTTGATATTTTGGATGACTGTTATGTTGTAGACCATGGTCAGGAAACTATTTTAGTCCATTTGGACCTAAGTGCAGCATTTGATACTATTGACCATCATATTCTGCTGCAGAGACTATCTAATATGGGAGTTACAGATCTGGTAATTACTTGGTTTAAGTCATTCCTGATTGATAGGTGCCAATATGTGGCAGTGGGAAACATGATCTCTAATCCCAGGCCATTGAAATATGGTGTTCCACAAGGGGCCTTGTTATTATCCCTTCTTTTTAACATCTACATCAAGCCTGTAATTGATATGATTTCCACCCAACGGGTCTGGGTACATTCTTATGCTGATGATATTCAGCTGTATGTCCCCTTGGATGTAAATTGAACCTCTGGACTTAACGGATTGGTATACAGTTTGGATTTGGTTAAACAGTGGATGGTACAGAATAAGTTGCAGATTAATCCTTCAAAAACTGAGATATTGTGGATTAATCGTAATAGCTCCTCTCCTACCCCAAAACCTTTATGGCAGGGAGTACAACTTCAAATCAAGAGTCAGGTTTGCAGTCTTACATACGTAAGAAAAGTAAATAAAAACAAGAGAAAAAGGAAACCTATTTGGTTCTCCAAAGAAGTAGCTGCACAAATAAAGGCAAAAAAATACAGCTTTCATAAACTTCAGAAGCTCGCAAACAGAGGAACACAGAAAAGAATACAAGATCAAACTAAAAGAGACAAAAAGAGAAATGAGGATAGCAAAATCAAAGGCAGAAGAAAAGATGGCTAAAGATGTGAAGTGTGGTGACAAGACTTTTTTCAGGCATATTCGGGAGAGGAGGAAAATCAGAGGTGGAATTGCAGGACTCAAAAGTGCTGGGAACGGATTTGTGGAAAGTGACATTGAAAAAGCGTCAATGCTAAACAACTACTTTTGCTCTTTCACTAGAGAAAATCCTGGAGAAGGACCACTGTGATTGACAAATATACAAATGGGAATGGAATAGATACCACACCATTCACAAAAGATGATGTGCTAGAAAAGCTTGCAAAATTGAAAGTGGACAAGTCTATGGGACCAGATGGGATACACCCCAGGATACTAAAAGAGCTCAGAGAGGTTCTTGCAAGGCCTTTAAAGGATGTTTTTAATAGATCCTTGGAGACAGGAGAAGTTCCACAGGACTGGAGAAGGGCTGATGTGGTATCTCTCCACAAAAGTGGTAATAGGGAAGAAGTGACAAACTACAGGCCAGTAAGCCTTACCTCAGTAGTGGGAAAAGTAACGGAGGTTCTCCTGAAAGAGCAAATAGGGGACTTCCTCAAAACCAACAGGTTGCATGATCTGAGGCAACAGTTTTACTAAAGGACGATCTTGCCAAACAAATTTGATTGAGTTATTTGACTGGGTGAACAGAGAACTAGAACAAGGGCATGTGAAGGATATGATCTACCTAGATTTCAGCAAAGCCTTTGATGTTGTTCCTCATAGGCTTCTTTCTCAAAACCTCAGAATACAACATAAGAAAACGGAAGTACTCTTCATTACGAGGAATCCCAACTTTACCCCACCACAATATCTTAAAGTAAAAGAAGCTGAGCTGCAATCTAAACCCTCAATACGTTACCTGGGAGTCACTTTAGATCAATGCCTGGATATGAAGGCCCACATAAGAAACATAGTCAGATCAGTTTACTACAAGATCCGCTCACTTAGGCATCTACGTTCCTTGCTGGAACCAACTGATTTCCGGACAATTTTCCAGGCGTTAGTCATACCTCATTTTGACTATGCCAATGCCATATTACAAGGTCTTCCCCAATCTACATTAAACCCGCTACAGCTAGCAATGAATGCAGCAGCAAGAGGCCTCCATGGAGCATCCAGGAGCGACCACGTGACGCCCCTGCTGATACAGTTGCATTGACTACCCATTCAGGCTAGAATAGTTTTCAAGACCTTGATAATCACTTTTAAAGCTGTTAACAACCTCTCATCTGCATCCTTAACCTCCCTCATCCATATCACATCCCCAAATAGAGCACAAAGATCCACGTCTATAAACTCCCTAAAAGTCCCGAAGGCACTAACTGTTTGTACTAAATCGACAGCCAACAGAGCCTTTAGTCTCAGTGCCCCAAAATGCTGGAATGCATTACCCCCTGATATCCGGGCTATTAAGAGCCTACCACAGTTTAGGAAAGCCCTCAAATGCCACCTCTTCAACAAGTACCTTATAGAGCCCAGCCCAACGACATCCCCTAGAGCCCAAGGACACCCAGCGATACCATTTCCAGACAAATTTATGGTATCTCAACAACACACCAAGTTTGACACTCAAACCCATAGTGGGGTTTATGTTTCTATGAAACCTCTGTGCTTATGATTCCATGTAGTAATTTTTGTAAATAGTTTACCCCTGTTATCCAAGTTTTTGTTCCCTGTTACCTGTAAACTCATACGTGTTAACTGTACTGAGCATTTTGTTCCATGTAAACCGTGCTGATGATGAATAGTGCGGTATATAAGAGACTGTAAATAAATAAATAAATAAATAGGAGGCTTATCAATAAACTCAACAGCTTGGGGATGGGTCCCAAGATGGTGAACTGGATCAGAAATTGGTTAACTGACAGATGACAGAAGGTGACGGTAAATGGAACTCACTCGGATGAAAGGAAGGTGATTAGTGGTGTGCCGCAGGGTTCGGTCTTGGGTCCGGTACTGTTCAATATATCTGTGAGTGATATTGCCGAAGGGCTGAATGGAAAAGTCTGTCCTTTTGCAGATGACACCATGATTTGCAACAGAGTGGACTCAACTGAGGGAGTGGGGAACATGAGGAAAGATCTACAAAAGCTGGAAGAATGGTCTAATGCTTGACAGTTAAGTTTACCTTTTTTTCCGGCAATGTTCCTGTATGGGAACATGACAAACGTTACCTATTTTTTATGTACACAATTTTCGAATACAAATATTCTTTGCAGCATGTGAACAAGTGGTGACGTCATATTTAATAGTGGTACAAACATTAAATGGTCTCAGTTGCACAACAGCTTTAATTTCACTTAAATTTTCACATTTTTTACAATTTGAGGGTAAGTCAAATTTAGCAGTTATAATTTTGAGATACTTGGTTTTTTTACATTTTGACACTGATCATTCTGTACGAGGCATGCCTGGTCATGTTGCAAAGGTGCACTCACATTTTATTTGACATGTGATGGGGGGTAAATTTTATGTATATGTCTCATGTTCCTATATAGGAACACTGCCAGGATTATCCAAAAGTCGACTAATAATTGCCAATGTGCATTGTTTTCAGATAATTCCTTCAGTTTTGATAAACAATGGATACAAGACGCTTCAATGGCACGAGATGTAGCAAAATTCATCAGGCAGTTACAGTCCAAGATGCTATGTCAACTGTGGAACGTTTAACACGTCCAACAACCATCGTTGTGTTGCCGCCGTCTGCAGGTGATTCTGCAGCTGACAGTGATGTCGAAGATTTTCCTGACAATTTGAACAATGATGACCCCTTTGAAACTGCTGGTGAACTGGAAGTGATAGCAGAGGAGACAGACGAAGATGAGAGTGTTAGTAGTGAAGATGAAAGCAGCCCTCCAGCCAAAAAGTGTAAGAATCTGAAGCAGAAACAGGCAATTCAGTAGAAAAAGTCAACAAATTTCACTAAGGTAATTTCATCGCTGGTGCCGTCATTTACCTGACAGTTTTCCTGTTCTGTTGTCACTGTCTCCGTTTTCCAGTCAGTCAGTTTCAAGTCACAGTGGATGAAATTTGTCGCTTTCTGGGAATCCTGCTGTTGTCTGGCTATCACGTCCTGCCACAGCAGTCAGACTACTGGAGCAGTCAGCAAGATCTAGGCGTGCCTATTGTCCATGAAGCCATGAGTAGCAAGAGGTATCAGACCATCAAAAAATACTTTCACTTGGCTGACAATGCTGAACTCAAAGCAGGCGACAAGACGGCTAAGGTTGCTCCACTTATTACTGCTGTCAACGCAAATTTGGTGCAGTTTGGGTTTTTCCACCATGAATTGAGTATTGACGAGTCTATGACTCCGTACTTTGGCCACCATAGCATGAAAATGTTTATAAGAGGAAAACCAATTTGATTTGGTTTTAAGTGGTGGTGTATGTGTGGCATCAACGGCTACCCTTACAACATTAAGCTGTACACCGGACGAGAAAGTTCTACGCATTCAATGGAACCTCTGGGTTCCAGGGTCATAAACCATATGGTTGATGTTATTGAAAAGCATTCAGATGTAATTTGTCACCACCTGTTCTTGGATAATTTTTTTACAAGTTACGCACTGATCAAGTCACTCACAGAGAGAAATGTTGCAGCTACAGGAACCATTTGGGAACTGAGAACTGGTGGAGCACACAAAGAACGTCGAAGTACAAAGGACATGAAGAAGAGTGGCCAACGAGGAGACTATGATTACCGATGTGATGGCTCAGTCTATGTAGCAAAGTAGCATGACAATTCTGTTGTCTGCATTGCCAGCAACAATCTCACACATGACCCACTTCAAAACACATGTCGCCGAGTGAAGGGTACATCAGATGTTGCTGTCTCTCAACCCTTTGTGGTGAAGCGCTATAATGAAGGAATGGGTGGAGTGGATCTCATGGACAGGCTCTTAGCAAGCTACAGGCCATCTGCACGTGGAAAGAAATGGTGGTGGCCACTATTCACAAATGTCCTCAACGTATCTGTCGTGGCTGCTTGGAAAATACACTGTCACCTTCATGGAAGTGACATGGATCATCTGACATTCAGACGTGACATCACCTTTTGTCTCTTGAAGGGCATTGCCATTCAGGAACATTCAATCAGATCAAATCACGAAGCCAACTTGCCAAAAGATGTCTGGCAGGCACAGGAGTTACTTCATGAATGCATCAGCTGCACGCAGGGACGCTGCCGCATGTGTTTGAAGAACACTAGGGTCATGTGCAGGGTCTGCAAGGTTCGGCTTCACTCCGATAAGGGCAAAACTTGCTTTGTGGACTACCACAAGTGACAGACATGCATACTGTAAATTAGTCACTAGTATCTGCTTGATTTATCTGTTATTTTTGCATTCTAGTAAGATGTTCTCTTGCATGGGTTGAATGTACAATTTCTTGGCAATGTTCCTGTATAGGAACATAGATAAAAAACTACAAAGACAAACTCTGAATCTATTGACACTATACTTACGTCTTGCCATCATTACATGTAGTAAGAAAAAGAACACTGTTAAGAAATTAATAGCGTTTTTGTGGTAGTACCAGGAAGAAGGTTTTAATGTGAAGAAGTGCAGTGTCATGCACTTGGGAAGCAGAAATCCAAGGGAATGGTATGCGATAATGAGCGAGAGATTGGTGTGCACGGACCAAGAGAAGGACCTCGTGTGATTGTTTCTGATGATCTCAAGGTGGTGAAACAGTGTTACACAATGGCGGCAAAAGCGAGAAGGATACTGGGTTGCATACAGAGAGGAAATACCAGCAGAAAGGAAGAGATACTAATGCCACTGTACAAGTCGCTGGTGAGGCCTCACTTGGAATATTGTGTTCAGTTTTGCATACCGTATCTCGCAAAGATATAAAGAGGCTGGAAGCTGTTCAGAGAAAGTATTAATGGACAAACAAACCTCTTCCAAAGACGAGGAAGCTGTAAAACTAGAGGGCATAACCTGAAGCTGCAAGGGGGTAAACTGAAAGGCAATGTCAGGAAATACTTTTCCCTGAAAGGGTGGTGGATGCTTGGAATGCCCTCCCAATGGAAGTGGTGGGGGCAAACACAGTGACAGAATTCAAAATGGCATGGGGCAGACACAGTGGATCCCTTTATAGCAACAGGATAAAATCAAAATAAGCATAACTATCTCTTATATCTGAACAAATAGGGGTGACCTACACGGAGCGGTGGGTACACTCCTAAACGAAGTCATGGGGAGGGGTGACCTGCACGGAGCGGCAAGTGCACCTACTCTTGCCGCCTTGCTGGGCAGACTAGATGGACCATACTGGTCTTTATCTGCCGTCATGTACTATGTTATGTTACTGTGTTATGAGCTTTCTCTTGATGGACTCGTCTCCCAACCGTTATGACCTGTTTCTATTACTTGTGACAATTATATAAGATCTGTCCGTTTTTATCGCAATCTGAGTTTTTAAAACTTGTATATACATTTATAACATCAAGGCTCAATTACTGTAACACTGTTTTATGGATTGACTGCAAAATCAAGAAAGTGACTACAATGGATACAGAATGCTTCTATGCAACTGATTTTTGATTTGAAATTTAGAGATCATGTTTCTCCTTATCTAAACTCACTTCATTGGGTACTGATTGAGAAGCGTATTTTTAAAATGCTCGTCTTAGCTTGTAAATATTTTTATGGTCAGCTTCCAGCCTATGTTGCAAATAAATTGTAGATGTATATCCCAGCCCGTACTCTGAAATCTCAATCAGATTGTTTGTTAGTGATTCCCTCTTGCAAACCTTTCCAGCTTGAATATGCATGTTGTAATGCTTATTCATGTCCTTTGCTACTACTATGAAATAGAATACCAAAAATTTACCATCCTATGGACAATTTGTTATGTTTTTGGAAGGCAATAAAAGCATACCTCTTTCCAGAGATATGATGGACATTGTAAGATCTTGTAAATTAAGTTATGTCCTATACTATCATTTTTATGAAAAGTAGATATTATGTGTTATGATGAGGTGTTGTCAGTCTGTGTTATGGTGGGGCCAGCGAAAGGGTGCCAGCCCCATAACCGGGCTGGCGGAAGGGTGAGCACCCCCAGCCCGAACAGGTGGATTGCTGACGGGAGGGGGAGCCGTGAGGGAATAAGGAGAAGGGGGTAGGAGCCACCCTTCCTCTTTTCAGACAGTGGCTCAAGCAAGACCCTCTCCCCTGGTGGCTTACCTCTTCCAGCAGCGTCTTTGACAGCAGCAGTGGCAGAAGCTGGAATTTGTCCTGGAGAGCCAAGGCTCGAGATGGATCTGGGTACAAGCCTGGCAGCTGCACCAGCAGAACCTGGAATCAGGGGTGAGTGCTGACAGGTGGCCCAGATTGGAGGGCAATACAAAAAATTGAACTCTGAAAACAAAATTAGAAAAAAGGAACCCTCATTTTTTTGTTTTTTTGTTGGAGCAAAACAAACCCAAGAGAAGGAAATATAACAACCACACTCTCGCTGTTGTCTCTCCTTTTTAATCATTAGAAAGGTAAAATATCACTTAGCTTGCAATAGAGATGAGGTTTCCCAGATTGGAGGGGCCATCGATGTGGGGAGGGAGGGGGTTACGGCTGCGACCCAGGTTTGGGATGTTGGGGGGAGAGGAATCGGCGAGGTGACCAGTCAGCCATCACAGGGCTGCAGCAGAGCTTAATGCAGTTGATAGCAGGCAGCAGCATGGGACGAGGCGTGGCACAGCTGGCAAGGAGTGATGCCAGGAGCTATGGTGTCTCCTCCGAGACCCCTCTTCCCTCACCAAAGGGAGCTTACCGGCAGTTCCACAAAGGGGTGATGGGAAGCTCATGGCAGATCAGAAGGTGGCAGAGTATGTTTGCATTCCGAGCGCATTTGACAGTCACGCACCCACAGCCCAGAAGGCAAAATTCTGGAAGGGCAAGTACGTGGATATTTTTTCCCTACTTATTAGGCAGAATGATGAACATTGCGAGTGTTCGAGCTGTCGCAACAAATGCAAGCTTACATTCAAGAAGGCTGACAGCATCCCGAGAAGGACTGCAAACTGGTGCACAGCTTGTCATGTTCTCGCCAATGTGATCAACAAAAAGCACCCAGAACAATGTTGTGGGCTCTTCAAATACCAGGACAGTATTTGCGAGGCCTATAGGATGTATGGCGGCACTGCTTGGCTGGAATACAATGAGAAATTCCAGTAGAACATAGCAAGTAATAAGGGGCTCAGCTGCGACAAGAAGGACATAGACCTCTGGATCTGGCTAGTGACCCAAGGACAATGGGGCACAAGAACATTCAGGGACTCATCGGGGGCAGAAAGGAGAAGAATGCAGGGCCACAGCAGAAGCCACTTCAGCAGGATAGCAGGCCTGGTTCTGGGGAGGGCAGCAGCGCCCCTTTTCCTCCCTCCCTCAGGCTGTTCAACAGGGGGGGTGGGGTCTGTAGATTTAACAATGCCTGCAAATACAGGCTGTTCAACAGGGGGGGTGGGGTCTGTAGATTTAACAATGCCTGCAAATACAGACACGCATGCGCAGTTTGTGGTGGAAGGATATCCACAATCTAGATGTGGGAAGAAGCAAGGGGGAGACCTTCAGCGCCTGTGGTGAGGCTAGTGAGCTGGGACTTGCCTCAACACCCATTAAACTGGAGGCATTGCAGAGGAACTTGGTGGAGTATGATAAGTGAAGGGCACAATGGTTGCACAGGGTTTCTGGATTCCTTATACTGGTCCACTAGGCCCACGGGCGGCTGGGAATCTGAAATCGGCAATTGAACACAAAGGGGTGGTACAGGAAAAATTGATAAAGAGAGGCGATTGGGCAGGCTCGCCGGCCCCTTTGAAAGCAGATCCATCACAGATCTGATAATTGTTGCCATTGGGCCTGGTCCTGAAGAGGGAACTGGGGGAGTACTGGCTGATTCACTACTTGTCATACCCTGACTGGGAATCGGTGAGTGATTATTTGGACACAGCGGTGTACTTGTTAAAGTACGCCTCAGTGGACTAGGCCCTGGAATTGCTACAGAGTCTGGGCCGGGGGGCATGGATGGTAAAAACGGATGTGGAGGCGGCCTTCGGTCGGCTCTCAATTCATCTGGAGAGTTTGCACCTGCTGGGTTTCCACTTCGGGACGGGTACTATGTTGACAAGTGCCTCCCTATGGGATGCTCCGCATCCTGTGCATATTTTGCCAGTTCTGCCATCCAAGGGAGGAGTGGCCTAGTGGTTGGGGCAAGTTACCTCAGACCAGAAGTTTGGGGGTTCAAATCCCACTAGAGGACAGCAACCTTGGGCCAGAAGGACTGGGGTTTCTAGTCCCACAGGTGCTCCATGTGGTCTTGGGCAAGCCACTTAACCCTCCATTGCCCATGTTCCCTGTAAAATAGTTATCTCCAAGTTATAATGTCCTGTTCAATGTAATTTCAGTTTGTTCAATGTAAACCACTTTGATATCATGAAAGGCAGTATATAAGAAATGTTAAATAAATGGTAGAAAAGAAAATAGGCTGGGGGAACATCATACACTACCTGGGTGATTTTTTAATTATGACACATGACAAGCAGGGTTGCCAGCATTGTCTGGAGAGATTCCAGCATAAGGAAGCAAAGTTAGGGGAAAAGAAGAATGAAGAGCCAGCCCAATGGCTGTCCTTCCTAAGGACTGAAATAGAAGCTGAGGGCATGGTGTCACGCCTCCCAGCAGGCAAGGTAGTGGACAGGGCCGGATTTACCTATACGCCAACTACGCCGTGGCGTAGGGCCCACAGCTGGCAAGGGCCCACAAAAATTGAACAAATTGTTCCTTTTTTAAAATTAAAAAAACAACAACCGCTGGCTGCTGCGCCGCGGCCGCATGGACTGTCCGCGGGGCCCCCCTCTGCTGCCGCGGCAGCATGGACTGTCCCGCGAGGACCCCTCTGCCCGGCTGAGCCCCTCCGTGTCGGCTTTGAGAGACGCGAGGGAGAGTGTCTCCCTCGCGTCTCTGTTAAGCCCGCAGGGGCAGATGGGAAATAATTTAAAGAAATAAGTGCCGCCAATCCGCGCAAAGCATCATGCGCTGTGGCAGAGTAGGCGCGCCCCGGTCCTAGCGCCTGAGCATGCCGCTCCTCCTCGGGCCTCTGCGCGCCCACCGCGGGGTCCTGCTCCTCACCGTCGCCTGGCTCTCTTTGCCCTTCTCTACTCCGGCTCCGATGTACCCGGCGCGGCCCCGAGCCCCCAGGCCGAGCCCCAGAGCTCGCAGGACCTGCACCTGCTCATGATGTACTCCAAAGCCGACAGGAGCCGGCGCTAGGCCCCATGTTCCGCCAGGCCCTGGGGCTCCCTGCTCAGCTCGGGCAAGCTGCAGGCCAGCGAAGTCCTCAACCTGCACTTCGTTACCAACGAGCCTAGCAGAGACCTGGCCAAGGCCACCATGAGGGACCTGCTGCAGGGACCCGCCTTCAAGTACAAGGTACCGTGACCCTGCAGGGCCCCAGCAATGAGTTCAGCCTTAACATCTTAACCCTGCATCGCTTGTTCGAAGTGTCAACTGACTTGATCTTACAATAAAGTCTTTACTCGCTTTTAAGATGAACTTTTCGGAACTTTACATGCTTTTTTTGTGTACTTTATATCTGTGCAAGACCATACCTTTCTATTGGATTAACGTTATGGTTTATTGGATTTAATATGCCAGCATTCTGCAAGCAGTCAATGCAGTTGCTTCGATTCAAATAATTACAATTTAAGTAAAACATAAAAATAAAAAAATATATAAAAAATACAGGAATGCCATTTTGCATAGTGTCCAATGCCCTTTCTAAAGGTTGCACACCCCCTGTAGCCACCCACCTTCACATGTATAACTTTTAAAAGTTAAGTTAATCCAATAAAAAGATTTCACTTTATATTGTTTATTTGGTAACTTTTATTTCTGTGCAGCCAAGTGGACTAACACAGCAGCCACAATGTTTTAATTGGGGACCTTATGAATGATTTGTTATTGTGACTTGAATAGTGCATGCCAGATAAATACATTGTTGTACATAGTCACAGTGGGCAGTCCCCCTACTTCTTGCAGATTACAATATAGTCAGGAAAGACAGACAGAGATGAAAAACTGAATGAAAAGCAGATAAAAGGCTTTGAGTTTAAATCAGCAAGGCTATGACTGAGAATAGTTTTTTTGTCTGTCTGTTTTTAAAGTAGATATAGGTTAAATTTAGTTAAGAGTATTTAGTATTATGAAATACTATTTTATTTATATTTCTGATGGCATCTGTAAATATGTAGGGCTTCTATTCTTAGGTGTTTATAAACTGTAGATTTAGGGGTTTATTTTCTAGCTATTTAGGGTTACTTTGAGGTTACTCAATATTGTAGTTTATTGGTGGTTTTGTGCCACAGATGATACTGTGGGTTTCCTCTTTGGTTGAATGAGTAATGTTATCCATAGCAGGAGTCAGTATAGAAAATACACCGAAACTAACTGGAGGGCAGAAAAACAAGCCAGGGAAGGGGCAAGAGAGGACTAAAGGAAATGGTGGGGCTTTAAAAAATCTTTATTGAAAGCTGCAGGTCCCAAGTGGGCCCCATTCATTATCATGAGAGAACACATCAGAGATAGCGCCATGCAAGGCTCTCATCATAGAGACAACAGAATAAACTTTCCCTGAGTGGCCCAGATACACTCAAAACTGCAAAGCTAGAGTCTGCAGACTTATTTTTGTTAGCATACCTCCCCCCTCTTCGCATGAGTCAATCTGTGGCGCTCTGTTGCTCAGACTTCAGGTTGTCCACAAACTTGCGCACAACTCTCCAAGTCGATTCTGAGTCAGGGAGCACACTGTGGGTCGATTTTCTCCACATTCACTCCACCATCACACACATGTTGTTTACCCAGTACGAACTAGAGGGGGGCCTTAAGTTCCAACCAGTGGGTCAGGATTACCTTGCATGCGGTCATAAAAGCCACCCTTGCAGATTGCCACTCTACCCTTCCCTCAGGGTCCCTCATTTCCTAGCAGCAGAGCAGCATATGTCCATTTGACTCATGTTCTAAGCACCCTGTGGACTTGATCCAACACCCGTCCCAGTAAGGGCTTAAGCATTCGCATTCCAAGAAAGTATGAACCATCATTCCACTACGTGCCTGCACCGCAAACACGTTGGGCTATCCTAAATTTCCCTTCAGCCCCTGCGGGCTTAGCAGAGACGCGAGGGAGACACTCTCCGTTCGCGGCTCTCAAAGGTGGCTCGGAGGGGCTCTGCCGGCGCGGAGGGAGGGATTCAGCCGGGCAGAGGGGCCCCGCGGGACAGTCCATGCTGCCGCGCGGCGGCAGCAGCCAGCGTTTATTTTTTTTTTTTTATTAAAGTTTACTTGAGCCGATGGGGGGGGGGGGTTAAGACTGGAGTTGGGCTGACACGAAGAAACCAGAAGAAAGTGGCTGGAGCAATTGCAGCTGAAAAAAAATGCACAAAAGGTAGAAAAATATCTCTTTATTTTGAATTTATGAATTGGAATGTCAGCTCTGGTAAATGTGCATCATTAACGTCTGCACTTTGTTTAGTACAAGAGCAAATTAATGTATAGTTTTATTTCTACAGTGTTGTACATTCCAAGTTTGGCTTTTGGGATTCCCAGTTTAATTATGACGTCAGGGCCAACAGCGCGCAGCTGATCCCGCGTGCTTGTTTTTATCTTTTCTGGGGGCCCACAATTTTTGTTGGCGTAGGGCCTCACTCAAGGTAAATACGGCCCTGGTAGTGGACTTGAGGGCTGCCTTTCAAGTGACAGTGGCTGTAAAGAAGGTCACTCTGAAGCAGATGCAGTCACTGATAGGGCATTTGAATTTTGCCTGCAGGATAATGCCTATGGGCAGGGAATTCATTCATTGGCTGGCAGATGCTACAAAAGGTGTTCACAGGGGACACCACTTCATTAGGGTCAATGCATCTATCAGGGAGGATCTGGTGGTGTGGCAGCAGTTCCTGTTTAAATACAATGGTAGGAACATTGGGAGGGAGACCCCCATTTGTAACAGGGACCAAGAGCTCTTTACTGATGGGGGTCAGTTTTGGGATTTATTTCCAGGGACAGCGGTGCCAGGAAAGATGGCCAATGGAGTGGCATCTTAAGGGAATAACCAAGGATATCATGTTCCTTGAGATGTTCCCGATTGTGGGCACCATGGTCATATGGAAGCCTCAGTTTCTCAATATGAGGATAGCGTTCCGGTCGGATAACGCAGCAGTCATATTCGCCATCAATAAGCAAACAGGTCAGGTAGAGTGATGGGGTTGTTAAGAAAATTGGTATTGCTGAGCTTGGACCTTAATACATTTATCATGGCCAGCCACTTGCCAGGCGAAAGCATTGAAATCACTGACGCTCTTTCTCGTTTTCAGCTTCATAGCTTCAGGCAGCTCGCCCCAACGGCAGCACCCAGGGCAGCGTCCATCCGCGAGGAGATGTCTAACTTTGGATGCTGAGCGCCGGCAGAATGCTCATGGCATCACTGTCAGCCGGAACATGGAAGGCTTACTGTAGAGCCTGGGGCTGGCTGTGGATCTTTGCGGGGCAGCAGGGCCGTGACCTTGAACAGGGTGTCACCACCTAGCTCTTACTGGAGTTCCTGATGTGCCTGTAGGACGAGGGCACCTCGATGAGACAGGTTAAGATAATCCTGGCCGGGGTGGCCTGCTTCTTGAAACTGAGAGGGCATAAGGACATAATGAAGGAGTTCATAGTTCAGAAAGTGATGGAGCGCAGGGCAAGGGAGATCACTCCATGGCCAGATGGTCACAGGCCAGTCTCCCTGCCCATGCTGAAGGGGGTCATCCTGAAGACAGCAGAGGTGACCAGGGATGGTTTTGAGGAAAAACTGTTTAAGCTAGTGACCTTAATGATGTTCTTCTGTGCCTTCCATATGAGCGAGGCTATACTTCTATCCACTTCGGACTATGCGAGTGGAGGATGTGGCTATAGTAGGGGATAGGTTGCGCCTTTTCCTGGCCAGGTCCAAGAATGACCAGCTACAGAGGGGGAGGGCTGTGTGGTTGAATGCCATGGCGGTACAGGACCTTTGCCCCATAGCGGCCAAGAGGGAGTACCTCTGGGTGTGCCCACCGGTAGGGACACCCTACTATGTCACTGGGATGGGTCTTGCTTGTCACAATATTGGTTCAGGGCCATGTGGTTGAAGGTATTGGAAGGGGCTGGTTTTGAGCTGACAGGGCTTTCACTACATTCTTTTAGAATAGATGCGGCAACAACAGCGCACGAGTTGTGCATGGGAGCAGGGCAGATACAGGTTATTGGGAGGTGGGCTTCGAACGGGAGTAAGCTGTACATTACACATTGAATGGCATAAGTAAAACTGTCTTCCTCTTGCACAATAGGTCGCAGAGGGATCTCTGTCTGGATAGTGGATCATTCCTTTATCTACTGCGCAAGAAGGAAGGATGCAGGAGGCCGTTTTGGCAAGAAACTCAGCCTCCACCCAGACATTGTACACATGCAGTGGATGGGCAAGAGGGGGATGCGGTGGGACCAGCTGTGGCTCCCGCTTACCAGCCGGCACTGGGGAGACCAGTAGCCAGATTTTGTGGTCCTCCATATGGGAGGGGAATGTTCTAGTGTCCACTAAGAGCATAGATCTCATCATCCAGATCATGGACTTGGCATGGATATGTACTGAGCTGCGGGCGGGCGTCACCTAGTCCCAGATCCTTCCCCGGCAGATGTGGCTGGGGGCAGAATGACACAAGGGTATCAAAAAGAGTAGAAGGAAGTTGAACAAGGAGGTTGGGAACTTTTTGCGGGCTTTGGCAGGGGTAATAGTCAAACACGAGGGTAACCTAGCAGGGGCAACAGCGGTTTACTTGGTGAATAAGGTCCGTTTGAATGAGACTGGCCTGGAATTGTTCAACATGGGCCTGCGTCGGACCATCGGTTTGTTACCCATGATGGGGTGAGTCGGACCGCGGGCCCTCCTGGTGGCAGGACCTCAGCAAAAGGGGAGGGAACGGTACCCACAGAATAAAAAAAGGGGGGCCCGGGTACTGCTCAGGGGGTGCCCGGACCCAGTGACAGGGGGACAGGTACCAGGGCCGGGGTGCCTGGTCTCATTTACCTGCCCATAGAACATGCAGGGTATTCCTGGGCGCCAACATGGAGCGGTTGGGACGGGAAAAGGGAAGGTCTTGGCCATGGAGCGGGCCAAGGCCACAGAACCAAGGACAGAAGTGGTAGTACCCCTCCATATCACAGCAGGGCAGATTTGGGTAGTGCTGTTATGTATATGTAGTTTATTATTTGTATTCAGCAATATTATTTGATCCGCAAGTAGTGGCCATAAAAACCCACTAATAAATGCAAGTTGCGGAAGTTGGTGTGAGCCTGTTTATTAGGTAAGTGGGTAGCCGAAAAGGGGGTGGGGAGAGGGAGGGAGGGAAGGGAGGAATGGAGCCCGGGAGCCAGTCCAACATGCACTGGGTTATGGTGGAGCCAGTGGTGAAAGGGTGCCAGCCCCATAACTGGGCTGGCGGATGGGGGATGGCCTCCAGCCCAGATAAATGGATTGCTGAGGGGAACGGGAATCACAAGAGAATAAGGGGAAGGGGGTAGGAGCCGCCCTTACTCTTTTTGGACTGTGGCTCATGTCCCACCCTCTGCTCCCAAGGCAGACAAGGGGAATGCTGGGTGGGGGGAGAGGGATTTGTCATAGCGAATATACTTGCAGAAGTATATCCTAGCCCATTCTCTGAAGTCTCAATCAGATTGTTCGCTAGTGATTCCCTCCTGAAAACATTTTCATCTTGAATGTGCATGTTGTAATGCTTATTCATGTTCTTTGCTAATACGATGGAATGGAATACCAAAGATTTACTGTTCTATGGACAATCTGTTATGTTTTCGGAAGGTGATAAAACTATACCTTTCTCCTGAGATATGATAGACATTGTAAGATCTTGTAAATTAAATAATGTCCTGTACTATCATTTTTATGAAAGGTAGATATTATGTGTTATGATGAGTTATTGTCAGTTTGTGTTATGTTACTCTTTATTATTATGTATGTAATTTGTAACCTGCCCTGAGCAATTTGAAAGGACAAAATAAATAAATAAATGCATACATTGCTCCTGCTCCCCCCATAGACCACCAGGGACAGCCACCAGTTGTGCCGGAGGGATTGGGGGTAGGGAGGTCTGGCCTAATGGGAGCTCAGTGGGGTGTATGGGACTGCTTCAGGGGATTTAGGAGGTACTGGACTGCTTCAGAGGAATCAAGGGTGGTAATGAACTGGTGCAACAAGGGATTGCAAAGTGCTGTGCTGAACTGGCATAGGGTGGTTTGGAAGGGATAATGCTGAATTGGCATGGGGGTCTTGGACTGGCATGGAAGATATTGGGAGTGAGGAGGTTTGTGGATGCTGGTAGCAATTTTAAAAAGCTGCTACCACGCACAATTGGAGAATAGGACGCTCTTTCTTCCCATATGCAGTTTTTTAAAACTGCTGCTTCCTCTGCACATTCTGTCAAATACAAAAAAAGGCTGCATTTAGAAAATACAGAGGGAATTGTAAATACACAGGGAATTGTGCATGTTCTGACCCAGATGTCTCAATTTTCCTCTCCACCACATTTATATTAACTGGCTCATCTTTATCCACATTTATATACAACTTCAAAAAATGTAGTTAATTGGTGAGGCAAGACTTTATTTGACTAAATTAATGTTGATTTTCTCCCATTCAACTATGTCTATCTGTGTGCTCAGTAAGTTTGTTCTTAATAATAGTTTCTAGCATTTTGTCTGGCATGGACCTCAGGATCACTGGTCTGTAGCTTCCTGGATTATCCTTGGAATTCTTTTTAGAACTTGCTGCTACGTTGGTCATCCTTCAATCTTCAGGTACAATAGATGATTTTAATGATAGGTTACAGATTATTTTACTAATAATAAATCTGCAATTCATGTTTCAGTCCTTTCTGCATTCTGAGGTGTAAACCATCTGGTCAAGATCATTTTCTGATTTTACAATAATGTTACAATAATCTAATATCAGTGTGATCATGGACTAGCAGACAGTCCGAAATAGTACCGGAATGAACAGGGGACGGAGGCTGGGGGGACGAAATTTGGGCAGGAGTAACATACAAGGCTTGAGTTTTGTCTGTGATGATGGTCAGGTTGTGTGCTTTGAGCCAATTATGTGCTTCTGTGAAACACTTCTGTAGGTTGGAGAGGTCTGGAGAAAGGAAGTTGACGGGGGTGAAGAACATTACATCATGGGCATAGATCCTGTATGCTGTGGGCTCTGAATATCTGACACAGTGGTTGGATAAAAATATTAAAGAGGAGGGCTGAGAGGCTTGAACCCTGTGGTACTCTAGCTCGTTGGGTGAAGGGATTTGATAGTTCAGTCCCACTTCTCATTTGCTGTTTTTGGGAGTCTAAGTAGGATAGGAACCAGTTGAGCATGATGTCTTGGAGCCCAATTTCTGAGAGTCTCTGCAGGAGTTGGTGGTGTAGGATGGATTCAAAGGCAGAGGCAAGGTCGAGGAAGATGAAGCTGTTACTGGTGCTTTGTGAGGAGATTAAAGGTGCATTTACTAGGGAGCTGAGGAGGGTTTCAGCCCCATGGTGCTGTTTGAATATGTGTTGATGAGGGTCTAGGGGTGCATGTTCCATCAGGTGGTCTTGGAGTTGTGTAAGGACAATCTTCTCGAATGGATATGAATGGAATGCTTGATATTGGTCTGTATGAGTTTGGTGATGTTGGGTCTAGGTTTTGGCACTTTAAGATGGGTCGGATTGAAGTCATTTTTAGTAAGTTGGGCATTATACCTGAGGTCAAGGAGGTATGTACTGTCCTTGAGCTATGGGCTGAGGTGTTGCCTAGAAGGTTTTACCCATGATACTGGAGAGATGTTGTGTTTAGGTTCTGGATCATGTCCTTAATGCTCTCCATGATTGGGAGCTGGAATTTGGTCAATGACTTTTGTGTCGTTAGTTTGTAGTTAAGTGTCTCTGAATTTTGACTTGTTGTGAGGGTGTTCATTTGTTTGGTCAGGAGGTAGGTGGTGATCTTTTGAGGGCATATTTATTCTTGTGAGGTTCTTTTGTTTAGTTCCTTTGTTAGTGGTTCTGCTATTGAGAAGAATTTTCTTGGCTTGTTCATTGATCTAGTAATGAGGTTGGTGTAGTACTCTTTCTTCCACTTAAGGGTTTCTATATTGTATAATTTTAGTTTTTCGATATATAAGGTTTGGAGGTGTGTTTGTTGAGCTTCTCCATCTGCATTTGAGTCAACATTGTTCGGTCTTTTGCTTCTGGATGGTGGAGGAGAACCAAGGAGCTCTGGTCTTCCATTTTGTTGTCAGGTTCCTTGGGTGGGGGGGGGGGGTTATGGCAGCCACAGATAGTGTGTCATTCCAGCCTTGTATTAAGTCTTCTAGGTTTGGCTTCGTTACTTTGATGGACTCAAGATGGGGGGGGGGGGTGATTGTATTGAAGAACCCCTCCCTGTTAAATTCTTGGAATCTCCTTGTTGTAATCAGTGGGGGTGTCTGGCTTGTGTGCTTGTTGGTAAAATGGATGGGGAAGAGTATGGTTGAGTGATCCAACCTTGGGACTGGGAGGATTGTGTGGGCTATTTGGTGTGGGTTGACTATGAGGTCCATTGGCATGAATAGGAGGTCAAGAATGTTTCCTTTTGTGTGTGTAGGTTTGGTGAGTATTTGTATGAAGCCTAGGTATCCATTGCTTTGAGGAGTGCTTTTGAGTGTGAGATGGGTGTGGATGCAAGGTTGAAGTTTCCAAGAATTATTAGGGACTGTTGTCTTGTTGGGATGGAGCAGGCAGCTTCAAGTAGGGTAGCAAGGTCTGACATGTTGCTCTGGGGCACTCTGTATACTAGGAAGAGGGTGAGGAACTTATTTGATACAGTTATAGCGTTGGATTCAGCAGTGATGTTACAGTTTGTGACTGTGAGTTTCAGTTTTTCTCTTGAAATTACAGACCCCTCCACCTCTGCCATTTGATCTGTTTGATGTGAATATTATGTAGGATGGTAGGCACATTTGATTTAGTAGTACTGAGCAGAGTCAGAGAACCAGGTTTCCGTGATGCAGAGAATATCAAGATTATGCTCCTGCATCAGAGTCTGGATTTTGTTACGAGCAGAGTGTGCATTGGTGAGGGCACATTTTAAGGAGCATGCCACCCTTCTGTGTTTGTGTGATTCTATGGTTCTGCCATCAGATTGGGGGATCTGCAGTATTGAGCAGTGTCATCTTTGATACCATGTATATAAGTGCTGTGTCAAGTCTCTATCTGTGATTGTGAATTATAGGGATCTGATTGCCACATTTTGATTTTAAGGCTTCTGTTAGGAGTTAGGTTGTCAGGAGTAGTAGGAATAGGTATAGAGCAGTAATTGCTTGCCTCTAGTTTCTCACTTCCATGTCTTTTATTGTAGTGTCTAATTAAAGGGGTTTTGTTTATCATTTTTCTATATTGCAAAAGGGGAATTTTTGGTACATACCTCTGACTGTTAAAGCTCATTGTTTCTTGTTCCAGCTTTCCATTCAGACCCAGCTCTTTGAAGCCACTGGCCTCATTGGGTGTTGGATCCCTCCCTACCCACCCCATCCCAGCTCCCACCCACCCCATGTGAGTATTCTTGTTTTATAGGGTGACTCTCCAATTAGCTACACACAGGGACATAGAACAGGACTGTTAGAACACACTTAAAAGAGGTTAACTGCTTTTTCTCCTAAAGGACAGCTAAGGAAAGGGTAGGGACTTTGATAGGTTTCTCTCTTTTACTCCAACAGTTACCAGGTGAACAATGACTGGGAAAAATCATATTGCCAAAGCTGTTGCCCCTGTTACAGCTTCTGCCTCTGTCCAGATTGAGACCGTGATGCCAGTTGAAGGACCAGTTCCATGTGCAGGATACGTACAAGCTGAAGTCCTCATGAAACAAGTTGAGTAATTCAAAGAAGAGGTGGCAAGGCTAAGAAGCATTCGAGACAGTGAGAAGTAAATTGATGAGATGTTGCTTGAAACATCCAAGCTCTCTGACAGAGGTGAAGATGGGAAGCTGCCAAATTAAGAGAGTTTGACACGAGTCAAAATTCCAGCTCCTCCAGCCTTTGAACTGAAGAACCAGTATTCAGCCCTGGAAGTGGAGTACAATCATCCCAGGAAAGGAAAGAACCAGAGCTCATCCACCCCAAAGTTGCAGAATCAGTGACACAAGAAAGCAAAAAGTAGCAGTGGCTGGTGACTCTCTTCTGAGGGGTACTGAGGCATCCATCTGCCAATCAAACTTAATGTCCAGAGTGGTGTGCTGTCTTCCAGGTGACAAAATCCGAGATGTTATGGAGAGTTTGCCGAGACTCATCAAGCCTACTGACTATTATCCAATGTTGTTCATCCTTGTTGGCACAAATGATACTGCTAGGTATCCCTCTGGGAGTATCAAAAGTGACTTCATGGCTCTGGGTTAGAGGGTGAAGCAGATTGGTACATAAGTAGTATTCTCTTCAATCCTCCATGTTGAGGGAAAAGGCCAAGGCAGAAAAGCTCATATTCTGGAGATGAATGCATGGCTGCGTGGATGGTGTCATTGAGAGCATTTTGGTTTCCTGGACCATAGGATGATGTTCCAAGGGCTGCAGGACAGAAATGGCATCCATCTGTCTAAGAGGGGTCGAAGTGTCTTCAACAGAAGATTGGCTAACCTACTGAAGAGGGCTTTAAACTAGATTCATTGGGGATAGGTGAAGAAAGCCCACAGGTAAGTGAAAGATTAAATACCTCTGTAGAAATGGGTAAAAGAGGTAACATCTGGAAAGCAGTGTGCATAAATGCCTGTAGCATGGGAAATAAGATCCCAGATGTTGAAACTTTAATGGAAAAGCTGACTTAGATTTAGTGGCAGTTACAGAGACATGGTTCACAGACAACTATGGCTGGAATGTAATTCAATTTTCATTCATTTATATAAGATACATTATATGAATTTATTTATTTAGTATTTTCAGTTTATATAATTTTTTGCATTGTGGTTTATATTTATTTGGGATGTAATTATATCAGGCTATACTTTATTCGGGAAGGACACGGTAGGAAGAAGGGGAGGAGGAGTGGCACTATATGTAAAAAATAATATTAATGCTATAGAATTACAGGGAGAGAGGAGGCACTTTGTGTTAAACTAGAAAGAGGGAAGTGGAAATCCATTTGCATTGGAGTGATATACAGATCCGCCTCATAGGGAGAAGAAGTGGATGGAGATTTAACAGAAGACATATGCTGTGTTGCTATGAAAGGAGACGTGCTACTGATAGGTGACTTCATTATGCCAGATGCTGATTGGCACATCCCTGCTATGGTGTTACTTAGAAGTAAGGAGATCCTAGAATCTCTACAGGGAGAACTATTCTGGCAGCTGGTAGCAGAACCCACACGTGAAGACGCTATGCTGGACTTGATGCTTACTAATGAGGAAAGTGTTTCTGATGTTATAGTGGGAGATCATCTTGCATCCAGTGATCACCAGGACTAGGGCTGATAAAATCCATTCAAAAGCGAGGGTCTTAGACTTTAGAAAAACAAACTTTGCCAAGATGCAAAAATATTATGTCTCGGTTTCCTGTTGTTCTTGTATCTGCTCTCTTCTACCCAAGTCTCATTACAGGAACTATCATCCGAATATGCACGATTGGCTGGGCTAACTCCACAGATGGGGTATATCACTATCAAGAAATACCCCCACCTTTCCCGGAAGGAAAGGATCTGGTCATCCTGAGTTTCTGTTCCATACAGGACAAGCCAGTGTTCTACTCATTAAACATCACTCAAGTACAGTGGGCGCCACCAGTTTCCACTTCTCTAGAAAGGACACAAGAATTGAGGGCACCTCCAGCACATTACTTTTTAGGTCCTCCTGCCTTGATTTTGTACAATACTTCCTGTCAGGACAAAGAATGTTTCTTTTTCAGTTGCTCCCAGAATGCATGACACCTGCCTTCCTAAGAACACTTTGTTGTACAGTTCAAACAATACCTGGTGCAGTCATACACCACTGGTCTCCATCACCATTAACAGGACAACTTATTCCACTCCGCTGGTTACTAATGACTCTATGGACATTCCAGACTATCTCATATGCTGTGCATCCATTACCACTTGGCATGGGAGAAGAGACACTACATAAACTGCTCAACTTTATAGAACTCCATGCCTATATTGATCACCTTAAAACAACATCCACTGAAGTGAATCACACCATCACTTATGAGAATGGACACACTTGCTACAAGATGCTCCTGCATCTGTGTGGGAATGGTTATTTGGTTACTTACCTACTGCTGATCATGTCTGTAATGTTTTTATTCACCCTATTATTATTTGAACTGCTGTACAAATATTGCTATGCATTATCATAATTTTCCTGTGTTGTAAAATGAAACAAATGTACCTCTCCTTGCAGCGCATGTCCTACAGAACATCAACAACATTTTAAGGTAGTTACACTTAATTTCTCCAGCATCTACCTCTACATCCAGGCTCATTTGGCCTGCTAATTTGGCTAATTTGGCATTTCCTATTACATTGAATACCAGAGTCAGCTGCAGTCTAGTATTGCTTCCTATCCTCACTCATAGCATCCTGGTACCTTTCAGCTTTAACCTCCTCAGAAATTCCTGCAGCCCTTATGCACTGTTCACTCTCTCTAAGACGGGCACTGAGGTAGCATATTGGGTTCCCCCCACCCCCAGTAGTGGCTGCCCTACCTAAGACACGAGGTTTGGACTCATAATGGGACTTGTTTATCTCTAGAACACTAGAGACAGTACTGTGCAGGACAGGGGACCTGCTGGACATAGCAAGGTATTTAATACAGGTGGTATTAGACAACCTGCCTACTATCATGTAATTGCAGCTGGGACAGGTACCACAGGTTTGCTTCCAACATTTCCAGGCACAAATAATAAATAAAAATAAAAAAGGTGTGGGAGATGTCAGCATACATCAGCATGACATTATGCCTAGCATAGGTGTCATGGCTTTTTCCCAGACCTTGGATTACAAGCAGCTTTGTTACTCTGGTGGTGTCGGTTTCCAAAGTTAATGAGCGTAGTTTACAAGATGAGATTAGCTCTGACCCCCTGATGATGTCTGTCTCCAGGCCTGATGAGATTAGTCTGCAGCCCCTCCTTGCTAATCAAGTGATAGCAGACCTCAAACAAACCAAATTATGACAGAGGGAGGTGCTGGAGATTTTCTCTATAAATACAGAAACACAAAAATAGCTCTCTCTCTGTTGATGGGACACTTCCTACTATGAGGCTCTGACCCATACTTCTCTCTCTCTCTCTCCCCCCCCCCTGTTCTTTTCTTTCTTTATATATTCTTCTTACTATGAGACTCTGACACACACTTTACACATGCACACACCCACAGATGCAGCTCTGTAACAACCTTATAACTCTGTTCTGTACCTATGTAATAAGCCTATTTCTATACAAAACTCTTTTTCCAAGCCACACCAGTTTTGGTTGTCTTATTTGTGCTGCTTACCCTACGGTCTCTGTGAAATGAACCCAGGACCAAACGGAGCATAACCAAAAGTAGAGAGTGGCGAAAGATTACATTTTCCAGAAGATTACAGAGTCGTTAGCAGGATGGGAACAGCTGGGGAATGTAAAACAGCAATGTGCAAAACTGAAATGGGATATTTTAAGGGCAACAAATCTTTTTGTTAGAAAGTATAAATAATGTAAAAGGAAAAGGAGGCCACTATGGTTCTCAAAAGAAGTAGCTGAAAAGGTGAAGAAAAAGAGGGGGGCCTTCATAAAATACAAGAGATCACAGAGAGAGGAAGACAGGCATCTATATTTGGAAGAACGTAAAGAAGTTAGCAAGGTAGTCAGGGAAGCAATAGGTTGCAAACCTGCTGGTATTCAGCCGGCCTGACTGTTTTTTATATGGACAGGCTGACTACTGGCAGAGAGCTAAAACCGGCCATTGAAAAGCCGGCTTTTTGCTCTGGCCATGGAACTTTGAGTGGCCAGAGCAGAAAACCAAATTTTCATCTCTCTCCTTGTCCACCCCGCAGCCTCATCCACTCCTCCGATCCAGCATCAGCTCCTGCGTCTTACAGAGCTGCGGCTGCGCTAGCAATAATAATTTAAAGTAAAACCAAAACCAGTGTGGAGCCTTTCGGCCTCTGTTGTGGAACCCCTGCTGCTGCGTCCCACCCTCAAAAGGAAGTTACTTTAAATTATCATCGCTATTTCAGCCACGGTTCTGTAAGATGCAGGAGCCTTGGGTGCCAGGGGAAGGAGGTGGCAAGAAGAGACCTGACATGTGGGAGGAAAGGAGGGAGCTGACATGGGGGGGAGGAGGAGGCAGGAAGGGATCTGACACAGGGGGAAGGAGGGGGCTGGAAGGAAGCTGACATGGGGGGAAAGGAGATGGCAGGAAGGGAGCTGACAGGGGGAGGTAAGGAGGGGGCTGGAAGGGAACTGACATGTGGGGAGAGGAGGAGGAATGAAGGTGGCTGACATGGGGGAAGGAGGGGGCAGGAAGGGAGCTACACTGGGGAAGGAGGAGGCAGGAAGAGAGTTGGCATGAGAGAAGGAGGGGCTGGGAGGGAGCTGACATGGCAGGGGGGAAGGAAGAGGCAGGAAGGGAGCTGACATGGGGGAAGGAGGGGGCAGGAAGGGAGCTGACATGGGGGAAGGAGAGGGATGGAAGGGAATGGACACCAGTGGCAGTCCTGGGAATGCAAGGGGGTTGACACTGGAAAGGCTGGAAAAGGGGCTGATACTGGGAAGAGTTACTGGGACTGGAAATAGGCTCATGGAAGGATGTGAAGAAAATAAAAGAAGAGACAAGAAATGGCACATGGACTATAGACCATAGAAAGAGAGCTAAGAGAAGACAGGAAAGAAGAAGCCTCAGATCGGGACACGCATGATCAGAGAATAAAATGGTCAGACAACAAAGGTACAAAAATAATTGTATTTTCAGTTAAGTGATTGGACTTTGTGCTACCTTTATTTTTACATAGTATGGGGAACTGCATCTCTTATTTATTTCATGTTGCACTGCATGCAGAGTCTGGCTTTTTTGGAGTTTCAGTTTAATTTTTGTCTACATATTTTTATTTTTTTCTTTAGGCTGTATTCACTTATTCTGTACTTGGTGAGGGTCTGTGTTCTGAGTGTGTGACTGAGGCCAGGTGTTCTGGTAACATGGAGTTTGTATATAGGAATCTGTGCTGTGGTAATTTGACTTGTTCAGCTTTTCAAATAGGTGTATGGGTGTTCTAGGGCCCCCTGCAGTATTTATAGTGCTGCTTTTTTCTGAGTAGGCCCCTTGTATGAGTTTTGGAAGTTTATGCTGGTATGGATTGATAGATGTGGCCCTGTAGATCTTCAGTGACTTTTATAGGATTTTATATTAGTTCACCTATATGCCTGGTATTGGAGAATGTTTATGTTGTTGTTAGTGAGATGACCAGAATCAGATTTTATTTTTGGACTATCACAGCCTGTTTGAATAATGCTAGGTATTTACTGCTAAGTACTTATTTTCTGACAGAACATGCAAACAGGATATCCTGATAGTCATGGGTGACTGGAATGCAAAAGTTGGCAACAAAGAAGAAGGCAAAGTTGATGGAAAATATGGACTTGGCAACAGAAATGAATCTGGAGAAAGACTGATAGAATTCTGTAAGAGACAAGCGGTGACTGTACACATGGACTTCACCCAGTGAATTGTATAAAAATAAAACTGACCACATCTGTGGAAGTCAACGATGGAAAAGCTCTATAACATCAACAAAGACAAAACCTGGAGCTGACTGTGGTACAGATCATCAACTACTAGTATGCAAACTCAAGCTAAAGTGGAAAAAGAACAAACCACTCATGAATGCAGCAAAATATGACCTTGAGAATATACCACTGGACTTTAAAGACTGCCTGCAAAATCGATTTGCTGCTTTAGATACAAATGACAGAGCTCCAGAAGAGTTATGGAATGACATCAAGAAGGCTGTGTTGGAAGAAAGCAAGAAGTCTCTACAAAAGGTGAAAAAGCAAAAACAGCCAAAATGGATGATGGAAGAAACTCTGAAAATTGCCCAGAAATGCAAAGAAGCTAAATCCAGAGGAGAAAGAAAGACAATCACATAACTCAACAGAGATTTCCAATGTGCAGAAAGACAGGACAAGGAAAAGTACTACAATGACACATGAAAGGAAAAAGAAGCAGAAACTATTAGAGGAAGAACAAGATTGGCTTTCCTAAAGCTACGAGAGTTAAAGAAAAAATTCCAGCCTCGAACTGGAATGTTACAAGATGTTCAAGGTTCTATGTTGAATGATGTTGAGAAGATCAAGAAAAGGTGGAAAGAATATACAGAGTTTTTATATGATATTGATCAAGTGGACCAACAGCCATTTCAACCTGTACCTTATGATCCGGAACCATTGGTGATGAAAGAAGAAGTTGAAGGAGCATTGAAAGCCTTATCAAAGAAGAAAGCACCAGGAATTGATGGCATTCCCATAGAAGTATTACAGCAATCTGATGCAGCTGTTACTGTACTTACAAGGTTCTGCCAAGAAATTTGGAAGACAACATCATGGCCAACTGACTGGAAAAGATCTGTGTTTATACCAATACTAAAGAAAGGTGACCCAACTGACTGGAAATTATCGCACAATCACTCTGAATCCACATGCCAGCAAGATTCTACTGAAGATTATTCAAAAGAGACTACAACCATACCTGGAACAAGAACTACCTGAAGTGCAAGCAGGGTTCAGGAAAGGGCAAGGAACGAGAGACATCATTGCGGATGTGAGATGGATCCTTGAAAAGACTAAAGAATACCAAAAGGATATCTATTTGTGCTTTATCGACTATGTGTCACATTCCTCTCGATTCTCACCACCACCAAAAAGTTGTCTAAGAGACAATATTTTAGTGGTGGTGAGAAGCAAGGAGGAATGTGACAAATTCTATCTAACCTTTTTGATGTCTTGGACATCTGCACCTTCCCCACTCACAGTCTTAAATGACAGAGGTGTAAGGCAGGGGTCTCCAAATCCAGCCCTGGAGGGCCACAAACCAGTCAGGTTGGCAGGTTATCTCTAATGCATATATATCTCATGCATAGTCATTAGGTATATCCCGAAAACCTGCAGGGTTGCGGACCTCCAGGACCGGATTTGAGTAGCTCTGGTGTAAACCATGAGAAACTCTGGGCCACATTAAGAAACATGAGTATACCAGAAAACCTGATTGTTCTCTTGCACAATCTGTACATTGATCAAGAAGCAGCAGTTCAAACGGAACAAGGAGAAACAGAATGGTATAAAATAAGCAAAGGTGTAAGACAAGGCTGCATACTTTCCCCCTACCTGTTTAATTTATATGCAGAACAAATCATCAGAGAAGCAGGATTGTATGAAGACAACAGAGGTGTGAAGATTGGTGGAAGACTCTTCAACAACCTTCGCTATGCTGATGATACCACATTACTGACTGAAAGTGAAGATGATCTGAAACATTTGCTTCTCACGATCAAAGAACACTCTCAAAATGGGTCTGCACCTTAATGTAAAGAAGACAAAGATCATGACAACTGGCAAAATCAACAGGCTCATCGTTGAAGAAGAAGAAATTGAAATCGTGAACAACTTTAACCTACTTGGATCAACTATCAATAAAGAAGCAACAAGCAGTCAAGAAATCAGACAACACATTGTTCTTGGCAGAATGGCTATGAAAGACCTAAACAAGATTCTCAAAAGCAGAGATGTCTTTCTCCATACAAAGATTCGACTTGTTCAAACCATGGTATTTTCAATAACATCATATGGATGTGAAAGCTGGACAGTGAAAAAGATAGACAGGAAGAAAATTGATGCCTTTGAATTATGGTGCTGGCGGCGAATACTGGGTATACCATGGATTGCCCAAAGAACAAATCAGTCCATACTAGAGGAGATCAAACCTAAACTTTCTTTAGAAACTCAGATGACAAGACTTTGACTTTCATAATTTGGACACATCATGCGAAGAGAGAGATCATTAGAGAAAGACATCGTGCAAGATGGAAGGTCAACGCAAAAGAGGAAGGCCAGCAATGAGATGGATCGATACAATAACAGCAGCTACGGGTACCAGTCTGTCAATAATGAGCTGCCTGACTGAAGACCGAACACAATTTAGGATAGCTATCCAGAGGGTCACCATGAGTCGACACCGTCTCGATGGCACTTAACAACAACAACAATGCATTTGCACTTTCACTATAACTTTTTTACAACATTGGATTTGAAGGAGAAATACTAGCATCACGTGAAAAGAGTTCACAAAGATGTTTTGGGAAAAAGGAGGGTGGGGTGTAGCCAACATTAATAATAATGAGGGAGGGGCACCAATTTATAGGTTGCAGAGGAGCACCAGAAACCCGAGCAGGGCCCTGCCAGGGCTGGCCGTACGCATGCAGCAAGACAGCTTCAGGCTGCGATTGGGGCTGTCAGTGGCGATGATGGGCCTGGGTCAGCCCTGGGCAGCGGTGGCAGAATTTAAAAAGAAAGGTGAAGCCATGGGACTGGTCTCAGGCAGCATATGGGTCATGCAGGCATTAGGGAGAGCCACGATCACCATGGCTGCTGCTGTTTAAGGTCCGCAGTGCTTTTGGCTACTCCCAGGCACTGCTGCCATACTCCTCACAGCAGTCCAGCACTCTAAAGTAGCCACAAGCATTGTGGGCCTTAAACAGGGGCAGCCACGGTGATCGCAGCTCTCCCTGACTCCTGCATGACCCCATATGTTGCTGAGCCCAGCTCTGTGGCTTCACTTTTTTTTTAAATTCTGCCGCCACTGCCCAGGGCTGACTCAGGCCCAACACAGATGCTGACAGCCCCTATCGCAGCTGAAGCTGCTACCCTGCCTTAACATCCGTGAAAAACCACGGCTGCATTTTCTTTAAAAAAAACCTTCTCTGCCGTGGCTCTCCAGTGTGGTCCAGATGTGCCTGTTCTCCCTCTTCTGCTGATGCCACAGAGATCTGGTAAATACTTGTTTTATTTATTTTTTTTACAACATGGATTACATTAGCACTGAAATAGGACTGAAAATGGGTTGAGGCTGGAAGATAGGGGGATTGGAGGGGAGATAATACTGGAGAATCACTGATGCTGATAGGGGGGTGGGGCTGGAGCTAGAAGTGATGATGCTAGGTGGGACAGGGACTGGAAAGGAGCTGCTCATGGGAGGGACTGGGACTAGAAGGGAGCTGATGCTGGGCAGGGCTGGAACTAGAGGAGTAGCCTCATGGTTAGAATACTGGCTTGGTAACCAAGAGACAGGGTTCAAGTCCCACTAGTACTCCTTGTAGCCTTGTGCAAGTCATTTAACTCAACATTGCCTCAGAAGAAAAGCCTGCAAACCTACTTTCAGTCACACTGCCAAGAAAACCCAGGAGCTAATGGGTTGCCAGAAGTGGGCATTGACTCAAAGGCACACACTGCATTGCCTAAACATCACTAGCAAGTCATGCCTTTTTCAGTCTCAGATAGATTTGTGGCCCTCTCTGGCTTATGGGTCAGGGACAATTGCCAGGTTGCATCCCTCCTAATGCCATTTCTGACATCAGCTGTCTTTTATTTTGTACAGTACAGGGGAAATGCATTTCCATTTCTCTTGTATTGCACTACATACAGTATCTGGCTTTCTGAGGTTTTAGCTTAATTTTTGTCTATATATTTCTCTTTTCGTTTTGTGCTTATTTATTGATGAAGGCCTAACTGTATTGTGCGTGCGTGCATGCATGCGTGCGTGTGTATAACCAATGCTGGGTATTCTGTTAGTATGGACTTTCTGTTTTAGAATGTATAGCAATCTTGCTTATTCAGTTGCACATTGCCCTCTCTGCAATTATTTTTTGGGGGCAGAGGGCAGGACAGGAGGTGGGGCAAGGACGGCACAGGGGTGGGCATAGGCGGAGAATGGCTACCCATAGGTGGCGGGATTTTCTCTTTCAAAACATTGGCAACCCTAGGAAGCAAAGATACAAAAATAATAAGAAATAGCCAATGCAGTAAAATAGGGGAATAAGACATTTTTCAGATATGTTAGTGAGAGGAAGAAGGACAAAAGTGGTATTGTCAGACTCAAAGGTGAAGGGGAAGAATAAGTAGAAGTTCATGAGGATAAAGCAGAATTGCTTAAGAAATATTTCTATTCTGTATTCACCGATATAAGGGCTAGGAGCAGGACCTCAGAAAACACTAAGAAAAGGGAACAGGGGGCAGGACATTCATTGATATGGAAGGGCGGACTAGATAGGCCATATGTTTTTTTCTGCCGTCATGTTTCTCTGTTTCTAAGCACAGAGGATTGCTAAGGGAAAGAAAGGGATTACAGAGCAGATCATTTGGTGTGGATGGGCAGATTGGATAGGAGATAACGTCCTTTCTATTATCATGTTCTATGCTGGGACTTTTAATTCCTCCATAAAATACTTCTTGGGCTTCTCCACATACGGATATTTAGGGGACCTTAGCAAAATGAAGTTCCAGCATGATTTTCTAACAATTGCAATATACAATTTCTTGTCATGAAGATCAGAACTATAGGGGTAATTTTAAATGCAGCCACGTAAGGTTCGGCACCATCTACACATGCAAATCATGATTTATGTGCATTGATGTGGATTTAACTGATTACGAGTTTATAAGTACTCAACAGCTTCATCTCAGTACAATAATGTTTCACCATAGTAGCAGCTAGGTATGTAGACAAAATATTCCTAAATGCTCAGGAGAGATTCAGAGCTCAGGCACCTTACTACTTTTGTTCAGATGTTATATTGGTTCCACCAAACTTTACCCTTTAAGAACCAAGCTTGATACAGCAGTAACACAGAAACCCATTGAAGCATTACTGCACGCTAAATACTGAGACAGGAAAGAATTTAAGATGATGCAAATAAAAACAAGAAACAAAATCAGAAACAAAAGAGATAAATTCTCATACCTCCTAGTTTATTTTACTGTGCCTTTCTCACTTGACCTGTGAATCATTCACTGACGAAAGTTTGTCAGTATTCAAGATTTTCCTGCCAGTGTAGCTGACCAGACTTTATTGTGCCACAAAATAATGGATAACAATGACGCAGTTGCATGTGGTCCCATGTGGTATCATCAGGAAACAGCCTTTTCACTGACCTTTGTTGATGTGAATAGGCTTATGTCTGCTGCCGATTTCCACCTCTACATTGAAAATAGACTTCTTTTTTTCTCTCTAACTACAACACCAGGAAAGCAAAGCTATACAGTAATATAAGGGGACTTATGCTAAAAAACTTGCACTAAAAACATTTTAGTGAGCAACTCCATTACATTTTGATGGACACAATAAAATAGGATTCAACATATTGTGCAACAAATTTTACCAAGGACACACTAAAGTTTACCCTCAGTAGCATACTGTAGCTGAGGTAACAACAATGATATTAATACAAAATAATATACTATGCTAGTTGTAGGGAAACCTCTATACTAAGCAGCCCGAAGCAAAAGTGCCTATTGGCAGAAGGTATTGCATCCCTTTCCAACCCTCTCCCAGTACAAAATGTAGGGACCCGTCTACTCCAAAGATCCCTACAAGCCCCTTCCTCCAGTCCCATAACCACATAGAAGATGAAGAACTCAGTAGCCTCTATCCTCCTCCAATAAGTATGACAATGGAGCTCTGCAGTCAAATGCACCCTATTCCTTCTGTCAACTCACCCCTCAGGTGCAAAAAAATGATAGGCTATATACTCTGATGGACTCATCTCTCCTTCCCCCACCCCAAATTATAAGCTAAGGGGACACTCAATTCATTAGATCCCTTCCTTTCACAAACATTTCACTTTAATGTAATTTAGCCTTTATAGTCTACCTTGTCCTAAACTAGCTCAAGGCAAATTACAAAACCATACAAACATTCAATTTCATACACAAATTTCACTTTATTTTTTAAGTGCCATCAAGTCAATGTTGACTCCTGGTGACCCAGCAGCCCCTGGGTTTTCTTGACAATGTATGACCAGAAGTAGATTGCCAGGCCTTTTCTTCTGAAGCAATGAAGGGTAAAGTAACCTGTACAAGGCCAAGCATAGTGCTAGTGGGAACTCTGAAAACTTGGATACTAAGCCATTGCTCTAAACACTAGGCTACTCCAGTACCCCAAACTTCACTTAAAATACAGTATAAAATACAATATTATATTCATAACTCTCAAAAATCCCATGTTGGGTTCCTGAACTAACTAATATATTCATACTGCTCCTTATGCTCCTATAGGAATTTTTTAAATAACAAAGTCTTCACTAATCTTCTGAAAGACATACAATTTGACTGTAGCCTAATTTCTGTGGGAAACTTCTTCCACTCTTGTATCGAAACACTTTTGGTGGAGGAAGCTGTAGCCTGTTAGTATGAATAGTTTATTAAAAGTTAGATAGGCTTGTAAATACAACATGGAGGCCATGCCTTATAAAATTTAAAAACAAACGTTAAAATCTTAGAGGGGATATTCGGTCGCGGTGGCTAATGTGCTTCAGCAGCTAGCCATTGCTGCTGAAACTTGAACATGAATATTCACTGCTGGGGCCATATCTGACCACCAGCATTGAATATCCAGGTCAGCCAGATAGCAAAGAAGCTGACTGGACAACGACGATATTAAGCCATGCCCAGTTAGCTTCAGTGGACAGAGATACTCTCAAACAAAGTATATTAAGAGTGAATTGGTGGTTTGGACTGATAGTTTGAATTTACTTCTGGTGATACATTGCCAAGAAAACCCAGAGGTAGCTGGGTCGCTATGAGTCAACACTGACTTGATGGCACTAAAAAAAAAAAATCCAGAAAAGTCCTTTTTTGAGATTGCTGTTTTAAATATTAATAAGGGGGAGGTTGGAGACCGGTGATGTGAGTATCTCGCTGTTCCCTATGGTGATTGATTTTGCCATATGAAGGGTTTTTAGCCATCCTGAGGTCTCTACCCTTATGAATAACTTTCATTGGAAGTTATAATAAAGATATATTTGGCCACTGCTGATTTAAGTATCTAGAAGGTGTGATATGTTATTGGGTTATCATTGATAGGATAACAACTAAGAGTTGATTTGTTTGGATTGACTTGCTATCTACCCATGTAAAATAGGAATTACACTTACCTGGTAATTGTGGTTCCTTGAGTGACTCCAGTTTAGTCCTCAACCTCTGGGTAGTGAACCTCCTCCTGAAGCTTGGAGACTGGGCATGTCAAACTTATGACATCACTGTATATAGCCTGCTGGTCTCTCCCATCAGCTCCCAGTGAACTATTGACAAAGCAGACTCAAAGGAGCAAAAAATCAGTAACTTCTTGTTTTTTTTAAACTTAACATTATATTGAAGGGCACGCAGAACATATAACCTATCTACCTACTACTCCCCTTCCAGAAGGAAAAGGATTGCTTCCTGCATGCTCTCCTTTCCATCGAATGCCTAGCCCTAAACAATCCAGAGCAATATAGCAATATATATATAACAATTTATAACAATATCATAATAATAATATAACAATATAGCGCAAAACAAATGGAAGCATCAAAACGACTGAACACCAGTGAAGGCCTATATCCACTTTTAACCTTGCACTTTCCCCAACAGAAAGACCACTGCTAAGACCCCATCCCTGGGCGGGAATGAGGACTAAACTGGAGTCACTCAAGGAACCACAATTACCAGGTAAGTGTAATTCCTATTTCCTTATCATTCCTCCAGTTTAGTCCTCAATCTCTGGGATGTATCAGAGCAGTAATCATTGGGAGGGACCTTTACAGCCGGATCTCAACACCGCCTCCCTGAAAACAGCATTCTTAGCCTCCGGAACATCTAGGTGGTAGTGCTTACTGAAAGTGTGGAGAGACAACCAAGAGGCCTCCCTACAAATGTCCACTGGCGGAACCAAACTGTGCTCCATCCAAGAAGACACTTGCACTCTGGTAGAGTGAGCTCGTAAGCTCCCTGGGACTGTACGGTCCCGTAGAAGATAAGCCGACGCACTCACCGCTCCAATCCATCCAGAAATGGACTCCTTCGCTGCCACTTCCCTTTGCGGGGCCCTCCGAACACCCCGAAGAGAAATGATCCGCCTTGCGAAAGTTTCTGAAACCTTTAAACACTGCCGCAGAGCTCTCTTGATGTCCAAACAGCACAAGCTATGGTTCAATACACTCCCCTCCACTGCACCTAGCACTGGAAGAGAGACCATTTTAGTTAGGTGAACACAGAAACCACCTTTGACAACAACGATGGAACCAGCTGCCAGGCCACATTCTGTCTGGAGACAGACAAAAAAACGATTTCTGACAGGTCAACACCTGCAACTCCGAAAATCGCCTCGGCGAACAGATGACCATCAAACATACCGTCTTCAAGGCAAAACCCTTAACCTATGCCTGTTGCAAGGGCCCCAATGGCGCGCTAGCTAATGCTCCTAAAACCAACTTGAGCTTCCCCGGTGGAATTAATATCCTACGAGAGGGCTACAGTCTGGTAACCGCCTGAGAAAGCGTACCACATCGACCTGTGCATGAAAGCCACTCCCTGTCCTTTTCCCCTATAGCAAGACAGAGCTGCTAACTGAACTCTCCAGGACCTGCCTTTATCAAACCCGTCCTGCAGAAAACTTAATACCAAGGGAACAGACACTGTTGTCGCGCGAGCGTGCCTCCGCGAGCACCCGTCCTCAAAGATACGCCATATATGCACATATGCAAGGGATGTAGACTTTTTTTTTGCGGCAAGGTGGCAAAGACTGCTGCCGAGCAACTCTTTTTCCTTAAACTTACCCTTTCAATGGCTACCCCGTAAGCAAAAAACGATGCACCTGAGGCATTCGAAGGGAACTCCGTAGCAACAGAATCTCCAAAGTCGGAAAACTCCATGGATTCCCGTCGAGCAACCATATGAGGCAGGCATACCATGGGCGCCTCGGCAAGCCCGAGGCCCCCAACCACATGTTTCCCCAAAGTGCTTCGATACGCAGAACCACTCGACCTATGAGTGCCCCCGGTGGAAAGACATAGAGAAGACCAGACGACGGCCACCGTTGAAACAGTGCGCCGATGCCTTCCGACCTCCTTTCGCGTTGTCTGCTGAAGAAGCAACCCGTTTGCACAGAGTGAAACACCTCCATGAGGTCCATTACTGGCTGTCCCCATATGTGACCAATCTGTGCGAACACCTCCGGATGCCACTCCCATTCTCCGGAATCTACTCGGACCCAGCTGAGGAAATCCGCCATCACAATGTCCTTACCCGCAACATGTGCCACTGAAAACGCTGGCAGCCAAAGCTCTATCCACACACACAGACCCTCTGCTGCGGCCTCTATGGCCACACTTCCGGTTCTGCCCTGCTGATTGATATAGGCCACCACCGCGGAGTTGTCGGACAGTACTCGCACCGCTCGACCTGTCACTGTAGCTTCGAATGCCTGCAATGCCCAGCGTATCGCTCGCATTTCCAGTCGTTTGATTGACCACTGGGTCTCCTGTGTACTCCAAGAGCCTTGCGCGAAACAATCTCCGAACGTAGCAGAGTTTAAAAAAGTTTTTGGCCAAGCTCCCGTAGGAAAGGTCCATAATCTTTTATTAGAGAGAAGCTGGCAAATTATTATTTTTTTTTTATACCAACTTTCACCAATTCAAGATATTCTACAAGGCACACAACCCAACAGAGCGTCACATCTGTTGTACATGCAATGGAACCCTTAAAATATGAGCATACATGAATCCACCGCTTGCCCCGATAGAAGCATTGAGTAGCCTATTCATCTTTTTGGAAACCAGCGAGGTCCTTAAGACCTGGATTGGCTGCCCTAGGAAACAGGATACTGGACCTGAAAGAGCTTGGTCTGACCCAGTATGGCATTTCTCGTATCCTTATGAATGGAACACCTCCCCAAGGTTTCTGCCTTGGAAGTAACAGGCTGCGCCTAGCCCTGCAGCCTAGTGGTTGAGGCAAGTTGCCAGAGGACCAAGGGTTTGAATTCCAATTGAGACCACCAACCTTGGGCCATAAAAACTGGGGTTTCTGGTCCCACCGGTGGTCCTTCTGGCCTTCGTTAAGCGACTTAACCCTCTGTATCAGGTACCAAAACATAAATTGTGAGCCCTTCAGGGACAAGGGAAATAGAAATACCGTAATCGACTGTATGTCACCCTGACCTGTAGGCAATCAGTATACTCAAATAAATAACTGACTGGGAATATGTGACCGTAGCAAACACTGGCAGTGGAGAGACATCAGAGCTGGTGCTGGTTCCTGGTCTTCCTTTCTCGCTCTCCCAGTCCTTCTGCCAGCATTGAGAAAAGGCTGAGAATAGATTGTCCAGTGGGCCGGGGACCTTGCGTCCTGGACATCAGAGAGAAAGAGGGGCTAGGATCTGGAAGCAAAGCCCAAAGAGAAAGGGAAACTGGTGACTGTGACACCATAGCTCCTCCGGGCGGCTCACTCCACAGCAGATCCCACGACTGCATCTCCAACCCCATGTAACACTATGAGGACCTCACACACTTTATTACAATCGACATCCCCCCATTACTGGAGAAATTACCTTAGCCTGATAATACAGTCTGAGCAAAGAAATGCAGTCTCACTCTGCAAAGAGTGCACACAAAAATCATACCCAAGCAATTGTGAGCACATACAAAATGCACATCTACATATATGGGTGACCCAGCACCTGTCACCCAAACACAGTGCAGCGAGCACGCTTGAACATAGGCTGAATGCATGGAGCAGACACATAGTATTGACGTCCACTATGAAACATTCCAGTGCCCTGGAGCGCTAAGCCCCAGACTGTGCTACATAGATGTCCGTTTCTTCACCCTCAGCACGGGCCCTTTAACAAGATGGCAAGACGGGTCAGTGCCCCTGCTAAGTGCTTAAAGCCCTACTCTGACAGCACAGGCTCTAGAAATAGATGAGAATTTCCTGGGAAGGACATGCTAAGTGGAGCTATGAAACACACAGGCACCCCCCTGGCCTTCCTGCAGTCAGAGAAATAGCAGTGGGATACACCGACAAACTTGCAAATGGAGGTCTTAGAGGTTGCTGCCTGTGTGAACCTGATGAGGAATATGATTTTGTATTTTACAAACCCCCCCAGGGATGGGGGCACTGAATACTATATGTGATTCATGAGCAGCGCTGCCATCCGGTGGCCTTTAGGGCACCAGAGCCCAACAAACGATACAGAAGTTAAGAGCTTTAAATCTTGGTCATATAATCTTGATTTGCAAAACATTACAGTTGCTTGTTTATTTACTAACCCCTGAGTGCCCATGAGGTGGCCCTGTGGTTATTTCTTCCCAGACTTGCAGAGATCAATCTGAAGATGGCTGCATACACATGGTCACAGAGAGGCACTATTCAGTGCACCAGCTGCCCTCTGGTGGCCATAGACCGTAGCACAGGCACTTCTTGGTTGACAATTTAACTGTTCTTATGATTATCTATATATTTTTTTATATCCTAAGGTTTTCTAAACTTGTCCCTGTGAAACCACAGGCGTTTGTGAATACAAAAAAGAGCTACTGTCTCAAGCACACTTCCAGCCTGTCCCTCCTTCCAACTACAAGTTAGGGCTCTGCTCTTGAACCTAAAAGCTGGCAGTTTGCCTAATATCCCGGGACTTAACAGATGCTCCTCAGAGACATGATTAGGAGGGAGAGAACATGTGGCATCACAGATCAATGCCAAAACAGCTGTCCAATAAAACTACGAATAAACTTAAAAACAAAGAGGACTGACAACAGCCCCCTTAAGGCTGAGGAACCCCCCGAGCCTCAAAAAACCTTCAAACAAAAGAAAGAAACACTAGACCTAAAATTCTAGCTATTCTGCCTGTCGTCTTCCTCACACAGGCAGCTCGCTGCAAATACCTATAGAGAAAATGGCCGCCCCTTTGCCAACAAATTTTGACGCCAAGAACAGCCGCTGCAAAAAAGGAGGCCTCAGCAGACCGACAGAGCCCGAAGGCCTTACCTGCAGAGCCGAAAGCCACGCAGCCTGCTCCTACCACCTTGAATTCATCCGATCCTCAAGCTGCACTGTCACACCCGGCAGCTGCGGCCAGGACCGCTCAGCCGGCTCCACAGAGTAAAATTAAAATCCCGCAGCAACGGAGAGGCTCCGTCTCACACAGCTTCGGTGTGGCTGTACGGGTCACGGAGCTCTCTCCCGTACCGTCAAGGGAGAGAGATCCGCACCGGCGAATGCCTGCAGCAAGTGAAAATAACTGAGAAGGAGGGAAGTCGAGAGCTGCTACTAATTTACAAAGCCAGGCTCAAATTTAAAATTACTTTAAATCTAAGGAAATTTGCTTCTAACAACTAAAGGGAACTAATCCCTGATTGTCAATTAACCAAAGGTAACTGAATTAAAAGTAAAATTAAAGGTAAAAATCAAAAGTAAAATCAGAATAGAATTTGTCACACTAAATGCTCCTTATCTGTTCCCCCAAGTGAGCCCAGAAGCTAGGCTCACTACGTCCTCCTGCTGCATGGAGACTGGACACACTGGGGGCTGATGGGAGAGACCAGCAGGCTATATCCAGTGATGTCATGAGTTTGACATGCCCAGTCTCCAAGCTGCAGGAGGAGGTTCACTACCCAGAGGTTGAAGACTAAACTGGAGGAACGATAAGGAATGGCATTAGAAATTCTTCTGTGAATGTAGGGCCTTCTGGACATTCATGGGCCCTGCCAATATATTGATATGGTATTAATACTATATCCCCAGTTCTTTACTAACTTTGTGCTTTGAACAATGGACACTAATTTTTTATGTGATGAAATAAAATATATATAATATTAATCCTGCTAGAATTTTAAAAACAAAAATCAAACTTCTGTGTCAAAAGGTCTAAATTCAGCAAAATTCTGCAAGCTTTGTCAAAATAACAAAGCAGTGATACGTAATTTAAAATACAATACAGAAAAAAGTCACAATAAAGTGCAAAATTTTAAATTATTGTGTGCAGAATTCTAGCAGGAGTTCTGTTAATAATAAAGGTTCCTTAAGTCAGAATCCTGAAATAGTGACCATATTTATCAGCCATGTGGAGGATTTTGTGCAAATGTTTCCAATTTGACATTTGTATTACTGTAAAATACAGTACACGGCTTGTTGTCTTTTGGAAGAAAACAATTATGGGGTTTTGTTACACCACTAGCAATTGTTCTGAAACTATCCCATCCTACCCTTTTCTTAATTCGTTGCATTAAGTATAAAGCGACCTGCTTCTGTCAATGAAAAATGGCTTCTATACCAGATTGAGAGAACTTCTTTTGATCAAGACAGCAGAAAAAGAGAAACTGCAAGATGCTTCTATCTAAAAAGCCTTTCATCTTCCAAAGTACGTTCTTTTATGCATTATCAGTATTTTTATAGTGCAGCATATTTTCCCCAAAGTAGCAAATTTATTCCGTAACTTCAAAACTGTAAGCAGCCAACATTTATAGAAGTGGCGTAAGCAATAAGCGGAAGGAAAAAAATTACAGTACAGTCAAACCTCGGTTTTCGGTTGCCCCGGTTTTCGTCGGTTTCGGTTTTCGACGTCTTTTCCCGACTGAGATCTTGTCTCGGTTTTCGTCGATGCCTCGGTTTTCGTACACCCTGGTCTGCAGACAGTACACTGCCTGCCCAGTCCCGGCAGCACTCCCCCCCCCCCCCGGACTCACCGATCGCGTGTGCCTGCAATACTGTCACCTTCGCGCTGGTCTGCATACACTACACTGCCTGCCCAGTCCCGGCAGCACTACCCCCCCCCCCCCCGATCGCGTGTTGAGATCTGAAAGGCAGGTGAGCAACATCCTCGAGCCAGACATGCAAGGATTGCAGAGAGGAAGGCCCCGATCTCTCCACCGCCTGCCTGTTCTCTGGAGCGCCCCCTCAGGCTCGGAGGTAGCAGGGTAAGCAGGAGATGTTGAATGAATGTGGCAGGCAGTTCTTTCTCTTGCGGGGTTGAGACGGAGTCAGCGATCAGATTGGTGTCCTAAAGTCTCGTTGTGTTTGCTGTGCTGTGGACGATCGGGCAGCTGAGAGAAGTGCTGGCTGAGACTTCGGGAGCTCGTGCTGCTGCAGCAATTGCCACATGGCTCCCCTTCCAAACAATAACCTCTCCTCCTCCCTCTCCCCTCAACAAGAGTCTTCAATAAAGTTAAATGTGATGTTAAATGTTCATTTATCCATTTCATTAGTCATTTATATGTATTTCTCATTGTTTTCTGTATGTAAAAATATAGTTATTCTCTATAAAATGTACTTTTTGTCAATATTTTTGGGTGTCTGGAACGGATTAATTGAATTTACATTATTTCCTATGGGAAATCTTGCTTCGGTTTTAGTCCGTTTCGGTTTTAGTCAGACTTTTTGGAACGGATTAATCATGAAAACCGAGGTTTGACTGTACTACAATTTTACTATTCTCAAAGTTTCTTCCAGATCAGGGACTTTCATTTGACAAAAAGAAGCAGATAGCAGGATGTTTCCCAATAGCAAAGGCTGCACTTGCCTTGCTGACATACTGATCACCTTAGCACAAATAATAGGTTGGCACTAAGCATAATGAAAATACGAGAAATCCTGTTTCATTGTAAATAGGATCTTTTCTTTATCTGGACATATGCCCTATTCATTAACAAAACATTCAGCAGTGAAAGATCATGACCCAGATAAACTGAATGGACAGCACAAGGAGAAGGGGCCAGCAAATAAAGTGGAAGGAAGTGAAGCTTAAAAACAATGTGAGAAAATACTTTTTTTACTGAGAGGATGGTGGATAACTGGAACAGTCATCCTGCAGATGTAATAGGAGCCAAAACAGTGGCAGAATTCAAGCATTAATGACCCAGATGCAAGCAGGATAGTTGTTAAACTGTAGGTACTGGTTTCAGGTGCAAAAGAAGATCAGTTAATTTCATTTATTCAATATTTTATGTGCCCTTACAAATCTGCCCAAGGGAAAATCCATAAAACCAAATATAAATTCAACATAAAAGACTATAATACAAGCACAGCTCAACTATTCAGAGAATGTAACAGTCTGAAAGGGTCTAGCAATACAGTCTCAAAAGAGTCAACTTTTCCATCGCACCTAGGAATACATACATTTTAAGTGCCTAGAAGGTCATCTATAAACACAAAGGCACAGGGAAACTGTTCCATATAAAAGGAAGAAGACAAAGCCCACTTAGTCTAGCCGAATGAAACAGTTTAGCTCCTGGAAGGATGAATAACTTAGGAGATGGCTTTTAAAGGCGTCTCTGGTGTGAGGACAGCCAAGTAGGCAGGGGACACGGCACAATGGACTTAGATGTCCCTGCTCAAAGTCAGAAACATCAATGACATCTGTGACCTTGCTCCAGGAATGAATACACATTAGAAAAGTACTCATTTTGGCTGTAAAACATTTGGAGGGTTAGAGATGATTGCACTTCACTGCCCCTAACACTCCCCACAATCACAATGATAGCAGCAGTAAAATGTGAACCCTGGCTTCCCTGGTTCTAGCCCACTACTCTAACCATTAGGCTATTCCTAGATGTCTAGAGTCTATAATACTATTCTGGCGATGTCTCTGTAGACACCCCACCCCCCCCCAGACATCCATATTGGGCACGTCCAAATTTGTGAAATCATGTTTTTACTTCGACATGCCAGGTTGTTGTTTTTTTTAGATGTTCTGGCTTGGATGTCCTAGATTGCACTTGGATGTCATTTGTAAAATATACCTTCACTTGTAATTGTACCAATAACATATACATATACATGTGCCATTCAGAATGTTAAAAACAAAACAATAATTGAAAATCTATTCTCACAGTTATTGGAAACCAATGTAAATTAATCAAAAACGGTTTAGCTCTCTCCCATCTGTGCCCATGCAAAATTATTTTTGCAATATTGGCAAATGAACAAGGTGTTTTTCGGCAGACTTAACCAGGTAATGTTGCAATAATCAAATTGTGGCATTACTGTGGCTTGCACTACAATTGATTGACATAATAGGAATGTTGTATTTGAAAGCATGGGAGCTGACCTTAAATAATTTCATCAGATCATGACCAATCCAAAGTAATTTAGTCTTTTCAGGGTTGAGTTTCATTAAATGAAACCTCACCCAAGACTCGATTTGTTTTAAACTATTTAATAACTTCACATTTGTGGTCTATTTTAAATGGCAGAATAACAGTTTTCGTATGAATGGAAAAATCAGTGAAAATTGCCAAATTCGTTTAGTTCTGGGGCCATCTAACCAACTGTGCATGATTGGCAAATTTTCCTGAACTTCCATGGGTGAACTTTATTTTCATCATGTGTGTATACCCAAACATACTGGAAATAATCTAGGAGAAGAAGGTCAAGGAGTGGTGAGCAGCAGGCAGCACCAGACACTTCAGCTAATCATGCTAGAAATCCTTGAAAAATATTCCTATCTGAGTTATTTAAATCACATGTCATGATGCCACAGCAGGGCTGCAAGACAAAGACCAGCTCAGGACCCAAAGATCTATTTTGTGTCTGACTTTCAGGAAAGAATGAAGTGACTTTGGACTTTAGAGGAGAAAAAATACAGATACCAAAAAGAAACAGTCTGAAGTTTGTCTTTGAGGAAGTGCTGCTGAGGTTTAGGACCTTAAAGCAGAAACAAAAGATTCAAAAAAGGAAAAAGCCTGAAGTCTGACACTGAAGGAGTGAGAAAGAAGTGCTGGTGCTTATCAGCTGAAAGCACAGAGAAAAACACTGAAAAAAATAAATAGCTTGAAGAGATGAGAGAGTTCCTACTGTACCTCTCTCTTCAAGCTTAGCAATGCTGCTGTGACACTGTCTGATTTATCAAATAGGAGTTTTAAAGCTTTCCAGGGCTTCCTGCCTCCTACCTGTTCCTGCAGGGAATGTCTCTCTTGGTTTGGGGAAGGAGATCAGGAAAGTCAGAGAACTGAGCTTTTAGTTTGACAATTGCAATGCTTACTGTCCTAAGCATTGGTGGAAGATGTGCACTGGACACTAGGGCGCATAGATTATTTGCACCAGGGGCAACCCAAGGGGGGTGCGGGGCAATGTGCGGAGATGCGGTATGGGGCCCCATTTGCATAAGGGACTCATTTGCATGAATATTTGCATAATGTTACCATACACTAACTTTTAGTAAACATGCCTCTTAATGAGTGTATGGATAAAGAAAGACTAAAAGATTTCTACATTACTATAATCCAGTGCCAAGCGCCAGGCACATTAGGAACTACTACAAACACTGCCCATTTAGAACTCATAGCAAACCTGCCGTATTGTAACAGCACTACCAGGACTCACAAAACACCATACTCTACCTATCAAAAGTTAGCAGAAGACACGAAGAAACCAGAAGAAAGTGGCTGGAGCAATTGCAACTGAAAAAAAATGCACAAAAGGTAGAAAGATATCTCTTTATTTTGAATTTATTAACTGGAATATGTCAGCTCTGGGAAATGTGCATCATTAACGTCTGCGCTTTGTTTAGTAGAAGAGGAAATTAATTTATAGTTTTATTTCTACAGTGTTGTTGTACATTCCAAGTTTGGCTTTTGGGGTTCCTAGTTTAATTATTGTCTTCCTGTTTCTAAATTGTGATTCCTTGTTTGGTGATGGTCTATGTTCTGCATGTGTAACTGAGCTGAGGTATTCTGTTTATGTAGTTGCTGTTTGACATTGCCCTTGTTCTCTTTTCCCATTAGGTCATGTATTGTTATTCTCTGAAATGTATTGGTTTAATATTTGCAGTGTTGCCTTTTGATAGGTAGAGTATGGTGCTTTGTGAGTCCTAGTAGTGCTGTTACGATACAGCGTGTTTTCTATGGGTTCTAAATGGGCAGTGTTTGTAGTAGTTCCTAATGTGCCTGGCAGTTGGCACTGGATTATAGTAATGTAGAAATCTTTTAGTCTTTCTTTATCCATTGTCACCCAGCGTGGGACCCCACAGGTTAAGGCAGGGTACTACACTGAGGCCTTATCTTGAACTGGCTAGAAAAATGATATAGAAAGCCTTGCTATGCTCTCTGGGAGTTGTAGTTCTTATAGACCAGCCAAGCAATGAGTTGCGGACGCGTGGTAAGGCTCAAAGACAGGATTTTATTCCCCTTCCGGGAGGATTCTTTTTGTAATGAAAAACAAGGCAGATAAACCAACTTCGGGTACAAAAATAAAGAGACAAAATGTGAACAAAAACGGCTTCTTTTTCAGCTTCTTTACAGCAAATGAAAAGGTATTTTAAACAGTCCTTTTTCCAACAAACATAAACCCTTTCTCTGTTACTTCCACAGTTAGAAAGTTTCACAGCTCCTTTAACATAGAGAGGAGATCTCGTCTGCAATTGTGAGCATACAATCCATGTATTCAACAGTGGGTTGGTCCCCCTGCACTTCACACTGCATGTCCTCACTCTCTGTTGCAAACAGTCTCTCTTTCAAATAGCTAGACGTGTTATTTAGCAGTCTCTCCCTATTACAAAGAGACTTCTTTTCTTCCTCTGTTAACATCTGTGAAAAACAATTACCGTATTCACTAGAGTTCCTTTCTTGAGAGCCCTTCAAATGCTGCCAATCATATGGGAAGTTCCTGCATTCAATTCTCTTTCTATTAGAGGTAATAAGCTTACCTTCTGGCTCTCTCAGCTTAAAGTTCCTCGGCACAGCTGAAGCTACCAGAATGGAACAGGACGGCAATTCCTTACAGGCTTTCCCTTTTGGCTTTTCCCCAGGTACAAAACTGTCTTCAGGATAGAAGACTTTATCCTTTCTGTCCCTGTAGCCTGGGTAATTGGCTTTTCCAGCCTGTCTCAGCCTGGCTTTAAAACTGCCTTCTCTGTTACCTTTTGTATAAACGTTACTGTGTTCAAAGGTGTCTGTGCACTGCCTTCTATGGCAGACTCTTGGGTTTTCTCTCTCAGCCTTGGAGCTAAACCTTTTGGTTCTCCCAGCCCTCTCAGTGGTTCTGCTCCAACCCAGACTTCCAGCAGAATGTCCTGGGCTCCTGGGGTTCTCTGCCCTTTCAGAGTTCCTTGACTTCTCAGGAGTTTCTGCAGTTGCTGCTCTCTCAGCTCCTCTGCTAATTCCTGTAACTCCTGGGACTTCTCTGGCTTCCAGGATTTCTGTTGCTTCTGCTCTCTCAGCTCTGTCTAACACGAACCTGAACTTGCACTCGCCCTTCCCTCTAACTCCAGGTGAGTGAGGTTTATCCACGTGTGCCTCAACCCCGCCTCCTTTCAGCTGCTCCTCATTCCCTAATGATTCCTGAGCTTTCCTGCAGCTTGGGCGTGTTCTCAGAGCTCGAGACCTGGTTTGTTTATGTTGCCTATAGCAACTCCCTGTCATGTGCTTGTCTGAAGTGTCAGTGTCAGATCCACTATCTGTATTTCTACTTATTTCCATGGGCTCTGCTAGATCCACTTCGTGACACCATACACTCATTAAGAGGCATGTTTGCTAAAAGTTAGTGTATGGTAGCATTATGCAAATATTTATGCAAATGAGGCCCCGCACCGAGTCTCCACACATGGCCCCGCACCCCTCTTGGGCTGCCTCTGGGACTATGTGCAGTAGAATGAACTTGTCTCATGTGCCTTTTGCTATTTTTTGCAAGTTGAAATATGAAGGATCTTGAAGAGCAACACATTTGCGTGAAATTCTGTGTGAAATTTACTTTTATCGAGACTTTTCAGATGTTGCAGCAAGCTTATGGAGATGATTGTTTACGGAAACAATGTTACGAATGATACCAATATTTCAAATTGGGCAGAACATCCACCAAAGATGATCCCAAAACTGGACGGCCTTCCACATCAATGGACAATGATCAAGTTAAGAAAGTGTGTGCTTTGATTTATGAAAATTGTCACCTAACTATCTGTGAAGTTGCTGAAGAAATAGGCATAAGTAAAGTTTGTGTCACACAATTGTGACTGAAAACTTTCAGTGCATCGTGTTGCTGCAAAATCTGTCCCATGTCTCTGGACAGATAAGCAAAACGAGAACCGTGTCATAACCTCTCACTGTTCCTTATCCATGAATTTTTTGCGAAGCACAGGATTTTTCTAGTCCCTACTCTCCAGATTTGGCCCCTGCAGACTTCTTTTTGTTCCTGAAGATGAAATCCACGCTGAAAAATCACCTGTTATGAAATGATTCAGAAATAGCAAAAGGCACATGAGACGAGTTCACTCTACTGCATGTAGTCCTTAACTAATTCATGTGGCGTGATCAAACAAGTGGGAGGCCAAAGCTCAAGGAGTGGCCTAGTGGTTGGGGCAAGTTACCTCAGGCCAGAGGGTCAGGGGTTCAAATTCCACTAGAAGACAGCAACCTTGGGCCAGAAGACTGGGGTTTCTAGTCCCACAGGTGCTCCTTGTGGTCTTGGGAAGGCCACTTCATCCTCCATTACCCATGTTCCCTGTAAGAATTAGTGTATGTGTCTCATATCCCCTCATGTTAAATGTATCCCCCAATTGTGTTGTGACCACTTTGATTGAAGGATAAGGTAGTATACAAAACTGTCTAAATAAATTATCATGAGTCTGCTGTGTTGGCTCACTGGCACCCTCTTTAGCAAGTTTGGTTTCTTTTTGGACAGATCTTGTATATAGCTAAAGCCAATAGGGTCAGATATTCAAAGGCATTTACATGGTTTACAGACCTGTAAACTATGTAAATGTCCTTCAACGCAATATTTCCTGAAGATCCCTAATTAATAATGCTGCATCAGTATTATATCTGCACTGTAAAAGTGTTCTTCCATCTAGCTCCATTTGAAAATAGTCCCTTTTTCACTAGCTTTATTTCAACTCACACATCACACTTTTGGTGTGTCAAAACCACTAATAGACCTTTGCAAACCTAAAAGAAATTTTATGTTTCATTTTCTTTATATTTCACTTAGTATCAGTATTATTTATTTAAATTATGTCATGTGCTTTAATCTCCTGAGCTCTTCCCACATGCCTACAGTCTCAGCTGATTGCTGATTGCAGCTAGTAACATCCTGCACATGGATACCATCCCCCATGCATACACAGCATATAACACTCTACACATGCCCACACACTGGTACTTAGTACATTTTACTTTGCTTATAGGTTTATTTCTGGCACTTTTCATTTGTTTTTATATGTTGCAGGCACTTGTTTTTATTTATTTGCATTTTCAGCCTGTTTTCCCCTTTGGATGGCTCCCAGGGGTTTAGCTAGCTCCTCTGACTTGTTTTGAGTCATTTCCAGCCTGTTTTGTTGCTTTATTTTAATTTATTTATACTGTTTTGCATCTTCCCAGCACTTCCGGGCTTTCTTGCTCCTCCATCTGGCCCCTCTCCATTACCTGGAGCTCCCTGCACATGTGCGATCACGCAATCATGCATACGTGAGCATTTTTGGGTTTATGCTGGGAAGTTAAAATTTTCGGGTCCGATATTCTAAAGGCATTTACATGGTTTACTGACCTGTAAACTGTGTAAATACTGCTGAAAGGGATATTCAATGGCACTAACACGGTTAGTGCCACTGAATATCCCCAACTAATGCCGGTATACGCCCTCATGCTAACTGCTTAGCATCGGGGCGTGTTGTGGGCATTCCAGGGCATATTGGGGGTGGCGACAGTCGCTAACCCGGGTAGTGGAAATATTGCACTGCTACCCAGTTAGTGACCTGCGACTAAAACCAAGCAAAGCAAAAGCACATCTTACCCCATCAAAGGTCTTCTTCCCCAACCCTTAGCTAAAGTTCCTGCATCAGTATTATATCTGCATCTTAAAAATATTCTTCCGCCTAAGCGGTTTACAGCAATAATTTATGTAACGGCAGAGAAAATTTTAGAAAATAAATGAACCTGGCTGACTCTGCCATGAACGTTTTGCAGGGTCTGGGGACAAATGGTGCCGCGGGGAGGCCATGGGAGCATGTTTGTCAGTTCCCCGAGTCTCCCGCGGCATTGGAGGAGGTGCTGGGTGCATGGCCTCCACAATCACAGGTCATCCCCACAGTCGCAATGATATCACCCGGGGCATCAGAAATGGTTCCAGGATCATTGGGCAGGTGGGAAGAGGTGAGTCCAAGGCTCCCTGCACTGCCCAAAGCTGCCGCAAGCTAAATATTAAGGGCCCAATATTCAATTGGAATGGCTTTATGCCGCAACGGCGCATAGTCATCACCAACTATCCAGGGTCACTGCACAGCCTCTGATGCCTCAGAAGCTAACCGGGTAGTGGCAATATTGACTGACACATCACAGTGACTATTTTCTGAATCACATTAGTGCACTAGTTGCATTTTGGAGAAACAAAAGGTTTCCATACCTGAATGGTACGAGTGGAGGGGCTGATACGTTTCTGGCTTTGTAACAAAACAGAAAGCTACATGCACACTTCAGTTCTGGAAGTCCAAATGTTCTCTCTGTTTCTTTACAATGCCAGAGACTTATCAGCCTCCCCTCGCAATACCCATTCATCTGCAAGGGTATATATAAAGACAGTGTTAGAACATTTCTTCTTCAGCATGGTAAGGGAGGGCTTATGAACAGGCCCAAATGCCATTAACAACAGAGAGAGACCCAACTGAGGCGAAGCTGGACCCACAAGCAGATGGAACTGCTTCCCTCTCTTGAGGAAGCAGGAGATATCAGGGGAGCACTGTCAACAGATGCGAACCCATCAGGGCCACCATCTGAACTTTATGAGTTCAGGGCCAAACCCTGGTCCAGGCCTGACTGGAATAAGGAGAAAATAGCAACAATCCTTGCTTTTCTGGCCTCAGTGGATTGAGAAGAACAACTTTCCAGACTTGAATATAAGCTAAAGACAAAGAGGTCCAACTGGGACTTAAGCAGGGTGTCTAATATCACTCTGGAGTAGTCCTTCTTGGAAAGGTTATGCCTCACGAGGGCCAAGCCATAAGTGAGAAGGCACTGGGACCCTCCATTTCTAGGAGCCCTTACCACAGGAGGCCCTTCTCCTGAGGAAGCTAGAAATGGGGTCTGCCAATGTGTTCAAAAGATCTGTGTATCACAGTCTGCAAGGCCAGCACAGGGTCATTATGATCGCCAGGTCTGAATGGTCCTAATACTGCACAGAAGAAGATTCACTAGGGTCCACTCCACAGATACTTCCTGCAGCTGAAAGGTTTCCTACTTTGGCATTCTCCTGAATGGCCATCAAGTTGAACACTGGAAGGCCCAAGTTCTTCCCCATGAGGTCACACACACAAGGTCTGAGCCCTTACTCACCCGGCTTCATGGAATTCTGACCAAGGAAACCACCCTGAATTTGTCTACAACTGCAATGAGCACCATGGACAGGGCAACCAGATGCTTCCCCACCTAACAAAACAGCTCTGCAACTTCAAGAGTCACTACGAGTTCTACTTTGGTTGTTGACATGCGCCACCACTGAGACCTTGTTTGAGAACATCTGTCTCACTCTGCTTCCAGGTGAATAATTGCCCAGGCCCTCTAGGTGAACCAGCGTCCCAGGGCACACAGTTGCACCCCAGCACTTCAGGGTGGCATCCGAGGTAGCAAGCAGCCAACAGCACCCTGGACTGTATCACCACTTCAACTTTTTCTTGATCTGCCAAGGGAGAAAACTGGGAAAAGGGAGACCAAAAGGTTAGCTGGCCACTCTGCAGTGTGTGCATGGGTGATCTAGTGCAAGAAACCAGCTTCAAGTTTGATGCTATGGATCCGAGGAACTGGAGGAAGTCCCATGCCCATGGAGCTGACTGAACACAACATATCTAAGGTGGCTCTTAAGATTGAGGGACCTTTCCATCATGAGGAAACTTAACCCAGGAGAGAGTAGAACCAAGTCCCTCAGGTACTGCAAGTCATAGAAAAGAAGCAGGCTGCTCTTGGGATAGATTACTAACCCCAGCCTTTCCATCCAGTAAATCATCAGGCCTGTGTCAACTCTGGACTTCTCCAGTGAGTCTGACCAGTCAGATGTCCAGGAATGGGCAAGCCCAGATTCCTTGTTTGCAGAGAAACACTATTATCATTGCCATTATCTTGGAAAAGGTATGAGGCGCCTTGGCTAAGCCAAAGGGCAGGGTCTGAAACTGGAATCGGTGACGAAACCCACAGAAGCAGAAAAAACACTGAAGATGTTCCCAATATGGGAATGTGACAATATGCCTGTTGAGGTCTAGGGAGCTGAGGAACTCCCTCTGCTTAACCAATGCAATGATAGATCCGATGGCCCTCGTATCAGAAGGGGGGCCCAGAGTATGACAACAATGTCTTTAGGTCCAGGATATGCCAGAAGGAACCTTACTTTTTGGGTATCACTATGTGGATGGATAATTTTGCTGGCCCTGCAGCGGAGGGCATGGGAAAAATAGCCTGCAATTGTGGAAGGCATTGCAGAGTTTCCTAGAATATCACCCACATCTGGAGAGCCAGAAGGAAACTCTACAAAGCCGTCCTATATAGGCACTGCCATAATTCAAATATTTTGCTTAATAAGCCTCAGACTGGCCAGAACCAGTGAGGTTAGTGTCAGAAGGAAGAAATACATTTCCAAACTTGACTGAAGAACCTGAAGACCCGCTGGTCTGAAGTAGAACAAGGCCCTCAAAGAAGAACCACAAGAGCTATACCCCAACTGTCTGAACCTCAAGAGGGACCACTGGGAATCATTGAAGGGGATGACTGGCTACCATTGGAGCCATGGTGAAGACTCAAGCACTCTGAAAGGACTGCCCCTTCCTGAGGCTGGACTCATAGAAACATAGTATATGACAGCAGATTATGACCAGTATGGTCCATCTAGTCTGCTCAGCAAGGCAACAAGAGTAGGTGAACCTGCCGCTCTGTGCAGGTCACCCCTCCCATGCCTGTTTAGGAGTGTACCCACTGCTCCATGTAGGTCACCCCTATTTTATTTATTTATTTATTTATTTATTTATGTAATGCTTTTATATACCGCACTTTTTAAAGTCAGTGCGTTTTACAGATAACATATTGTGCAGAGCAGGAAGAGCTATTTGTTGAGATATAAAAGATAGTTATGTTTATTTTGATTTTTTTTTATAAACTTTATTTGTGGTTCAACAGCAAATAACAGGCAAGACAAGAGCAAACAACAAGATCCCCAGCAGGGTGTACTCTGATCCCTGCCGCGGGGCAACATTTACAAGAACCCGTATAGACAATAACCATCAAGACAAAAATTTTGAACCAAGATTTTATGCTTTCTCTGGAACTGCAACCCCCCCCCCCACCATACCTCCCCCCCTAACCCCCCTCCCCCACCCAAGTAGCATGCCACCTGAAACAAGTTAACCAGATCCAAGGAATTAACTACCAGAGGAAGTGTCAGACTCGGTCCCTTGAAGCCTAAGCGCTACACCCAAACCCCTAAAGACCCACTTGCAGTTTATTTTGATTTTATCCTGTTGCTATAAAGGGATCCACAGTGTCTGTTCCATGCCATTTTGAATTCTGTCACTGTATTTGCCCCTACCATTTCCATCGGGAGGGCATTCCAAGCATCCACCACCCTTTCAGTGATAAAGTATTTCCTGACATTGTCTTTCAGTTTACCCCCTTGCAGCTTCATGTTATACCCTCTAGTTTTACAGCTTCCTCATCTGTGGAAGAGGTTTGTTTGTTCATTAATACTCTTTAAGTATTTGAAGGTCTGAATCATATCTCCCCTGTCCCTCCTCTCCTCCAGAGTATACATATTTAGGTTTTCAAGTCTCTTCTCATAAGTCTTCTGACACAGGCTCCAAATCATTTTGATTGCCTTCCTCTGAACCATTTCCAGCCTTTTTATATCCTTTGCGAGATACGGTGTTTAAAACTAAACACAAATATTCCAAGTGAGACCTCACCAGCAACTTGTACAGTGGCATTAGCATCTCTTCCTTTCTGCTGGTAATTCTTCTCTGTATGCAATCCAGCATCCTTCTGGCTTTGGCCATCGCCTTGTCACACTGTTTCGCTACCTTGAGATCCTCAGGAACAATCACTCCGAGGTCCTTTTCCTGGTCCATGCACACCAACCTCTCGCCCCCTTGGATACAATTCCCTTGGATTTCTGCTTCCCAAGTGCATGACACTGCACTTTTTCACATTAAATCTTAACTTTCAAGCATTAGACCATTCTTCCAGCTTTTGTAGATCTTTCCTCATGTTCCCCACTCCCTTAGGGGAGTCCACTCTATTGCAAATTTTCGTGTCATCTGCAGAAAGACAGACTTTTACATCAGTCCTTCAGCAATATCACTAACAAATACATTGAACAGTACCAGTCCCAGGGCCGAACCCTGGGGCACACCACTAATCACCTTCCTTTCATCCGAGTGAGTTCCGTTTACTGTCACCTTCTGTTGTCTGTCATTCAACCAATTTCTGATCCAGTTCACCACCTTGGTACCCATTCCCAAGCTGTTGAGTTTATTGATAAGCCTACTATGAGGAACAGTATCAAAGGCTTTGCTGAAATCTAGGTAGATCACATAGATTACAATCCCTTAATTTAGGTCTGTGGTCATCCAGTCAAAAACTCAATCAGATTTGTTTGGTAAGATCGTCCTTTGGTAAAACCATGTTGCCTCGGATCATGCAACCTGTTGGGTTCGAGGAAGTCCACAATTTGCTCTTTCAGGAGTGCCTCCATTACTTTTCCTGCCACTGAGCTAAGGCTTACTGGCCTGTAATTTGTCACTTCTTCCCTACTGCCACTTTTGTGGAGAGATACCACATCAGCCCTTCTCCAGTCCTGTGGAACTTCTCCTGTCTCCAAAGATCTATTAAAAACATCCTTTAAAGACCCTGCAAGAACCTCTTGAGTTCTTTCAGTATCCTGGGATGTATTCCATCTGGTCCTATGGCCTTGGCCACTTTCAGTTTTGAAAGCTGCTCTAACACATCATCTTCTGTGAATGGTGTGGTAACTACTCCATTCCCATTTGTATATTTGTCAATCACAGGTGGTCTTTCTCCAGGCTTTTTCTAGTAAGAACAGAGCAGAAGTATTTGTTTAGCATTTTCGCTTTTTCACTTTTTCAATGTCACGTTCTACAAATCTGTTCTCAGCACTTTTGAGTCCTGCAATTCTACCTCTGATTTTCCTCCCGAATATATCTCAAAAATGTTTTGTCGCCACACTTCACATCTTTAGCCATCTTTTCTTCTGACTTTGATTTTTCTATTCTTATTTCTCTTTTTGTCTCTTTTAGTTTGATCCTGTATTCTTTTCTGTGTTCCTCTGTTTGTTAACTTCAGAATTTTGTGAAAGCTGTGTTTTTTGCCTTTATTTGTGCAGTCACTTCTTTGGAGAACCAAATAGGTCCCCCTTCCTCTTGTTTTTATTTACTTTCCTTACATATGCATCTGTTGCCCCTTTTATTGCCTCCTTTAGTTTAGTCCATTGCAATTCCACTTCCCTTATCTCTTCCCACCCTGCCAACTCCTCCTTCGGGTACTTGGCCATTTTACTGAAGTCTGTGTTTTTGAAGTCTAGGACTTTGAGCTTGCTGTGATTGGACTCCACCTTGGCTTTTTTCTCAAACCATACCGTGTGATGATCACTGCTGCTAACATGGGCATCCACCTGTATATTCAACACACTATCTCCGTTGGTGAGCACTAAACCCAGCACTGAGTTCTCCCTAGTCAGTTCTATCACCATTTGTCTAAGTAATGCATCTTGGAAGCCATCCACTCTTTGTTGTTCAAGGATGCCTTCAGACTCCATGCATGATGTTACAAAACAATACTCCTTACACCTCCTGGCCTGTCTCCCAGGAGTCTCTGTGGGCCTCAAGGATACCACCCTTTCACCAGGCTCACTCCTAAGGGTAATAGGCCCTAAAATGGGCATTTGCTTAGCCACAGCTTGGAGACAGAATCTGCCAACCAAATAGAGACAACCTATGACCACCACTGCCATGAACTTGGAAGAGATCCTAATAAAGTCTTAGAGGGCACCAGCTTCCAAGCTGTCTGGCAGCAGCTGGATCCATCATCAGAGGGCTTGTTGCCAGGGCTGCACACAGTTTCCTGGGTATCTAAGGTGGTGGCTGCAAAAGGTCCTTCACCCTCTGAACCTGAGACTCCTTGAGTATAGCGTCTCTCTCCACAGAAATGTTTGTACACTTTCTCACAGCTATGATCAAGGCTCAAAGTCCAGGGAGACTGTAAGGTTGATCTCCTTCATCCTTACTAAGGTTACTGCTGAGAAAGGACCTCAGGGCTCATCGCTGGGGTTTTCTACCTAGAAATCCTATGCACTGCTGTATAGGATCAAGTAGAAGAATGAATACAGAAAGATGACCAAAAACTCTCCCGGAAAAAGGGGGGCTGCCTAGAAACCTTGCCACGAAATGCACAGCTGCACTACATACTGAAAGGGCATAAAAACCAAAATAAGTGTATCATGGAGACCCTGCACTTTAAGCAGGAAAACCATCCTGACTCCTCCAACTTACCTTCTGACAAAAAGGAGTTTCTCTTGAGTCCTTCAACCAACACCTACAAGGGATAAGGTTGGACTTTCAGAGGAATAGATGAGTGCAAGGAACAAGTAGGGTCCTTGACACCTTTAACTGCCCTTACAGAGGCACTCTTTGGTCCTGGGTCCCCCAAAGGGGAGGCCTGGGCCTCAGACCCTTGCAAAAGGAGGCTATCAAGCAGCTAATAGAGACTTAAGCCAACCTGTGAGCTGTTTCAGAAGCTTCAGTGCTAATCAGTTGAAAAGGAGAGGACTATGGCTTTGAAGAGCCCACAGGGGCCACTAGGCTTGCGGCTAGGGCAACCCCACCAGACTGTACCTTTGCCAGGTCCAAGCAGTCATATCAAATGGCTGTGGTGCCCACCAACGGGAAAAACAAAGTGAAGCAGCGGCAAGGGCTAATGAATGGCATTGGACCCTGTCTCTCCCAATGGGAGGTCTCAAAATGTTGTAAAACAGGTGCTCACTGTATTCCATCTATAATCGTAGCAAAAAGAAGCAGCCATGGGTCTCAGGCAGAATCGATCTGCTTGACTGAGCACTGTAGCAGCAAAGTTATAAAAAAGACTGCAAAAAAAAGTTGGAAAAAGAAGCGAGACGACAGTAAAAAGGGAGTCCCAAAAAGCGACTCCAGATCCCATGCAGGCCTTGGAGCTCCATTCCTTGTGGCCTTGGGCAAGTCTCTTAACCCTCCATTGCCTCAGAAAAAAATCCAAGTTATCAATGTCCCTGTTTAATGTACATTACCAAGTTTAAGTTGCAATGTAAACCACTTTGACTGAAATGATAAAGCAGTATAATAAAAACGGTTAAATAAATAAATAAATATAAATAAATAAATATTTGGAGCTGCTTTATTTGCAAGCAGCAAGCAATCAAAATACAGCCTATTGAAAACAATGGGAAGAGATTGAAACAAATCACCAAAAAAAGAATGCAGATCAAGAACAGTAAGAGGGATGGGGAGCCTAAGCCTGACTTACCATCCCCCTTCAGAAGCCCCATGGAGTCCTCCTGCTTCTCTCTGGCCCACCAAGCACTAGAAACCCCTGGGAAACAGAACTGGGCACAGGGCAGCTGGCAGATCCAGGAACAAGAGCATACCGGAGCTCCGAGCAATATTGGGCCTACAGGTCTTAGTCACACAAGTCACAGCACCATGGTATGGGCCAGGGAAGACATGCCTATCTGAACTGCTGCACCAGTCCAAATACCTTGCTTCCTGCTGAAGGCAGACAGTATTCTCTTAGTGCTTCACCAGCAAATATACCTAGTGATGACATCACTGAAAATTGCTCAAATCTGCCTCCACCTGCTGTCAAGGGAGCATAATCAACTTAACACAACAACTTCACCAGCTGACCCATGTCCAGTGGATTGGATCAAAAATTCCAAGAACCAATTGAGCCATCACCTTATCAAATTTGTGAAAGATTCCCTCAAACAAGGACACCTACCTCAAATACTTAAGCAAGCTATAATATGGCCAATCCTTAAAGGCAAACTGACGAGCACCTCAGACCCAAAATCATACCGCTTTATTTCGAGCCTACCTTTTATTACAAAAATGATAGAAAAAGTTGTATAAAGACAATTACAAGATCACATTGATCTACATGCTCCACTGGATGTGCACCAACATGGTTTCAAACAACGTCATAATGTAGAAACTCTGCTCATCTCCCTCTTTAATAATCTCATAATGGGTCTAGACAATAAAAATAAAGGATTTCTATTAATTTTCATTGATATCTCAGCTGCATTTGACACGGTGTCACACTAAGTACTGCTGCAACACCTACAAGATATTGGTCTGCGTGATAACACATTAAATTGGTTCACCTCCTACTTGAGCAATCATACACAGTTAGTAAAATGTGGAGAGAGGAAATCCTCTCAATTCCCAATCACACAAGGAATACCTCAAGGCTCAGCTCTATCCTCAATCCTTTTCAACCTTTACATTCAGCCCCTTTGTAAAATCATTAAACAACATGGAGTAAATTACCACTTATACGCTGATGATATCATGGTTTATACCTCAATTGACCAGAATGCACCTGATACGACAGTAATTACCAAGTGCCTTGAATACTTGGCTTGCTAATAACAACTTAAAGGTAAATTCTGATAAAACAGAAGCAATGTTCATTTCTAAAAGTCAGACTTTCAAACCACCCCAGGAAATCAACATCTTAAATAGATCAATAAAAATTAAGGATGAGGTAAAATACCTAGGTACAACCCTAGATAAGTACCTGAATTTACAGTGTCACATAAATAAGACCGCGGCTAAAGCATATCGACGATTAAAGGTTATTAGGTGACGCAAACCAATCTTAAGCAAAGACCATTTCCGTACGGTATGTCAAGCAGTCATCACCCCATTGCTGGACTGTGGAAACATACTATATCAAGGTCTTGCCAAGCACTCCATCTTTCCACTCCAGTTAGTGCAGAATACTGCTGCACACATCATCACAGGCACTGCAAAATACGAGCATATTACTCCCGTACTCCAACAACGACATTGGCTTCCTATTAGTGCAGGAACAAGATTCAAAAATCTAATGATCATTTTTAGAACTTTCCATCACTCTTCAGCAGACATTCTACAGTCCATAATATTTAAGGACATGAACTGTAGGCCTAGACAAACTCAAAGCATTAATAGACTCAGCATTCCCTCAAGTTTCAATAGATCAAAACAAATGACATCTAAGAGAGTTTTTCACTCTTGGCACCAGATTTGTGGAATTCTCTCCCTGAAGGTTTAAGAACACAGAATGACCTTAAGGACTTCCGTAAGTCCCTCAAAACCTACCTGTTTATAAAAACATATGGACAAATAATTTGATTTTAATAGCATTGTATGCCATAGTATGTATTGTTACTCTTATTAGATTATATTGTATGGTATTGTATTGTAATGTATTGTATTTCTGTCCTACCTCACTCATAACATATAAACCCTATGTTGTCTTGTCAACCACTTTGATTGAAGGATAAGGTGGTATACAAAACTGGTTAAATAAATAAATAAAATAAATATGTACTGATCTAACAGGATGATAATGATAAATTATGATTCAGACTTTAAAAAATTTATTTTTGGGACATATAAAGATTACTCCTTAGCTTCATCCTTTTAAAAAGGTAAAGACAACCATGGCAAACCTGTTGAACTCAAACCAAGAGATATAGACAAGGAAATTAAAAGAATTGCCTCCACTCAGTTTAGCAATTGCAGCAGCCAAAAACTGATGACAAAAATGATGACTTGCTTAAAGAAACTGACATTGATGTTTCCCAAAGACAATGTTGGGGGAATGTAACAGAGAAGTCAGCTTAGATGTAGGGATGTTACCCATGACTGAAGTGGTATTTAAAGGTGTGGAAGAATTGAAGGAAATATCGATACATCGGGAAGATGTCTTACAACTATTAGATAAACTGAAGAGTAGCAAATCACCTGGGCCGGATGGTATACATCCAAGGGTGTTGAAAGAACTGAAATTTGAGATTGCAGACCTGCTATCAGTAATCTGTGAACTATCATTAAAATCATCTCTAATACCTGAGGATTGGAGGATCGCCAATGTAACACCAATTTTTAAAAAGGGTTCGAGGGGTGATCCGGGAAACTACAGACCAGTGAGCCTGACATCAGTACCGGGAAAAATGGTAGAAACCATCATAAAGAATAAAATTACTCAGCATGTAGATAGTCACGACCTAATGGGAGACAGCCAACATGGCTTTCGACAAGGAAGATCTTGTCTTACTAATCTGTTATGTTTTTTTTGAAGGAGTGAATAAACAGGTGGACAAAGGTGAGTCGGTTGATATTGTGTATCTGGACTTTCAGAAAGCCTTTGACAAGGTCCCTCATGAGAGACTTTTGGCAAAACTAAAGAGTCATGGGATAGGAGGCAGTGTACTACTGTGGATCAGGAACTGGTTAAAAGATAGAAAGCAGAGGGTAGGGCTAAATGGCCAATTTTCCCAATGGAGAAAGGTGAACAGTGGTGTACCCCAGGGATCTGTGCTGGGTCCGCTGCTTTTTGACATATTCATAAATGACCTGGAAAGTGGAATAACAAGTGAGGTTATCAAATTTGCAGATGACACAAAACTATTTAAAGTTGTTAAAACCCAGGAGGATTGTGGAAAATTGCAAGAGGATCTTGATAAATTGGAAGACTGGGCATCAAAATGGCAGATGAAATTTAATGTGGAGAAGTGCAAGGTTATGCACCTAGGGAAGAACAACCCAAACTATGGTTACACGATGCAAGGTTCCACATTAGGAACCACCACCCAGGAAAAAGATTTAGGCGTCATTGTGGATACCTTGTTAAAACCCTCGGCCCAGTGTGCAGCGGCGGCCAAGAGAGCAAATAGAATGCTAGGTATGATAAGGAAAGGAATGGAAAATAAAACAAAAGATATTATAATGCCTCTATATCGTTCCATGGTGAGACCGCACCTTGAATATTGTGTGCAATTCTGGTCACCGTATCTTAAAAAGGATATAGCGATTTTAGAAAAGGTTCAGAGAAGAGCCACCAAAATGGTAAAGGGGATGGAAGGCTACTCCTATGAAGAAAGGCTAAAAAGGTTGGGGCTCTTTAACCTGGAAAAGAGACGGCTGAGGGGAGATATGATAGAAGTCTATAAATTAATGAACGGAGTGGAACGGGTAAACGTAGATCGATTGTTTACCTTATCAGAATATAGAAAGACTAGGGGACATGCAATGAAGCTACAGGGTAAACTATTTAAGACTAATAACGTGTAATCAAACTCTTGAATTTGTTACCGGAGGATGTAGTAAAGGCTGTTAGTGTAGCTGCGTTTAAAAAAGGTTTGGACAAGTTCCTGGAGGAAAGGTCCATAAACCATTATTAAGAAGGGACCCAGGATATTAATGCTTGAACCAGTACAAGCATTGTGGAACCTGTGTCCCTTGGGGAAACTGCTAGGTACGTATGACCTAGATTGGCCACTGTTGGAAACAGAATACTGGGCTTGATGGACCTTGGTCTGACCCAGTATGGCATATCTTATGTTCTTATGTTAGTTCCTTTAAGTGTAAGAACTAAACAAAAGCACCTTTTGCACCCTCCGTAAACTTTGCTCTATCAAGAAATTTCTTATATCCCTTCAAATATACAGTACATACTCTCCTTATCAAACTGGTAATGTCATGCCTGAACTACTGTAATAGCCTCCTACATGGCAACTTGGCAGTCAGTCTCAATTGCATCATCAGAATATGGTCACAAAATTACTCCACAATGCTTCCAAATTAGATCATGTGACACCCACTGCTTTTCAAAAGCTACTGGCTCCCTATAAACTATCAAATAAAATTTAAGATCCTGATCCTGGCCCACAAAGCTTTCTATTCAGGAATTCCCTCATATCTATCCTGTCACCAAATCGCTTATGCACGCAGTTAATCTCTGCAATCTCTCAATGTTCACTTACTGGTAGCCCCAACTAGATGTACTTCCTGTCTTGAATCCACCAGAACCTCCTCTTTTTACACTATTCAACCACAGTTATAGAATTCTCTCCCTCGTTATTTGAGAGAGGAATCCTCTCTTAGAACATTCAAGAAAAATCGGAAGGCCTACTTTTTGAGCTAGCCTATTCTTAACTAAGAGATCTTAGCCTCCATAGCAATATTACAGTGTGTACTAATAAACAACACATGACACAATAGTCATCTGTTCAACTTCCTCTTTCCCCATCTATCTTTTTTCCCTTATTTCCTACTCCTTATTTTATATTATTTGATTTTATATTGTATCTTTTTGGATTTTAATTCCACCATAAACCGCTCTGATACTGAGTAATGGGTGGTATATCAACTAATAAAAAAAACATAAATCATCATATGTATGGCAGTTTGCATGTGTTAATGGCCTCTTATAAAATACCAGTTGGTGTAAAAGTACATGCATTGGCATGAACACATTTTGCCAGTAGTCATCAGGTGCAGAATGGGCAAAGCATGGATGGAGTTTGCAAGCATGCATGTTGATTATAAAATCCCTTAATTTACCTGCATTCATTTACATCTGCTATAGAGCAGGTGTAAATATCTGTGCCTGCTTTTAAGGCATGATCCCTGCCACTTACACTAGTATGTTATAAAGACAAATAGGCACCTAGGTGTCTTTATAAAAGAAGCACTTGCTTACTGCCTTATCCTAGGCACACTGCTATAAAATTACCCTCCATGGGCTTCATTTATCTAGGGATTATTCTATTGTAGCAACAGCTATATCAGACCCATGGAATACAGATAGCAGTAGTCAGCTTTAAAATTTTCCACATGGCTTTAAGATTTCATAGTTACAGTAAATGATAAATTCAAATTCTTTGACAATTATGGGAAAAAGCACCTATGATGATCAATGAAAATCACTGCCAGAAATGCTAAATTTCCTCTAAGAAGAGACGACAGAAAATATGTAGATACAAAAATGTTCTGGAAGTCTGGGTCTATATACAACAATGCTATAGAAGGCTGGTAGCATTGTATACTGGGCTGGTAGGAGAGAGATGACAACAGGATGTTTCTTCAGTCATCAACTGATTTTCAGCTATGGTAAAGGCAGAATAATGCTTCAAGAGTAAGCAGCAATATCACTCTTCTCCAAGGTCTTTTCTTGTCTAACCTGCCAAGCAATTGTTTTACATTTAAATTATATCTAGTACTAAAATACAGTGCTTATTTTGTTGATATATGACTGCAAACAATTCAGAGCAATATCATTTTGAAAGGTTGTAGAAATTCTTGTAGCATCTAGAGAAAAAAAAGCAGCAGACGTATCAGTCACTGGACATATTCAAGCCTGTCACACATGTGGAAGAAGTGAAAAATATGTGACCTGCCCCATCCTATACACTGAAACAGTCAAATGCTGAGGTTCTGTCATTCCCAAACAAAAGTAGAGAAGTGTGCATGAAATGAATAGCTGGCGTGTATATAATAATGTCGGAAGAGCAGCCTTGAGGTTTAAACCGCCTCTTGAAGCTAAACTTCCATTTTGCTCGTTTTTTTTTATTGAGCCCACCACGGAGCTGTATAAAGTAAGGTGAAACACCACAAATAAGTGCCACCAATATAAAAACTACTAATCGTGTAGTGATTTAAAAATCCATTAATGTATTGTGAGAAGCCCAATCTGAAAGCTCAAGAAAATTCGGGGTTTAACTTATCTGAAAAGTCCCGTAACACTTTTCTTCGCAATCCACTTCAATAATATATCGGACCTCTCCAAGATGCTCCTTGAGAACAGTTTGCAGTTATAAACAGGTTCAGAACAATTTGCAGTTATAAACAGGTACACAGTACTGCGTTTCGGGCTAACATCAAATTTTTCGCCCTATCTCAACGCTCAACAAAACTGCAATGTGAAAACAGTCTCTCAGCTGATCAAAAACGCCAGCGCATGCTCAATAGCAATCTGAACCTCGCAGCAGGATTGTTTGCTTTGGTGATTTTCTTAGGTATTTTCTCATCAGTAGCAATAGTGCCAAAACCCCAAAAGAACCAATAATACTATCTTATGAGGGGTAGGTATAAAACTCTGCTTTGGTAACTTTCTCAGCTCTTGGGAACTGCTGACACCTAATTAGGTGTTAGTTCCCTCCCTACCCCTCCAACTCCCACCCACCCCTAGTGAGCAGTCTTGCTTTATAGGGCACCTCCCCATTTAACAAACGACAGGGACTTGTAACAGCACATTTTGAATGTAATTAAAGAGATTTAACTGCTTTTTCTCTGAAAGGACAGCTGGGAAACTGGCTGGTATTTTGGTAGATCTCTCTCTTTTGCTTTTACAGATACCTAAGCTCCACGAACAGAACAATGGCTGGGAAAAAGCATATTGCGAAAGCTGTTGCCCCTGTTACAGCTTCTGCCTCTGTCCAGACAGAGGCCCCAATGCCAGTTGAAGGACCAGTTCCATCTTCAGGGTGCCTGCATGTTGAAGCTTTGAGAAAACAAATGGAGGAACTCAGAGAGGAGATGGTGAGGCTGAGGAGCATTCAAGACAGTGAGAAGTACATTGATGAGATACTTCTTGCAGGAACCAAGCTCTCCAGCAGAGGAGACGATGGGTGCCGATAGAATGACAAAGCTTGGACACAAGTCACCAGGGCCTGCAGAATCACCAATCCAACTTCTCCAGCCCTTGAACTGAAGAACCATTATGCAGCCCTGGAAGTGGAGGAGGTGAAAGCATCCCTGGAAAGGGAAGAACCAGAGCTCAAGTACCCCAAAGTTGCAGAATCAGTGACCACAAGGAAGCGAAGGGTAGTGGTGGTTGGTGAATCTCTTCTGAGGGGTGCTGAGGCGTCCATCTGCCGACCAGACTTGATGTCCAGAGAGGTATGCTGTCTGCCTGGTGGCAAAATCCAAGATGTTACGGAGAGTTTGCCGAGACTCATCAAGCCCACTGACTATTACCCAATGTTGCTAATCCATGTCGGAACAAATGATACTTGCAGGTATCCCTCTGAGCACATCAAAAGTGACTTCATGGCTCTGGGACAGAGGGTGAAGCAGTTAGGTGCACACGTGGTGTTCTCTTCAATTTTCCCTGTTGAGGGTAAAGGCCAAGGCAGAGGCTCGCATCCTGGAGATGAATGCATGGCTGCGTGGATGGTATCATTGAGAGAGTTTTGGTTTCCTAGATCATGGGATGTTGTTCCAAGGGTTGCAGAGCAGAGATGGCATCCATCTGTCCAAGAAAGGTTGACGTGTCTTCAGTAGTAGACGGGCTAATCTACTGAAGAGGGCTTTAAACTAGATTTGTTGGGGATGGGTGAAGAAAGCCCCAAGGTAAGTGAAAGCCCCAGGTAAGTGATACATTAAATACCTTTATGGAAATGGATAACAGGGGTAACATATGGAGAGCAGTGTGTATAAATGCCTGTGGCATGGGAAATAAGATCCCTGATGTTGAAGCTTTGGTGGAAGTGGCCGACTTGGATTTAGTGGCAGTTACAGAAACATGGTTCACAGAAAACCATGACTGGGATGTAACTATACCTGGCTATATTTTATTCAGAAAGGACAGGGTAGGAAGAAGGGGAGGAGGAGTGGCAATATATGTAAAAAGTACATTGTGGGTTAAAATAGAAAGAGGGAAAGAGAAATCTATTTTCATTGGCGTGATATACAGACCTCCCTCACAAGAGGAAGAGGTGGATAGAGAGTTAATTGAAGACATATGCAGCATTGCTAGGAAAGGGGAAGTGCTACTGATGGGAGATTTCAATATGCTAGATGTTGATTGGCACATTCCTGCTGCAGTATCATCTAGAAGTAAAGAGATCCTGGATTCTCTACAGGGAAAACTATTCAGGCAATTGGTAACAGACCCCACACGTGAAGGGTCCATACTGGACTTGGTGCTTACCAATGGTGAAAGTGTTTCTGATGTTGTAGTGGGAGATCATTTTGCATCCAGTGATCACCAGATGGTGTGGTTCAGTATTAGGACTAGGGCTGTTAGAATCCATTCAAAGGTGAGGGTCTTAGACTTTAGGAAGACTAACTTTGCCAAGATGGGCCAATACCTTAGGGAGTTGTTAGCGGGATGGGAACAGCTAGGGGATGTAGAAAAACAGTGGGAAAAACTGAAAGGGGATATTTTAAGGGCAACCAACCTTTTTGTTAAAATGGTAAATAAAGGTAAAAGGAAAAGGAGACCGCTATGGCTTTCGAAAGAAGTAGCTGAAAAGGTGAAGAAAAAGATGGAGGCCTTCATGAAATACAAGAGATCACAGCGAGAGGAAGACAGGCACCTATATTTGTAAAAACGTAGAGAAGCTAGCAAAGTAGTCAGGAAAGCAAAGATTCAAAAAGAGGAGGAAATAGCCAATGCAATAAAACGGGGGGATAAGACATTTTTCCGATATGTTAGTGAGAAGAGAAAGGGCAAAAGTGGTATTGTCAGACTCAAGGGTGAAGGGGAGGAATATGTAGAAGCTGAGACCCGACTGCGAATCATTGCAGCGGCGCACAGGCGAGCCGAGGGCAGGGGGAGGGGCGGGGGGACGGCGAAAGGGGGCGGGCCGTGAGCCGCCGATAAAGGAATGGGCCCAAAGCCGGCTCGGCCTCTTTCGCCGTTCCCCCCCCCCCGTCGGGCAGAGAGAAGTTGAGACGAGGCAGCGAGTGAGACACGAGGCCGCGAGTGAGGAGCTTCTGCATCGCGCGGAGAAAGAGCACCAACGGCAAGTAACCTTGCAGGGGGGCCTCCCGACCCGACGCGCAAACAGGCGCTTTGAATCGGATGGTAGGGTAGGTAGAGAGCGGGAGCCCAGGTACGGTAGCAGGTGTCTCAGAGCAGAAGCCAGAGCAGGCCTGTAGCAGGCGCCTCGGAGGTGTGCTCCTCGGGCCTTATCAATGTATTGATTCAAATGCCGGGTGCAGGAGGGGGGGGGAGGGGGGAGGATTTACATCCTTATCCTCACACCATGTAGAAATAACGAAGCAAAATAAAGAATGGAGGGTAAAAAAGAATCGTGAGACCGGGGGAGGATATGCACCACCACGTGCTACTATGGAACGCGGCAGCATGCATCTCCAAAAAAAAAAATAATAATAATAAGGAGGGTTATAACGGTGGCTGGGAGCCTAGAGCCAGAGGAAATACAAAAAAAAAAGTTAAGGGCAATTGGGTAAGGGAGTAAGAAAGATGGGGGCTCACAAAATAACAATGAAATGCATCTATTCCAAAGTCGGGGAGGGAATGCAGGCATATGATGAATGTGTGGAACGGGGATGCCATCTAAGGGACAAAAAGGGTATTGCATGGTCATGTTTCTTCTTTACTCTGTGAATGTATGCTCCATAATAAGAAAACAGGGCCTATGCTTAACTACTTAAATGTAAAATAGGGACAGGAAAACAAAGATAGAAGTGTGTAGGTGGCATGTATGATAATTAGGAGGGAATATCAACCAGAAAATGCAAATAAAACCATATATATGTTGTTTTTGGAAAAGAGGCCCTATGGAGGGGACGTTTGATAAGGGGACATTATATATTTGAAACAGTATGTACAGGGACACATAGAGGTAGTCAATATGAGGCTGGGGGCCTAGGGTTGATACAAGAGAATGAGACAGAGTGTAATTCAGACTTTCCCTTACCCCCTTCAGTAGTAGATATCGCCCTAGAATAGAGATGCCAAGGAAAGAGACGCAGAAGTCTAAGACACAACGAGCCCGGCAGGCAGAGAGCAGGGCTACGACAAGGACAACCGCAAGGACGTGGGCGGCTACAGGCTCAGGAAGCAAGAGAGCACATGGGGACGGCCATGATGCAGCTAGTAGCGCAACAGCAAGACAGACGAGGCGGAGCAACCGGAAGAAGGCACCACAGCAGCAGCAAATACCAGCTCCTGCACAAGGGCAGGAGCTGGACGACCTGCTCCAGATGATACGGGAGCAGGTTACCCAGCACGGCCTGTCCGCAGTTAAGCAACGACTGGGGACAACAGGCTTTATGAGCGAAGGACAGCCGTCAGCGAGCACCAGCGCCTTGATACCCAGCACAACAGATGGTAAGTCTAGGGCGAACAGAGGGACCACGGAATTAACAACTTCATCATCTGATGACTCGGGTTCTGGGAGTGATAGTGATACTGCATTGGCAGATGTAATTAAATACGCTTTGAGGAAGGTTAAAAGAAAGAAGACCTCAAAGCAGGCAAAATCCTTAAGGCAAGCCTGGGCGGGACAGGCGCAAGATGGGGTGCACCACGGGGACACACCACCAGGGACGGCTCAGAGAACTCTGCAGGATTGGCGCGACACCAGCCGCGATCCACGCTGCGGGGTGAGCTCCCTGGCAGTGTCAGTACCCAAAAAATTAAAGAAAAGAATTTGGAAGCGAGAATACATTGACCTATTCTCTCTCCTGCTTAGAGACCAGGATGAAGAAGCCGGCAATGGGAAAGATAAAGATAAAGGGAGTGATAGGGACAGAAAACCAAAAATTCCCAAGTCCCTTAATAACTGGGTCTCAGCATTTCACATCTTTATGAGTGTAATTATGGAGAAAGAACCTGACTCAGGCCCATATCTGACCAGGTACCTGGATACGATCACCAGGGCATATAAACAATACGGGGGATGGGCCTGGCTAAATTATGATGTGAGGTTCAGAAGAAGCATGGCGGAGGATCCCACCTTAGCATGGCATCATAGAATTCTGGACATGTGGACAGAAGAAATGGCGCCAAATAGGCCATTCTGTCAGGACGGGATGCTGCAGCCTCTCCCAGGCACGCAATGGCAACAGCCAACCCAAAACACCCAAGGGAGGCAAGCCAATCAGTGGACGGGGAGGCGGGCGTGCCGCCAATACAACGCAGGGAGTTGTACATGGCAGCCCTGCAAGTTCAGACATGCCTGCTCATTATGCGGAAATGGGCACCCCGCTTTCACCTGCAGAGCACCCAGGGAAGCCAAGCCTTTCAGAGCGCTACAGCAGCGCTCAACGGAAGGGGTTGGCCCCAACGCCCATCAGGCTTGAGAGCATGCGTCCCTGGCTGAGAGCCTACCCGAAGAAGGACATAGCTCACAGCATTGAGGTGGGTTTCTCACAGGGTTTTCGCATCCCATCACTAATAAGCAGGAAAGAATTAATAACGCGGGCGATCATGGACCCCCCATCGGTCCGGAGACATAACACCATAGCACACAAAAAAATAGCCAAAGAAATAGGTTTAGGGAGGGTGGCAGGTCCGTTTCGGTCGCCCCCATTCAAAGACCTAGTAATCTCACCTTTGGGAGTCATACCAAAAAAGGAACCGGGGCAATACTGGTTAATTCATAACCTGTCACACCCAGAGGGGAAGTCAGTTAATGACCATATTGACCCGGCGCTATGCTCGGTCAAATATGCAACCATTGACCATGCGATTATGTTGATTCGAAGCAAGGGACGACGGGCACAGCTGGCAAAAGCCGACATTGAGTCCGCGTTCCGTCTATTGCCAATACATCCTGAGTCTTTCCCATTATTGGGATTCGTTTTCAACGGGGAATATTTCTACGATAAATGCTTACCCATGGGATGTGCGGTATCATGCGCATACTTCGAACAATTCAGTTCCTTCCTACACTGGGTGGTCGAGGACATCGCGGGCCCCAACACGGTGGTCCACTATCTGGACGATTTCCTTTTTATTGGAAAAGACCATGACGAATGCAAAAGGATCCTGAGTATCTTTCAGCAGACGGCACGGTCGTTCGGGATCCCGTTAGCGAAGGAAAAGACCGATGGCCCGACAGGGATCATCACTTTCCTAGGCATACAGTTGGATGTGCCGGCACAGATGTCTCGCCTCCCAGTGGATAAAGTGGCGAACTTGGGAAAAGACATACAGCTACTGCATAGTCAGCGAAAGGCGACCCTGCAACAATTTCAATCAATCCTCGGCCTGCTATGCTTTGCATGCAGGATAATGCCAATGGGGAGAGTCTTCTGCCGCCGTATGGCTTGGGCAATGAGAAGGGTCACGAAACGGCATCATCGCATCCGAGTTACCAAAGAGATGCGAGAAGACCTTCGGGTCTGGATGAAATTCCTCCACACCTTCAATGGCCGGGCCTTCTGGCAGGCCCCCCCGGTGTCTAATGCGGAACTCGACTTCTTCACCGATGCTTCTGGAGGAATTGGTTTCGGCATTTACTATAAAGGGGCATGGTGCTCAGAGGAATGGCCCACGGAATGGCGAGCGGAAGGAACCACCAGGGATATCACGTTCTTGGAGCTTTTCCCGCTCATGGTAGCCTTAAGTATATGGGCTCCGGGGCTTGCTAACAGGGCTATCACCGTCCATTTTGATAATCTAGCAGTGGTGTGGGCAGTGAACGGGATGAGAGCGAAGACGCCAAGGGCAATAGCACTATTAAGAAGGATTGTGTTACTATGTCTAGTGCATAACATAACCCTGAGAGCGGAACATATCACAGGCAAAACCAATAACATTGCCGACGCTCTTTCCCGTTCTAAGATCAGGCTTTTCCACCAACTGGCGCCCAAGGCGGACGCAGTCAAGACAACAGTCCCCAAACAGATCTGGGAGTATGGCCCGCCGAAGTATGGGAGCTCCTCTTGGGCTCCCTAGCAGAGCAGACCCGGTGAAAATACATAGCAGCATGGGAAGCGTACCAAACCTTCTGCAATGAGTCCAGAATACAGCAAGAGGACAGATTTGAAGCGCCTACGCTTCTGAGATGGATTTTGCAGTGTAAAAGCAGTGGCCAGACAAAAGGTTCAGTGCAAGCCCGCTTAGCCGCGCTTTCATTCTTTGCAAAGGCCATGGGTAAGAAGAGCCCGACGGCAGAGTTTGTCATTAAAAAAGTGATGAGAGGTTGGTCCTTAGGGCAGCCCCGAAGGGTAGACCAACGCCGCCCGATCACGCACCAGATGCTTCAGCAACTGATGGTGGTCAGTAGCCAGGTGTGTTATGACGAATATAAAGCCAGGCTTTTCAGGTGTGCCTTCTCCTGGGCCTTTTACGGAGCATTTCGGGTGGGAGAGCTAGTCGCCCCGTCAGCGACAAAGCACGGGGCGACCTATGGCGGAATTGAAGAACGCAATGTGAACATTCTCCAGGAGGCTATAGTGCTGCACTTGCCCAGATCCAAAACGGACATGGATGGAAAAGGGACTCAAATCGTCCTGTCGGCAATGCACAATGATCCCTCATGCCCACTGAGAAATGCTCTGGCCTATCAAGAACTACGGGCACACACAAGCCAAAAATGGTTCGTCCACGCGAACGGCAACCCACTTTCACGTTTCCAATTCATCAGAGTACTCAGGCTGTCTTTGGAGCGAACGGGAAGGAATGCCAGCTTATACGGCTCGCACTCCTTTCGCATCGGAGCCGCTTCAACGGCGGCCAGCATAGGGATGTCCAGAGCACAAATAATGAATATTGGACGATGGCGCTCGGACAGATATAAACTGTACATACGTCCAGCAGAATGAGGAAGGGGGAGTGTAAAAAAAAAAAAAAAAAAAAGGTTGTACTAACCCACATATGACGGCTAAATATACTGTTTGATTGAAATCATGATGTCCTATGTTCATTATCTCGATATTGCTTCTGTAACCATTTCCTGCTAATTGTGCTCCAACCCAGGTTCAAGTCACGGCCTATCGCCCCGCGAAGTATGGATATGTGGCCATTCATTTGTTCACTGGGCGCAAAAGCGGACTCAGAGTAGGCCACAGGGGCTAAACCTGGGACTCCCAAGTACAGAGGTGTCAGTAGTATGGCTCGGTCGACGGGGTATGTTGTGGAACCAGCTAGTGCCGCTCCTGCTGCAAAGGAAGCGGGTGACCAGAAACCCAGCGATGATCGTAATACATCTAGGGGGCAACGACCTGGCGGCCATACGCAGCATCGAGCTCACCAAACGGATGCAGAGCGACATGCTGACGCTGGCAAACGCATTTCCTGGAGCGTGCCTAGCGTGGTCCCACATCATACCGTGGAGAGTGTGGAGGGGCGAGATTTCGCACAAAGCCGTCGAAAAGACGAGACAGAAAGTGAACAGGTGAATGGCCCGCTTCATGGGGATGATAGGAGGTGACAGCATCAAGCACGACCTCATTGAAGAAAGATGCCCAGGACTATATCGTGCGGATGGTGTACACTTGTCAGACATAGGGATGGACATTTTTCTGTGCACAATACAAGATGCGGTGGAGAGGCTATGGAAGAAAGAGGTGTTGGCCACAGCGGCGTGTTAATGGGTGGGGGCCCTGTCAACAAGCGAGGATTCGCGGTTGGCGGGGTTGGCAGAAGAAACGCACCCGGTGAGAGAGAACACAGCCTAGGTTTTAAGTAAAGGGGGAGAGTTGCAGGGGAGAAACCTGGACATGCCCCCCGGTGAGATGGATCAGGCACAAGAACACGGCGCAGAGGGCCCCTGGCCTCACTTTGACGGCGGGCAAAAGGAGGGGTAAAGCAAGAAAAGTGCCAAACCTGCTTGAACGGCAGGCGTAACAGCTTTGCGACGGAAAGAGATAGAGAAGATTAAGGACTGGGGAAAGCTTGAACGGCTATCTCCTACTGACAGTTAAAAGGACCCAGGGATAATGGCTGTGTCTCTCGAGGGACGAATGGAAAGGAATTGTGTACAGTGTCTAGTGATATGTTAGGCGCATGCTGTGGCCAACAGTTTTGGACTGTTAATAACCATTGTTAATAATATAAATAAATGTAGATACTTGTTGAAAGAAAACCTGTGGAGAATTGTGGATTATTGGGGGGGGGGGAAGGGGAGGGGGGGAAGGAGGGGGGCAGGGGTGGGGCCAAGTACCCGAGGCTATAATGCTGGTTGCGCGGCTGAGACCCAACTGCGAATCATTGCAGCGGCGCACAGGCGCGCACAGGCGAGCCGAGGTCAGGGGGAGGGGCGGGGGGACGGCGAAAGGGGGCGGGCCGTGAGCCGCCGATAAAGGAGTGGGCCCGAAGCCGGCTCGGCCTCTTTCGCTGTTCCCCCCCCCCCCCCGTCGGGCAAAGAGGAGTTGAGACACCCTCCCGACCCACCCCGGTGGCAAAAGGGCGGAATAGTCGCAGCATGCGAGAGAAGGCAGAAGAAACGCATCCGGTGAGAGAGAACACAGCCTAGGTTTTAAGTAAAGGGGGAGAGTTGCAGGGGAGAAACCTGGACATGCCCCCCGGTGAGATGGATCAGGCACAAGAACACGGCGCAGAGGGCCCCTGGCCTCGCTTTGACGGCGGGCAAAAGGAGGGGTAAAGCAAGAAAAGTGCCAAACCTGCTTGAACGGCAGGCGTAACAGCTTTGCGACGGAAAGAGATAGAGAAGATTAAGGACTGGGGAAAGCTTGAACGGCTATCTCCTACTGACAGTTAAAAGGACCCGGGGATAATGGCTGTGTCTCTCGAGGGACGAATGGAAAGGAATTATGTACAGTGTCTAGTGATATGTTAGGCGCATGCTGTGGCCAACAGTTTTGGACTGTTAATAACCATTGTTAATAATATAAATAAATGTAGATACTTGCTGAAAGAAAAGAATTGTGGATTATTGGGGGGGGGGGAAGGGGAGGGGGGGGAAGGAGGGGGGCAGGGGGGGGGGCAAGTACCCGAGGCTATAATGCCGGTTGCGCGGCTGTGCTTAACAAATATTTCTGTTCTGTGTTCACAGATAAAGAACCAGAAGCAGGACCTCAGAAAACACCCACAAACAGGAACAGAAGCGAGGGACATCTTGAACAATTTTCAGAAGACTGTGTTTGTGAGAAACTAGCTCAAATTAAAGTAGACAAAGCGATGGGACCGGATGGGATACACCCTAGAATACTGAGGGAACTTGGGGACGTTCTAGCAGCTCCACTGACTGACCTTTTCAATGCCTCGTTGGAGTCGGGAGTGATGCCAAAGAACTGGAGAGAGGCTCATGTGGTGCCTTTACACAAAAGTGGAAGTAAGGATGTGGTTGAAAACTACAGGCTGGTCAGTTTAACTTCAGTAGTGAGTAAATTATTGGAAACACTGCTGAAAGAGAAAACAGTGAGGTTTCTGGAGTCCAGCGGATTACAGGATCCGAGGCAGCATGGACTCACCAGAGGCAGGTCTTGTCAGACAAATCAGATTGATTTCTTTGACTGGGTGACCAGGAAGTTGGACCGAGGGAGAGCCCTAGATGTGGTGTATTTAGATTTCAGTAAAGCCTTTGACACTGTTCCTCACAGGTGACTTATAAACAAACTGAGCACCCTAGGGATGGACCCTAAAGTTACTGCTTGGGTTAGAAATTGGTTTGGTGGGAGGCGACAAAGAGTACAGGTAAATGGAGCTCACTCTGAGGAGAAGGATGTTACTAGTGATGTGCCCCAGGGATCTGTGTTTGGTCCGATTCTTTTTAACATCTTTATTAGTAATATAACGGAAGGGCTGTCAGGTAAGGTTTGCCTCTTTGCAGATGATACCAAAATCTGCAATACAGTAGACACCCAGGAAGGTGTAGATAACATGCGGAGGGATCTAGCTAAGCCTGAAGAGTGGTCTAGAATTTGGCAGCTGGGATTTTATGTTAAAAAATGTAAGGTCATGCATTTAGGCTGCAGCAATCCAAGGGAGTAATATAATATAGGGGGTGAAGTACTTTTGTCCACTAAAGAAGAGCGGGACATGGGCGTGGTTGTGTCTGATGACCTTAAAGTCGCTAAACAGGTAGAAAAGGCAATGGCAAAAGCTAGAAGGATGCTTGGGGTGCATACGGAGAGGAATGGCTAGCAGAAAAAAGGAGGTGATAGTGCCTCTGTATAAGTCTTTGGTGCGACCTCATTTGGAGTATAGTGTGCAATTCTGGAGACTGCACCTTCAAAAGGATATAAACAGGATGGAGTCAGTACAGAGGGTGGCTACTAAAATGGTTAGTGGTCTTCATTATAAAGCATATGAGGACAACTTAAGGATCTTAATACAGAGGGAGAAGTGGCCTAGTGGTTGAGGCAAGTTACCTCAGGCCAGAAGGTCAGGGGTTCAAATCCCACTAGAGGACAACAACCTCAGCTGAAAGGACTGGGGTTTCTAGTCCCACAGGTGCTCCTTGTGGTCTTGGGCAAGCCCCTTAACTTTCCATTGTCCATGCTCCTTGTAAGTATTAGTGTACAGTATGTGTCTCATATCCCCTTGTGCTAAATGTATCCCCCAATTGTATTGTGACCACCTTGATTGAAGGGTAAGGTGGTATACAAAGCTGTCTAAATAAATGTACACTTTAGAGGAAAGGCAGGATAGAGGTGCAATGTTTAAATACATCCATGGCATAAATGTACAGTGGGAGAGCCTCTTTCAAATGAAAGTAAGTTCTGCTACGAGGGGACATGGGATGAGGGTGAAAGGGGATAGATTCAGGAATGATATGCAGAAATATTTCTTTACAGAAAGAGTGGTGGATCCGTGGAATAGCCTCCCAGTGGATGTGGTAGAGATGAGGACAGTAACTGAATTCAAAAAAGCATGGGACAAACACAGAGAATCTCTAAAGGAAAAAAGGGGACTGTTGTAATTGTTGATATGGAAGGACAGACTAGATAGGCCATGTGGTCTTTTTCTTTCATCATATTTCTATGTTTCTATGTCATTATAATCTTTTTATGTCCTCATAATCATCATTGTAATCAATACTGCAAAGCTACTGCAACAATTGGCATCATTATCAATCACAGGTTTTCATGAACACTGGAAGAATCTGACAGCTTTTCAAAGCTTTCCATGTGCTCTGAGATATGAAAGCACATTTTAGACAGCATATGGAGATCAGAATTGAGACGTTGAGGTCACAATCAGGGCCATACCAAGTCATAAATGTACTCTGCGCAACTTGTAAACCTGGCATCCACCCAATAACATCAGACTTTTGTCATTTGCCCCATCTCCCCATGCCCAGCATAGCTCTTCTGCCCCTATCCCCCCACATTCAGCATCTCCCCATCTTACCCCACCTCCTCATGTACAGCCAGCTCCCCCCCCCCTTGCCTGCTCTTGTCCCGCCACTGCTTTTCCAGTTCCTTTGTCAGTGGCGGTGACAGACCTCCAATTTAAAAAAAAGAAGGTCTTTCTGACTCTGCGCTTGCATTGCTGGTCTGATCCCTCCCCCTCATCAGCCATGCAAGCACGGAGTCGGAAAGACTGGTATTTCTTTTTTAAATTGGAGGTCTGCTGCCGCCACCACCACCAAAGGAACAGGAAAAACAGTGGTGGGGCAAGGATAGGCTGGGCAATCAGCATTGGGGGGGGGGGGGGTGCAAAGGCCGGCAGTCAGCAACTCTAAATGCACCCCTATTTTTTGCACCCTGTGCGACTACACTGCTCGCAATATTCCAGCAGCATTTTAGAAAAGGCACTGATAAATGTGCAGCCTGTGTAATGTAGGAATGCATGTGTATTTCCCAGTACATGGAGCCGAAGGACCCAGTTTGCAAATCTGCACATGTGAAAAATCCATGAGGGAAACTCAGAAATAGGTGGCAGCACCTATATATGGAAGTTAATATTTCACAGCTTCCTGGGCATCCTCACATGATTTCAGAAATGTCCTGCACGTCCTGAGGCATGTCCAAGTTTATACATGCTTCAGGCACAAATCGGCATCAGAAAAGTGCTTATTTTGCCAGCCAAACAGCTGTAGGGTGTGGAGAAGGGGGTACACTTATAGCCCCTATATTTTCCATGTTGACAACAAACACTGATGGGGAATGTGGGCTCTTTTTTTCATTTTGCCCCATTGATGGGCATCCCCATATGCAAACTAGCATGTGACAGATGTCCCCGCCCCACATTTTTGTAGTAGGGATGTCTATGTGGATGCTAGCACAGGCGACCACGTCGAGGGATCTGTGTTTCTAAAATCAGGCCAAAATATAAACGTATCTGGTGTTTATCTGCATGTTTTGTTCTGGGCATCACAGATTACCCTTGGACGTCCTTTCTAAAATGCCACTTTATATGTGCTAAGGAGCGTCTGTAAATCCCGACATGGAAAATTCCAGTCATACATGTTTATTCCTATATGAAATGAGAATATATGTAGATTTTTGACCTCCCCAAAACACCCCCTAACCATGCCCCAAACACATCCCCTTGCAATTTCAAGATAGTAAGAACATCAATGTGTACATTCAGCACTTTCTAAAATCACAATTTCCATATGTAAATGCATGGTTTCACATATGGAAATTGCCCATAAGTCTAAATTAACACCCATGGTAGGGCCATTTTACAAACTTAGGGGGCCTGTTTACTAAATCGCAGTAGCGGACTCCATGCAATATCGGAGTCGCGGCCCCATTGAAATCAATGGGGCCGCGGCTCTGATATTGCACGGAGTCCGCTACTGCCGTTTAGTAAACAGACCCCTTAGATGTGCAAATGTCACCAATTAACTAGTGAAACCGTTGCTTTTTGTTTTGTTTTGTTTTTTAAGTTTACAGGAGGAAATAAAACACAGGAGATTAATGACAATTACGTCCTTAATCCCCCATGTAAAGCCCTAGCTGAAAAGAGCACTTCTCATAAATCCGAACATTCCAGTGCAAAGCCAATATGAAAATGTTCTTTAAGATACATGTATTCTCTATGGAAGATGGGGAATATACGTATGTGTAGATTATTGACCCAGCCAAAGTATACCCCTTGAAATCTCCACATGCTGTTGATCTCTGCATGTGTTATCTTCTGAAATTGCATTTATAAATGTATATGCCAATCTACATGTATAAATACCTGGAGATACTGTCGGTTTTTTCTCTATAATATTAGCAAGATTCATCCTTTCATCTCTTTGTGTGCCACTAAGATTCTGGTACATTCCCTTATTAACCCCCGTCTTGATTATTGCAACCTCCTCCTTGCTGGTCTCCCACAATCTCTTCTTTTCCCACTTCAATCTATTTAAAACTCAGCTGCGTGTCTAATCTTCCACCAAGCTCGTTACTGTCACATTATTCCTCTTTTAAAGTCCCTTCACTGGCTCCCTATCCATTGCCGTATTCAGTTGAAACTACTTACCCTCACACATAAGTGCATTCACTCTGCTGCTCCTCTTTACCTCTCCTCTCTGCCTACACTCCCTCCCGTAATCTTTGTTCATTTTCTGCTTTTCTTCTCTCCATGCCGCATTCTACTTCTGCTTACTCTCAGCTTCGCTCCTTTGACCTTGCTGTCCCTTTTGCTTGGAATAACCTACCCCTTTCCCTGCGTCAAATCCCTTCCCTCGCCCTCTTCATGTCTAGGCTCATGATGCACCTCTTCGAGACCGCCTTTGGCTCATAATCCCCATCCTTATGTTTCAGGTCCTTATTGCCCCTTTTGTCCTTCTCCTTTCATACTACTGTATAGCTGTCATTTTAGATTGTAAGCTCGACGAGCAGGGACTGTACAGCGCTGCATACGCCTGGTAGCACTTTATAAATGCTCATTAATAATAAAAATAATAATGATAATAACAAAGTAAGGGCCTTAGTCTAGAAAATATTCTTGCAGTTTGCCTGCTATTTCTGGAATAGGATGTTTTTTGCATTCCATCCTTTTTTCAAATGAGGATTGGCGGCATGCAGGCTGAGGTGGTATCTATAATCCAGAACTGTAAAATGTGTAAAGATACAGGGTACCTGGATGATCATCCTTCATTTACAGAGGGTAATTTACAAAGCCATTTTTGTGTAAATGGGCCTTTACAAAACTGACCACCCTATATGCAGGTGAAAGTACAAGCATAGAGCTTTATACTTATTTATTTAGTTAGTTAGCTACTATTACAATTTGATATACCACACTTTCGAACCAAAGTATAACAAGGCAGTGCTTTTACCCACAGCGAGCAGAAATGTTCCTGAGGGCTGGGTTCTACCTAGGTGAAGTCATTCTTTCAAGACCATCCAAAAAGCAAGCTGTTTTTATAAACACTACACCAGTGGTTCTCCACCCAGTCCTCTGGGACCCACAGGCCAGTCAGGTTTTCGGAATATCCACAATGAATATGCATAAGATAGATCTACATACAATCCAAAGTCAGACACATAGAGCCCGATTCTATCAGGGACACATCTGGCCCATCTGGACAGCCCCGAGTAGGATGGGCTGTTAGGACCCGATTCTGTACTGCGGGAGCAAGATGTTCCCATGACATAGAGAATCGGGCCTGAGGATGTCCTGGCATGCGTCTGCATGCCTGTGGGGACGTCCTCCACGCAGGCTCCCCTGGCCGACCCTCTTCTTCCCCACCGCCTAACCCACGACTGGCCATCTGGGGCCTGGATTGAGCGGCGGGGACCTCCCTATACCTGGCCCCAGCACTAGGGCGGTTGTCTGGCCCCAATCACCCAGTTGGTGCTGATTATTCCACCTTTGAGGTGGAATAATCAGCACGTTCCCCCTGACCCCGGAGAACATGCAGGGCTATGACTGGAATTGGCCCTGTCTGTCCTGCCACCTTGGCCCGCCTCCACTCCACCCAGACTCTACCCCCTTACACTCCCCCTCTGGCTCTCACGGTCCTGCTGCTCTAGCCATGTGGGGAGAGTCAGAGAGGGGAAAAGGGGCAGGACAGCTTGCGGTGCTGCCTATCTGGACATGCAGCCCTCCATGTCGCGACTCAGAATAGGGCCCATAGTCTAGAAATGGAAAAAGCTGAAAATTAAGCATACTCTACCCAGGTGAAGTCATTCTTTCAAGACCATCCAAAAAGCAAACTGTTTTTATAAACACTACACCAGTGGTTCTCCACCCAGTCCTCTGGGACCCCCAGGCCAGTCTGGTTTTCGGGATATCCACAATGAATATGCATGAGATAGATCTGCATACAATGGAAACAGTGCATGCAGATCTATCTCATGCATATTCATTGTGGATATCCTAAAAACATAACTGGCCTGGGGGTTCCAGAACATCAGGTTTAGAACCACTGCACTACACTAACATCTAAATATCTAGAGGCACCTCATTTTTGCGTTTTGTGCTTTCTTTTTAGAGAAAAAGAATGTGTATATATTTGATTATAGTCACTGCACTATGTGGGTCCACCATTCAGATAGGTGATTGTGGTGGGGAAAGCATGAACTACGGTGTTTTGACTAGACTTGCAGATGCATGTTTGTTCGACAATAGGTGCTACGCCTTAGGGAAACCTGCCTAATAAGATATGCTATAGAGGGTCAGATCAAAGGTCCGTCAAGGCCAGCATCCTGTCTTCAATATTGGCCACCAGGTCACAAGTATTTGGAAGAATCTCAATGAGTTTGTCCTTTCTTTACCTCTGGTTTTACCAGTAAGAATGGATCTACTCATTGGAATCCTGACCCATTTTTTAAATAATATATTTGGGGGGAGGAATCAAGATGGAGTTCTGAATGGTAGCTAGTCCAAGACTGTTCTGATATTATTTATTTTTCTATGGGTACCTTCTCAATTTTTCTTGTCAAGATGTCACCAAAGCACACAGATGAAATTACATCTTACCCTATTGCTGTTCCAGTGAGACAGAGGAAAGCCAAAAATTTTACTGTCTGTCCAATGAATATTGGGGATGCCAGCAATTTGGCTCCTCCAGCAGCAGTAGCCAAAGGAGACTTATTGCTGCCCAAAGAAGAGTTATATTTAAACACCTCTTTTTTGAGTGCAACTGAGCCTCTATTGTCTGTCTGTAGAAGCTGGCAATGGTTCAGTGGAGAGTACATAAGTTGGCTCTGAAAACAGAACACTGGGATTGGTGTGCACAATGATGCCCTTGGTAAGATTGCTGCTTGAAAAATCAGCAGTTGTTATGCCGGATGCTCTCTGGGAAGCTTTAAGTGCAGTTGGATGTCTCTTCATCAAAGGTCAACTTTATTCATAATATTTGTAAGTCTGGTATAACTTTTGACACAAGGTGGAAAAGAACGATCTAAGGAGTATTCAGATAAGATCTTGGCACTTGAAAGACCTGGGGATTATGAAAACTGTGTTGCTCTTGTGCAGAATATTATTTATTTATTTATTTATTACAGTTTCTTATATACCGCGCTATTTAGGATCAGCGCAGTTTACATCATAACATAACGACCATAACGACAACTGTCAGGTTTTTACAATGAACAGGAGTACAAACTTGGATAACCGGGTTAACTATATACATAAGCTATCTACACTGCAGATAAAAATTGTAAGGGCCTTTCTAGATTGGGTCATTTCTTGGGAGGGATATCTAAAAATTTAAAAATTGTTCATATTTCTTTCCCCATACTAACCCCACCCAAAGATTCCCTCTTCATCCCTGCTAGTAAATGCATTTGTACAGGGTGCACAATAATCAAAAAGCCCATTTCCATAGGTAAAATAGTATTTTACCCATGGAAAGAGTTTTGGTTATTGCCCTAGTTGGGGAAAACAAGTAGGCACCTATCGGGGCCTCTTTTAGCAAGGCACATTTTGCATAGGTCATTCAACTAGGAATTGAGATTTCCAGGTCACGATATGCTCAGCTCCACTGGTATTTTATAAAAGGCACTACTGAGTGGGAAGCCTTTTGTATCATAAGTAGAAATGGATGTATAGTTGCCGGCAAGTTAAGAGGGAGAGGTAATTTTGTAAAGCTGCACAGAGTGGAAAAGAGTGCCATCACGTGGCATCCTCCAGGTTTAAATGCTGGCACTTACAGTATATGCACTTGTTTATAACTTCACCACTGATTGAATTAATATGAAAGGTATAAATATTCATTCATTTAAATTATAAAATTAGGAATTTGAACAACCAGCAAGCATAAGCAAGTAAAGCAAACAAAACAGGATATTATGTGAATTAAAGATATTGTTATTTCAAATCTATTTTGCATAGAAGGAGGCAAAAGGCAAAGAGAGAAGAATTCTCTATAGTTTTTGCATCTCTTCAGGCTATGGAAAATTTTGGCCAAGTCATTGTATAATGCAGGGGAGTCCAAGCAAGAAAGGAGCCCACCTGCAACCACTCTCAGATCTTCTAAAGTGACACGCCCCCCCACTCTGAAACTGTCACTTGAACTTACTTAAGCTATTAACTGCAGCATTCCCAGTTTATAAAATCTGTTTACTTTGAGTATTATTGGTATAGGTAGCGAATAGCAGACGTTTATGGTAGTAAAAGAATGAAACTTGCACAGGGGATGCAGCTCACCATAAAAATACAAGGAACAATTTCAGACCAACATGTAACTCTGCAATCACACGTTTGCAAGACTATAAAGCTTGCATGCCATAAAATGAAAATATTACAAGAACTATGCCCACTAATCGACATTCGCAACTTACGGACATTATTCCAAGCCCTAGTATTCCTACATCTTGACAACTATAACAAGATTTTCCAGGGCATACCAAAGGATGCACTTCACTATGCTGTCTACATTCTCTATAGCGCATCAAGATCCGATCACATAGCGCATATACTAAAACAACTACACTGGCTTCCTTTATTAAACCATATAAAATACAAAGTACCACTTAGCATATTCAAGATAGCGCACAACCTATCCTCAGATTCATTCCTTTTTACACAAGACACCAGTTAACCGAAACAGAAGACCTAATACACAAAACACATTCATTAATCCAATATTAGAGGTGAAAAGCAGACAGGCTGTATGCAACCGAGCTTTCTTATTTTGTACACCATCCATCTGAAATTCACTCCCTGAATATATAAGAACTATTTCTGAAATAATGGAATTATTCCTGGAGCACTTTGGAAGCAAAACTTAACCCATTCAAATATCTAATCCACATACTTTTCACTCCATACAGCAACAGTTATTTATGTTTTATTAAAATGTTATCCTCACCCTGATGGATGGTTACCCGCAACCTAGTTATATTGAGTAAGTATATAAAAGTTCATTGTACAATGTGTTCCATGTAAAAATCTAAAAGTTCAAGTTACTTGTAAACTGCTTTGACTCTAAATAAAGCAGGCTATAAAAAAGGCTAAATACATACATAAATAAGTTGAAAAGCGTACAGTGTGTGTGTGTGTGTGTGTAGAAGGGTGCGTGTGTATCATTGGGGACTTCATGTATTTGTGTGTCATGGATAGTGTCAGGTACTGCATACATGCATATGTGCATCATGAGGAGTGTGAAAGGTTTTGTGCATCCATGTATTTGTTATGGGGAATGTTGGGGGCTGTGTGTGTGTGTGTGTGTGTGTGTGTGTGTGTGTGTGTGTGTGCGCACGCGTGCATACATGCATCATTGGGAGTGTTGGTGGCCTTATGCATGCATGCGTGCACACACACGTGTATGAGTATCATGGTTCATGATTTATTAAAAGTTGATATACCCCCCTTTGCAACAACAGAGAGGTGTACATTAAAAACAACTAAGAACGATGGAAAGGAATGTCAATACAGTATAGGAGGTGAAGTACTTTTGTCCACTAAAGAAGAGCGGGACCTAGGCGTGGTTGTGTCTGATGATCTCAAAGTAGCTAAACAGGTAGAAAAGGCGACGGCAAAAGCTAGAAGGATGCTTGGGTGCATACGGAGAGGAATGGCTAGCAGAAAAAAGGAGGTGATAATGTCTCTGTATAAGTCTTTGGTGCGACCTCATTTGGAGTATGGTGTGCAGTTCTGGAGACCGCACCTTCAAAAGGATGTGAACAGGATGGAGTCGGTGCAGAGGGTTGCTACTAAAATGATTAATGGGCTTCATATGAGGACAGACTTAAGGATCTTAATATGTACACCTTAGAGGAAAGGCGGGATAGAGGTGATATGATTGAGATGTTTAAATACCTCCGTGGCATAAATGTTCAGGGAAAGAGCCTCTTTCAATTGAAAGCAAGTTCTGCTACGAGGGGACATGGGATGAGGGTGAAGGGAGATAGATTCAGGAGTGATATGCGGAAATATTTCTTTACGGAAAGAGTAGTGGATCCATGGAATAGTCTCCCAGTGGAGGTGGTAGAGATGAGGACAGTAACTGAATTCAAAAAAGCATGGGACCAACACAGAGGATCTCTAAAGGTAAAAAGTGGACTGTTGTAGTTGTTGTTATGGAAGGACAGACTAGATAGGCCATGTGGTCTTTTTCTGTCGTCATGTTTCTATGTTTCTATGTAATAAAATCTTAGTAAAGCTGAAAAAGAGATATACATTTAAGAGTGCAAGGAGGGAAGGGATGGAGTTAAGAACAGGGGAGAGAGGAAGCAGATTTCTGAGGGACCCGTGAGAGTACATTGAAAGCTAATTGGAACAGATAAGGGATTTGAATATGGGGAAGGATATTTGGAGTGTTGGAGGCTTTGTGCATATGTGCGTGTATGTGTGTCATGGGGAGTGTCAGGGGCTGCATGTGTGTGTGCTATGGGGAATGTCAGGGACTACATATGTGTGTGTGTGTGTGTCTCTCTCTCTCTTATGACTCTCCTCCCAGGCTGTCTCCCGTCTCTCTCTCTCATGATCCCCCCTCCATCTTGTTCTGCCCTCTCTCTCTCTCTCTCTCTCTCACTCGTAACTGCCTCCACAGGCTTCACTCAGTCTCTCTCTTTCTCTCAGATGCCTCCTCCATCTAACCCCTCTTTCATGCACCCATTCTTGTCTCTGGCTGCAGCTCTTCAAATACATGGCGGTTCACACTTCCCCCACTGTGATTGGTTCTCCACATGGCAGAGCTGCACAGTGCAGGAAGGTTGGGCTGATCTCTCACTTTCAAATCTCACAAGACTTCAAATGGTGAGATCAACCTGACTTTCCTGCACTATGTGGGTCCACCATTCAGATAGGTGATTGTGGTGGGGAAAGCATGAACTACGGTGTTTTGACTAGACTTGTAGATGCATGTTTGTTCGACAATAGGTGCTACGCCTTAGGGAAACCTGCCTAATAAGATATGCTATAGAGGGTCAGATCAAAGGTCCATCAAGGCCAGCATCCTGTCTTCAATATTGGCCACCAGGTCACAAGTATTTGGCAGAATCTCAATGAGTTTGTCCTTTCTTTACCTCTGGTTTTACCAGTAAGAATGGATCTACTCATTGGAATCCTGACCCATTTTTTTAATAATATATTTGGGGGGAGGCATCAAGATGGAGCTCTGAGTGGTAGCTAGTCCAAGACTGTTCTGATATTATTTATTTTTCTTTGGGTACCTTCTCAATTTTTCTTGTCAAGATGTCACCAAAGCACCCAGATGAAATTACATCTTACCCTATTGCTGTTCCAGTGAGACAGAGAAAAGCCAAAAATTTTACTGTCTGTCCAATGAATAGCCTTGGATGAGTAGCCAAAGGAGATTTATTGCTGCCAAAAGAAGAGTTATCTTTAAACACCTCTTTTTTGAGTGCAACTGAGCCTCTATTGTCTGTCTGTAGAAGCTGGCAATGGTTCAGTGGAGAGTACATAAGTTGGCTCTGAAAACAGAACACTGGGATTGGTGTGCACAATGATGACCTTGGTAAGATTGCTACTTAAAAAATCAGCAGTTGTTATGTTGGATGCTCTCTGGGAAGCTTTAAGTGCAGTTGGATGTCTCTTCATTAAAGGTCAACTTTATTCAATAATATTGTAAGTCTGTATTGACACAAGGTGGAAAAGAACGACCTAAGGAGTATTCAGATAAGATTTTGGCACTTAAGAAAGACCTGGGGATTATGAAAACTGTGTTGCTCTTGTGCAGAATATGACTCTATTGGTGAAGAAAGCAGAGCAACTGGAAAACTCTACAAGATGTCTTAATCTACACTTGATAAACTTTCAACTGATTGTAACTTGCCTTGAATTGCTACTGGAAAGGCGTGAGCTAAATAAAATTAATAAATAAACAAATGAATAAAGATTGTTGAGCATGGCTCCCCAGGAGATCCCCCTACAATCCTATTAGTGGGTAAGCAGTACTATCTGCCCAGTCCCTGGAGTAATCCTCCAAATAGATAAGGGATTGAAGAAAATTCAGCCCCACTTGTGGGTGTTCCTTGTCACAGCTTGGGCAACTTTGTGGCAATATCAGGCATTTTCAGAGTAGTCCTCTGCTTTAATGCCTATTTATTGACAGTAACAGACTCCGCGCGCCCTCAGGATACCATAAGACAAAGCAGGCAACCTCCAACCGAGCTATTTCGCTCTTGGTGCCTGCCCTCTGGAACTCGCTCCCGGATGAATTAGGAGCCCTAAATGACCTCAAGGACTTCCACAAATCCCTCAAAACCCTCCTGTTTACAGAGTTCTATGAACAAGTAATATAAGAAAATCAAGGACTCCCACTCTGCCTGTATACCCAAATGAGAACTATGAACTAATTGCCTACAGTCTATATGTATGTCTTGTCACCCCTCCCACTTGTTGAATGTAGACACACGATTTGTGTTGACAATCACTTTGCTTGAAGGATAAGGTGGTATACAAAACTGGTTAATTAAATAAATAAATAAATTGCAACCACAAGTGGCTCTTCACAGTGCAGCAAAATGAGCTCATGCCTTACACAACACTGTTAGTCAGGGGTGGCACAAGGGTTTCTGCCCTCCCAGGCAGAAGCCTCCACCGTACCCCCCCCCCCTCCTACTGCTCCCACTGCTGCCACTGCCATCCCCAAATCCATTTTCTCATCTTGTAGCGGTGGCCCAACTTTGTTTTGAAAGCAGCGGCAGCTCAAAATGGAGCCTGGCCGCCCACCAGGGTCTTCTGCCCTAGGCGTCTGCCTAGTCTGCCTAGTGGATGGCCCGGCTGTGCTGTTAGTGCATGTAAATCATTCATTTACCAGAATATAACATGTAGAACCACTAAGCTTGAAATTATGGCTGACTTCAAATAAGACAGCCTTGGAGTAGCTTATTGTCTTTCCTGTGGGATTTCCATTGAGTTTTATCATGTTGAAGAATTCAAAACAACCATTTCTTTAAAAACATACATACACTGAAAAAATCTAAAAATTACTGTGATTGATCACTGAATCTTGTGAGCTGTTAATGTGAGGTCTAGGTTCCTCTATATGGCTCTATTCTGATGACCCTTAATCTATGAGGCATCACAAATGACCTGCACAAAAGTACAACTCAGGAATTATTACTAAATTAGTTGAGACCCTTATCTCTTATACTCAGTCTATGGATAAATTTCAATCCACATTGAAGCAGACTGAATTGAGAAAGTTTCACTATGAGGTGATGATTACACTCGAGGCCCTATTTATTTTTGGTTGAGCAAAGATAAGACTCAGAACATCTCTAAAAAGGTTTCCTTCGATTTTTCAGATGACACTTCTAGTGAAGAATTTATTGATAGTGCATATATAGACAGGTCTTTTATATTAGGAGATCTAGGAGCTCAGATAGGCAGACAGAAGTTTAGTTGATACAGGAAGAAAGTTTGGATTCCAGAGTCAGAAGACAAATTGGTAGTAGCCAGATTCAACAATCATAAATTTAGCAGGTACTGAGTTGAATTCATATCATATTTCACATCTCAATAAAAGATTATCTTTTGTTCCAATAGTTTTTAACAATCCCTTTTCATGTAAGGTAGATATAGCTGGAATAATTCAGAATTTACAAGTACAGTTGTACTTTACCAGATTAGGTTGTGCAAATACTGATATGTCTATATTTGGAGTTAAAATCAAATGGGTTCCACCAGGGGCAATAGATCCTCATATTGTCACTTTTAGGGATCTTGTGTTTGGAGATATTGAGAAAGTAGAACTACAACCTACAAGGTTTTGCAGTAATTTGACTAAAAGAGAAAAATGTGCTCTTCAAGATTTAAAGTGGCATTCTCATAGAAAAGCCCTTTAGAGGCCATCTGAGACATCCAAGTCAAAATGTCTGAAATTCTGTGGGAGGGGCAGCAGAGAAGGTGGGCACAAATAAATGTGTTATACAATCAATCTATCTACACCACAGAAGATGATGTAAAACCCTCTCGCACCGAGGAAGTTTCTCCAAGGCCATGTGCCCATGAGGGAAGGGTTAGGACAGACGTTATAGTTGGTGATTCGATCATTATAGATAGCTGGGTGGCTGGTGGATGTGAGGATCGCCTGGTAACATGCCTGCCTGGTGCGAAGGTAGCGGACCTCACGCGCCACCTAGATAAATTAATGAACAGAGTGGAATGGGTAAACGTAGATCGATTGTTTGCGTTATCAGAATATAGAAAGACTAGGGGATATGCAATGAAGCTACAGGGTAAACTATTTAAGACTAATAAAAGAAAATATTTTTTCACTCAACGTGTAATCAAACTCTGGAATTTGTTACCTGAGGATGTAGTAAAGGCTGTTAGTGTAGCTGGGTTTAAAAAGGGTTTGGACAAGTTCCTGGAGGAAAGGTCCATAAACCATTATTAAGAAGGGACCCAGGATATCATGGCGACCCTCTGGATAGCTATCCTAAATTGTGTTTGGTCTTCAGTCAGGCAGCTCATTTTTGACAAACTGGTACCCGAAGCTGCTGTTATTGTATCGATCCATCTCATTGCTGGCCTTCCTCTTTTGCATCGACCTTCTATCTTGCCAAGCATGATGTCTTTCTCTAGTGATCTCTCTCTTCGCATAATGTGTCCAAAGTATGAAAGTCAAAGTCCTGTCATCTGAGCTTCTAAAGAAAGCTTAGGTTTAATCTCCTCTAGTACCGACTGGTTTGTTCTTCAGGCAGTCCATGGTATACACAGTATTCGCCGCCAGCACCATAATTCAAAGGCATCAATTTTCTTCCTGTCTGTCTTTTTCACTGTCCAGCTTTCACATCCATATGATGTTATTGAAAATACCATGGCTTGAACAAGTCGAATCTTTGTATGGAGAGAGACATCTCTGCTCTTGAGAATCGTATCTAGGTCTTTCATAGCCATTCTGCCAAGAGCAATGCATTGTTTGATTTCTTGACTGCTTGTTGCTTCTTTATTGATAGTTGATCCAAGTAGGTTAAAGTTGTTCACAATTTAAATTTCTTCTCCTTCAACGATGAACCTGTTGATTATGCCAGTTGTCATGATCTTTGTCTTCTTTACATTATCTAGGAGCAACAATTGTTGCAGTTTGGATTGAGTGCATGGATTTTTTGTTTCAGGAGAGGTCATTTGAGATTTAAAGTCATTATATTAAGTCACGAGCAGGGTAGAGATGTAGAGAGGGATGTAGAGTGATTAGCAGATTATTAGGTTACTTCAGTGAGTTATTATAGATCACTTTCCTGCATGGTGGAGCCATAGTATTCTTGGAAGAGGTGTGTCTTTATAGCTTTCCTGAAATCCAGTAGGTCTTTTGTTGCACGTATAGATCTGGGCAGTTCATTCCATAGATGGGGAGCGTAGAAGGAGAAGGCTCTACTGCTGGTGGAATGTTCTGAGGTTCTGAAGCTAGATGGAATTTCTAGGGTGTTGTCATCTGCTCCTCTTCTGTTGGATGCATTCTTCTGATCAGTGGTTGAAGCGTGGGTGGAGATAGGTTATATAGGAGGAGGGAGGAGTGGCCTAGTGGTTGGGGCAAGGTACTACAGGCCAGAAGGTCAGTGGTTCAAATCCCACTAGAGGACAGCAACCTTGGGCCAGAAGGACTGGGGTTTCTAGTCCCACAGGTGCTCCTTGTGGTCTTGGGCAAGCCACTTAACCCTCCATTGCCCATGTTCCCTGTAAGTATTAGTCTATGTGTCTCATATCCCCTCGTGTTAAATGTATCCCCCAACCACTTTGACCCAGTGAAAAGCAGGATATAAATGCAGCTAAATTAATAAATAAATAAAATGTTTTGACATGGAGCCAATGAAGTGTGTGAAGTGTAGGTGTTATATGGCTGTACTTTGCTGTTCCAGTAATGATTCTTGCAGCCATATTTTGTACCAGTTGTATGGGGAATATTGGCTTATTAGGTAAGCCGTGGTAGATTACGTTACAATAATCCAGTATTGGTGTTACTATGGCTTGGCATGCTGTTCAAAAGTGATAGTTGTCGAGTAGTGGTTTAAGCTTGTGTAGAGTTCTGAGTTTGTGGTAGGCTGATTTAGTTATTCTTTTTATGTGGGTTAGTAACAGTTTTCTGTTTTGAGATTTTTTGACAATAGCTAGGGCATTTCTGGTATGTTGGGTGCGAGCCTTGTCATATAAGGCCATTTCAGTTTCTATTAAAGGAGTCTCCTCCTTTACCAAGGCAGACTAGGCATTTTGCAGGGGTATCTCTTAGTGGAGTAGGTGTCTTCATGTTACATGAAATCATTTGATTATAGTAGATGAACACTCAAAAACATCCACCATGGTATAAAACCTCTTTTAATATAAAAACGTAAATGGAGCTCAAAGTTCTTCATGATGTTATGCCAGTGCTATAATTGCAAATTCTCACATTCTCCTTTTATTTATTTAGCAGGTCTTCTATACTCCCCCTATCTTCCATTCAGAATGGTTTACATTATAACAACAACAACTTTACATTGGACAGGGAATTAAACTTGGAGATACATACATATAACATTTATGAACTTCAATGAACTATTCTAAAGTGGAACATTAGGACTTTGGGTTCAATTGTCTGTTATATTGGGGTATTGCAGGGGGAAGTGGTAGGATATGAGAAGGGGATTGATTGCATAGGGTAGGGCAAGAGGATGTTTGTCAGGTAATGCTGGCATAATGCTCTGTGAATAGAAGCGTCTTTATGGATTTGTGAAAATCTTGCAGATTTGTGTTGGATCTTATTGCTTCCGGTAGCGAATTTCAAAGCATTGGTACATGGAGGGCGCTCTATTGCAGGTTAGCTGTTGAAAATTTTCTTTTAAAAAAGCCCTCATAAATCTCATAAATATATAGTTGTATGTTATATCCAATCACTCAAAAACATGTTTACTTATATTACTCAAATTCTGGGTATATTGAGCTCATTTTGTAACACCATCAGTTTTTATCATCAAAATAACTTCCCACAGCTACCCCAACCTGGCCGGTGGTTTCATCCTCTGTGGAGCTTCATCAGGCTCGGTACACTAAAGAGATTTCTTCTTCTTCATGCTGCCCATAGCACAGTGATGCATTTATTTCTGAATTGTTTGTTTCTTTGTGAGACTAGCAGAGGAGTGTTTTCAAGTTGTATCTTGGGGGAGGCTTCTTTTATTGCAGCTAATTCTTCTCTTAATTGAGTCAATTCCTTTTTCATGACAGATAGCTTGAGACAGAAAGGGCAAGCTCTGAGGCTCCAAATGGTTTTCCATAGGATTAAGGCAGCACAGATATTGTATTGAATATTTGATTACTGGTATCTTAAAAAGGATATAGCGTCATTAGAAAAGGTTCAGAGAAGAGCCACCAAAATGGTAAAGGGGATGGAAGGATTCTCCTATGAAGAAAGGCTAAAAAGGTTAGGGCTCTTTAACCTGGAAAAGAGACGGCTGAGGCGAGATATGATAGAAGTCTATAAATTAATGAACGAAGTGGAATGGGTAAACATAGATTGATTGTTTACGTTATCAGAATATAGAAAGACTAGGGGACATGCAATGAAGCTACAGGGTAAACTATTTAAGACTAATAAAAGAAAATATTTTTTCACTCAACGTGTAATCAAACTCTGGAATTTGTTACCGGAGGATGTAGTAAAGGCTGTTAGTGTAGCTGGGTTTAAAAAAGGTTTGGACAAGTTCCTGGAGGAAAGTTCTATAAACCATTATTAAGAAGGGACCCAGGATATCAATGCTTGACCCAGTACAAGCATTGTGGAACCTGTGTCTTTTGGGGAAACTGCTAGGTACGTATGAACTAGATTGGCCACTGTTGGAAACAGGATACTGGGCTTGATGGACCGTGGTCTGACCCAGTATGGCATATCTTTATGTTCTTATGGTTTTGATATAGAGCAATTGATTTAAGAAAGAAATGTAATACAGATAGTATTCCACTTAATTAAGGACAATTAACTATGGGAACCAAAGACATGGCCATTAGAGTGGACCAGAGAGGAAACCCAGGATGGACCGAGGACAGACCAGTAAGCCCTCCTAAACATCACACGATCACAACAATCAACTGCACAGTCTGATGTTCCAGCCATTGCAACTGCCAGAGTCGATTGCTACAATCCAGCCCTTGCAGTCATCAAATCAGAAGAGAAAAGCAAAACTATCAATTATTCTTACATGGTAAGCTAACCTAAGCAGATAATAAGCCTTCACTAAACACTTGCAGCTGACAAAAACACACCCTTAAATTCCGGAGTACAGCCTAAGTCCTATACAATACTACACAATGGCTCACACCTTAGCCTTCATATACCTACTTCTCTGCTTCACCCTAATCTTCACAGAGACAGCAACCTAGATACATCATCCAGTGCTTATCCCCATCATACAAGGAATCAGCTGTAGGGGTTGACATGATGCATAAAAATCAAAGATTGTTCTGCTTTTAAAGAGCAGAAGTGGATCTTCAGGTTGGATACTGTGTTTCCAAAAGGTCTAAATTCTCAGATTGACTGTCATCTTTGTGTTTGATGGGTGGGAGGGAGGTCTTGTTACATATTGAGCATGTTCTCTGAGGATTCTACAGCTTTTAGGACTCTGTTTGATGACATTTTTGTTCTTATGCAATCTAATCTGCTATTAATGCCCAAGGCCGCGCGTTCACTGCGGCCGCCAGTAACCCGGGCCCGGGCCCTGCTGACGGCCTCCGCGTGCGCTGGGGGGGGGGGGTCATGTGGGGGAGGGGGAGCACTAGGGCGACTTTTGAAATCGCTCCGGTTGCTGTCGGAGCGATTTCATTGGCTCTGGGGGGGACCAGGGGCGGGGCTTGGATCGCCGAGGAGCCGCATGGTCAGGCTTTCGGCACGGCTCCTCGGCGGGTGAAGAGGCGTTTCTTGCAGCTCTGCCTTGGTGGTCATTGGCGGTCGGAGGAAGGTGCTTTCGGCTCTGCTACTTTTCTCGGCAGGCTCAGAGGCTCTGCTCCATGGTTTGCGGTTCGTTGGTGCTTCACGGTTGTGGCATCGGGTGAGTGTCAGCCGTCCAGGGAGTTAGCCGCTGGGTGGGGGTTTTGTTCGGGGCCTTGGGGGGGGTCTCTGGCGGCGGGGTGCAGGTTTTCTTTTTTTTTTTCCATCCGCGGTTCGCCGTAGATTGCATGGTGCGCTCGGCGAAAACGCCAAAGGGGCCTCGCCGGGGTGCGGGCTCTATGGCCCAGTCTAAGGGACCGGGTGGGCAGTCTCGGGGTGCCCGTTCGGCTGCGCGGGTTCCTGTGGGGGGCCGGGGCACGCGGCGTGCAAGTAGAGCTGGTAGGCAGCGGGCTAGTGGTAGGTCAGGGCGGATGCCTGTTGTTGGGGTTGATTTAGGTTCTGGCTTGGTAGGGGGTGGGCCTGCAGAGCCTTTGGGGTTGGGGGAGGGGGCGCATGGGTCTGTTTTGGGGGCTGCCAGGGTAGTGGTAGAGGGGGCTTGGGGAGATGCTGGTGATGAGCTGCCTCAGCCTGCTGGCAGTGGAGTGGTGCAGGATCTGGGCTTTAACTCGTCCAGGAGCGCGGGTACTGGCGCGGCCTTCTCCTTTGGCCGGGGGTGGTCGGGGGGGCGGGGTGAGGGGTTTCTGGGTTGGTCTCCTGTGTCTGGATGCTCAGCCTGTTTGGGACCTTGGGGTGGTGCCTGGGGCGATTGGGCTGGGGCGGGGTATCCGGGTGGCTTTTGTCCACCTCCTTGGGGGGCTGCTGGTTGGGCTGCGGGGGGGGGGTGGGCACTTCGGGGTGGTCCCAAGGGGGGGGCCGGGTTGGGCGGTGGGGCAGTATGGTGCGGGTACTCCTGTTTCTGCTGCTTCTTTCCAGACAGCGAGTGGCGTTCTTGCATCTGCGGGATTGAGGGGCCCACAAGTGGCGATGGCGCAGAGCCTAGAGCAGGCTTCTCCGAGTGCTGCGCCGACGGCGGCTGCTGACCGATCCCCGGCAGATGAGTATGCTGGTCCTGAGTCTGGCGCTGGCAGGGTGCTTTTGCCAGGGGGGCGAAGGGGGTTCGGGGGGGTGAAAAGCCACCTCAAAGCGGAGGCACCGGCGTCGTTGTCGACGTAGCGTGTCGTCCTCCTCGTCGTTTTCTTCGTCTTCGGATAGTTCCTCCGATGTCTCATTTGTGGGCCCTAAATCGGGGGAGGGCGCGGGGTCTTCGGTGGTGCGCTGCGCCGAGTTGTGGGAAAGCGTCCCACGCAAATTGCGGCGGCGCGTCTTGAAAAGGCGTTATATAGATGTCTTTCGGCTCCTGGATGGGCGGAAGCGGTCCGGTGAGAGTCGGCGTAAGCGTAAGGAGGATGAGAAAGCGGGTCGTGTACGGAAGGTGTCGCGTAATACTTTAAATTGGACTCGGGCCTATTTGCGTTTGGCGAGCGTGTGGGGGCATGCGGACCCGAGTTGTTACGGCAAGCTTTTGGCTTATGCGGATGCCATCTTGGTGGCGTCGCAGGTGCACGAGGGTTTCGCCTGGCTTAATTACGATGAGGCGTTTCGTGATATGATGGAGGAGAACCGGCAATTATCTTGGGGGATGAAGGATATCAACCTCTGGCTGACGCAAATGTCTGCCAAAAGGGGCGGGGCTGGTGGGGGCGGTGGGGGCGGTGGGGGCGGTGGGGGCGGGCAAGTCAAGGCAGGGAACACCCCTACGGGAGCGAGTTCACGTTCCTTTTGAGCGCCGGGTTCCTTGCCTGACACACTCAAAGGGGCGCCTGGGGGGGACCTTTGTTGGCGCTTTAATAAGGCATCCTGTCCCTTCCCGGACTGTAAATTCAGGCACGCTTGCTCCCTCTGCGGTGCGTCCCACTCGGCTGCGAAGTGTAGCCGCAAAGGCGTCTCCGGAGCGCCACAGGGGGGGAAGTGAAGAAGGGAGGTGGGGGTTGGCGCCTACCCCCGTTCGAATCCAGGCCCTACGGCCGTGGTTAGACCGCTATAGGCGGCATGGGCACGGCAGGGCAGGGGGGTTTCTATGGCGGGGATTTAGGGAGGGTTTTCGCATACCCTGTTGGGGTGTCGTGGTGCGTGCTGCCACCCGTAATGCTCGATCAGTGCGCATTCTGGCGGATGTGGCCCGGGACAAGATTGCAGCGGAATGTGCTTTGGGCAGGTTAGCGGGTCCTTTCGTCCATCCCCCCTTTTTGCCATTTATTATCTCACCGCTCGGTGTCATTCCTAAGAAGGAACCGGGTCGTTACCGGTTGATCCACAACCTGTCCTGCCCTCCGGGAGGATCGGTGAATGATCAAATTCCAAGGGAGTTCTGCTCAGTACGCTATGCGTTGTTTGATGAGGCTCTGGAGCTCGTGCGTCGTTGTGGGAAGGGGGCGCTGCTGGCGAAGGTCGACATTGAATCGGCATTCAGGTTCTTACCCGTTCACCCGTCCGCCTTTCCGTTGCTTGGCTTCCAGTTTGACGCTCAATTCTATTACGACAAGTGTCTGCCGATGGGTTGCGCGATATCTTGTGCCTACTTTGAGACCTTTAGTACTTTCTTACACTGGGTTTTAGAGCAGCGTTCGGGCTGCCCATCTATTGTGCATTATTTAGACGATTTTCTCTTCGTTGGGCCGGCTCAGTCCGAGGCTTGTGCTTCTTTGCTTGGGTCCTTCCAGGAGATGGCAGCGGAATTTGGTATTCCTCTGGCGGCGGGTAAGACAATCGGCCCGGTGACGTGTCTTTCCTTCTTGGGGATCGAAATTGATGCAGGCGAGCTGGTTGTGCGTTTACCCAGGGATAAGATTGAGCGTCTGTGGACCTGGGTGGCCAGGGTGGGGTCGGCGACCAAGGTGACTCTGAAGGAACTGCAAGTACTTGTTGGGCATCTGAATTTCGCTTGTCGTGTCCTCGCGATGGGGAGGCCATTTGCGCGCCGGCTTTCCTTGGCAATGGCGGGGGTGCACTGAGGGCATCATCGCATTAGGGTGACCGCGGGGATGCGGGCAGATCTTCGGGTCTGGGATACTTTTCTGTCGCAGTTTAATGGTTGCTCGGTGTTACAATCGATGGAACTGTCCAATGTTGACTTGCAGTTGTTTTCTGACGCTGCGGGCAGTTCAGGTATGGGTTTGTACTGTCAAGGTTCCTGGTGCGCGGCGGCTTGGCCGGCATTGTGGACTGAGAGTGGGTTGACGCGCAATGTGACATTCCTGGAGTTATTCACAATAGTGGTAGCGTTTTGGGTCTGGCCGGAGCGCTTGCGACAAAAAGGTTGTATTCTGGTGCGACAATGCGGCGGTGGTGCAAGTTATCAACAGACACTCGCCCAAGTGTCCACGTGTTGTGGCGCTTATGAGGGTGTTTGTGCTTGCGTGCTTGCGTCTTAATGTCACGGCCCGTGCACGGCATGTGCCGGGTTCGCAGAATGCCATTGCTGATGCTTTGTCCCGTTTTCAGTGGTCGCAGTTCCGGTTGTTGGCTCCGGAGGCGGAGGAGACTTCAGTGCAGGTGCCGGAGCATCTTTGGAGCATTGGGACGCCGGAATGATGGAATTGTTGCGGTCTTCCGTGGCGCCAGGTACGTGGGCATCATACAAGCGGGGTTATGGGCGGGTGCGCGACTTCTTATGGATGTGCGGTTGGCGAGGGGGTAAGGTTGTCAACAGGCAGCTCGGTTGGTTCATAGTCTGGGCCAAAGGCTCTGGTTGGTCCAGGTCGAGTGTGCGTGCGGCGCTGGCAGGTTTCTCTTTCTTTAGCAGGGTGTGGGGATGGGGCAGTCCCAGTGCATCGTTTGTGGTAAAGCGACTCCTCGCTGGTTGGGCGAGGGCGCAGCCGCAGGTGCAGGACTGGCGTCGCCCCATATCGCATGACTTGCTGTTGCGGATATGGGAGGTATTGCCAGCGGTGGCACTGTCTGAGTTTGAGGCCACTCTCTTTCGTGCTTTGTTTGTCACGGCCTTCTTCGGGGCATTCCGGGTCAGTGAGCTTGTCCCGCGTTCGGGCAGGACGGGGGTGTGTGGGGGGTTGGCGGGTCACCATGTGGAGCAGAAGGGGTCGACGGTGCGGATTTACCTGGCACACTCTAAGACGGACCAGCACGGTGTTGGCCGCTGGGTTGTGCTGAGTGCGATTCCGGGGGTCTGTTCCTGTCCGGTCTGGAATTTGGACTCTTATCGGCGGTTAGTGCCAAAGCATTTTTCTGCCATGCGGATGGGAGCCCGGTTACCCAGTTTCAGTTCACTGCAGTTTTGCTCCTGGCCTTGCGGCGCTTGGGTTTGGACGAGCACCTTTATGCATCCCACTCCTTCAGGATTGGGGCCGCAACGAGTGCGGCTGCAACCGGGTTGGGGAGTGAGGTGATTCAGAGGATTGGGAGATGGCGATCAGGTGCTTATGCTGGCTATATTCGCCAGGAGTAGTTGTGCTAGGCGGTGCTGGGGGGGGGGTTTGGCTGACTTTTGGGCGGGGGGGGGCTTGCTTACTGCTGTTTTTGTTTTCTTTCAGGATTACAGAATCGATGGTGCTCCCTGAGCGGGCATGGCGTTGCGCACCCAGCAGGAGTTTGGTACTGGGCGGAGCGGAGAGCCATGACGCGCCCGCTAGGGCAGCACCTGCGCCTGGCAGCCTGCAATGTTTGACTGCTGTGGATGGGGGTATGCGGCATGCGCTGGTGGCAGTTCCTCCCGACTCTTCGGTGCCTGGCGGAGCGCTGGCAGCGACCTCGGGGAGTTCTGATCCATCTCGGCGGGAATGATTTGAGCAGTTGGACATGCAGACAGCTCATACGGACGGTGCAGCGGGACCTTCGGGCGCTGCAGGAGGAGTGGCCTGATGTTGTGTTTATCTGGTCAAACATTATCCCTCGGCCTGCCTGTCATTCCCAGCGATGGTGGTCGCGTGGGTTGGTAAAAGTCAACCGGCAGAATGGACGCTGGTTGATGCAGGTCGGGGGGGGGGGGCAGTTGCAGCATCCTTGTGCTGATCCGCACTGTGCGGGGCTTTACCGTAAGGATGGAGTGCACCTGTCTCCGGTGGGTCAGGACCTATTGCTAAATGATTGGCAGGAAGCTTTTGAGATCTGGGTTGGTCGCAGCTTTATGGTGGGGGGGGGCGGTGCGAGAATAATTGGCATTACCTCGCACCGGTGGCGGGGTAGAGACCCAGCGCTCGCCGAGGCGGCGGGGGCTCTAACTGATTTACGAGCAGTGGGGGGCAAAGGGCTCCCCGGGGGTGGGGGCGAGACAACCCGGTTGGGGGGTCTCGGCCCGGTACTGGGGGTGTGGAGGCCGGCCTTTGCTACTAGTATGGCAAGGCCAGCGGCGGGGTCCAGGGGAGGAGGATGCTCCGCCTTGCTACTGACACGGCGGGTAGGGGCATTCTCCGGCAAGGGTGGGGGAAACGGGGGTTTATCTGGATTGTTGATATGTTGGCCAAGTTGGGCCGGTATGTTACAGTTGTAATATAAAGCTGCGACCAAAATAATAATATATTTGCACCAATGTTCCCTCTAATTTTCTGTAGGCTGTGTGCGCATAAAATATCAGCTGTGCAGCTTTTGAAGGAAGGTTAAATTTTTGTGCGCCACATAACGACACTCGGCATTATATACTTTAAAATTTGACTACACGTCAGAATACAGTATGTACACCACATTGATTTTAATCAAATTAAATGAAAACAGACGATTACTAAATGAAGCAGAAAATTTCTAGTAATTACAATCACAACTTTTAAATTTTAAGACGTCTGTGCTATTTTCTATCAGAATCAGAACCGTAATTTTTGTGCGCTCTGTTGTAAAGTATGTGCGCTCACTCGGCGAGGTGTGTGCGCGCGCACATGCGCACAGCTTAGAGGGAACAGTGATTTGCACCAAGAGATTGTTGTCAGTGTGATTTGTGGTATGGAAAGGTACATGGGGTTGGGTGGGGGTGCATGACGGAGGCATGAAGGGCTTCCGGGTTACCCGGGTTAATGCCCAAGGCCGCGCGTTCACCGCGGCCGCCAGTAACCCGGGCCCGGGCCCTGCAGACGGCCTCCGCGTGCGCTGGGGGGGGGGGTCATGTGGGGGTGGGGGAGCACTAGGGCGACTTTTGAAATCGCTCCGGTTGCTGTCGGAGCGATTTCATTGGCTCTGGGGGGGACCAGGGGCAGGGCTTGGATCGCCGAGGAGCAGCATGGTCAGACTTTCTGCGCGGCTCCTCGGTGGGTGAAGAGGCGTTCCTGCCCTCCACCCCCCTCGGTTAGGCGGTGGATGTTGCAGCTGGTGGGGGCGGGGTAGAGACCCAGTGCTCGCCGAGGCGGCGGGGGCTCTAACTGATTTACGAGCAGTGGGGGGCAAAGGGCTCCCCGGGGGTGGGGGCGAGACTACCCGGTTGGGGGGGTCTCGGCCCGGTACGGGGGGTGTGGAGGCCGGCCTTTGCTACTAGTATGGCAAGGCTGGCGGCGGGGTCCAGGGGAGGAGGATGCTCCGCCTTGCTACTGACACGGCGGGTAGGGGCATTCTCCGGCAAGGGTGGGGGGCAAACGGGGGTTTATCTGGATTGTTGATATGTTGGCCAAGTTGGGCCGGTATGTTACAGTTGTAATATAAAGCTGCGACCAAAATAATAATATATTTGCACCAAGAGATTGTTGTCAGTGTGATTTGTGGTATGGAAAGGTACATGGGGTTGGGTGGGGGTGCATGACAGAGGCATGAAGGGCTTCCGGGTTACCCGGGTTACTACTACTTATTTGTATAGTGCTACAAGGCAAACACAGCGCTGTACAGAGACATGTAACAGACAGTCTCTGCTTATGGGAGCTTGCAGTCTGGTCAAGACAGACAACTCAACAGGTGGGGACTGGGATATATCTGGGGGAATGGTAAGGAACTACATAAGAGGTGAATAGGAGACTCCTCGATAATCTATCTTTACTTGGATTTAGCAGTTCTATTCTGTTCTGGTTTTCTTCTACCTTCGCCAACTCGATACCCACTCATCCCAACTAGACAATACGAGTTCATTGTATAATGTTGTTAAGTACCCTCATGTTAAATGTAACCCTCCAATTGTGCTATCTAAATGTTGTTAAATACCCTCATGTTAAATGCAACCCTCCATTTGTGATGTGACCACCTTGATTGTAGGATAAGGTAATATACAAATCTGTCTAAATAAATAAATAATCAGCTCTTGGTAGGTTTTACATTTAAGTACTGCCCATGTGCGGCGTTTTTGGCCGGTTACTGAATTGCTGAGTATGTTGGATGCTGGATGGCAGTCTGTGAAGGTAACAGGAGTTTATTATTAATTATGTTTTTGAGTGAGAATTTTTTTTTTTTGTACACTTTTGTTTGTTTGAAGGTCTTTATTTTTTTTCTCTGTTTTCCTGTTCTAAATGGTCTCTGCTATCCGTTGGGAAATGTTTGGAATAGGTATATGCTCAGCGTTTCTAAGTTATTCTGCAGTGAAACTGGGTGTTTGCTAGTCATGGTCTATAATATGTATTTCTTTTTAAGAATAGGGCTTTGCTCTCTTCTATAGCATTTGGAATTCTCTCTTTGGACCCCTTGAAGAAGCGTTAGGCGAAACGCGGAGTCGACAGGATTGTTGGTGTCAGGGTGCCGTTTTGAAAATCCTGATAGGTACATTGCCTCAGATAAGTCTTTGACTGGCATGCTTAGAAGAGAGCTGCTTTAATTTAATAGTGATAAAAAGTTTAATGGACTGAAAGTTGAAGTTTTTGATTGTACATTTATCAGGGAGGAGTTTTATTTCTGGCCATCGATGTTTTGGAGGAAGGCATAGATCTGCTTTGATGCTTTAGCCTGAATCCTTGTATTCTGAGGCCTTTTTCTCCTCTCCTGTTACCTGTGTCTGAGATGTTATTGGCACTTGATGTTCAGTCAGAGCAATATCTATAGTAGAGTGAATTTTTGTTTTTTGAGTCTTTCTTTCACTCTGGAAGTGACTATATTCATTTTTTGTCATTACACTGGAGGGAAAATGCTGTCAGCATTTCCCCAGCACCCCTGAAGTTAACATAGCAGTGTTGCACCTAACCTGCCATAGTTTCAGCACTTTTAACATGTTAGATGCAACACTCTAATACCCATTAGTAAAAGAGCCCCTGTGTGTGTTAGGGAAACTATCTAGAAAAATTAAGCCCTGGCGTAGGTGAGAGAGGGGTAGCGGGAAGGCTTTTAAGTGCCCAGGCCTATAGTTCCTGTCTGAACTGTGGACAATTTCAAAATCTATTTATACAGTATAAGCCAGGCAAGGAATATAGAATAGCTACATTTTCCAAAGCTTATATCCAAATTTTTAAGTTGTTTGCCACTAGCTTGTAGAACAGGAAGGCTATAGATAGGTAGGAATTAGCAAGACAGTTCCCTTTTGAAGAAAGAAAGAAAGGCAAGAATATTTTTATTTTGTTTGCAAGTATATAGCCCCCCCCCCCCCCAGACACTTCATCTACTTTTTGGGATCTTTCAGGTAATCATGACCCAGATTGGCCATTGTCATAGACGAGATGCTGTGTTTGATGGACTTTGATCTGACCATGGCTTATCTTGTGTTCGTAGGCGATCTTACCGTGTTCTGTTCTGGCTGACATACCTCAGAAGATTTAACTCAATTTAATTTGACATTTATAATCCGCTTAACCCATAGAAGTTCTAGGTGGAATGCAATAAAAACAACTGGAGCAACTAACAGCATAATCTAACGTAAGCACAGATTCATAATAAAATACAACATATTACACTAAAGCATAAATAACAGCAACATAAAATAAAACATGAAAATGTAATCACATAAATTCTTCCTAATTCTTCACTGTTTAGTAATAAAATAATTGTTCTAGTTTTTAGTCTAGAGGTAACTGGTTCTTAAAGAAATGTGTCTTCCCCTAGTAGGATCTTTCTCTAGTAGAGATCAAACTATATTCCCCAAATGAATGCATTTTTACTGTACTATCAGTGACTCATTGCAAATCCCACTTAAGAACATACAATTCAGCTGCTGTGGCAAGATTGAAGGAGGCCGCAGGGCCCGTACCTGGCCGGCCGAGGTTAACCGGGCCGGCGGCGCGTGGCACCCTCGTCGGGCCGCGGGGGCCGGAAGAATGCTGCTGAGGCTGGCGGCATTTTTTAAAGTGATTGGCTCCCGCGGCTAAGTGACAGCGGCGGGAGCCAATCAGCACGGCATGACTGGGGGAGGGACAGCCAGCAACAGAGTCGGTGCTTGGGGCGCGCATTCGTGTATGCGGGCCCCGAGGCAACGGACGTCGGCGTCTCCCCTGCATCGTGGGCTTCTGCGGTCTTCGGTTCTTCACCCGGAAATTTTGGCAGCAGCAGCGTCGCGGTTGTGTGGCACAGTTTTGGCAGCGGCTGGCGGGGATCGTGGTTCCTGGAGCTTCGGACCCTTCTTTATCTACCTGGGGGAATTCGTGAGTGGGGTCTCGCGCTGCTGACGATGCCTGCACGAGGGGCAAAGAGCAGGGGGGTGCCTAGGGGGGGGGCTGGGAGAGTTTCTCGGGGCACTGGGGGATTGACCCGTGCGGTGTCTGGCGCACGTGGTAGGGGCAGGGGAGGCAGACGGGGGAATAGTGAGGCCTCTGGGGGGGTCCCCCTTGGCGGTGAGGCCCGGCGGGGGAGAGCTGGGGGGCGGGGGGCGCCAATGCGGTTCTCCCCTCTGGGGGTAGGGAAAGGGCTGCGGTTGTGGCTCCTGGGGGGGCCGGGAGCGGAGTGGTGGTGGCTGAGTTGCCGGTGGGAGGGTTCCACCCCTGGAATTTGGCTATGGCTGGGGGGCAAGGGCCATTGGCTTGGTGGGGTAGTGAAGCGGGGGAGTGCATGGGAGGGGCTCCCCCTCCTTTCCCGGGTAGCAGTTTTGGGCAGGGAAGAGGAGGAGGTGATGGTGGACAAGGGGGGTCTTCTGCCCCTGGTGGGGCAGCAGCATGGGATTTTTGGAGGGGTGGGGGACAAGGCACTTCCCGAGCGGATTGGCTGGGGGCTTGGGCGCCCGCATGGGCGGGGGGCTCCCTCTCCCCTTCCCTTGTTTTCTCTTATGTTCCTCCACAGGCTGTGATGGTGTGGCATCCACCCGGGGGAATGTCGGTGGCCGGTCTGAGAGCGGCGGACGGCGTGGAGTCCATGGTTCCGACGGCGGTGGGCAGCATGCGTGCGGAGGACCCGCTGCACTCCCGGATCACCAAGGTCGCTACGGAACAGCCGGCGAGTGCAGTGGACGTCGGCGATGGAGTGTTACCCGCAGGTGAGTTGTCAACCGGGGGAGGGGGGGTGGGGTTTCGGCCGTCGTCGTCGGGGGTAAGGTCCGCAGAAAGCGTAGGCACGCTTGTTGGAGGCGTCATAGGGGCGAGTCATCGTCTTCTTCGTCCAGTAGGTCGTCCTTGGATTCTTCGAGTGGGGATTCGCTGGATCAGTCGCAGGGTCTCGTTACTCCGGGGGCTGAAGGGCGCGGGGCGGTGCCGACGCTAGCGTCCTTTTCCGAGCTGTGGGAGGGGGTTCCGCGGGCGATGCGCAGGAAAATTCAGAAGAGGAAGTATATCGATATCTTCCGCTTGTTGGAGGGGCGGCGGCGGTCGGGTGAGAGCCGTAAAAAGAGGAAGGAGGACAAGAAGGCGGGGAGGGTCAAGCGCGTGTCTCGTAATGTTGTGAATTGGGCTAGGGCCTTTCTCCGATTATCTAGCGTATGGGACCATGAGCATCCGGAGCAGTATGGGATGTTGCTCGCGTATGCGGATTCGATTCTGGAAGCCGCACAGACACATGAAGGTTGGGCTTGGCTCAACTACGATGAAAAATTTCGGGATAAGATGGAAGAGAATAAGTTGTTGTCCTGGGGGAATCAGGACATTAGCTTGTGGCTAATGCAGATGGCTGTACGGGCGGGGGGAGCAGGTGGGGCGGGGGCGCAGAAGGTTGCTGGGGCCAGTATGGTGGGCCGGGGGCAGTCCTTTTGTGAGGGAGCGTCCGGGGCTCCGAAGGCAGGGGTGAGGGTGCGGGAGATCTCTGCTGGAGATTTAACAAATCGCCGTGTCCCTTTCCCGATTGTAAATTTAGGCACGCCTGTTCCATGTGCGGAGCGGGGCATTCGGCCCTCAAGTGCGCCAAGCGGGTTTTCCCTTCCGTTGCAGCTCCCAAGTAGCGGGGACGCGTGGGAGCGGGCTCCCACTCCGATTCGAATCGACGCTTTACTCCCGTGGCTTCAGCGTTATCCTCGGCATCAGATTAGGGAGATCCTGAGGGGGGGGTTTTGGGACGGTTTTCACATTCCCGTGCTGGGCGAGGGGGTGAGTGGGGGGTCGGGCAATGCGGCCTCGGTGCGACGATTGCCACAGGTGGTCCGTGCTAAGTTGCGGTCCGAGTGTGCTCTGGGCCATATTGCTGGCCCCTTTTCCTGCCGGCCCTTTCTGAATCTGGTTGTGTTCCCATTGGGGGTGGTGCCCAAAAAGGAACCGGGTAAATATCGGCTGATTCATAACTTGTCCTTTCCAGCGGGCTCGTCTGTGAATGATAGGATTCCCCAGCACTGGTGTTCCGTGTGCTATGCATCCTTTGATGCGTCGGTAGCAGTGGTGCATCGTTGCGGGGCAGGGTGTTTATTGGCGAAAGTGGATATCGAATCGGCCTTTCGGCTGCTGCCCGTTCATCCGTCGGCGTTCCCTTTACTGGGGTTTTATTTTGAAGGGGGTTGGTATTTTGACAAATGTATGCCGATGGGTTGTTCGATTTCCTGCGTGTACTTCGAGATGTTTAGCACCTTCTTGCATTGGGCGTTGACCAAGAGGGTGGGTTCCGCGCAGGTAGTGCACTATTTGGACGATTTCTTATTCGCCGGGGAGGCACGCTCCGATCAGTGCAGGGCCTTGTTGGATGGGTTTATAGCTTTAGCCCGGGAGTGGGGTGTGCCGCTGGCGGAAGGGAAAACGGAGGGCCCGAGTACGTGCCTCACTTTTTTGGGGATACAGCTGGATACGGTGGCCATGGTGGCCCGCTTACCGGAGGTAAAGATTCGGCGTTTACGTGTGCTGGTCGCCAATGCGCAGGGGGCGCGGAAGCTTACCTTGCGGGAGTTGCAGGCTTTAATCGGTTCCTTGAATTTTGCTTGTAGGGTTATACCTATGGGCAGGGTATTTTTGCGTCGGTTGGCGGCAGCTACAAGGGGGCGACGAAGTCTTATCATCGGATCCGGGTGTCGCGGAGTATTCGGGCGGATCTGGGCGTATGGGACGTTTTCTTGCAGGATTTTAACGGCACGTCCGTCTTGATGGAGGCCGCCATTTCTTCTGCTGACTTACAGCTATTTACGGACGCTGCAGGCAGTGGGGGATTGGGCATTTACTTTGGGGGGGCGTGGTGTGCGGCGGCTTGGCCGCAGTCCTGGCGGGACGATGGGCTGACGTCTAACATCACGTTTTTGGAATTGTTCCCCATTTTGGTTGTCCTGGAACTTTGGCCGGACCGCCTGCGTAATCGTAGGGTGGTGTGGTTCTGCGACAATGCGGCGGTGGTCAGCGTGGTCAATCAGTATACGCCGCGTTGTTTGCAGGTTGCGTCTTTGATGTGGGCGGTGGTACTGGCCTGCCTGCGGTTGAACGTGGCGATAAGGGCGCGGCATATTCCGGGATGTACTAACGGTATCGCCGATGCTCTTTCTCGTTTTAAGTGGGAGCAGTTCTGGATTTTGGCTCCAGCAGCAGACAGAGACGGTGCGCAGGTCCCGGAGTCCTTATGGCAGCTTGGCCGGTGGAGATGATAGAGCTGCTGCAGCGTTCGGTGGCCCCGGGTACTTGGAAGAAATATCAGCGTGGCAGTGATGACGTGGTCAGCTTTCTGGTGACTCGGGGGTGGCAGGAGGGTCGGGTTCCCAAGCAGTTATTGGCGGAATATGTGGTCGCGGCGAAGGCTTCCGGTCGGTCACGCGCGACTGTGCGGGCGAACCTGGCGGGGTTTTCCTTTTTCGCGCGGTCAGTGGGCTGGGGGGGCATGGGTGCGGGGGGCTTAGCTCGGCGGTTATTGCGAGGGTGGGGGCGTTCTCAGCCTCCCCATTGGGATGGTCGCAGGCCGATTACCTACGAGCTGTTGGTTCAGTTATCCGGGGCACTACCGGGGGTCACGTCGTCCATTTATGAAACGCGGCTTTTTCGGGCAGTGTTTAGTCTGGCCTTTTTCGGGGCTTTCCGCGTCAGTGAGTTGGTGGCGGCTTCCTGCCGTGTGGCGTGCGGTTTGAGCTGGCGGCACGTGTCTGTGGGTGACGTGGAAACGCGCGTGTGGCTGGCGCGGTCTAAGACGGATCAGCAGGGGCGCGGTCAGTGCGTGGTGTTACGGGCTATTGGTCACCCCCTTACTTGCCCGGTGTCCTTGCTGCAGGAGTACCTGGGTGTTCGTCCCGCTGGCGAAGGAAATCTGTTCTTGCACGCGGATGCTAGCCTGTTGATTCGTTTTCAGTTTACGGCCGTTATGCGTTTGGCTTTGGTAAGGGTCGGGATGGACCTGGCTGGGTTCGCTCCTCATTCTTTTCGGATCGGAGCGGCGACCAGTGCCGCCGCGGCGGGTCTGCCCCAGGTGGAGATTCAGAGGATTGGTCGCTGGGCCTCGCAGGCATTTTGGGGCTATGTGCGTTTGTGATGGGTCTGTCGGGGTGTTTGGGGGGGGCACTAACTGTTGTTTTGTTTTTCAGGTGGGACCTGTTGGGTGGTCGGCCACTCCTTTGTGCATTGGGTGGAGCAGAGAGCGGTGGTGCGGCCGATGGGGCCCAATCTCGGCTTGGACCAGGGTGAGCTGGCGATCCTATGGCTGGGCGTTCGAGGAATGCATTGGGTGCAGTTCCTGCCTTTGCTGCGGCATCGCGGGCGTTCCCAGGAGTGGCCGAAGTGGATGCTTATTCACCTGGGGGGCAATGACTTAAGTTCCTGGACTTGTAAGCAGCTGATCCGGGCTGCCAAGCACGATTTGCAGGAAGTCTTGCTGATGTTTCCGGGGGTTCAGTTGTTCTGGTCGGACATCATTCCACGGCCTGCCTGTTGGGAGCAGCGGCGGTGGTCTCGGGGATTGGTTAAGATCAATCGCCAGATTGGGAGGTGGGTGGTGGAGCATGGGGGTTTTCAGATTCAGCATCCCTGGGTTGAAGTTTCTTGTGCGGGCCTGTACCGGGACGACGGGGTGCATCTATCCCCTGTTGGTATGGATTTGCTGCTTAATGATTGGCAGGAGGCCGTGGAACGAGGGCTTGCCAGGGGGTACATCGGTCGCAGCTTGGGGGGGGGGGCGGTTCAGGAGTTGGAGAACGCCTGAACCAGTGGCGGGATCCCGGAGGTTTCCGGGGTCCGGAGCCATGGGTATTAGTTGGGCAGGGGTGGGGTACCCCCGACCCGGATAACCCCGGTGAGGCTTTTGCTAGTAGTATGGCGAAGCCGGAGAAAGGGATGAGCAGTAGCCTCGCTGCTGTGGCAACAGCGATGACCTCACTTTGCTACCCACATGGCTGGTGAGGCATTACTGTTGGGGTGGAGGCGGAATGGTTTTGTTTGGAATTGTTGTTCAAGTTTGTTAAGGTCAATAAAGCTGCGACCGGTGTTTGATGCCAATACTGGAGTAGTGTGTTTTATTGGGGCATGGGGGGGGGGAAGGGGGGGTGGGGTAAGGGAGGGTGCACCGAGTCCGCCGTGCCTCGGTTATGAAGGAGGCCGCAGGGCCCGTACCTGGCCGGCCGAGGTTAACCGGGCCGGCGGCGCATGGCACCCTCGTCGGGCCGCGGGGGCCGGAAGAATGCTGCTGAGGCTGGCGGCATTTTTTAAAGTGATTGGCTCCCGCGGCTAAGTGACAGCGACAGGAGCCAATCAGCACGGCATGACTGGGGGAGGGACAGCCAGCAACAGAGTCGGTGCTCAGGGCGCGCATTCGTGTATGCGGGCCCCGAGGCAACGGACGTCCTTCCCTCCCACCCAGGTGGCGGGGTGGTGGGGTGGTTTGGGGTTGTTGCAGCTGGGGGTCGGGGGTGGTGGGATCCCGGAGGTTTCCGGGGTCCGGAGCCATGGGTATTAGTTGGGCGGGGGTGGGGTACCCCTGACCCGGATAACCCCGGTGAGGCTTTTGCTAGTAGTATGGCGAAGCCGGAGAAAGGGGTGGTAGGATGAGCAGTAGCCTCGCTGCTGTGGCAACAGCGATGACCTCACTTTGCTACCCACATGGCTGGTGAGGCATTACTGTTGGGGTGGAGGCGGAATGGTTTTGTTTGGAATTGTTGTTCAAGTTTGTTAAGGCCAATAAAGCTGCGACCGGTGTTTGATGCCAATACTGGAGTAGTGTGTTTTATTGGGGCATGGGGGGGGGGGGGAAGGGGGGGGTAAGGGAGGGTGCACCGAGTCCGCCGTGCCTCGGTTAAACTCCGCCATTCCCCATAGAGTCTTAAAGGTAACAAGCCAAAGCTTAAAGACTACTTATAAACAAAAAAAAAATCCACCCCAGCTGGCAATAATTACCGTTGCCATAGTGTTTTGGACCAACTACAAAAATATCAATGACATCTTGGGTAGATACAAGTAGACTATATTGAAGTAGTCCAGTTGAGAGAGGATGACAGCAGACATTACCCCTCTCAAGTCATCTTTTGACAGATAAGATCAAATCTATCAGACTAGCCAAAGTTTAATAAAAGATTTTCTAACAACTGCAGTGACCTATTTTTCCATAAAAAAGGGATGTACCTCATGGCTGTCTGTTTTGGGACCTCTTTTATATTCTGTCACTATATTTGTTCTCTTGATATTTGATCATCTCCCATAACTTTCAGTATCATGCTGATAACTCCCAGATCTACCTCTCTACACCATAAATTTCATCAGAGATCCAAACCGAAATCTCAGTCTGCATGATACTGCAACCTGGATATCTGGACAACCTGGACATTTCTGTGATCAGGTGGGATGTCCTAGCTCCTGGGAACACCCTGGCCATGCCCCCCATTCAGATTTGGACGTACCCAGAGCCTACTTCTAAAATGGCCCTGAAGACGTCTCTATGCTTTTGACATCTCTATGCCTATTTTTGGATGTCCAAAACACAAATAGGGCTTCTAAAATGACCCCCTTAGTGTTCTGACTCACTCAGCAAGTTTTTGAATATTGACTTCATAGAGTATTTTCCCCTCTTTTCTCACTACCATTTGAAACTAACTATGGTAAAAATCGTATCTTTCCTCCTAAACTCACCTCTTACCTTCCTCCTTTCTCTATTTCTGTGGATAGGTCTTAATATGAGAATAAGGGTCTGCTTATACCAGTTATGCATGTACTTTAGTCATTATGCACACACAATTAGCTCCTCTGCCCTGTTCTCTATAAGTTCCTTACCTCATGTGTTCCATTGTTTTAAAATAGTTTAACCTGTTCTCAAATTTGTTCTATGTAAATTTTAATCCATTATCAACCATGTTCTATGATACATTTCTTACGTTCTTGTTCTTTGTACACTGCTGTGACTTACATGTAGTGCAGCGGTATAGAAATGTTGCTAAATAAATAAGTTCAGGGAAGGACCGGAGATAGGTAAATTTTATAGGTTCTGCACCTTTGACAGAAAAATGCTATAAAATTCCAGTATATTTTTAATGGCTTTCCCTTAGGCATGTGTCCACAAACTCAGAAGCACTGTACAGAATTGCCTTCTCCCTGTTTTTGTTCTGTTGGGGTTTTTTGTTTGTTTTTGTTTGTTTCACTTACCTAGTTAGCACAGATTTTCAGCACTAATCAGTTCGGTTTTAAGAATCTAGCTGGTAAAATTTTGATCAGCTAAAATTTTCAGTTGCACACCTAATTTGTTAGGTTCATTGGAAAAGTTAGCTAAAGATAACTGGGTGAATTTACTTAGAGGGGAATTTTAGAAGTGCCATCTAAGAAAATCACATCTAAGCCAGAACGTCTGAAAACATCAGACATGTCCGGGTGCAGATGTGATTTCAAAAACCTAGACGTGCCTGGTATGGATGTCTGCGTGTGTGTCTATATAGACATCCCCAGAATGGTACTGCAGAACCCAGACATCTAGGATAGCCTAATTAACTTTTAGGGCAGTCAAGGTTCAAATCCCACTGCTGCTGTTATTGACCTTGTGCTGAGTACTGAGGATAATTAAGTGCATTCATCTCTACATAATCTGGATATTTATACTCAGAATTCTGTCTGACTGTAAATAGTTCACCATTCTTACATGCCACTGTTGTATGATTGTAATTTGTAAATTGTATTAAACCATGTTCACATATTCATTGTAAACTGTTCCATGTAATAGTTGTTCTATTGTAAACCATGCTGGTTATAAATAGTGTGGTATAAAACCAAATAAATAAATAAATATTGTTCAGCTAAAACTAACACTTTTCAGATGCTTGTTTGTCATTGTCTGAGCCTTGGAGCAGGTCTAAAGTTAGACATGATGCCAGATGTCAATGACATTTCTGTGATCAGGTGGGATGTCCTAGCTCCTGGGAACACCCTGGCCATGCCCCCCATTCAGATTTGGATGTACCCAGAGCCTACTTCTAAAATGGCCCTGAAGACGTCTCTATGCTTTTGACATCTCTATGCCTATTTTTGGATGTCCAAAACACAAATAGGGCTTCTAAAATGACCCCCTTAGTGTTCTGACTCACTCAGCAAGTTTTTGAATATTGACTTCATAGAGTATTTTCCCCTCTTTTCCAAAGTACTGTATATTTTGGGTTATCTTTTGCTTCCTTTTTCTAGTTGCCTAAATAATGTAAAGGGGTCATTCCTGAATATGGAACCTTCTTAATGACCGTGGTTTTAAAAGAGATTGAGAACCTTTAGCCCTCTATTTACTAAGCTGTACTGAGGCCTAATGTGCATTATTTGGCAAAAATGCAGTTTAACGTGGAATGTTTTACAGCAACAAATGCTAAATAGTAAGCTGCAAAATATGCAAATGCTTGCAAAGCACCTCATTGTTATGCAAAATGAACAACCCAGTTTGTGTTAAACCTTGCAAACTTGTTATTCATGGAAAGTCAGCAACACCTCAAGGTATGCTAACTTCCCTTCCTACTAGGGAGTGCTCCCTTATTTGGCAGACTACACCTCTACCAGTAGCACTACAAGATTACCACTGGAGAATCTGAGGCCATCATTTTCAGGGATAAAGCTACCAAAGCAGGAACACCAGAGAATTGTTTCTGACTGCCACTACCCACTACCCACTAAAGGAGACCCTCAGAATATGCCGGGGTGGGATGAGATGGAGAGATATGCGGGGGGAGGGGGGCTTCATTACTAATGGATCTGGGTACAGGGGCTGAGGTGGGGTGGAGGTCTAGGGAGGGCTTTCAACCAATGGATTTGGTATGGAGAGACCAAAAGAACTTCATTACTAACGGATTAGAAGCTGGGAGGTGAGTTCCAGGATCAGGAGTATGGGATGGGATGCATAAGGAGGCAACATTTTTCACTGTGCTGACCAGCCCTTAAAAAATAGCAGGCCTGACTTGGAGTGCACTATTTTTTCATTACCGCATTCAGGAATGTGCAATATTTCCTGTTGCAGTAACACAAAAAATGTTCACTCTGCGATTCACTGATCTGCAGTAGTAAAATTTCACAGGCCAGTGAATCCTGCAGTAAAATAGTGCAACAACATGCTATTTTTCTGCAGCTTAGTAAGTAAGGGCCTTCGTTCACATTTGCCCATGTACCATTTTTACTTCTGTCCACTTCACTTTTGTCTTCTGTACTGAGCAGCTTTCAGCCTATTGGTGTTGTCATCACATCCTTGTTACACTTCCATCCTAGTTACACTTCCATCCTACTGCTTTTTTTGCTGTCAGCATGTCCTTTTCAATTGGTCAGCACATAATTAACAACCCCTGTTTCAGCAGACGCTCTCTTCAGCAGCCCCTGCCAACATACCAATAAGCTCAGAAACCAAGGGGCTAATTTGCTAAAGCATACCGTTGTGTTAATGCGCATAGCAAACCTTTTCACTGAAAGGGTGGTGGATGCTTGGACTGCCCGCCCGATGGAAGTGTTGGGGGCAAATACAGTGACAGAATTCAAAATGGCATGGGACAGACACAGTGGATCCCTTTATAGCAACAGGATAAAATCAAAATAAACATAACTATCTCTTATATCTCAACAAATAGGGGTGACCTACACGGAGCGGTGAGTACACCCCTAAACAAAGGCATGCACGGAGCGACAGGTGTACCTACTTTTGCCACCTTGCTGGGCAGACTAGATAGACCATACTGGTCTTTATCTGCCATCATATACTATGTTACCATGTTATATACTAAATAGGCCCCTTTTGCTATAATTTAAGGCATATAAAAATCAGCTGGTAACCTGCACCATGGCAGTCAATTTTTGCCACAATTTAGCAAGTCAGCCCCCTAAATAATTTATTAAATTAAGGGAAATGAGTGAAGGCATAACAAATTGCCATAACCTGAAGGCACACACCATTTGATTTTTAAGAATTCTCAAGTGTTGATCTTAAAGTTTCTCTTGCTTCCTACTTTATTTTGTTCTCAATACTTTCTTGGTATAAACCTAGTATGATTTGGTATTGTGCAGTAAATTTGTAATATGTAAATTTGTCCTTTACACCAAGATCAAGCTGCAGCAATCAGCATCTTCGTAAGATTTCAAAATATTTTATTACTACCAAACCCACGCAAATTTTTCTTACATCAAAACTCACATCTGCTTCATTGTGAACTTTTTTCACTTTGAATCCTACTTAGAAAGTCAGGTGTATTCTAAAAAATTTGAGAAGTTATGAAATGTCCTCCTGCCTCAGCTGGGAAAAATCATTCTCATGCATTTTAGAAACCACTCGTTGGTATATTGATACAACAGCTGAAAACAGTAATATTCATTCTTAACTTGCCCAGCATAAATTAATGAATGGAGTGGAACGGGTAAACGTACATCGATTGTTTACGTTATCAGAATATAGAAAGACTAGGAGACATGAAATGAAGCTACAGGGTAAACTATTTAAGACTAATAAAAGAAAATATTTTTTCACTCAACATGTTATCAAACTCTGGAATTTGTTACCGGAGGATGTAGTAAAGGCTGTTAGTGTAGCTGGGCTTAAAAAAGGTTTGGACAAGTTCCTGGAGGAAAGGTCCATAAACCATTTTTAAGAAGGGACCCAGGATATCAATGCTTGACCTAATACAAGCATTGCGGAACCTGTGTCTTTTGGGGAAACTGCTAGGTACGTATGACCTAGATTGGCCACTGTTGGAAACAGGATACTGGGCTTTATGGACCTTGGTCTGACCCAGTATGGTATATCTTATGTTCTTATGTTCTTATGACAAGAAGACAAGGGAGAATAAAAGTACTAAAATATTTGACATAAAATACAGGAAAGGAAATTCAGTGACCAGGAGGGTCATGACCTGAATTTGCAGAGAGGAAGGTTCAGAGGAAACATGGCAAAATGAATCTTTCCTGAGAAGATGATGGATGCCAGGTATAGCCTACCAGCCATAGTAGTGACAACTAAAACTAGGAGGAGTAGTGACCTAGAGGTTGCAGCAATAGGTTGAGAACTTTGGAAACCAGTGTTCAAACACTGACAGGCTTTATCAGCGTGGGTGAATTTATTTTCTGTTGCCTCGGGTTTCCATACATATTTTAAGCTCTAAGCTAAGGGAAGGGATTTATAATACCGGAATGCTCATTATTATTCTACATACCATGTGTATATCTAGTAGCAGTATAAAAATGATTGGGTCAGTATTTAAACCCTTCAGTCAACCCTTTTCTTATTCAGTGCTGCTATCCACAGAAGCAATGGTACTGAATATACATGCACAGTAGCAACCACTGCCATAATAGGAGTGAAGGGAAGGCCCATTTGAGAAAGGCCATGTAGCTGAAATCTGGGACGTTCAAGTCAACATATCTGCCATTCCATGGGAAGGACAGATGAAAGTTGGGCATGTGTAAGTGCCTTTTAAAATTGACCTGTCTCCACCCTAAAAGACAAAACGACCCCGTCAAAACATAAAGAAATAGGGATGTGCTGAATAATGGGCCAGACACATGCAAGTTGTTACTTGATTTTAGAAACTTGCATGGGTCTGATATAGATGGCAGAGATCTAATTACACAGGTCTGCGACTAAAAAGCTGTTTGATTATTTTCATCTAATTTCCATGTATTTTGTTGTGCTGAAAACAAATACAATATTGAAAAAACTCCTAGACGTCATGATTTGCCACAACATGCAAAATTGTCTTCAAATTTATAATTTTTTTCAAATTACTATTAATTAATTCACATAAGTACATTTAAGATAAAAAATGCCAAAAAAACCTTAAAGGGGTTGTCCGAGTTATGTAAAAAAAAATATAGCACTGTAAATCTGGTGGTCAGCAATATATACATAAGCTAAGCAAGTTTTAAGTCCGTGCTTCTAATGGTAGAAGGGGTTAATCATTCCTGAAGAATCCAGTGGGAGGGAGACACAGGGCAGATAGCAGCAGCTCTAGTCAGTGCAGGGGGGCGTGGCCAGCACTGTGACGTCTCGTGTACAGACACAGAGCTGCTCTCTCCTGCATGCAAGACTTGTGCACGAATCATCATCAGGTTCTTGGTTCTAGGCTGTTCGCACTTTTTCATCGCAATTCGTGTTAGCTGATCATTCTTCAACCGTTATGTTATGGCTCCGCGAAAGTGTATTAATTCACCAGACAGTTTCTGTTTCATCTGTGGTGAATGTACAGTGTTGAAGCAACAGCAGAATATTACAGACTTTGTGCATACTTTGGATTAAAAATTGGAGATAAAGATAAAGTCTGGGCGCCTCATAAAGTGTGCAAATGGTGTGTTGAGGACCTCCAAAACTGGTTCAAGGGTAAGAAATAAATCTTTCCATTATGGGATTCCTATGGTATGGCGAGAGCAAAAGAACCATAGTGACGACTGTTACTTTTGTTCATGCGATGTGAAAGGGTTTAATTGCAAATGGAAGCATTCCATTTCATACCCCAATCTTCACTCTGCAATTTGTCCCATCCCCCATGGCACAGATATACCAGTACCCAAGCCCCCTGCTACCTTGGAAGAGATACCTAGCTCCGATGAAGGTGAAGTCATACCTGAACCAGATGACGAATCAAGTTCTGACTTTGAAGATGATACAAGACCAAAATTGTTTTCTCAGGAGGAGATGAATGATTTGGTAAGAGACTTGAATCTTCCCAAAGATGCCGCTGAGATACTCGGATCAAGGCTGAAAAGCAGGAATTTATTGTTGCCAGGAGTGTCATCTTCATCGTGAAAAGGAGTTTGTTCCTTACTAACCCCAGGAAGCAGTGGCGTAGCGTGAGTTGTCAGCACCCGGGGCAAGGCAAGTAATTTGCGCCCCCTAACCCGGACCCGATCACAGCAGTCAGCAGGCTCTCTCTTCGCACCCACCGCACCGCACACCTGGCACCCCCCCCCCTCCACAGTGGGCGGCGACCCGGCGGCTCGGATCGGATTAGGGTTGCCAACTTTTTCACCGAGAAAAACCCGACACCTGTGGCTCGCCATGCTCCACCCATTCTCCGCCCCTAGTCCCACCCCTGCCCCGCCCCCAGCCCCACCAACAAAAATTACCGAGGATACGTGTAGGCTAACTTCCTTGTTCAGATAATAATTAAACTGGGAACCCCAAAATCCAAACATGAAATGTACAACACTGGAGAAATAAAACTATAAAGTAATTTCCTCTTGCACTAAACAAAAACGCAAAGATGTTAGCAATACACACTTCCCAGACCAGACATATTCCAGTTAATAAATTCAAAATAAAAAGTATTTTTCTACCTTCTGTTTGGGCGTTTTATTTTTCAGTTGCAATTGCTCCAGTCACTTTCTTCTGGTTTCTTCGTGTCTTCTGCGAGCTATCCATTTGTCCTTTCTTCTCTTTTAGATGTTTTCCATTCTCTCTCTATTTCTGCTTTAACATACTGATTGTTTCCCTTTTGCTCCTTCCCCCAATTCTTTCCTTATTCTTTTATCATCCGTTTAAATTTCACCCTTCCATTCTCAAGCCCCTCTTACTCTCCCAATACCGGCCCATCATAGACTTTTCTTCCACACAAAATATTTTTTCCCCTCTCCATTCTCATTCCCCATCCATTCTAGTCCTCCCCCCACATCAGATACCTGATAGTTCTAGGCCCACCCAGCATCCACTCCCTTCTAGTCCCATTCTCCCATGCCCCACATCAGCCCATTTCCAGTCCTATTCCAGCTCTTCATCAGCCCATTTCCAGTGCTAGCCTTCACATCACAGGCCATTTCCAGTCCTAGCCCTCCCCCCCCCATCACAGCCCATTTCCAGTCCAAGTCCCCCATCACAGCCTATTTCCAGTCCTAGGCCCCCCCCCCACCATCACAGCCCATTTGCAGTCCGAGCCCCCCCGCACCATCACAGCCCATTTGCAGTCCGAGTCCCCCCGCACCATCACAGCCCATTTGCAGTCCTAGCCCCTCTAATCACAGCCTATTTCCAGTCCAAGATCCCCCTTCCTCCACCATCGCCCATTTCCAGTCCAAGTCCCCCCCCCCATAGCCCTTTTCCAGTCCAGGTCCCCTCCACCCCCATCACAACCCATTTCCAGTCCATGCCCCCCCCATAACCCTTTTACAGTCCAGGTCCCCCCCCATCACAGCCTATTTCCAGTCCAAGTCCCCCCCCTTAGCCCTTTTCCAGTCAAAGTCCCCCCACCTTAGCCCTTTTCCAGTCCAAGTCCCCCCCCTTAGCCCTTTTCCAGTCCAAGTCCCCCCCTTAGTCCTTTTCCAGTCCCAGTCCCCCCCCCTAGCCCTTTTCCAGTCCAAGTCCCCCCCCCCCTTAGCCCTTTTCCAGTCCAGGTCCCCCCCATCACAGCCAATGCAGTCCTTGCCCTCCCCCCCCGACCAGCATCGCGGCTGTCTGAGGCTTCAGAGGGAGCCGGGGAAGCCCGAGCGAGGCCCCGGCTCCTTCTGAACAGCCACCAGCGTGAAGAGCCTTTTCCTTCACGCTTGCGGCTGTTCCTGTGCAGCCGCGCATGCTGGGAAAGGTTAAAGGGCAACCTTTAACCTTTCCCAGCATTCGCGGCTTCACAGGAACAGCCGCCAGCGTGAAGGTAAAGGCTCTTCACGCTGGTGGCTTTTCAGAGGGAGCCGGGGCCTCGCGCGGGCTTCCCCGGCTCCCTCTGAAGCGGAGAAAAGCCGGTTTTTTTGCTCTGGCTGCTCCAGATCTTGCGGCCAGAGCAAAAAAACCGGCTTTTAAAGGGCCGGTTTTGCCTCTGCGCCGGCAGCCGGCCTGGCCGTTGAAAAACCGGCCAGGCCGGCTGAAAACCAGCCAGCACTGCAGAGAGCTGCGAGTGCGAGCGCGCCCCCCCCCCATGTTGCGCCCGGTGCGGCCGGCCCCCCCTGCACCCCCCACGCTACGCCTCTGCCAGGAAGACAAGTTGGTTTATTGCATCGATGTCGAAGGTCTGATGGGTCAATTTCAAATCCAATATGATTCGGAGCAATGGCGTCTTTTTATAGATTCTTCTAAAAGAAGTCTCAAAGCAGTTTTACTCCACAACGGTTTTTACGCTTCCATACCTGTAGGTCATTCCATACACTTGAAGGAAACCTACGAGAACTTGGAATTGGTTCTTCATAAACTTAAATATGAAGACCATGGTTGGCAAGTGTGTGGGGACTTGAAGGTCTTGTGTATGCTGCTCGGGCAACAAGCTGGGTATACCAAATATCCTTGTTTTCTGTGTCTATGGGACAGTCGAGACCGACAAAATCACTGGACCAAGAAGAGTTGGCAGCCGAGGGTGCTAACAGTCGGTGAAAAAAATGTCCTCCGAGAAACTTTGTTACCTTCCCATAAAGTTCTTCTACCACCTCTCCACATAAAATTGGAATTGATGAAGCAATTCATAAAATCACTTCCAAGAGATGGAGAATGCTTCAAAAACTTGATCACCAAGTTTCCAGGCCTGTCGGAGGCAAAATTGAAGGAAGGTGTGTTCGTCAGACCAGACATTAGAAGGCTTATAGTTGATCAAGAGTTTGTCAATACCATGACAGATCCTCAAAAAGAAGGGTGGATTGCATTTAAAGAAGTCGTACAGAAATTCTTAGGCAATAACAAAGATCCTCACTACAAAAAGATCGTCAGACGAATGCTGAAAGCATTTCAAGCTTTAGGTTGCATGATGAGTTTGAAAGTGCATTTCCTCCAGTCCCACCCTGACTACTTTCCTTAAAATTTGGGAGCTGTGAGTGAGGAACAAGGTGAATGATTCCACCAAGACATTAAAGAGATGGAAAGGAGATACCAGGGAAAATGGTGCATTACAATGATGGCAGACTACTGTTGGATGCTTCAGAGAGACATTCCAGATGCTACTCACAAGCGCAAATGCACCAAGAGGAGCCTCACAAGGAAGAAGAATCGAGTTTAGTGTGTGTAGGTGAGCTCATTTCAGTTCAAAAAAGGATTTCCATGAAAATATTGTAATAAAACTTTAATTTTATAAGTCTATTTCCATTTATTTTGAGGTATTGCCTTATTTAACATAGTTACCTAAATTGTCAGGAAACATGATGTCCTATGACAAAATGGAGGTCATTTTCGGATTCAGCGCACCAAAAAAAACATAAAGATTACATGGAATAACCAAAACAGCACTCGAAAAAAAAAAATTTGCAGACCTGTGTTAACATTCTCATTAGGGTATGTCAGTTTTAGAGGCAGATTTTTATTATTCCAAACTTTACAAACTACTAGTGACCAAATTATGCAGTTTTTCATGCTGAATCTAAAGTTATCTTCAGAAACTGCTTAAAGTGAGTCTTACCTACATCCAATCACAGTTGAAATATGTGGAAATTAAGTAATATTTATTGAACGTGCAAATAGTCTGAACAACACCCATAGCCACATAATTCTCTTTAAAATGTCATTTATGCAATTAATTTAATGCTATTTAACAAAATCCAGCAAAGAAGCCATATCTTGTTTGCTTCTGTTTCAGCTCATGAGGTCCCTGCTCACCATCTGACCCCTAATATAATATTCTCTCCTTTCCTGATTGTACTCATGACCAGCAGCCTCAGTTGTCATTTTTATACACCTTTCTATGGACTGGGTGTGCGATGGCCAATCTAGAACCACCATGGGCTTGCTCAGAAATGCCTTGATCTCTGTTGTTGTCATGGTACAGGTAAGAGGAGACTCAGAGACTCCAGAGCTCCAGTCAAGTAATTGGGTGGATGTAGTTGCCTCAGTGTTGATGGATGATGTTTTCCTGGCTCTCACACTGCAGTCTCCAAGCTGAGTCTCCTCATCTCTTTCACCTCTGATCTTCAATATCTTCCCCGCTGCATCTCCTCTCTCCTGTTCCTCTTCACTGCACAACATAGCTTGCAGAACAAACTTGCTATAACCATATCAAGCTGACCTTCTCACTGTAGGCATGACTATCTTCCTTACCTCTTCAAACAGTTCTTTCAACAGTTGCAGCTGAAAAAGGAGATGCCTGGGACGTTGTGTCCAATTGCTTTTAATTTTTATATTGAACCAGTTCACCATGTAAACCCCAATACAGAACTCTACAATCATTCTTAAGTTTTTCAGATTCTTTCCTTTCAGATTATGCTTGGAAAGCCATATTCTCATGAACCTTCGAGCTGTTGTAAGCCATTTGCTATGTGACACAGATCCTATTTCCAACAGTAATTTGTGTATTTTTGTGTAATTTGCATACAGTAGGTAAATAACATATTACACAAAATTTAAAGCTAGTTGTTGATTTCCCACATGAAATTGCACCATTTTTTCACTAGTGCTTTTTAAAATGATGATATCTCCAAAATTGACACACCCTAATACCCATGTTCCCACCTACCATGTTGTAGGTGGAAAGGTGCAGCGGCGTGGCAACCAGGCAAAAGTTCTCTTTATTTGCCTGAAGCTTTTTACGAAGAATGAAAAGTATTGAGGGACCGAGAGGGCATTCACAGCTTCATTTGCAGATATTAGATTGTCAAAATGAGTACTTTATTGGTGTCTATTCATGGAGGAGCATGTGTAGTTTTGGACAAATCTACTGGCAATTTCAGACATGTGGCACCATTCTTAAATCTGGCACACACATTGATATTTGTAGGAACACACCATGCATACCTCTGCCATGCCCCCGTGTGACCTGGATGTGATTACTCCAGGTACGTGTAAATTTGGGCCTTTCTAAAATGGCTCTGGGAACATCCATGTGATTTTCACAACTGAATAGGCATTTTTTTCAGACATGGAAATCATGAATAAGGTTCTAAAAAGATCCACATACTTAGCGATATTCAACTGCTAACTGCATAGCTAAGTGGTTTAATTTAGGACAGCCTTTTGCCCTATTAAATTAATCTCCATAGCTATATAGATAGCGGCTGAATATCACCAACTATACATAGAGCTAGGTGGAAAGCCCATGCTCCACTCTCACCAGGGTGGCCAAATGTTTCAGCTTTGCTGGTTTTGTTGACTGAATTACTATAAAGCTTAGTAATAAGACATGGGAAGTGATCTGGTGTTGAATTACGTTTTCCTGCTGAAAGTAATGTTTTTGGATTGGTAAGCTATAAAAAATGTAATGGATACATACTATGGGGTCATTCCGACCTGCGAATAGTGGGGATGAACGTCTGGGTTGGGCGTGCAACCTCCACTAAACACAGGGACCATATTCTGGTGCCGTGGCTCCCATCATGCACAGAGCTGCTGTGCAGGGAGCACTGGACAGGGACAGGAGGGGACTGGACAGAGGCGGAGAGTGGGCAGAGCAGGGGTGGGCTGCAGCCCCCAAAATACAGGGCCTACTCTGATCGGGACCCTGTATGTCCGGCGGACTTATATCATCTCAGAGTTGGTATAAGTCCCATCTGAGGGAGCAATCCGGGCAGGCAGTCTCCCCCAGACCTTCGGGGCAGTGGCAGGCAGGCCCTTGCCGAGGTCAGGCAGCGAGGAAAAATGATCATGTGCGCTGGTGGGCCTTATGTGCTCCTGCTGTGCGTCCTGGCGCCATGGCAGCGGTGCACAATCAAGAGCACTGAGTACAGGAGATGGGCAGGCACCTGGACGTAGCGCAGCGTGGAATGCTGTTCACGTCGGCCTGTCCAAGTGCCCTGATTCTGCTACCTTGGGCATGTATAGCTCCTGCGATTGCAGAATCAGGTATATCTACACGTCTGGACGGCCCAGACGTGCAGGGATCTGAATCGGCCTCCACATATATAAGAAGCAATGAGGCGCACCAGCTGTGAAAAAGCTTAATAGTGGAGACCAACACTGTAACAGAATTGAAAGATGCTTGTGACATATATAGCAGCTCACCTCCTGCTCTTCCTGCAGCCAATCGGGCACCAGCTCCCCTGCTTAAAAAGAGCACGCTGCACAGAGAAAGCCTCTCTGCGATCGGACCTCCAGCCAGCATCGGGACTCCCGCGGTGAATTTGCAGCTCCACCTCCTGCTCTTCCTGCAGCCAATCGGGCACCAGCTCCCCTGCTTAAAAAGAGCACGCTGCACAGAGAAAGCCTCTCTGCGATCGGACCTCCAGCCAGCATCGGGACTCCCGCGGTGAATTTGCAGCTCACCTCCTGCTCTTCCTGCAGCCAATCGGGCACCAGCTCCCCTGCTTAAAAAGAGCACGCTGCACAGAGAAAGCCTCTCTGCGATCGGACCTCCAGCCAGCATCGGGACTCCCGCGGGGAGGTTGCAGCTCACCTCCTGCTCTTCCTGCAGCCAATCGGGCACCAGCTCCCCTGCTTAAAAAGAGCACGCTGCACAGAGAAAGCCTCTCTGCGATCGGACCTCCAGCCAGCATCGGGACTCCCGCGGTGAATTTGCAGCTCACCTCCTGCTCTTCCTGCAGCCAATCGGGCACCAGCTCCCCTGCTTAAAAAGAGCACGCTGCACAGAGAAAGCCTCTCTGCGATCGGACCTCCAGCCAGCATCGGGACTCCCGCGGTGAATTTGCAGCTCACCTCCTGCTCTTCCTGCAGCCAATCGGGCACCAGCTCCCCTGCTTAAAAAGAGCACGCTGCACAGAGAAAGCCTCTCTGCGATCGGACCTCCAGCCAGCATCGGGACTCCCGCGGTGAATTTGCAGCTCACCTCCTGCTCTTCCTGCAGCCAATCGGGCACCAGCTCCCCTGCTTAAAAAGAGCACGCTGCACAGAGAAAGCCTCTCTGCGATCGGACCTCCAGCCAGCATCGGGACTCCCGCGGTGAATTTGCAGCTCACCTCCTGCTCTTCCTGCAGCCAATCGGGCCACCAGCTCCCCTGCTTAAAAAGAGCACGCTGCACAGAGAAAGCCTCTCTGCGATCGGACCTCCAGCCAGCATCGGGACTCCCGCGGTGAATTTGCAGCTCAACCTCCTGCTCTTCCTGCAGCCAATCGGGCACCAGCTCCCCTGCTTAAAAAGAGCACGCTGCACAGAGAAAGCCTCTCTGCGATCGGACCTCCAGCCAGCATCGGGACTCCCGCGGTGAATTTGCAGCTCACCTCCTGCTCTTCCTGCAGCCAATCGGGCACCAGCTCCCCTGCTTAAAAAGAGTACGCTGCACAGAGAAAGCCTCTCTGCGATCGGACCTCCAGCCAGCATCGGGACTCCCGCGGTGAATTGCAGCTCACCTCCTGCTCTTCCTGCAGCCAATCGGGCACCAGCTCCCCTGCTTAAAAAGAGCACGCTGCACAGAGAAAGCCTCTCTGCGATCGGACCTCCAGCCAGCATCGGGACTCCCGCGGTGAATTTGCAGCTCACCTCCTGCTCTTCCTGCAGCCAATCGGGCACCAGCTCCCCTGCTTAAAAAGAGCACGCTGCAGGCGTGACCGCGCCTGGCGGGCCAGCGCCTGAGGGCCTCGCCAGAGGGCCCTTTGGCACGGCCCTTAGGAAAAGGCCCGCAAAGAGCATAAAAACCGGCACAAAACCAACCTAAAGAAACACGCCGAGACCAGCAACAGCAACAAAGCACAGCGGAGCTCCCTCTGGTCGAGCCTGCGTACAACCCCTACACATCAGACCTCCAAACCACAGCAAGTATAAAACAATACAAACACGAACGTATACTGCTTATTGTTTACAATTGCATATGACTCTGGAGTGTCATAATAACATTACCTATCAATGTGTTCACTATTTCATCTAATCCTGCATTGACATTGAAAATCAACCTGTACTGCTGTTAGTATGTAAACTGTACCTACATACCACATTGCTAGTAACTTAGTACTGTTGTCAGTATTTTAAACTGAACCTACATACCACATTGTTAGTAACTCAGTACTGTTGTCAGTATTTTAAACCTGTACCTGCATATCACATTGCTAGTAACATTGTGAACCTGCATAACCCCTATACGGTTGATAGTATTGATAGTATTGATAATAACCTATTGATGGTATTGATAGTATTGATAGTATTGATAGTATTGATAGTATTGATAGTAACCTGTCAATTGTACCCGCATTCAAACTAACATTAACCTCTTACTTACTATCACCAGTATTTTCAACCCACATACACAGTGATAGCAACTTTTAACTGTTATCAGTACATTTACTGTAATTGCACTCACATTGATAGTACCCTTAACTGTCACCAATATAACACCGCTCCCAAAATGCAACTAATTAACCCTGCCAAAAGTAAAATTATACTAATTAGTATCACATTAGCAGTGATAATAACCATTGCTCAGAGCTTACATAACAATGTTAAAAATATCCCCATCATACACAGTTTCCCACGAAACAACCCCCCATCATGGCACCCACACACAGTATATCATCCCAAAACTAACAACCATAGGTTAATTCACATAAAATATTCCTCATCCCCTCAGTCAACAAACACTAAACTATACAAAAACTTAGAGTCATTATCAACAATACTAATTAACGCCAGGTCAATGAAAAATAAGTTACCTATATTCACAGAAATCCTAGACAACCAAAAACCAGATATACTATGTATAACTGAGACATGGCTATCGGGACACAGACAACGTTTACCTAAATCAACTAAGCAACAATAACTACGACACCTTCTACACACATAGAACTCACAAAAAAGGTGGTGGAGTACTAATAATGTTAAAAAAAAGAACTAAAAGCCAAAAAACTAACATCGAACCTACACACCAATATAGATTCCATCATTGTGAAAATTGGCAACATAACAATCTGCCTAATTTACAGGCCACCAGACAAACAGTCAGAAAAACTAGACCCACTAATTGACTTTTTAAGCTCCTCCACTGACCAAAATCCAATCATAATGCTCGGAGACTTTAACATCCCCTCATTACCAGCCTCATATGCCTCCCTTTTCATAGAATCAACAATAGACATGGATTTCCACCAAAATAATAAACACTAGCACTCATGGAAAAGGTAGTATCCTTGACATGGTATTCCTACCAAACGCACTCTACCAACTATATAACCCAACATCACTCAACTGCACACCAACCCCATGGTCTGATCATTACATTATTAAATTCAATATCACAATAACAACGCAACAATTAAACGAATACCAACTAATGCACCTACCTCAAGATTTAGAAAATACAATGAAGAAGAATTCCTTGACCTCATAATCCCTAACTTATCAACCTCACCACAAAACCTAGATGCAGCAGTAACAAACTGGCACAAAACCATCAATAACGCTGCAGCTAAAAAACAAATAAATAAGAAAAACACGCACTCTAAAGATGGTCAAGCCCCCTGGTACAATAAAGACCTAAATTTAATGAAAAGGAACTTAAGAAAAGCTGAGGATAAATGGAGGAAAAATAAAAACGCAATTACAAAAGATTCATACCTCACACACCTTAACAAGTATAAAGACGCAATAAATAATGCTAAGAAAAATTACCACGCCTCCATCTTAAACAACGCAATAAACAGACCTAGAGAACTTTTTTCAATAGTCAAAAATTTGACAAATAATAATCACAACTCCAGCAATGAAATCACAGACATTACCCCACAGACACTGGCAAATTACTACATGAACAAGATAACATATCACCCCCTACAACCTAAACCAGTAGATACTTCGCAACTACATAACACAGACGAATGGTCTGAATTCCAACCCTTAACCAAGGTGGAGCTCAAATCCATCATCACAAACATTAATACTACAACCTCACTACTGGACCCTTGTCCAGTAACCTGGATAAAGAACTCCATACCTGTACTCTCTCAATTCATCCTCCCAATAATAAATCTCTCCCTAAAAACCGGATACCTACCCTCCACACTAAAACACGCACAGATCCGCCCAATCCTAAAAAACACCACCCTTGACAAATCATCACCTAATTCTTATAGACCCATATCAAGTATTCCGTTTATGGCCAAATTAATTGAAAAAAAACCGTACAAATTCAAACACAGGAGTTCATTGATAGCTCAGCACCACTTGACGACCAGCAATACGGGTTTCGCCCAAGACACGGAGTAGAATCACTCCTAACAGTGCTAATTGATACACTTGTGAGGGGAATAGACAAACCCAAACAAGCATTCTTACTCATATTCATTGATGTTTCTGCAGCCTTCGACAGCGTTCACCATTCAACAATGATTAATAAACTTAAACAAATAGGTATAAAATCCACGGTTCTAAAATGGTTTACTTCTTATCTAACAAACCGAGCTCAAACGGTACAAATCGGGAACCTCACATCAAAAACATACAAACAAGAAATAGGCCTCCCACAAGGCTCACAGCACTGTCAGCGTTACTTTTTAACATATATTTAAAACACATCTGTAAAATATTTAAAAAATTCAATGTCCTCTATCACCTGTATGCGGACGACATAATGATGTATGTCCCATTCAAAATCCCAAATATCCCTATAAAACTCATTAACGACTGCCTCACTGAAATCAACATCTGGCTAAATGAAAACAATCTGTACATTAATCACTCAAAAACAGAAGCGCTAATAGTAACTAAATGCACAACATTCATTCCTCCCACTCATATTACATTACAAAATAATAATATCATACTAAAATCTGAAATACGCTACCTGGGTGTTATACTGGATAAACACCTCAGTATGGACACACATGTAAGGAATATAACAAAAAAAGTTTACTTTAAACTAAAAATGCTAAAGCAACTCCGCCCACTAATGCACTTACAGGATTTTCAACGCGTCATACAAGCAATCATAACCCCACATTTTGACTTCGCAAATCAGACCCTACTTGGCGTAACTAAAGAAGCCTTAAAGAAACTACAATTAGCACAAAACGCAGCAGCAAGAACCATTACGAAAGCCCCACCTTTCCAACACATAACCCCGATTTTAGAATATCTACACTGGCTCCCGATTCAAAGCCGAATAGAATACAAAACTATCCTAACCACCTACAAAGCCATAACAAAAACAGCACCCCTGTCCATAAATAACCTTATCAAAATAGAACCCACCCATAATCTCCAAAGGAGAGACCAGCTAAATAAATTAACCCCACCAAAAGAATTCATTAGAGCCAATAAATCCACTAACAAGAAAGCCTTCTCCCATGCAGCCCCCATCTTGTGGAACACAATCCCAATAGAATTAAGACAATTACCTGATATAATAGAGTTCAGAAAAAAACTCAAAACATTTTTATTCACAAAGCATTTTGGATCTATGATCAGCCCATCTCTCACCCCCCAGCTAGATAAGGGATAATCCTACCCAAGGTAATACACTATTCAACAAAGAATGAAGCACTGTAACCCTTAGACAAAATGATTAAGAAAGATGAAAAACAAAAATATGTATATAGTTTACTTCTGTTCAACTGTACATAGTTCTCTAATTGTTAATTGTTACTTGTTAACTGTAATTACCTAACTACAAATTGTTATATGTAAAAACAGATCACCCTGTTTATTGTTGTTATATGGAAACCGCACCTGATCAATGGAAGGAGCGGTATATAAATAATCATTAAATTAAATTAAATAGAAAGCAACAGCTGGTACGTATATGATTGAAAGGTTAGGTAAAGAACTGGGGTGGAAATGAAGCGAGGGGGAGTCGATTTGAGTATAGGAATTATATGTTCTTCTACTGGAAATGGTAGACAACTAGAACATAAAACAACTGGACATTAGGAACACAGGGCTAGATTTATTAAAAGGTACTGCCACATTACCCCAATATAATATACATCAATGTGCTATATTTATCACAGGTCCCATTCTATGCTGTGGGATCTATTTACTAATGTGTGTTAATGGCTTTAGTGCACACTAATGGTGGTAACACACTTTGGTAAATCTAGCTCTTAGTTTTAAACTAGCACGCTAATATGCAGCTGTGGTGGAAAGCCAGGTTGTTTCCTTGGGAAAATAAATATCTCTCCAATAATCATGCCGTGCATGTCCCATGTGGCTTACAGCCAGTGATGTCAATGTATAATGTAACATACTGTGGAAAGAAAGGGATAAGAGATTTTTAATAATAGGAATGTGCAATGGAAAAAGCAAGTTTGCTGACACAAGGGAGTAAAACAAAACTCATCATGATAACAAATGGATCAGCCAAAATCAGTGCATTGACGAAATTACAATTACTTGGGCCCCTCGTTACCAATATGTACGAAAGTGATATTCAAGGAGGCGTACACTTTGTACAGAACCGTGTTAAAATCAACCCTGGTTAGCTTTTTTTCTTCGGCTGGGAAGAGGTTTCAATCTTTCATCACTTCTGATATACAGATTCCAGCTAAAGAGGAAATTCAGGGCTTGCCTGGGAATGATTAAAGAAAGACCCTGTATAGGAAGAGTCACGGAATTAGACACTGTAGCACAGAATTGATGGTAGGAGCAAAAGTTACGTTCCAAACTCAGTAAAAGTTATGACATTTTTCAGCCAGTCCCTTCTCACCAGAGCTAAAACGTGGAGACATTTGTTTTTTTCCCTTCTATTCCCAAAGCGAAACCTAATCCTATTACTGGACTCTGTACTGAGAAGAAAGCATTCATCTCGTTCTTAAAGTGCTGCTTCTTAGCACCTCCTTTCCAGCCGCTAATCCAAACCCCATGGTATCAACAATAAAAAGTACCGCTTTGCAATGTTATTATTTAATGCCATTATAGAGATATTAGTTTCAACTAGAAAATATCTAATATTTCATTAAATAGGGAACCCTTTGAACTGCTTAAACCACTCAGTTGTCTGATTAGTCTGTGTATGATGCCATCACTGCAGAAGTAAAACCAGAAGCATGTAAAAGTAGCTCAGGGCATGTGGCACGAGACTCCGAGCATTTACTCAAGAACTCATGTTACATATCAGCTACTTCCTATCCCCAAGAGTTTCCATTCCTATAATTTCTGAAACCTTCCTCAGCTCACAGAACGACTTCAGAGCCTGGATGTATGCACAAGTACTCAGTTTTTACAATTAAAATGGGTAATCAAATTAAACAAAAACTGTTATCCAAAACTTCCTAATAAACCACAAATGAATAACACACTATAAAATTATAAATGAAATAAATCACCATCTACAAGCTGATATAAAATTACTGAGTAATCCTCAACTGATAGGTCAGAAAACATTAAAGAAATGCTGATAATGGATGAGCTCATTTATATCATACTACCTGGGAATATTGAACTTGGTTTAAAAATTCATTGTGCTTCCTTTATCATTTTTTAACACTTGCCTCCATGCATTGGTTTCAATCTTTTGTGTAGTGTAATAAATGGAAAAGCATTTGGATTATTAGACTTACATGAATATAAATGTTTAGCCAAAGAGTTAGAATCATCCCTTTCCATGCAACCAATATATTCCTGTATCCCTGCTTTTAAAGATCAGATCATATAGTGCATCAATATACACCAAGCTGCCAAGTTGCCTAGTTCCAGGAAGGATGCTTTTTGCCCAGTTCTGGTCTTGAACTTAAATCCCAAAGGAAAGTGGTATTTGTAGTCCCTGATTTTATCCATTCAAATCAGTGCTGCAGGTACCATAGTACATCAGGATAGGGCTGTTGAAAATCCAGGACAGGCCTACAATTTTCCTGTCGGAACTAAATGATTTGGGAGCTCTGTATGCAATAGGTAGGATTAAAGAAACACCAGGTCTGAATTTACAGTATATTTAGGCAACAGCACCAAATTGGAAAGGCATCATCTGATCTCCATACTTGGGAACTGTTAACTGTTGTTGTTTGTTATGCCATCCCTTCCCCTTTATGAGGTGAATGGGGGGATAGGGTGGGGGGGGGGGGAGACTGGAGAAGGGAGCAGAGCAATTATTTTCCACTCAGCTTCCCCTCTTCCCATCTTGTACCCATAGGATGGGAGGAAGTGAGAGACACTGCAGGTCAAGCACCATCTTAGAAAAAGGAGGGACTGAAAAGGGAACAAAGTCCTTGTTTGATGTGTCCAGTTCATCTTCACTGTTCCTCCTCTACTGTATATCATTAGACAGCATAAAGGAACGAGAAAGAAAGAAAGATGAAAAGAAATATAGAGAGAAATAGGAGGGGGGGGTGCAAATACAGTCTTAGCAGAGCATGTAGCTATCTGTGATCCCAGAACTTGAGGATTAGCAGAGGACAGTGTGAGAAGGAGGAATTTTAGGTTAGTTTAGTTTATTGCAATTTGATATCCCACCTATCAAGGCAATTTACATACTAAAATAGAAGTAAAGAAGAAAAAGAGTGTAAATAAATAGCAGAAAAGATTCCTTGTCCGTAGCTGTTGCATTGTCTGTCTTGGTTAGATTGTAAGCTCTGACGAGCAGGGACCGTCTTTTATATGTATCGGTACAGTACAGCATACGCCTTGTAGTGCTATAGAAATGATCAGTAGTAGTAGTAAAAAAGTAAATAGCAACAACCAGCTTCAGTTTGTAAAAAGAGATGACCGAATGAGGGATAAAGAAAAGAACAGAAAGGGAATATGGGACAGCTCCACCAAGATGGCTAAGAAAGACTCCGGATTTTATTTCTAAACTTCTCTATGATCAGTCCTCCACCCCAAAAGTGAGGCCGAGCATCCATGTCTTCAGGCAAGCCTTAGGTAAAGTGGAAGAACAGACCATATAGATGGGGCAAAGAAAGAAAAAGTGTTCTTTCTAGTGGTATCATGTCTTGCATGGGAAGGAGGGGAAATGTTCAACAAACGACTGTAATAATCTCAGTATCTAAGAAGGTAGATATAATAAGATAAGATTTGCAATAAAGCATGATGCAGTGGATAATAAGATCTTAAACTGACATCAAATTGAAATAGGTAACTAATGCTGTACTTAGAAACATAAAACATGACGGCAGAAAAAGACCTCATGGCCTATCTAGTCTGCCCTTCCATATCAACTACATTAGTCCCCTTTTTACCTTCCGAGTCTATCCCCTTTCACTCTCATCCTATGTCCCCTCGTAGCAAAGCTTGCCTTCAATTGAAAGAGCCCTCCTGTACATTTATGTCATGGAGGTATTTAAATGCCTCTATCATATTGCCCCATCCCGCCTTTCCTCTAAAGTATACATATGAAGCTCTTTAAGTCTGTCCTCATATGCTTCATAATGAAGACCAGTAACCATTTTAGTAGCCACCCTCTGCACCGACTCCAACCTGCCTATATCCTTCTGAAGGTGTGGTGTCCAGAATTGCACACAATACTCCAAATGAGGTCGCACCAGAGACTTATACAGAGGCATTATCACCTCCCTATTTTTGCTGGCCATTCCTCTCCCTATACACCCAAGCATCCTTCTGGCTTTCACAGTTGCCTTTTCTATCTGTTCAGCTACTTTAAGATCGTCAGACACAATTACGCCCAGGTCCGCTCTTCTTTTGTGGACAGAAGAACCTCACCCCCTAAACTGTATAGCTCCTCTGAATAATTGCATCCTAAATGCAAGACAAAACAACCGACTTGACCCAACTATGACAGACTCGTACCGGCCGATCTCAAGCATACCCCTTCTAGCCAAACTTATTGAGAAGGTGGTCCAAATGCAGCTGCAGCAGCATATCGATATATCAGCCCCCCTCGATCCCTGCCAGCACAGATTCCGTGAAGCCCATGGTGTAGAAACCCTTCTTACCATACTTTCTAATACAATATCCAGAGGTATAGACAAAATAAAAGACGGATTTGTACTCATTTTCCTCGATATAGCTGCTGCCTTCGACTCTGTTAACCATGAACTGCTCCTTTCCAGACTCCAGGAGAAAGGAATTCAGGGATTGGCTTGGGAGTGGTGTAAATCTTATCTAACTGACCGCTGGCAACATGTTCGGAAAGGATATTCAACATCGGAGCCTTTCCACCAACAGCAGGGAATTCCCCAAGGCTCCTCCCTGTCGGTTCTACTCTTCAATATTTATATGCAACCAATTTGCAATATCATCCGCTCATTCAATATATCCAGCCTTATCTACGCAGATGACGTCCTGCTCTTCACTCCAGTCAAAATCATGCGTCCTGACTTCTCCCCACTAGTCCAGTGTTTCAATGCAATCACCGACTGGCTCCTATCTCAGAATCTAAGGATAAACTTCAAGAAAACCGAGGTCTTATTCATCTCTAGGGACAAGAGCTTCTCCCCCCCCCACCACCTTCAAGGTACGAGATGCAGAACTCCCATGTAAATCTGTGATTCGTTACCTGGGCATCACACTTGACAATCATTTTGACTTCAAAGAACACGTAAAGAACACCACCAAGTTCATCTACAATAAAATCATGACATTAAGGCACCTAAGACCGCTACTAGCCCTGGACGACTTCAGAACTATTTTCCAGACGCTCGTAATTCCACATTTCGATTATGCAAACATCATCCTGCACGGTCTCCCTAAGAGCACCCTCAACCCTCTTCAGATGGCCATGAATGCAGCAGCTCGCATTCTCTGCGGCATCTCCAGAAATGATCACATCACGCCCATACTTATGGAATTACACTGGCTACCGCTGCACAGCAGACACTCCTACAAGACGCTACTCCTAACCTTTAAAGCAATTAACCGGTTATCTCCTTCACCCCTCTCCGCTCTCCTCACCATCACCCCCAATAACAGGTTGAGAAGGTCAGCAGCCTCCAACACGCTTACTGTACCTCTTGCATCTACAAAATGCAATCATTCAACCAGGAACAGATCCTTTGCATTCTACACCCCGAGATGCTAGAATGACCTCCCCTCACACATTCGATCAATTATCGACCTTTCACAATTTAGAAAAGCCCTAAAGCATCACTTATTTCTCCTTCATTTTGCCCATCCTAACCCTACACAACCACCCATCACACCTCAACTCTCTTACCCAAATTCTGCCTCTCCCACAACCTGACTTTGATGAAGCCCACAATAGCTCACCATGTCAGGCTTACTTCACAGACCTGTTAATCAAATAACCATTGCATTATGAATACTAGCTTGTAATATAAACTGTAAATAGTTTTCAATAACCTTGTTATTGATGTGTATATAGTCCCCCTGTTTTCCAGACCAAGTTTAGCTATCCTGTTACAATGTAAGTATTATGATCACTTGTTCTGATGCAGAGTTTTTTTGTTATCTGTAAACCGCATTGATACTGAAAAGCGCGGTATATAAGAGTGAATAAATAGATAAATAAATAAATAAAAATGACCCTGCATTTTTTAGCATTAAATTTCAGCTGCCATATTCTAGACCATTCTTCAAGTTTAGCTAGAATCCTACTCATGTTGTCAACTCCTTCCTGTGTGTCTATTCTATTGCAGATTTTGGTATCATCTGCAAACAAGCAAACTTTACCCGATAGTCCTTCTGTAATATCACTAACAAAGATGTTAAACAGAATTAGACCAAGGATAGATCCCTGCGGCACACTACTGGTAACCTACTTCTCCTCAGTGCGCTCCATTTACCTGTACCCTTTGTCGCCTCCCACTCAACCAATTTTTAACCCAGTCAGTAACTTTAGAGTCCATCCCTAGGGTGCTCAGTTTGTTTATAAGTCGCCTGTGAAGAATAGTGTCAAAAGGCTTTACTGAAATCTAAATACACCATATCTAGGGCTCTCCCTAGGTCCACCCCCAGTCAAAGAAATCTATCAGATTTGTCTGACAAGACATGCCTCTGATGAATCCATGCTGTCTTGGATCCTACAATCCATTAGACTGCAGAAACCTCACCATTCTCTCCTTTAGTAGCCTTTCCAATAATTTACTAACCACAGAGGTTAGACTAACCGGCCTGTAGTTCTCAATGTCATTCTTGCATCCGCTTTTGTGTAAAGGGACCACATGTGCCTCTCTCTAGTCCTCTGGCACCACTCCCGACTCCAAAGAGGCATGGAAAAGATCAGACAGTAGAGTCGAAAGAACGTCTCCATGTAACCTCAGTATTCTTGGATGTATCCCACTTGGACCCATGGCTTTGTCTACTTTTAGTTTAGCTAGTTCCTCTCGAATACAGTCTTCTGAAAATCGTTTGAGATTCCCATCACTTCTGTTGCTATTTATGGATGTTTTCAGAGGTCCTGCTCCTGACCCTTCATCTGTGAACACAGAACAGAAATATTTCTTAAGCAATTATGCTTTATCTTCATCAGTTTCTGCATATTCCTCCCTCTCACCCTTGAGTCTGACAATACCACTTTTGCCCTTCCTCCTCTCAATAACATATCTGAAAAATGTCTTAGTCCCGCATTTTATTGCATCGGCTATTTCTTCTTCTTTTTGTACCTTTGCTTTCCTGACTATTTTGCTAGCTTCATCTGGGTGGCTAGATCTTCAACTCTCTAACTTTCTCCATATATAGATGGCTGTCTTCCTCTTTCTGTGATATCTTGTATTTCATGAAGGCCTCCTTCTTTTTCTTCACCTTCTCATCTACTTCTTTTGAGAACCATAGTGGCCTCATTTTCATTTTACATTTATTTACGTTTCTAGCAAAAAGATTTGTTGCCTTTAAAATATTCCCTTTCAGTTTTTCCCACTGTTTTTCTACATCCACCAGCTGTTCCCATCCCACTGACAAATCTCTGAGGTATTGTCCCATCTTTGCAAAGTTAGTTTTCCTAAAGTCTAAGACCCTTATTTTTGAATGGATTTTATCAGCCCTAGTACTAATACTGAACCATACCATCTGGTGATCACTGGACACGAGTTGATCTCCCAGTGTAATATCAGAAATACTTTCCCCATTGGTAAGCACTAAGTCCAGTATGGCCCCATCATGTGTGGGTTCTGTTACCAATTGCCTGAATAGTTCTCCCTGTAAAGAATCCAGGATCTCCTTACTTCAAGATGACTTGAAGAAGAGGAGTGATATGGTCCTACACCTTTGCATTATACAGTAGTTTAACTGCTATATTTTGATTCACTAGATATGCTTCATTTATGACAGTTTTAAACCAAGATACATGGAATTACAGTAATCAACATTTAACTTTTTTTATACTGCTTTATCATTTCTGTCAAAGTAGTTTACATTGTAACTTAAAGTTGGTAATGTACATTAACCCTGGAATTACCGAGATTTTTTGCACACACTGAATATCCTTGGGGTCATAAATGACCCCACAACAAATTTTAATTGTTAACCATGAAAATTTTAAACTAAACAGACAAAATATTATTCTGAATTAATTATTTATTATATGAAGGTTAAATGTTTTGAAATGTAATGCTTTATCATAAAATTGCATGAAGAAGAGTTGTCATGAAAGCAGTTTTTGCATGCACTTGATGAACACAGTAAAGTACTACAGTCATTTGCATGAGACACAGACAATTTCTGAATGTACTTTGCAAACATTGTGCTTGCAGGAGGTGCAAACTATATTGGTTTTCTTGTCTTTTCCTCTGGAACAGCAGTGACACGTTGCCCTTTTCTTTGGGATCCTGACATTGCAAACTGCATCAGTGGCTTCTTCAATGCTGGAAGAAGTCTCGCTGCAATTACTCTGAAGCAGCTGCTTTCCTAATCCCAAAAGGAATAGATGACGTCTGTGCTTTGACTTGGACTGCCATTCTGGATTTAGTGACATCCAAACAATGAAGGCGTTCAAAGCACTGATGTCCAACATGTTGTAGAAGATTGTCACTGGCCAGCGTCTTGTCATTTGTTTTGTGGTATACATGCGCAACATTTGATCTGCCGTATCTACTCCACCTTTACTAAAATTATAGTTCAAGATCATGCATGGTTTTTTGTCTGGACGTGTGTTATCTACTTCTTCTTGATCATGCAAACTGCTCAGAAGAACAACCACTTTTCCTTTCTTTGGGCAATAGGAAACCAGAGTGGCGTCATCACGAAAGGCAAACAGTGAAGTGAATACCTCTCGGCCCTTTACTGTTACAAATTCTGGAGGTAATTCTTTTCTGTTCTTTCGAATTGTCCCCAAAAGTGTCTTTTGTTTTTCTAGCAATTTCCGTGACAGGGATAAACTGCAGAAGAAATTGTCAACAGTAACATTTCTGCCAGATTGTGTCAATCCTTCAGTGAGTTGCAGCACAACCCTTTTCACCCTGATTCTGTTCCCTGTTTTGTCCGAGTTCCCTTCCTGTATATACTTGAAGACGCAGAACATATAACGTTGCACTGTCACACAACATCCATAGCTTTATGCCATATTTCCCAGGTTTGCTGGGAATATATTGTCTGAATGGAACAAGGCCACGAAATGCAAGCAGTTGCTCATCCACGGTAACATTTCCACCAGGAACAAAGACGTCACTTAGAGTTGCTTCCCAGGTGTCAAAAACATGTCTGATTGGAGCAAGCTTATCCACGCCTCGTTGTTCACGTCTGTTGGTTGCATCATCAAATCTGAGAGCACAAGAAATTTGCTGAAAACGGTTACGGGCCATATTTTTTGCCGAAAACAGAACGACCATCTTCAAGGTTCCACAACTGAACTATGGATTCATTTCGTGACTTGTACATGCCTGAGAGGATCAGAAGTCCAAGAAAACATTGAAATTCTCCATCTGTCAAATCTTTCCAGGTGTCGTCATAAATGTGTCTTCCTTGTTTGCTCGTCCACATCATGATTTCATTCAATAAGTTCTTCCTCATGAACAAGTGGAATGCTGCGAGAGGGCCATCAACATTTCATACAGCATACCTTGTAGGACCTTGTTGTACAGGCATGACATTAGCTCTGGCATATCTTCCAGCAGCTTGCTTTATATGTTTCCTGTTCCATGATGTGGCATCCTTAGATACATAGGCTTCAATGGCAACATTTGTGCTTATAGTTGATGACCTCTTGGCTCCTCTACGACCACAACTAAGATTCCTCACAGATGATATTGACACCGAGGACTCCTGCCTTCTTCCCCGTCCAGCACAGCCTCGACCTTTACCTCGACCTGTAACTTGACTCTTTGCTGCAGGCGATGTTACCGGCTCAACATCAGTCTCACATTCACTTGGCGACCAACTGCTGTCGCCATCTGAATCATGACTGTCATCAGATTTATCGCTCGAACTTGGCTGATATGCTTCTTCGCATCATTAGATGACTCAGAGCCATCACTGTCAGCATCTCATTGCAATAGTTCTCTTACTTGGGCAGCTGAATACTTTCATTTTGACATCATAAACAATAACCTAAAATAAATAAACAAAGATAAAGTTGAATAAAATGCAAAGCAGTTTTACTTTAGGTGTACAATAATTGTGATGAACGAGCTGAAAGCCTTTAGATTTCATAGGAAATAATGAGAGAACGTATGATGTCAATGTGTAATTTTCATAAAATAAGAGTACAAAAAATAAATGATGCATAATTAATGATAAATACCTTTGTCAGATCAAAAAATTCACAAAACTGCAAATTGTATCACGATCCAAACCGGACGTAAGCAACTGGGGTCAAAAATGACCCCACTGGTACTCTGTGCTGCAATTCATCACTAGCGTCACCTAGCAGATGAAAATTATTCCTCTCATGGCGCAATGTAAAGAGAATATTGACATGTGAAAAGTCATAAAAAGATTGCATTCGTGAATAACTAGTTTCCGAGATACGCATTGTAAAACTTGCAATGGGGTTACTTTTGACCCCATCGGTACTCCCAGGGTTAAACAGGGACATAGATAGCTTGGATTCTTCTGAGGGTTAGGTGACTTGCCCAAGCTACAAGTAGTGGGACTTGATCCTTGGTTGCTTGATTTTTAAGCCAGTGCTTAAACCATTAGGCTACTCCTGTATTCCAAGACAGTTGAGAACTAGTGCATGGTTAATGGTCAAGAGATTGTTATGCTATAAAAAAGGATGCACAGAGCAAATCAACCAGAGCGTATTAAAAGAAGTCCAGACAACTGAAGAAATGTGAGATTCAAATGACAATTGATGATCAGTCAAGATACCTAGGATTTGCTGAATCCTGAACCATAACAGGAATACCACTGATCAAAGGTGGGGTGAAAGAAGTCAAAGAATGCGACTTGACAAAAAGGTAGGCAGTGGATTTTAACTTAAAGGACCTCAGCCAAGAGGCCATTTCATCTAGACAATGATTTAAATTAGCTAGAGGGAGTGGATCTGTGGCATCACAAAGGTCTAAGAACTGAACATTGTCAGCATACTTAAAAATTGTAGTACTTTATGAATTAAAGAAGCTAGTGCAGCTAGAGAGAGATTAAAAAGTGTTTGGGGAAAGATAGAGCCCTGGGGAACCCCTGAGGAAAGGGGAAAAGAGGATGACAGAGTATCCTGTCAATGAACCCAAAAGGTCCGGCCAGTGAGAAAAGAAGATAACCTTAACTAGATTGTAAGCAATGTTCCCTCTAATTTTCTGTAGGCTGTGTGCGCATAAAATATCAGCTGTGCAGCTTTTGAAGGAAGGTTAAATTTTTGTGCGCCACATAACGACACTTGGAGTTATATACTTTAAAATTTGACTATACGTCAGAATACAGTATGTACACCACATTGATTTTAATCAAATTAAATGAAAATAGACGATTACTAAATGAAGCGGAAAATTTCTAGTAATTACAATCACAACTTTTAAATTTTAAGACGTCTGTGTTGTTTTCTATCAGAATCAGAACTGTAATTTTGGTGCGCTCTGTTGTAAAGTATGTGCGCTCGTTCGGCGAGGTGTGTGCGCGTGGACACGCGCACAGCTTAGAGGGAACAGTGATTGTAAGCTCTGATGAGTAGGAACCGTCTTCTACATGTGTCTGTACAACACTGCGTATGCCTTGTAGCGCTATACAAATGATAAGTAGTAATAGTACCAATTTAGAGCATTGCCTTCTATAACAATATCCACACAGCACATAGTGGGGGGGGGGGGGGGGTTTAAGGAGAGTGCTGACTTCCGGGGAGATAAAGGTGAGGATTGCCATTGTCAGGAAAGGTGAGGTGTGGAGATTATCTCTGGAAGGGGATAAAGTGGTAGGGAAAGAGAAAGGAAACAAATAGATTAGCTATGGAAGGGTGAAGCAATTTCATTACAACCAGAATTCAAAAGTTCCCAGATATGGTATTCCCATCTCTAGAGCTAGCCCACAGATTAAAGTATGCTGACATGGATCCAATGGCAGAATACGCCCCTCCCCTTCCTCACCTCTTCTTTCTCCTGACCTAGTCTAAAGCAGCAATATAAAGAATTTAGCACAGGGCCTGTGAACAAGTATTCACTCACTACTTCTGTGCTGTCCTAAGTTATGTGGATTGAAAATTGCCACTACCTGGAGAAAGGCCAGCTCTGCCCTAGCTCTTCTTCCGGACCTCTCTGGTACTATCTGAATAACATCAAAGTGGTCAGAAGTAATATTCAGTGCCACTATTGGAATATAGGTGCTGCTAACCAGATTAGAGCTTTTAAATATACTGACTCCTTAGTAAACGGAAAACTTTTATTTATGATATGTGGAACAAATATGCTGTGAAAGAACATAGGGGTATGTTTACTAAACCGTCTTAATGTGCGCTCTGACACATTAGCACGTGATAAGGCACCTTATCGCACGATATGGCGCTTTACCATGCGATAAGGTACCTTATCGCACGCTAACGCGCTCAGCAGCGCTCAGCGGCGCAAACGAGCGCTGAAGGCGGAGTAAAGGCTCCCTGAGGGCGGAGGAAGGCTCCCCAGGGGCGGAGAGAAGGGGTCAATGGGTGGAGAGTGGGAGGGAAGAGGCTCCCTGCACACTAACGCTGTGGATTTCGGGGCTGAAAACTAACGCCAGTGAAACCCTGGCGTTAGAGTAGATTTAAAGGGAAGAGAAACCATTTACGTCAGCAATGTACAGCAAAGCCAGGGAAACCTACAAAAGGTGATAAGTGTGATACATGTGCACAGAACAAAAGGGCAGATAAACATTGAAAATGAACTGAACAAACTGGAAAAAAAACATAACCTAGCTGGGCAATAGTGATATCAATAGGAAACATCAAAAAACACTACCGAGAAAGCTCCAAAAAAAAGATATCAATTTTGGAAGGGGCTATGCTCTGTCCCCATACAAGGTGAATGATCCCACAAAGAAATAACGCTGATCAGGGCTTTCCCTTGTTACTGGACAGGTTTCCTATGGCATGCACATGTCCCGCAACAGCAGGGTGGGCATGTCGGAACGGGCAACTGGACAGATGCTGGAAAAGGGGTCACAGAGGGCTGCAGGCAGCACATGCTGTGGTGCAGCTGGGCCACAGTGCGGACTAGGGTGATGCCTAGGTGGCCCATACGAATGCTGAAACAGTAGAGCAGCCAGACAGCAACTGATGAGGGACCAACACGGGCACGAGTGTGTTTCCCACAGTGTCACAGGGGATAGTACATAGCAGGTACCTCCAAGGGTACAGAACATTTGCAGGCGGTGCTGGGAGGAAGCGTGGACATCTATGCAGGCACCCCTACCCCAGAACCCGCACCATAGGCAGCCGCCTACCCGCATACTGGATGGCCAGAGACTGCGCACCACCAGCACCACCAGCAGAAGGGCATGTCAGCATGGTGACAGAGGGGTACTGGTGGTGGAGGGGGCAGTGACTGCTGCCCACAGCAGACCTTGGTCCAGCCCTGTTTAGGTGGGTGCCGTGCACTGCAACAGACAGGCTCTGACTGACAAACAGTCATGGTATCTCCAGGGAATGCACTGTCTCTGTGGCAACACAGTGGTGCAGGGCACACAGCCAGTGTGTTCAGGAGCAAAAGGTCACAGCTTTAAGTCCCAGCTGTGGTTCCCGCCAACCCAGTCCCCTTATTTTACCCACTACTAAAATGCGGTAATACAGACAGAACCTTTAGTGCAGATAACGTAAACATGCCCAAAACGCCTACATTTTACCCTACAGAGCACAGACACCATAAACATGAGCATTACCTAGAGCAGAGTCTCCCAAAAGCAGTCCTGGAGGGCCAAACCCCATTCAGGTCCCATGCTGTCTCCAATAACTATGGCTGTGCTGCATTTATTTGCACCGCCCCCATGGTATGCAGATGTATCTCATGCATATTCATTAGGGACAGCATGAAAACCCGAACAGGATTTGGCCCACCAGGACCGGAGTTGGGAACCTCTGCCCTAGAGCAGCGGCCAACAGGGGCAGACTCACCCGCACCCACAGGCGCCATCATCCAAAGCCACCTGGAGAGGCAGGATTTTGGGCCCTGTGTGCATCTCCCAATACTAGCACTTGCATACCTTAGCAATGCCACCCTAAACCTGGGAATATGGTACACATCTATCAAAAGGTTGCTATGATTACTGGCAGATAGCAATTCCTAACTTAAGCACAATTTGCTGATTGAGCTGCATCATAGCAACCTTTCTGATGTCTGTGGAGTGTGCTACAGTTCTTGTGTCTGACAGTGTTTACCACCCTGGGGAGTGACTCCTACAGTATTGCGTACCATAGCCATGCCTGCACTCTGCCCAGGACTGGTGCGGTGGCCAGGGCTGCCAAAGACCTCTATAGTTGCACAATGCTGGCATAGGTGTGGGGAGTGTGTGTCTGTCTATCCAGTGTGTGGTGGCTGCCAACACCCTCCTCAGCCCACACTGCTAGCACTGTTGCCATTATTGGTCTGCCAATGTGCATAATGAGGAGCAAGGTACTGTGGGTATAGCCTAGACAGGGCGGCCTGGGCAGGATGCATCTGCACAGGGCATAGGGCACTGGCTGGGACATTGTAGTGCCCGGCCACCACCTGCAGAGACAGGGTGGCTACAGCATGTCTTGCTGGGAGGTCACTCTCACCCTGACTGAGCAGTGACCATGGCATGGCTAGGTTCCCCCATAGTGCTATATAGTATTTCTCTCAAGTGATATATATGGGTTCTCTTTTTGGGGGCCCAATCAGTGACTTATCTGCTTGGTGGGTGTACTCACATACCAGTTTTGGGTGCACACATCTTCTCCAGGAACATGCACTGTGGACTAGCTAGCAGACTGTCTGCAGTTAGTATGTGTATGGCTGGAACACCTTGCAGGGTGCAGCGGCTGGAGGCTGTCAGACAGTGGTGGGGGGCAGCTGATCATTTCCAGGCCTACTGTCTGTCTGCTATTGCCTTATGGAATGCTACAGATCTGCACGGACTGCCCTATAGTGCATCTGTTTCCCAGCAGGATTGGGGTTGTTGGTCCCCTCTACTGCCACCATGGCAGGGCTGTAGAATGTGGATCTGTTTGGGGGGAGATCCTGTTCCCCCACTCTGCTCCCCAGAGAGCAAGTTTGGTGGTACTACATAATCTGCCTATGGGTCCCCCCCCCCTCCTTGAATCATGTGGTCATGGCACCCCCAGAGGATATGCACTATTCTGGTGCATTATAGTCCACAAGGGCTAGACATGTCTGGGATATACATATGGGCACAGGTGTATCGTAGGTGGGTCTGAAAGAACTACCTATCACACACTGGCACTAATGGGGACCTGCAGCATAGCCTATCTGAGGGAGGGCAGGTGCTGTGGACCTGGTGCTGGGCACCCCACCTCACTCTCAGGGTGAGCACAGTACCCGCACAATGTGACGGTCTGTAGCTACTCTGTGCCAGTAACGCGCATAGGTGCTGTGGGGGTGCATACTCCATCTTGTGATCATCTGTAGACTGCTGCTTTGCATGTGCAGTGCATCATGGGTACGAGTGGCTTAACTCTATCCTGGTAACAACAGCAGACAGTTTGTGTGGTGACCTGCAGTCCTTCTGTGGCCAGCCAGAGGTTTGTTTGTAGCTGTAGAGCTGTAGCCTCCTGGTTACTTTACTGCCTGCGGAGCCAGAGAATGTGGGTTAGATCCCACAGTGGGGATATTTATTAGGGCAGTTTCTTTTTTTAATCTAAATTAGTACTGCCAGCAACAACACCCTCACAGTGCTATAACCTTAAGGTGCCTTATAAGGCGCCTTATGGGGCACCTGAGGATTACAGCACTGTGAGGGTGTTTTTGCTGGCAGTACTAATTTAAATTAAAAAAAGAAACTGCCCCAGACAGCTCCAATAAATGACCCACTGTGGGATCAAACCCACAACCTTTGGCACTAAAGGCAGTGAAGTAACCAGTGGGCTACAGCTCTGAACAAACCCCTGGCTGGCTACAGACAGACTGAAGGTCACCACATGAACTGTCTGCTGTTGTTACCAGGATAGGGTTAATCCACTCGTACCCATGATGCACTGCACATGAAGATTACAGCACTGTGAGGGTGTTTTTGCTGGCAGCACTGCTTTAAAGTAAAAAGGAAAATGCCTCTAGCAGCACTGCTTTATAGTAAAGGGTAATGCCTCAAACAGCCTTACTCATTAACCCCACTGGGGGATCAAACTCATGATCCCTGGGTCAACAGTCAATGTATTAACCATTGCGCTACCCCTCCCTTGCTGTGTTTGCTGGTCAGCATGCCTACTTCAGGCTAACATGCATTGACGTGCCTCGACTCCCTTTATCGCACAGTAACCAGAAATGCTACGTTAAGACCGACACGCCCACTCCTTATATGGCATCCTGCACACTAACGCCGGCTGCACATTAAGACTGCTTAGTAAACATACCCCATAGTCTTTAATGGTTTTAGAATATCTATATGAAATAACCAGATACCAGAGATATATTATTTAAAGAATTGTATGTCATCTAGATTTTAAATACAGACATAAAAGAATAAAAATCAGAGATCAAGCAGGTTTTTGGTACTGAACTTTGCATAGAAAATGAGCAGTCTTGATGACTTTAATCATTTTTATAGAAATGGTTAATACAAGTTTTCTCCGAGGTCTATAGTGAGTAATTTAGTTTTTGCTGGCCTTAGACTCCACTGTTGGGTGTCACCATTTTCTCCATCCCCTCTATTTCTCTACCTAGAAATGTTGGACATGCTCTAGGTTGGAAAACTAGGGTAATATCTCAGCAGTCAGGTCCTCGTGTCGCAACCTCCACTGTGCAGTGAACGTTTCAGAGGCATACCTCAAGGGCTGCAAAACTCTAGGAATGTACATTCATTTGAAACAAAATAAGAAATATCAATAAAATTTACTGTTTTATTTCATACCATTTTTATTTGAAAAGGACACTGAGAAATACAAAATTCATTTTCCCCTCCAGTTTCATCACAGGCTGGTCTCAAATGGGTAACCTTGTGTTGGAAGGCAGGTATCTTCCAGAAGAGCCATCATGTCTTCATGGGAGCTGGTTCTAGCCAGCCTGCTTTTAATTCTACTGATGATCTTCCTCCCTGTTTCCTGATTGGCCCAAAGTTTGTCTGGTATGGAGTTCTATGGAAAATGTGAACTGGATTTTTTGCCTTGTGAATCTATGGACTCCTGCTATAGAGATTTACTCCAAAGATTCTTCTTTTGCCATGTTCTTGTGCCAGAAATTCTGTGACATCATGTCAAAGTATGCTATCAGAGACATTTACCAAGCCTAATCTAGATCCTTTTTGATCATCACTAACTGGACAACCAGGATCTAGATTAGTCATGGTAAATGTCTGTGATAGCTATAATTAGAAATGGTTTAATAGAATTTCTGGCACAAAAACATGGCAAAAGAAACATCTTTGGAGTAAATCTCTAAAGCAGGAGTCAATTGATTAACAAGGCAAAAAAATTCAGAAAGCATATTCCATAGAACTCCATACCAGACAAATTTTAGGCCAATCAGGAAACAGGAAGGAAGATCATCAGCAATACGTGAGTTAAAAGCAGGCTAGCTAAAACCAGCCCCAATGGAGCTGTGTGAATTGTCTGCTTTCTAACCCAAAGCTCTTTGGTTTGATGCCAGCCTCTGACTGCAAGGGAAAAAAAGCCAGCTGGGTTTTAATTTGCTGGAAACCTCTAGTAAGCTTTCAACTATGCTTTTCATTTTAGTAGCAGTCACTCTACCTCTTTAAGTAGCAAAATTGCCCTGAATTGAAAATGCATAAAAATGAAACAAAATGAAAATGTATTAAAATGAAATAAAATAACACAAAACACACTGCAAATAACACAGGAAATGAAACAAAATGAAATGCGTTTGCCTGCACACCTCTACAAAACTCTTTCTTCAATGTGATCCATAGCTGTGCAAATTTAATGGGCAGATAATATGGGTACTATAACATTTTGTGATCCTAGAAAATTTGTAGCACCCAGAATTTTGCCAGCCTAGACAGAGACTTAGTAAACCCATGCAGAAATCCTTGCTTGTTCTTACAAAATTCAGATGCATGGCCAGTTTTACTGCAAAACATTTAGTTTACCAACACCCAGCCCAACAAAGAGACATAGGAGGGGGGATATTCTAGGCATTTCAATAGTTTGCAGACTTGTAAACTGTGTAAATGCCGCTCTGTGGGATATTCAGTGGCAATAACACGGTTAGTGCTGCTGAATATCCATGGGTGCCACTGTGGTAATAAGCGTTTAGCATTGGGCTTGCTGGGGGTGTTTCGGGGTGACACACATCACTAACCGGGTAGCAGCGATATTGAGCCATTTCCGGGTTAGGGATATGCGGTGAAAGCAAGATGCAGGTGCTTCTTTCTAAGCAGAAGCTAACCGGGCAGTGGCTAAAAATTGCCACTACCTGGTTAACTTCACAGCAAGCTAGGCAGCCCAGATATTCAATGCCAGAATCCAAATATGGCCCCGGCATTGAATATCCAGGTGTTAAGTTCAGTACTAAGCTAGCTGCTTTATCACACTAGCTGCTGGCACTGATTAGGGCCCATACTCTTTTGTCCTTTAAGGTAAACAGCATTTCTCCATTTTCTTTTTTGTTTATTTTAGTTTTAAAATTGTTAAATTCAAAGATAATTATTTTTATATTCTTAACTTCCTGAAATTCACCCTCCTTTTTCTTTTTGTCAAAAAACAAGCTTGGTAAGAAATATTGTCTTGACAGGTATATTGCCTTGGCTTAAACTGTTTAAATATGTCTGTATTTCCTATTTTTTACTACATTTCCACTCTCACAGATGTTTAGCATAAAAACGATAATGAAAGACATTACTGTACTCACAGTTTCTCCAAAGACCATAAGCCAAGGAAAGAGTTACGTTTTAACAGCAGGATCATGTTGTTACTCAGATTTCTGTGAAGAGACAGAAAAGTGTTTGGTTAACTTACCAGAGAATTATAACTACGGAACTGAATAAAAACAAAGAAGTCATCAATATTCAGCAGCAAACATATAATCTGAAGCTTCTGATGTAAATGTTTTCAAACCAGCATGTACATTCAGTGGTGCTATCCATTTAGATGGTGTCACTGAATAGCCATACAGAACTTGCAACATTTAGGTTGGATGTTTCCTGTTATACTTGCTATTTATGCAAGTCATCTAGTACAGCCGGCCCAAACATAGGGCAAACCAGACATTTGCCAAGGGTGGCAGCTTCTGGGGGGAGCGGGGGCAGCAAAGAGCAGGGCCTTCAAAGCTAAACAATAGATTTTGACAGCCAGGGGGCCATAAGGCTTAAGGTTTGCCTAGGAGACCAATAACTTGAACAGACTCTTGGGCTGGCCCTGCTACCACGGCAACGCCTAGCAGTCAGTGAAAACCACACATCTCAACAGAAGAAAGGACAATCTGGGTAGCAACTAAACAACTGAAAAGCAAACTCACAGAAAAAGGTGACCCTGCTTACCATTCTACTATGCCTCTCCTCACTCCTCAGACTCATAATCACCTCTCCATCATTCCCAACTCCAACCTACATACCAGCATGCATTCCAGTCATTCATACACCTCCTCTCAGCATAATTCCCCCGTTCCACCATAGGAGCAAATCCAGACACACACAGCATATCATTCAAATCATACCTCTAACACCCACAAATATACTTCTACCACTATCACAAGTGGAGAGTCCACCCTCTAAAATGCACCCTTCTAAAAGCCAGATCTGCAAGAAATAAGATACAGCTACTTTTGGATTAATTACTCGATAACTGCATTGACATCCTCAACATAAAAGAATCCTGGTTCAGTGAAACTGACACAGTCCTATTAAACCAACCAGCACCACAAGAATCTGCATCCTAACAAGAAAAAACCTGCACCCTCTCAAAATCATCTGACACGTTGACGATAACAAACAACAACCTATCCATCCTTCTCACCTACAGATCCCCAAATGCTGACCCTAACCAACTCGGCACAATCTTAGAAACCATCTGCAACAACAACTCAAACAGAAGCTGCCTCATGCTACTAGATGACCTAAACCTTGCCTCCACATCACCAAGCCAAGCAAGAACCTTCCTAGAGGCCATGGAATCCCTAGACTACACACAAATCATCAGTCAACCCACCCACAGCAAAGGGAATACCCTCAACATGATCTACCTTCCACCACACTTATTCAATGAACACCCAGTACCTCCTCCCACCACTGTCGATGTCCCCTGTTCAGCAATCAATATAACACCCGAATTGCACAAGCTCAAGTAACACATCTCCGAACCCGCTGCATGCAGATTTCATAAACTGGAAAAAGAAGATTTTCTTGCCAAAACTGAAAGATGCTCCTGACGACATAAACTCCATAACACAAATAAAAAAAAAACATCACAGATATTGCAACAAAACCACCTACATACATCTACCACACAAGACAATGAACAATGACCTGGTACATGCCTCAACTGAAAGACATGATGCGAAACCTACGCATGACAAAAAGGAAATGGAGAAATACGAGATCAAATGACAGCCTAAACACTTACAAACACAAACTACAGGCATGCCAAGCAGCCACAGCCCAAGCAAAGCAAGACTACTACACAAAACTAATCCAGAGCTCTTTCAATCACCCACAAGAACTCTTTGACGTAGTGAAATCTAAGCAAGGTTACAACACAACAAACTGAAACAACCACAGATGATGGCAGACTATTTCCAGACCTTAAATTCAGCTCTCATTAACAGCACCAACCACCCATCACCACAACAGAACAGCAAGTAACCACATACCCGACCACATGGAGCTCATTCATTAACATCACGCCTAACTACCTAGAGGAAATTATCACAAGCATCAACACAAGAACCTTACCATTTGGGCCCTTTCCAGTCAGCTGGATCAAGCTAGCAAGACAAAAATTCACTCCCACAATACTGAAAGTCATCCACCTATCTTTGCAACAAGGACAGGTGCCTCCCAAACTCAAGACTGCCTCCATCTGCTCTGTAAGGAAAGGGACCTTGAATGACATCAACCAACCACTCTCTTACAGACCCATAGCCAGCCTTCCCTTCATGGCCAAAAAACAAGAAAAAAAATCATCTGCCAACAGCTCCATGATCACATAGAAACACACCATCCACTTGACCAATAGCAATACAATTTCAGAACATACCATGGAGTGGAATCCCTAATGACCACTCTTCTCAACAATCTAATTAAGGGAATCGACAAGCCCAAGACCAGCTTCATACTCATCTTCCTAGACATAAAGGCAGCATTTAACTCCAAACTGCACAACCTGATCATCCAGTGAATGCAAGCCCTTGGAATATCAGACACACTCCTCAACTGGTTCAAATTATACCTTACAGACCGACAACTACAAGCAAGATCTGGCCCTGCAAAATTCACCCCATACACGCGATCTCAAGGAGTCCCACAAGGCTCCATCTTCTCATCCCTATTATTCAAAATTTTCCTCCAACCAATTTGCACTGTCATAAAAGCATTTAACATCCTATACCACATCTATGTTGAAGACGTAATAATCTACACACCCATAAAAGCATCAAACTTGGATATCATACCCATAACAAGATGCTTCTCCACGATCAGAGAATGACTCCCTGTTTAATATATAATGTTCTGTTACAATGTAAACTGCTTTCACTGTAGGATAAAGCAGTATAGACGGTATAGAAAAACCGATAAATAAATAAATAGATGTATAACTCATGGGATTGATATTCAGCAATATTCATTCATTAACAGCACATGCTTTATGAGTAATTGCTGCTGAAAGGAATATTCTGTGGCACTATCCAGACAGTGCTGCTAAATATATTGCCTGTCCACCTCGGCACTATCTGGATAGTATGGGATTCTAGAGTGGAGCAAGAAATTATTCCTATAGCAGCGATTTTCAGCACCACTATATGGATAGTTTAGGACATCAAAATGCTGTCCTAAATGGCTTTCTGGGTAACTATCCATATAGTGGTAATGAAAATCACAATATGGATAGTGGACAGAACTCACTATGTTATCTGAATAGTCAACATTGGCCGCGATCCAGCTATTGGTGCTGAATATCTAGTTTAGATTTAGCTGTGACATCTGTTATTTTAAAAAAAATGCTGTCGGTCGTTGCTAGATACTGACCTTCATATGCTTAGTGGCCGAATATAGCTGTTTAAATGTGCTAGTTATACATCTAAATGGCATCATCCTCTTTTTGATGCATAACTTTAGGAGCATAATGATGCATACATTCAAAATTATTCCTGCAAATGCTCTGGATTAAAAAAAAAAAAATTACATAGTTGGTGCTGCTGCTGCTGACTGTGTAAGTGCTTTTGAATATGAACCTCATGTAATTTAAGAGCAAATGACATGCAAAAAAAGCTCTTTAGTTAAAAGATGCATATAGAAAGAGCTCCTGGGGCATAGAAATCATGCAATACTCTGTCTCTTTCTCAGGATTTATGCAGCAAATGAAATGCAAGTAATGCAGAAGCAGGAATTTGCTGGTTCACTGTGCTGATATTTTATATTTTAAAAAGAAAGCATTATTATTCTCGTTAAGTGCCATTGAGTGGTGTCGACTCAAGGCAACCCTCTGGATGGTTGTTCTAAACTGTGTTTGGTTTTCAGTCAGGCAGCTCATTGTTGATAGAGTGACATCCATAGCTGCTGTTGTATCAATCCATCTCATTGCTGGCCTTCTTCTTTTGTCTTGATCTTCAACCTTTCCACACATGATATCTTTCTCTAATGATCTTTCCCTTCGCATGATGTGTCCAAAGTATAAAAGTTGAAGTCTTGTCATCTGAGCTTCTAAAGAAAGTTTACCTTTCATCACCTCTGGTACTGACTGGTCTGTTCTTCGGGCAGTCCATGGGTACACAGTATTCTTTGTCAGCACCATAATTCAAAGGCATCAATTTTCTTGCATTCTACCTTTTCTGCTATCCAACCTTTGTATCCATATGACATTATTGAAAATACCATGGCTTGGACAAGTCAAATCTTTGTATGGAGAGAGACATCTCTGCTTTTGAGAATCGTACCTAGGTCCTTCATAGTCATTCTGCAAAGAAAAATGCATCATCAGATTTCTTGAATGCTTGTCATTTCTTTATTGATCCATGCAGGTTAAAGTTGTCCACTATTTCAATTTCTTTTCCATCAACGATGAACTTATCGATTTTGCCAGTTGTCAGGATCTTTGTCTTCTTTATGTTAAGGTGCAGGCCCATTTTAAGACTATGTTCCTTGATCTTGAGAAGCAATGTTTCAGATCATCTTCACTTTCAGCCAGTATTGTGGTATCATCAGCATAATGAAGGTCATTGATGAGCCTTCCGCCAATCTTCACACCTCGGTTGTCTTCACATAGTCCTGCTTTTCTGATGATTTGTTCTCCATATAAATTAAACAGGTAGGGGGAAAATAGGCAGCTTATTTTAAACCATTCTATTTGTCCTTGTTCCTTTCGAACTGTTGCTTCTTGATCAATATAAAGTTTGTGCAAGAGAATGATCAGGTGTTCTGGTATACCCATGCTTCTTAATTTATTTTTATTTATTTAAACAGATTTCTATACCGCCTTATCCTACAATCAAGGCGGTCTACACAGCAAGCAATCAACATACAGTGTCTAGTGTGCGCATGCATTGAACAGTGAATGCGTGTGTGTGTAGAGGGTCGTTGATTCGTTGTGATCTATTTACAACGTGCGCTATATGCAATACTATGTACATCAGGACTTTACTTCAATACTATGTATGTGTCGAACAGGGAGGGTGGTTGAGCTGTGGTACTGTCCGTTGCATAGTTAGGTGATGTTGCATAGTTAGGAAACTCTGGGCCACTTAATGTGGTTCAGAGTTTCTCATGGTTTTACACAGTTTCTCATGGTTTACGCAGTCAAAAGCCTTGCTGTAGTCAATAAAACATATATAGATATTCTTTTGGTATTCTTTTGTCTTTTAAAAAGAAAGCATTAGGAATGCATAAACATTCTGTTTATTTAGCATGAGAATATATGTATTCTTGTTGGATGTTAAATTTCCTATGAGTTTCAAGACCATTCAAGTTTTCTGTTTTTTTCTTTTACTATGGCAAATAATACTCAAGTAACCACATTAAACACAGTGCTGCCTATTTATTTTGTCGCATATAGATGCATGAAAGTAGACGGTAGGAAAACAGTACCTGCTTTCATGAGATAGATGCGAAGGCATTCCCAGGAGCAGAGGATGGGCAGAGTTGATGCAAGATCTGCAGTGTGGAATTTGTATTTATGTGTGCACAGGGCAGGCCCAATCACAAAGCAAACTAGGCAGTCACCTGGGATGGCAGCTTGCTGGAGGGAGGGGGGGCGCCAAAGAGCAAGTCATTGAAAGGGCATAAGCTTAAGGTTTACTTAGGGCACCAACACCTTGAACCAACTCTGGGTTCAGCCCTGCGTGTGCATCTTATAAAATACATGCATAAGCACAGGTTCTTAGCAGCCCATACACATACAGAGTTATTCCTGACTTGGAGCAGGTGTAGCTTTGTGCAGCAGCTTTCCAGTAGGCTATTTTACCAAGGCACATACATGTATATGTTGTCTTTAGAGAATAAGTGCTACATATGTGCCTAATTATAAAATTACCCTCTTTAATCTTCACCATAATGAGAAACAGAAAAACATGACAGCAGAAAAGATCATATGGCCTATTCAGTCTGCTTTTCCATATCAACTACTAAACTCTACAGTCCCTTTCTTCCCTTTACAGATCTATCTTTGTCCCATGCTTTTTTCTTGGAAATTAGCAGCTTGATACAAACCATATTTATTCTAATGAAAATCTGTCAACAACTAAACTAAATTAAAGAATGATGAAAAGCTTGAGCAGAGTTGTTAAAATCTTCAACTTTAATACTTCTTTTCCTTCTACACATTGAAAATTGAATTTAAATTATCCATAGTGACTCAAGCTGTGAACGGAGAGCTTGATCATATTTCACAACTCAATAACACGAACAACATATACGATCCTCTCAATTTTTTAGACCTTTTTTTTTTTTCTATTTTTACTGAACTGGCAGTTTCCCACTGTTCCTTTGCATTCCCAAATCAAATCTGGTCCATGGCAAAGAACCGGATCCTTTCATTTGCAGCAGCCCCGGGGATTCTTTTTCCTCAATTTTGTGTTTCCTTCTGTAAACAGCTAAAATAAAGCATTGTTTTTTGTCCAGGAAGGGAGCTGTCCTAATTCCAGGAGCCTCCCCTAGGATGTTGGAGTCCAGCACAGCACAACCCCTGCAGCAGCAAATGGGCTACGAGACCGGAAGGGAGCTGACTGCGGCAGAATCGGAGCTATGGGGTAGCTGTGAGAGACAGCCATGACTGTAGCAGCTGGGGAGGGGGAGGGAGTGGCTGCCACAAGATCATGGCAGTGACATGGGCTGCAGCATTCTCCCCTCTTCCCCCAAAGCAGGATTGCAACTGGAGGCAGACAGGAGCAAGGCAAGAGCAGAATCAGGCCTGGTGCACGGTAAGCCACTCCCCAACTCGCAGACTTAAAGAGTCCATGGCACAAAAAAAACGAGAGGAGCTGTACCAGGGTCCCCTCCCCCCATGGAATACAGCATCCCTAGAGCATGACAAAGGAGCAACACTGGATCCCAAACCTCTGCCACCTTCAATGAAGAGGAACATCAGAGAAGTACTAGCCTGGGACAGGAATAAGAGAGAGAGGAAATCAGAGGGAGACAAGACAAGTACCTAACCCCCTTCCCCCCTCCCCCCCCCCCCCCGGAATAACATGGTCACAGGAAGAGCCCCTCACGAACTGTAGAAGAGAAAGATACCTGATGTTTGAGGAATAAGAACTGTGGCAGTTCTATAATTAGGAGGAGTGAGATGGTCTCCGTAGGAGCAAAACTTTTGGGGATGGCATTAAGTGCCCCCCTAATGTCTCTGTGGTGGCTATATTACTTTTCTTCCTGTGGGACCAGGCTAAGCTTCCTACTCCTCCATACTGCTCGGGCAGTAACCATAGTGCGGTCTCGTTGCTCCTGCTGGGGCATGGGGATTTAGGAGCAGCTGAATGCTGAAAGGAAGTGGCAGCAGGGCAACAGAATGACAGGCAGCATGGGGTCTTCCAGCTCCTGCGCCTGCTCATAGGTTGTCAACCTCCCCCCCCCCCCTCCAAAGAAACAGGAAGTCTGCATCAGAAGAGGAGGGAGTGACTTTAGGCACGTGTAGGCACTGAAAGACCTGTGCTGCATGTGGCATGGTGGCCAAGGGAAGGAAAGCAAGGAGCGATGCTTCACTTGAGATCAGGGGAGGGGGAGATCCTGCCCAAGGGCATAAGGGATGAGAGATTCTTTCTGGGGAGAGGAGTGGCAGTGAGGATAAATGCTGCCCATTGGGGTGGAGGGATGCCGCATGAAAGTAAGGGTAGTGAGAGAGATGCTGAATGGAGAGAAGTAGAAGGGATGTAAGGGGAGATGCTGATTCTCAGAGCTGGGAGAGGGAGGTAAGGATGAAATGCTGGATGGAGGAGGGAGTGGGAAGGGAAGGGAAGCAAAGGGCAAATGCTGGATATGAGCATGTGGTGTGAGAAAGGAAGGGTGGAAGTGGGAAGCAAGGATGAAATACTGGAGGAGGAGGAGTGGAAAGGGAAGCACGGTGAGATTCTGGACCTGGGGGAGGGGATAGGAAGGGAAGAAAGGGGGAAACACTGGACCTGAATGTGGAGATGGGAAGGGAAGCAAGGGGGAAACACTGGACCTGAGTGTGGAGATGGGAAGGGAAGCAAGGGGGAAACACTGGACCTGAGTGTGGAGATGGGAAGGGAAGCAAGGGGGAAACACTGGACCTGAGTGTGGAGATGGGAAGGGAAGCTAAGGGGAGATGCTGGACATCAGTTTTTCCTCTGTGTGCGGCTGCCTCTGCTCATATCCTTACCAGAGGGAGTGTCCAGAAATATCATAGTTTCAATTGCCAAAGACAGGCAAGTTCTTCAGGATTGCCATTGGACTTGCCCTTTCCCAACTGAAACCGAGATATTCCTGCACCACTCCCAGTGGTAGGAATATGAGTGGAGGACTTCCACATGTCTTAGATGGGATGTTGCTGGACATAGGGAAGAAATAGAAAGAGGGAGGGGAGATACTGGTCATGGGACGGGGGGCTTGGAGAATTAGAGATGGTACAGAGATGTTGGGCATGAAGAGAAGAAATTTAGAGCATGGGGAGATATAGAGCGGGCAGATCTCAGGCACTGAGGAAGAGTTAGAGAGGGAGGGGATATGGTCATGGGGAAGAGATAAAGGGGGGATGTTGAGGGCATGGAAGGAGAGAGAGAAGAATGATGCTGTACACAGAAGAAGGTGAGAGAGAGAAGTGACAATTAGGGAAAGACTGGGGAAATAGATGGAAAGTTGCAGATAGATGCAGTAAAAAGAGGGAGTTGAAAACTAGATGATGAGGGGTCTCTCCACCCCCCTGCGCTCCTGCCCAATCGGGGCAGTGGGAGCCAGCCAAAACCACCTTAAAGCGGCGTCCCTGCACCGAGGGAGCCACTGCCAGGTCTCTCCACCCCCCGGCGCTCCTGCCCAATCGGGGCAGTGGGAGCCAGCTGAAACCACCTTAAAGCGGCGTCCCTGCGGGCCTCGCCAGAGGGTCCTTTGGCGTGGCCCTTAGGCGCGGCCCTTAGGCGCGCAGAAATCAAAACAAACCAAAAAATCAGTGGAAACAGGCCAGAAAACTGCGGAACTCAAAAAGGACAAACACCAAAAACCGCCACAGCAAGCAGCAGAATACACCAATCGGTACTACAGTGGTAATACGACGACAACCGCAACCTCACGGAGAAAGGACCCCACCACTCCAAGAACCCAGAACGGAATACCAACCCAGCCCCTAAATGACAAGGTATTCTCGCACACCATGCCACCCTTCCTAGCCCCCATCTACCTCCTAACGCCCATCCTGACCCTCTACCCCTCCCCCACAGACACACTCAATGACCTCTCCCACCCAGATACCACAACAATCCAACCCACAAGCATCTACAACCCTGCACGGAACCACTCCCACACACACCCTACACCAGCCCACATCACCAACCTCCCAAACTACCACCACCTCTCCATCTCCCTAATAAACGTACGCTCAGTCAGAAACAAATACCACATGCTCCAAGACCTAATCACAACCAAGAAAATCGACATCCTATGTGTGACAGAAACCTGGCTAACAGACAGCGACACAGTAATAATGAACCAACTAACACCTAAAGGATACAACCTCCAACACTGCTCCCGAACGCACGCCAAAGGAGGAGGCGTAGCCATCATTGCAAAGGAAAACCTCCACCTCAGGATCCATATTTCAGAAACCTCCAATGATGCAGACATACTCACCCTCACCAACAAACACCTCTCAATATGTCTGATCTACCGTGCACCCACCACAAACACCGACCTACCAAGAATACTACACCTCATTTCCGAAAGCACCAGCTCCACGAAAGAACAAATAATCCTAGGAGACTTCAACCTCCCATCACTCCAAGACAAACAAGCAGAAACCTTCATCAACGCCATGACAGCAATGAACCTGATACAGATCATACAAGAACCAACACACGAAAAAGGGAACACACTGGACCTCATATTTCTAAACTCCCAAACTGCCTCCTCATACAGAAACCCAGAGGTCTCACCCGTACCATGGTCAGACCACTACATCATCCACATATCCCACACCTACCAACGCATAAATAACAAAGAAAACAAGCAACACTCAAGAAGATTTAAAGCATTTATCAAAGAAGACTTCCTAGCACAAACTCTGCCCAAACTCCAAACAAACAGCAACAACATTGATGACCTAATTTACAACTGGAACACCACAATCGCATCGGCATCCGGCGCAACAATAAGCAAAACTAACACCAGACCCACCTCCTCAAAAGCCCGATGGTTCACCCCCGACCTTCGCAAACTAAAAACCAAGCTCAGAAGAATAGAAAGAAAATGGAGAAAAACCAAACATGAAAAGGACAAAATAAACTACCTCTACGAACTCGACGCATACCACTCAGAAACCGACAAAGCGAAAAAAGCCTACCATTCAAAAATCATAAACACAGCCAAAAACAAACCGCGGGAACTCTTTCAGATTGTCAAAAAACTGACAAGAGCACCTAGTAACTCCGACCAACTGCCAAACATCCCATCCGATTTATTGGCCCGACAATACAAACAGCTTCAACAACCACAAAATCCACACCAGAACGCCAGGACAACCATAATAAACCACTGCTCCGTCATAAACAGCGACTGGGATACGTTTGATGCAACCACAGAAGAAGAAATATCATCCACCATCTCCTGCCTAAACACCACCAGCTCCCCGCTTGACCCCTGCCCCACTGACTGGATAAAGAAATCCAAAGAAGACCTAAGCGCACCATTGGCCCACATCGTCAATGAATCCTTCACTCAAGGACACATGCCGGACATCCTCAAAACCACAATCATTCGACCAACTTTAAAAAAGCACAACCTGGATCCCCTGGACCCCACCTCTTACAGGCCGATAGCAAGCCTCCCGTTCACCGCCAAAATAATCGAGAAGATAGTCCAACGTCAGCTTCAAGAACATTTAGACATCAACAACATACTTGACCCGCAGCAACACGGCTTCCGTCCTCTACATGGAGTCGAGACCCTCATGACCACACTGATGAATACCCTCATCATAGGAACCCAAGAAAAACACTCTGGATACGCCATGATCTTCCTAGATATACCAGCAGCCTTCGACACCATCTCCCACAACATCCTCATACACAGACTCCAAACGATAGGGATCAAAGATACTGTACTTCGATGGTTCCAGTCCTACCTAACTAACTGACAACAATTGATCTGCACCAGCACCTCAACCTCACCCCCCTTCCAGCAACATCAAGGAGTACCTCAAGGATCCACACTATCAGCCATGCTCTTCAACATTTACCTCAGACCACTCTGCTCAGTCATGCGTACCCACAACATCAACTTCCACATATATGCTGACGACATAATGCTCTATGCCCTAATTACAACCACAAACCCAACAAATGAGCAACTATCAGCCTGCTTCACTGACGTATCCAACTGGCTGCAGGAAAACAACCTCTCCATTAACATAAAGAAAACTGAAGCTCTCATAGTGACCAAAGACCCAGACTTCAAACCACCTACACACCTCATCATGGGAACTACACAAATTCAAATACAGCCACAAATAAGATATCTGGGCATTATCACTGACCAGACCCTAACCCTCAAGCAACAAATCACTAAGACCACCAGAACCATATTCCACAAGGCCAAAACAGTACAACGTCTCCGACCTCTCCTCGAACCTCAAGACTTCAGGACAGTAATGCAAGCTATGACACTCCCACATCTGGACTACTGCAACATAATCTACCATGGACTATCCGCCACACAGACCAACCCCCTCCGAACTGCCTTGAACACCACAGCGAGAATTATTCAGAATGCAAAGAGGCGAGACCACATCACCCCAATTCTGAGGGACCTACACATACTTCCCCTCGAAGCAAGGATTAAATACAAAGCTATTCTACTCACCCACAAAACCATCCACCAAACACAGAGCACCAAGCTCCACACCCTACTGCCCCGCCCAGCCCACAGCAAAACAACCAGACAGACCTCCAGCAACTCCCTCACCATCCCTCATAAAAGAACCAAATGCACACAACAGACCTGCAACAGAGCCTTTGAACTTTATGATCCATCCCTCTGGAACTCTCTACCGAACCACCTCAGGAACAATAACAATCTCTTGTCATTCAAAAAGCAGCTAAAAAACATCCTATTCCAAGAACATCTCAAAACAAAAATACCCTCCCACAAATAACTTCACCAACCCCCTAAACCACCCTCAAGAACCTATGATCAGAAACTATGTTACCTTGTCCATGTCTATGTCTATCCTCTAAAGGATAAAGATGGTCTTCTTATAGAGGGTAGTAATTAAACTAAAAGATATCTGAGGATGTCCCTCCAATTAAATAAGCTTAAGCTCGATGTTCAGTGATCCAAGGGTATACTTATAAACATGTATCACATTTATCTGTTATGTATATAAGAATATTATCAGAATAAGAACCAATGGTCTCAGACTATATCTTGCACCGCTCTGGATAAATCTCTCATGAGCTACGTGCTACAGAGGCATCAACGACCATATTTAATTTAGGTTCTTATATGTAGTTCTTAAAGATATTATATACCAAACGTTGGAATTCTCAGAAATCGAACTTATCTTAAATTTTGATCCAGTTTTAAGTCGTGCCAATATTGCAGTTACCCCAACGCCACCTCTTCGGTACCTGCTTCACGTTTCAATTCTTCTTCAGGGGGTATGCAATCTGTAAATTAGCACTATAAATGAAGAAATGCAAAAACGTTACTATAGAACCATATTGCTTATTGAATGTAAATTCAAAAGATGATAATGATACCTTTACTGGATTAAAGAATTTCAAAAAGTAGGCTTGTGCGAGCTGCAGTGCATTAGCTATGACTGTCCAGCCCTCTCAAAAAGACGCCGCGCATGCGAGTTGGAAAGCGCACAAGGTAATTAAATGACTATACGAACATGACGTCAGACTCACTACTTAGGGTACCTCTAAACTGTCCGTTAAACCCTTAATTGATCTGCCAGTTCATAGGCAAGCTCCCCATTCAATCATGCTGTTAAGTCCTCCAGGAGAAACCGATTGCAATTTATATATCCATTTTTGTTCATGTAACAAAAGGGTTTGAGCTCGGGATCTGCTGGAACTACCACCCAGTACCTGATCCAGTCCAAAACAACGCAGGTCTTGAAATCCATGATCATATTGTAAACAATGAGCCACTAAAGGGGCCTCAATCAATTTGCAATGAATTCGACTACGATGTTCCCCTAACCGAACTTTCAATGGACGAGTAGTCTGCCCAATATATAACAACCCGCAAGGACATCTGATGCCGTAAATTATGTAGTCTGTGGCACAGGAGGTTTGATGCCTCAGGATATAATGTTTCCCATGATAAGTGAAATCATCAACTTCTTCAGTTATATTACATATGGTGCATTGGCCACACTTTCGGTGGCCACCCGCAGTACCACTTATTACCGAAGCACCTCGTAATTTAGCGGGGCTAAGCATTTCTTTCAGATTTTTCGACCGGGTCCATACGCAACGAATATGTTTATTTTGCAGACCAGGGAGCGTGGCCAATACGTTCTGATGTTTCTTCAAAATGCGTTTAATGGACCCGCTCAGGGGGTTCTAGAGCCACTCTCCATTTATATTGATTCTTTTTTGAGACCGCTGTTGATAGACATCCCTTCGTACATCAAGGACACAGCGCATTTTCTAAATATTTTGTTGGAACATGAAGTGTGGGCTTCTCAAACAAATATACTTTTAGTTACATTGGATGTTTCCGCCTTGTACACCAATATCCCACAACAGGCAGCGTTTGACATCATCATTTCCTCTTTACAGATGCGAGGTGATCTATCGGATGAGCAAGTACAATTTTTATCCCAGCTGGCTCAATTAACTATCTTTCAGAACTATTTTGATTTTGAAAGTACCATTTATCAGCAGATAGCCGGAGTGGCCATGTGGGCCACATGCGCACCATCAGTAGCAAATCTGTATATGCATGATTTTGAACAACGGTGGCTCACCATTACACCTTACAAAAATCAGCTTATATTATGGAAACGGTTTATCGATGATGTGTTTGCCCTATGGAGGGGAACAGCTACCGAGTTATTGGAATTCGTCACATGGCTTAATGGAGTAGATCCTCACATAACATTCACTTACACCTACCATGCTCAAAAGGTAACTTTTTTGGATGTTGAAGTTCAGAAGGGTGAGCAGAGTTGGACAACTGGGGTCTATAAAAAACCAACGGATAGAAACACGATTCTCCATTATACTAGTCAACACCTGAAACAGTTAAAAGATAGCCTGCCTCTGTCACAATTCATCAGATACCGTCGTAACTGCTCCCGATTAGAAGATTACAAGAAACAAGCAAAGATGTTAACCCAGAATTTTCAATTGCGGGGTTACCCGACGTCAGTGGTACAAATCGCTTACAAAAGAGCACTTTACAACAATAGGGGGTTATTATTACAATCCCGCAGTACTAACATCAATGAAGAAATGGAAGATGAAAACATTAATCTGATCACCCGATATTCTCCCCTGAGCGGGTCCATTAAACGCATTAAACGCAAAGAGGAAGTGAATAGCTGTATGTAAAAATGTAAATAGATGAAGGACAATCTCTTTTGTAAATGTATGTTGGTACATTAAGGTCTATATTTAGACCCTATTATGTGTGCTGTGTATTACCCCTATTCTCTCTATCTATGCCCCAAATTTTCTGTCTTGATTTGTGACAAATCCCAAAATTATAATCAAACCGCTTCTGATCGCTGGAAGTAGCGGTATATAAGTGTTTACTAAATAAATAAAATTTTGAAGAAACATCAGAACGTATTGGCCACGCTCCCTGGTCTGCAAAATAAACATATTCGTTGCGTATGGACCCGGTCGAAAAATCTGAAAGAAATGCTTAGCCCCGCTAAATTACGAGGTGCTTCGGTAATAAGTGGTACTGCGGGTGGCCACCGAAAGTGTAGCCAATGCACCATATGTAATATAACTGAAGAAGTTGATGATTTCACTTATCATAGGAAACATTATGTCCTGCGGCATCAAACCTCCTCTGCCACAGACTACATAATTTACGGCATCAGATGTCATTGCGGGTTGTTATATATTGGGCAGACTACTCGTCCATTGAAAGTTCGGTTAGGGGAACATCGTAGTCGAATTCATTGCAAATTGATTGAGGCCCCTTTAGTGGCTCATTGTTTACAATATGATCATGGATTTCAAGACCTGCGTTGTTTTGGACTGGATCGGGTACTGGGTGGTAGTTCCGGCAGATGCCGAGCTCAAACCCTTTTGTTACGTGAACAAAAATGGATATATAAATTGCAATCGGTTTCTCCTGGAGGACTTAACAGCATGATTGAATGGGGAGCTTGCCTATGAACTGGCAGGTCAATTAAGGGTTTAACGGACAGTTTTGAGGTACCCTAAGTAGTGAGTCTGACGTCATGTTCGTATAGTCATTTAATTACCTTGTGCGCATTTCCAACTCGCATGCGCGGCGTCTTTTTGAGAGGGCTGGACAGCCATAGCTAATGCACTGCAGCTCGCACAAGCCTACTTTTTGAAATTCTTTAATCCAGTAAAGGTATCATTATCATCTTTTGAATTTACATTCAATAAGCAATATGGTTCTATAGTAACATTTTTGCATTTCTTCATTTATAGTGCTAATTTACAGATTGCATACCCCCTGAAGAAGAATTGAAACGTGAAGCAGGTACCGAAGAGGTGGCGTTGGGGTAACTGCAATATTGGCACGACTTAAAACTGGATCAAAATTTAAGATAAGTTCGATTTCTGAGAATTCCAACGTTTGGTATATAATATCTTTAAGAACTACATATAAGAACCTAAATTAAATATGGTCGTTGATGCCACTGTAGCACATAGCTCATGAGAGATTTATCCAGAGCGGTGCAAGATATAGTCTGACACCATTGGTTCATATTCTGATAATATTCTTATATACATAACAGATAAATGTGATACATGTTTATAAGTATACCCTTGGATCACTGAACATCGAGCTTAAGCTTATTTAATTGGAGGGACATCCTCAGATATCTTTTAGTTTATGTCTATCCTCTGTCAAAATCATCAGTGTTGCCCTCCTGGTGATGGCCCTATCCCTATAACCGATTACCCCCCCCCCCTTTTGTTACGCCGCTTTGACCCGGTGAAAAGCGGGATATAAATACAGTTAAATAAATAAATAAATAATGAGGAGAGAGAGGTGAAATCTGAGTGGATAGAGGCAAAAAAATAAATGGAAGAAAGCTGAAAGTAAATTCATGTCAGAGAAGGATGTAGGGGAGAAAGGGAAGAAGAAAGGAGATGAGAAAAGAAATGGTAAATGGACAGGAGACCATGTAAATAGAATTGAGAAAAGAAACAGAGGAAAGCGGAAATCAGAGAATAAGATTAACATGATTAGAAAAATAAAATCAACAGTTAATAAAAGTAGAAAAAAGATTTTTATTTTCAATTTAGTGATTGAAATTTTCCAAAATAAAAATCATTTTTCTATCTTTTTGTCTGGCGATTTTATTTTTCTAATCAGTACAAGAGGAAATGCAGCACTGTTTCTATTTCTCTGGTATTGCACTACATGCAGAGGAGCCAATATAATAAAGTGCAGGAGGCTTTGCAAGTTTTGCGTATATAATTTAATTGTTTCTTCTGAATATTAGCAGTCCAGCATTTTACTTTTTACAGCAGCGTACCTCCTGTTTCATCTCTTTACCGAGAGTATGGAAAACCTGCAACCTTTTAGCTTTTTTGAAGGGGAAGGCTCAAACTTTTTAAAAAAAGGCAGAGAATGAGGAGCTAAGAGGCAGATATGTTGTTATGAACAGTAAAGTACTGGTCTGTTGACATTAAAATGTTTCAATATATCTTACTTATGTGCAGAATAATAATAATCATCTTTATGCACAAAAATGGCATTCCAGCACCTCCAAGTGTTAATACAATTTTTTGTGCACAACTGTAGATGCTGCTGCTAAATGCACCCAAGTGCCTATGCTTCCCTGGCATATTCTCCCATGTTAGTGTAGAAATTTTATGTGCAAATTATTTGCATCGTAATTGATGGCAGCATTAGGCGCAAAAAATGTACATACATGTACATTAGAAGCAGGGCGCTGAGTTTTTAGTGCATGGCTCTAATGCACATTTACTGTAACAGCCCCCAAAGTGTAGCTTCCTTGGATTACAGTTTATTTTTGTCTACATGTTTCTGTTTTTAGTTTGTGGTCCTTTATTCTATACTTGCTAAGGATCTACCTGTGTTTTGCGTGTATGTCCAAGACTAGATATTCTGTTAGCATAGAGTTTCTATGAAGTGCCAGATTTAGGGGGTGCAACTGCCCTGTGCCGCCATGCAAAAAGGGGCCTCAACTTTACCCAAACTGAAGAAGATACAGTCTGCCAGTTTCTTTTGGTCCCTGCCTCGCTAACACTGACCTTGTTTGTATGTCATGACCTGCAGTAGTCTTGCTTGCTCAGTTTTCCCAATGTGTATTGATGATTACGGCCCATTGCAAATTGTGTACAGTGCTGCCCTTTCCTAAAGTCTTTGTTATGTGACTTTTGGAAGTCACCAGGACCTATAGTGCAAATCTACTGTTCCAGAAAAGCACTGACTTTTGTAAAGTTTTGTATTTATATTATGCCCGGAAATAGTGAAGATTTATGTTGCTGTTTCTGTGATGACACCAGAGTCAAAATTTTCTTTTTATATGATAGGTTCTAGGAGAAAATGTCCTAGTTCTGGTCTCTACCGTTGTTGAGTAAGGGTGGGCTTCTGTGGACACAGAATATATGTTTAGATTTAACATCATAAAGGTCCAGTGTGCAGTCAGGAGTCAATAGTTTTACAGAATTCCAGACTGCATAATTTGCTACAATATTTGCCGAGTATAACAAGGGATTGTAGAGTTTTCCTTTTCTCTATTATATAGTCTGGGAATATAAATTGTGTTCTTTTTACTGAGGGTAGTTTCCTGACCAGTGTTCTCAGTAAGAGGACCCCATCCACTTCGCTCCCTGACTGGAGATCTGAGGGGGCCCTCCATTTTGGGGGGTGGGGGGAGGCGCCATCTCATACTTTGCTTCAGGCAGCAGATTGAACAGCCCCTAAGTGAGGAGCCCCCCATCAAAGGATGAAGAGTGATGCCAGCAACCATATATAGAAAAGAGGAGAAGAAAAGAAGATCAAGAAGAGTAACAGAAATGTGTGATCCAGTGCCTGCAATAACCCAGAACAGAGAACATTTGCAGGCACGTCATAAAGGATAGATCAAAGAGCCAATGGGCCGTTAAGACAGAAGCCCATGAAGCTGGGAGGAGCTGAACTGCAGGAAGATAAGGAACTCCCTTCCCCCTCCTCTCTTCCCTCTTACCCACAAGAGAGAGAGAGCCAGAGCAAGGCAGCAAGGCAATAGACCCAAGCCAAAGAAGAAAACTCACAGACATCAACCTTAGTAAATTGCCTGAGAGAGAAACAGATCCTATGAAGGGCAGTCAGCATGCCTGAAAAAGAAGCTGACTGCTGTAAGATAGACCCTGGGAAAAGTGCTGGCAGGAGCAGACTTTAACAGCAGAGAGAGAAAAGTAACGCGAAAGACCAGCAGCTGCTAAAGACAGGAACAGATCAGAGGGCCAGAAACAGAGAGTAAAATACAGTAAAGTCTTGGAGTCCAATTTCTGAAGAAAGAGAGACAAATTGTGGAAGATCCCAGTGAAGAAATGTCACAAGAAGCTGAACCTAGAACCAGGGGCGGCCCAAGGGGGGTGCGGGGCCATGTGCGGAGACTCGGTGCGGGGCCTCATTTGCATAAGTGGCCTTATTTGCATAAATATTTGCATAATGTTACCATACACTAACTTTTAGTAAACATGTCTCTTAATGAGTGTATGGATAAAGAAAGACTAAAAGATTTCTACATTACTATAATCCAGTGCCAACCGCCAGGCACATTAGGAACTACTACAAACGCTGCCCATTTAGAACCCATAGCAAACCCGCTGTATCCTGACAGCATTACCAGGACTCACAAAGCACCAGACCCTACCTATCAAAAGGAAACACTGCAAATATTAAACCAGTACATTTCAGAGAATACTGGGGAAAGAGAACAAGTGGCAATGTCAAATAGGAATTACATAAACAGAATACCTCAGCTCAGTTACACATGCAGAACATAGACCATCACCAAACAAGGAATCGCAATTTAGAAACAGGAAGGCAATAATTAAACTGGGAACCCCAAAAGCCAAACTTGGAATGTACAACAACACTGTAGAAATAAAACTATAAATCAATTTCCTCTTGTACCAAACAAAGCGCAGACGTTAATGATGCACATTTCCCAGAGCTTTCATATTCCAGTTAATAAATTCAAAATAAAGAGATATATTTCTACCTTTTGTGCATTTTTTTTCAGTTGCAATTGCTCCAGCCACTTTCTTCTGGTTTCTTCATGTTTTCTGCTAACTCTCCATCGTCTGCTGTCCATTTGTCCTTTCTTCTCTCTTCTAGTTTTCTTTCCATCCTCTCTCTCTATATCTGCTTTAACATACTAATCTTTATCCTTTTGCTCTTTCCACATTCTTATTTCATCCACACAAATTTTACCCCTCCATCCTCAATCCCCACTTACTCTCCCAATACCCGGCCAATTGTAGATTTTTCATCCCTCCCACACAAAATATTTTTCCCCTCTCCATTTTACTCTCCCAGCCCCATCCCATTCTAATCCTCCCCCAACATCAGCTCCCTTCTAGTTCCAGTCTCACCCAGCATCCATTCCCTTCTAGTCCCTGCATCAGCCCATTTCCAGTCCTAGCCCCCCATCAACCCATTTCCAGTCCTAGCTCCCCCATCCATTTTCAGTCTGAGTCCCTTCATCAGCTCATTTCCAATCCTAGCCCCCCATCAGCCCATTTCTAGTCATTTCCTAGCCCCACCATCAGCCCATGTCAAATCCTAGCTCCCCTCCACTCAGCCCAATTCCAGTCCAAGCCCCCCCATGAGCCTACTTCCAGTTCTAGCCCCTCCATGAGTCCATTTCAATTCAAGCCCCCACCACAGCCCATTTCCAATCTTAGCTCCCCCCAACAGCCCATTTCCAGTCCTATCCTAGCTGCTCCATCAGCCCATTTTCAGTTCTAGCTCCCTTCCCTCACAGCCCATTTCCATTCCAAGCTCCCTCCCCATCAGCTATTTGCAGTTCAAGCCTCCCCGTCCACTCAGTCCATTTCCAGTCATAGCAATCCCCCAACCCATTACCAGTCCTAGCCCCCCATCAACCCATTTTCAGTTTAAGCCCCCCCTATAACCCATTACCAGTCCTAACCCCCCATCAGCCCACTTCCAGTCTTAACCCCATCAGCCCATTTCCAGTCAGCCCCCCATAGCCCATTGCCAGTCCTAACCCCCCCCATCAGCCCACAGCCCATTACTAGTCCTAACCACATCAGCCCACCTCAAGTCCTAACCCCTCCCCATCAGCCCTTTTCCTGTCCTAGCGCCCCCATAGCCCATTAGCAGTCCTAACCCCCCCCCATAGCCCATTAGCAATCCTAACCCCCATCACCCTATTTCCAGACAGCCCCCATCAGCCCACAGCCCATTACCAGTCTTAACCCCCCCCAGCCCATTTCCAGTCCTAACCCCCCATCACCCCATTTCCAGTCAGCCTCCATCAACCCCCAGCCCATTACCAGTCTTAACCCCCCCAGCCCATTTCCAGTCCTAACCCCCCATCACCCCATCACCCCATTTCCAGACAGCCTCCATCAGCCCCCAGCCCATTACCAGTCTTAACCCCCCCAGCCCATTTCCAGTCCTAAACCCCCCCAGCCCATTTCCAGTCAGCCTCCATCAGCCCCAGCCCATTAGCAGTCTTAACCCCCCCTAGCCCATTTCCAGTCCTAACCCCCCCCGCCCATTTCCCGTCCTTACCCCCCCTCACCCCATTTCCAGTCAGCCTCCATCAGCCCCAGCCCATTAGCAGTCTTAACCCCCCCCAGCCCATTTCCAGTCCTAAGCCCCCCCAGCCCATTTCCAGTCAGCCTCCATCAGCCCCAGCCCATTAGCAGCCTTAACCCCCCTAGCCCATTTCCAGTCCTAAACCCCCCCCATCCCATTTCCATTCCTAAACCCCCCCCTTGCACATTTCCAGTCCTAACCCCCCCCCTTGCACTTTTCCAGTCCTAACTCCCCCCCCCTTGCACATTTTCAGTCCTACCCCCCCATAACCCCATTTCCATACAGCCTCCATCAGCCCCCCCCCCCCTTCTCTTCCCTTCCCTTTCCTTCCGGCAAATTAAAAAAAAAAAAAAACAAAACCTGGCTCTAGCTGCTGCCGCTGCCGCGTCCGTCGCAGCAGCGGCAGAATGGCGTGTCCCGCGGGGCCCCCTCTCCTCTCCTCGTCGAGCCCTCTGCAAGGGCTTTCAGATTCGCGAAGGGAGAGTGCTCCCTCGCGTCTCTGTAAAGCCCGCAGGGGCTAATGGGAAATTTCCCATCAGCCCCTCGCGTCTAAAGGGGCAGATGGGAAATTTCCCATTAGCCCCTGCGGGCTTTACAGAGACGCGAGGGAGCACTCTCCCTTCGCGAATCTGAAAGCCCTTGCAGAGGGCTCGACGAGGAGAAGGGGCCCCGCGGGACACGGCATTCTGCCGCTGCTGCGACGGACGCGGCAGCAGCCAGAGACAGGTTTTTTTTAAAAATGTAATTAAAAAAAAAAGCAGAATGTTCTTTGCGCGGGGCCCCCTGAAACGCGGGGCCCTGTGCAAAAAACATTCTTGCTCAATGGACGGGCCGGCCCTGCCTAGAACAGAAGGAAAACTGAGAAAAGACAGACCTTAAAGTCAGCCTCTGTAGGAATGCCACAGCTGAAGCTGGACTGGAGAGTGAAAGCCTGCCAACAGACAGGAGCAGCCCCAGAAGACCCAAGACATATAGCAGTTGTGTAGGAGCCACTGAAGCTGGGGTGAGCTTCAAAGACCCTGAGAGATCTGGCCACCCAGAGAGACAGCAGCTGCAAGCATCATAAGTCTCCTGCTTGTTAAGAACAAAAATACCAGAAACTTTAGTTAGATAGAACACACTAGTTCTGTTTGATTTCCAGTTTTGCTAGAAAACAATTCAGAGGCATTAAAACATACTGAGTTTAGTCCTACTTTTTGTTAGGGCTAGAGAGGTTTCTTTGTTAGTTTTAATAGTCAGGTGCACTGAAGGACAAGACGGCATAATTGCGCACAGCGAGGGAGCATTGCAGAGATCATGGGACCCAGAGTCACTTGTCAGACCAGGACATTCAACAAGCAGCAGAGACTATGCATCAAAGGAGCCTGGTGGTGAGATTTATGCCTGCACCACTACATTACTGGCTAGAACAGTAATTTGAGCTGGATTAACACCAAACGGTGATGCACACTGAATTGGGGTGTCACAGGCACACAGACACTCTCATAAAGGAAGCAGCACACATGGAAAGTGTGGTGTGACAGTGGAGGTACACACAACTTTACATTCCCTTCCAAACGCTGGGAAGGGTCATTTAAAGAGGACTCAGAGAAAAAAGAAAGTCTATGGTTGAGTTTGTCCTTGAAAGACAAAAGATATATTGCTTGTGAGTTAAAAATCAGATTTCTTGTAATTGATTGATTACTGTGAATTACATTTGCTTTTTTGCTGACATACTTTTCAAACAATTTGGTTCTCTTTTTCTTATTCACTATTCACCTACCTCATCTCAAGAAATAAACTCTGATTAAATACCTTATTTCTCTCTGATGTTTCCCACTAAACTCCCCACCCCCACTCCCTTTTTTGCAATAACCTTAACCATTTCTTATAGTGCTGACCCCTTGCCCCTACCTCCAGGGAAACCTGTTGTGAGTGTAAATTGTAACTTCACAAAGGGGTGGTGTCCTTGTTTTGCCTTACCCAGAAGGAGGGGCCATGGTTTCAAAATGAAACTCAGTTACTGGGGAATTATGAAAAAGGGGAACACGGACAGCCTTTCTCACCCTGCTCAGCACTAGGGCCAAACCCTGGGAAAGAGGAGTGGCCTAGTGGTTGGGACAAGCTACTTAGGGCCAGGGGTTCAAATCTCACTAGAAGACAGCAACCTTGGGCTGGAAGGACTGGGGTTTCTAGTCCCACAGGTGCTCCTTGTGGCCTTGGGCAAGCCACTTACCCTTCCATTGCCTCAGGTATAAAAAACATAGATTGTGAGCCCTTCAGGGACAAGGGGAAATTATATATACAGTACCTTAATGACTGGTAGAAAAGCAGTATATAAACCTAGTTAAATAAAACCTCTACTTTGCATTAGCCAAACCTACAGTATCTGTTCTTGGTGAAGAGACAGGAACCAGGGTCCTTTCCAAAACCCTGCCATTATGGGCCCTAAATTCATATAATATGATATTATTTTAGAATTATTCACATATGCCATTAGTTGAATTTGCAAATATAATTTGGAATACACATGTAAAGTGATTTTAGAAAGCCACTATATATTTGGAGATACCATGTCAAGGGGGTATGGCTAGATTGTGGAGAGGGAGTGGTTTGAGTGGGCCTACAATATCAACATGTATTCACTGTTTTACAAGAGGAATACACATTGGTATTAATGAATGTACTGTAGATATTGGCATTTAAGTGCATTCTTGAAGGGATAGGTGTAAATACTAATGATATGCAGGACAAAAATGTTTGTTTTGTTTTGTGTTCATTTTTCAGCCTTTTTTTTCCATATATTTTTCATCAATAGTGCGCCCTATTGTGCAATAGTGCATCCTATTTTGCAATAGTGCATGCTGTTTCCTAATAGTGCATGCTATTGCACAATAGGACACAGTATTGATGTGAACCAGGAAATTACAAATGAAAGTCAGAGTCTGTGAAAAGGGAAATGATGCAAGTTTTGTTAACAAAAGCATATCCTTAGGAAATACTAACATCAACCCCTTCACTCTAAACCTCTGCAACATCTGATCCTCTGCCCCAATCCCCTAGATATCTGAACCTAAGAACATAAGATATGCTATACTGGGTCAGACCAAGGTCCATCAAGTCCAGTATCCTGTTTCCAACAGTAGCCATTCTAGGTTACAAGTACCTAGCAGTTTCCCCAAAAGACACAGGTTCCACAATGCTTGTACTGGGGCAAGCAGTGGATTTCCCGGGTTCCCTTTAAGAATGGTTTATAGACCGTAACTCCAGGAACTTGTCCAAACCTTTTTTTAAACCTACCTTCACTAGCACGTTTTACTACATCCTCCAGTAATAAATTCCAGAGTTTGATTATACATTGAGAGAAAAAATATTTTCTCTTAAATAGGTTACCTTGTAGCTTCATTGCATGTCCCCTAGTCTTTCTATATTTTGATGGTGTAAACAATCGATCTATGTTTACCCATTCCACTTCATTCATTAATTTTTAGACCTCTATCATATCTCCCTTCAACTGTCTCTTTTCCAGGTTGAAGAGCCCTAACCTTTTTAGCCTCTCTTCATAAGGGTAACCTTCCATCCATCCCCTTTATCATTTTGGTGGCTCTTCTCTGTACCTTTCCTAATAATGCTATATGCTTTTTAAGAAACGGCGACCAGAATTGCACACAATATTCAAGGTGTGGTCAAACAATGGAACAATACAGAAGCATTACAATATCCTTTGTTTTATTCTCTATTCCTTTCCTTATGATTCCTAGCATTCTATTTGTCTTCTTGGTTGCCGCTGCACATTGGGCAGAGGGTTTCAACATGTTATCCACGATGACCTCTGTCCTGACTCCCCCCTCATAGTCCCCCCAACATTCCATCCCCTCACCCTGCATCAGTATTCTTCCCCCAGGCCACCCTGTGACATGAAGAAACACCCCAATAACCCAGTGCAAAAACTCCACCCCCTTGATCCCATCTGCATTTTTACTAGGGTCCCCGGTGTCTAGTAGGAGCAGGAGCTTAAAAGGGAGAGAGGAGGCATTGTGGGTTAAACTAGAAAGAGGGAAAGAGAAATCTATTTGCATTGGCGTGATATACAGACCTCCCTCACAAGAGGAAGAGGTGGACAGAGAGTTAATTGAAGACATACGCAGCATTGCTAGGAAAGAGGAAGTGCTACTGATAGGAGATTTCAATATGCCAGATGTTGATTGGCACATTCCTGCTGCAATATCATCTAGAAGTAAGGAGATCCTGGATTCTCTACAGGGAGAATTATTCAGGCAATTGGTAACAGACCCCACACGTGAAGGGGCCATACTGGACTTGATGCTTACCAATGATGAAAGTGTTTCTGATATTGTAGTGGGAGATCATTTTGCATCCAGTGATCACCAGATGGTGTGGTTCAGTATTAGGACTAGGGCTGTTAGAATCCATTCAAAGGTAAGGATCTTAGACTTTAGGAAGACTAACTTTGCCAAGATGGGCCAATACCTCAAGAAGTCATTAGTGGGATGGGAACAGCTGGGGGATGTAGAAAAACAGTGGGCAAAACTGAAAGGGGATATTTTAAGGGTAACCAACCTATTTGTTAAAATGGTAAATAAAGATAAAAGGAAAAGGAGACCGCTATGGCTTTTGAAAGAAGTAGCTGAAAAAGTGAAGTAAAAGAGGGAGGCTTTCATGAAATACAAGAGATCACAGAGAGAGGAAGACTTGCATCTGTATTTGGAAAAAGTTAGAGAAGCTAGCAAAGTAGTCAGGAAGGCAAAGATTCAAAAGGAGGAGGAAATAGCCAATGCAATAAAATTGGGGGATAAGACATTTTTCAGATATGTTAGTGAGAAGAGGAAGGGCAAAAGTGGTATTGTCAGACTCAAGGGTGCAGGGGAGGAATATGTAGAAGCTGATAAGGATAAAGCGGAATTGCTTAACAAATATTTCTGCTCTGTGTTCATAGATGAAGAACCTGGAGCAGGACATCAGAAAACACCCACAAACAGGAACAGAAGCGAGGGACATCTTGAAAATTTTTCAGAAGACTGTGTTCATGAGAAACTAGCTCAACTTAAAGTAAACAAAGCGATGGAACCGGATGGGATACACAATAGAATACTGAGGGAACTTGGGGAGGTTCTAGCAGCTCCACTGACTGACCTTTTCAATGCCTCGTTGTAGTCAGGAGTGGTGCCAAAGGACTGGAGAGAGGCTCATGTGGTGCCTTTACACAAAAGCGGAAGTAAGGATGTGGTTGAAAACTACAGGCCATTTAGTTTAACTTCGGTGGTGAGTAAATTATTGGAAACGCTGCTGAAAGAGAAAATAGTGAGGTTTCTGGAGTCCAGCGGATTACAGGATCCGAGGCAGCATGGATTCACCAGAGGCAGGTCTTGTCAGACAAATCTGATTGATTTCTTTGACTGGGTGACCAGGGAGTTGGACCGAGGGAGAGCCCTAGATGTGGTGTATTTGGATTTCAGTAAAGCCTTTGACACTGTTCCTCACAGGCGACTTATAAACAAACTGAGCACCCTAGGGATGGACCCTAAAGTTACTGCTTGGGTTAGAAATTGGTTGGGTGGGAGGCGACAAAGAGTACAGGTAAATGGGGCTCACTCTGAGGAGAAGGATGTTACCAGTGGTGTGCCCCAGGGATCTGTCCTTGGTTCAATTCTTTTTAAAATCTTTGTTAGTGATATAGCGGAAGGGCTATGGGATAAGGTTTGCCTCTTTGCGGATGATACCAAAATCTGCAATAGAGTAGACACCCAGGAAGGGGTAGATAACATGAGGATGGATCTAGCTAAGCTTGAAGAATGGTCTAGAATTTGGCAGCTGGGATTTAATGTTAAAAAATGTAAGGTCATGCATTTGGGCTGCAGCAATCCAAGGGAGCAATATAGTATAGAGGGTGAAGTACTTTTGTCCACTAATGAAGAGCGGGACCTAGGCGTGGTTGTGTCTGATGATCTTAAAGTAGCTAAACAGGTAGAAAAGGTGATGGCAAAAGCTAGAAGAATGCTTGGTTGCATATGGAGAGGAATGGCTAGCAGAAAAAAGGAGGCGATAATGCCTCTGTATAAGTCTTTGGTGCAACCTCATTTGGAAATGTGCAGTTCTGGAGACCGCACCTTCAAAAAGATGTGAACAGGATGGAGTTGGTGCAGAGGGTGGCTACTAAAATGATTAGTGGTCTTCATTATATAGCATATGAGGACAGACTTAAAGATCTTAATATGTACACCTTAGAGGAAAGGCAGGATAGAGGTGATATGATTGAGATGTTCAAATACCTCCGTGGCATAAATTTTCAGGGAGAGAGCCTCTTTCAATTGAAAGCAAGTTCTGCTACGAGGGGACATGGGATGAGGGTGAAGGGAGATAAATTCAGGAGTGATATGCGGAAATATTTCTTTATGGAAAGAGTAATGGATCCATGGAATAGTCTCCCAGTGGAGGTGATAGAGATGAGGACAGTAACTGAATTCAAAAAAGCATGGGACAAACACAGAGGATCTCTAAAGGTAAAAAGGGGACTGTGTAGTTGTTGATATGGAAGGACAGATTAGATAGGCCATGTGGTCTGTTTCTGTCATCATATTTCTATGTTTCTATGATAAATCCCAAGTCTCTCCTGCTAAATTGGCCCCAGGTTCCAAAATAGAGCCTGTGAACCCTAGCAGTAATCTTATGGTACTACTGCTAGGGGTCAAGCTGTCAAATAAGAGCAAAATTTTGGATTTTGGATGCGACACATTTTGGATCTGACACTTAGCTCCTTACCAATCCCTCCTGCCCCCAGAGCTTGCACTATGTTCCTTGCTACCCTCACAGTTACCCCCAAACTTGTACTGTACATTACAACTTGGTCTAACTATTGCCTGCTTTGTTAAACGTTAAATGTGCCTATCCCTACTACCACATTATTCCCGTTTAAATGTTAGGACCCCTAGTTACCTGTTAAAAGTTAATTTATCTACTCATGTTCCATGTAATCTTACACTTGTTCCCTGTACACCACTGTGGCTGGCAGATACAGCTGTATAAAAAAAGTTGTTAAATAAATAAAATACAGGCAAAATGTCCTATTAGACACCAGGAATCCCAATAAGGCTGGAACTGGGATCTGAGTTGGGAAATCTTGAAGGGCATCATCGGGGGGGGGGGGGGTGCTCTTCATGCCAGAGGGGTCAAGTTGAGTGGTTTTCTTCATGCTGCAGAGGGGATCAGGTATCAGGGGCAGAGTTGGAGGGTTGGGGCAAAGAATTGGATTCTGAGGGGAGGGGATGGGGGATCAGACAGAGGATCAAATGTCAGGGGGGCCAGGGCAGAGGACTGATAGGGACTTGAGTGATCTTGACGCGACATCAAGTACATGCAGTGCAATACTTGCTGTTGAGTCAATGCTGACTCCTGGAGATCCAGCTACCCCTGGGTTTTCTTGGCAAGGTGTGACCAGAAGTAAATTGCTAGGCCTTTCTTCCAAGACAATGGAGGGTAACAGGGCCAGTGCCACTATTAGGCAAACTAGAGTGCTGGCCCTCCTTGGCTCCCATTGCTGCTCCTCACCGGGACATGCAGCGATGGCAATGTTTTTAAAATGGCAGCAAGTGCCAGAGTTACCTTTAGCTCTGGTGCTGTTCCTGCTTTCTCCCCCCTTCAATTTCACTTTGTTTTTCATGGGGGTGGAAGCAGGAATGGTGCTGCAGTTGAAGGTAATTCTGGTGCTTCAGTGCCATTTTAAGAGTATTGCTGCAGCATGTCCTGGTGCGGGGTGGCAGCAGTGGCAATCAGAGTGGGGACTGGAACAGGGGAGGCACAAGGGCCGAGGTTTATCTAGGATGCCTCATACCCTTGCATTGGCCCTGGAGGGTAAAATGACTTGCCCAAGACAGCAAGGGGAATTGAACCTTGGTCTCCAGGCTGCTACTCTAACCACTAGGCTACTCCTGTACTCTCAGCCAAGGATAGCTTTACACATATTTTACAAGAGGCTATGAATTTGGTTGAGCCTTTGTAAAATATGGTGGGAATCTTTCATGTCCCAGCCTGGGCAACTTAATTCCCCTCTTCTCCTATCTAGAATCTGCCTTCACATGTGGCTACTGCACAATAACTGTTGGTTACCTCAAGGTAACCAAGACACCCCTACCAGCTGATCCAATTTAGAGCGCTGGATCCATAAGCTTATTTCATGCTCAGACACCACTACATTACCTTATAACTACTACTACTACTGAGCATTTGTATAGCGCTACAAGATGTATGCAGCGCTGCCAGACACATGTAAGTGACAGTCCCTGCTCATCAGAGCTTACAATCTAGTCAAGACAGACAACACAATCAAGACAGATAACATAATAGCTGTAAACATGGGATATGTCTAACGGAAATAAGGAAACACAATGGAAATCAGGTGAGTCAAGGTAGTGAGGAACTGCAGAGTGAATGCACTTTTAGGTCAGCAGGAGAAGTTTGAACTGGATGTGGAAACCGATAGAGAGCGAATAAAGTGACTTGATAAAAGGGGTAAATGAGCATGATGAGACTGGCAAAAGATTAGCCACACAGCAGAGTGTTGAACAGATTGAAGGGGAGAGAGATGATTCAGAGGGAGACCAGCAAGGAGAAGTTTACAATAGTCAAGACTGGAGGTGACTAAAGAGTGGATAAGTGTCTTAGTAGTGTGTTCAGAAAGGAATGGGCAGATTGTGTTGATGTCATAGAGAAAGAAACAGCAGGTCTTAGACATCAGATGGATGTGTGTGGAGAAAGAGAGAGAGAAGTCAAAGACAACCCCAATGTTGTGAGCCAAGGAAACAGGAAGGAGTAGAGAACTATCCATAGAGACTGAGAAAGGAGGAAGGGGAGAGATTTTAGGGGGAAAACCAAGAAGCTCACTTTTGGCCACGTTTAATTTCAAGCAGTGGTGAGACATCCGAGCAGCAATGCCGGAAAGGCAGGCAGAGATCCGGGCCTGGATTGCCAGAGAAATTTCAGGTGTAGAGAGGTAGCTCTGTAAGTCGTCAGCATAAAGATGGTACTGAAAGTCATGGGAAGAGATGAGTGCACTAAGGACTGGGTATAGAGAGAGAAAAGGACTGGACTCAGCACAGATCCTTGGGATACACCAACTGAGAGCGGGATAGCAGCAGAGGAGGATCCACCAGAAGAAATACTAAAAAAGTGATGGGAATGATATGAAGAGAACCTGGACAGTACAGAGCCCTTAAAACCAAGCGAGGACAAGATATCAAGGAGGAGGTTGTGGTCAACAATGCCAAAAGCAGCAGAAAGGTCAAGAAGGATGAGGATTGAGTAAAGGCCATTGGATTCTGCCAGGAGCAGGTCACTGGAGACTTTGGCAAGAGCCGTTTCAGTAGAATGTAAAGGACGAAAGCCGGATTGTAAAGATCCAGCAGGGCTTGAGAGGAGAGAAAGTTGAGGCAATGGCGGTGAACTGCACATTCAAGGAGGGAGGTGGGTCGATAGTTAGAAGGACAGGTAGGATCTAATGAGGATTTCTTAAGGAGAGGTGTAACTACAGCATGCTTGAAGGCTGCAGGGATAGTTGCAGTGGAGAGTGATATGTTGAGAATATGATAACAGTAGAGGAGATGGGGCTTAGGAGATGGATGGGAACAGGCCAATGTGGCCCTCTGCAGACTTTGCTGCCATCACGAACTCACTGACTCTCAAAGTAGTAAAAAATTGAAATTAAAACGCAGTTTCGAACAGCTGCAGCTTGTATGGTGTGAAACACACTCTGGGAAGTACTGTGAACAATGCAAACAGCATCTCATGCAAATGGGTTGTTGGGGGTATGCACCACCCTTGGCCCCTGGACCCTAGTAAAATCTTGTAGGAGTTTGCATACTAGGAAGCAGAACCATACCAAGCTAGAAAAGAGCCCTGTGTGCCTACACCCCCTCCCCCCACCCAATCACACGTGGAAACTTGATCTTTCTGGAAGCTCAGTGATGACACTGGTGCCCTTTCTATACGTGCGCCCTGTACAGCCGCACTGCTCGCAAAGCCCTTGGTACAGCCCTACTAGGAAGGATGAGTGGGATCCCAAAAGCTGTCACCTTGGGTACAAAGGAGATACTGAATATTGCTAAAGATAGGGTAGCGGGAGACAATTCTGATCTGCCAACCGAGTGATTACACTCTACCTCCAGTCCTATTGGCACTCCAGGATAGATATTTTCTTCCAGTGCCAAGTCAAGAAAATGGTGCCAACCTACCACATAGGCCCTCCAGATGCTGTCCACTAATGAAGACCTTAACAATCCTGTAAGCAATCCAGAAAAATTGCCCATAAATGTCTTGGCATTGTAATCGGGAGCTCATCTACTCCTGGCGCTAAGGCTTAATATCTGCTCAACTGGAAAGAAGATAAGTAATTTGCTATTGAGTTATACATATACGGTATGTGCTTTACCACTAGTGTAACATTCAAGTGCAAACACTGGAGCACAAGCACACGTACCAGCTCAATGGCCAACTGTGATGTCGCTGCCTGTTTGTTAATTGCTTTAACTACCATCATGTTATGAAAATGGTATATTATAATTTTCCCTATCTTTTTGGAGATATCATATACCCCCCCCCCCCCAAAAAAAAAAAAAAATTGTGGTCTTGTAAGATTCAGCATTTTTTAAATTTCCCTAAGGTGTTTTTTCTTCTTATTTCCTTATAAGATTATGATTGTATCTTTTTTCTGTACAAGTGTATTTGCTTGTATGTACTGCAGAATTTATAAATAATAATAATAAGAAGAAAAGATATATGCTAGTTTTAACATTAGCTGGGATTCCTTCACTGTGCATGCTAGTGGATTAGTTCATAGCATGTTACTTAGCATGGCCATAGCTCCAAACTCTATGCTCCAAAATCAGTCTAACCAACACCTCTCTCACTAATCCCACACCAATTCACACGCCATGCTCCCTAAAACTCTTGACCTCCTTCACGCCCCCTTCAGTGAGGTCCATCAAGGACACCATCATATCCATTAATACCACCACATCACCCAACGACCCTTGCCCAGCATTCTGGATAAGAGCCCTGCGTGCCGAATTCAGCCCAGCCTTAGTTAAGATCATGGAGCTGTCCTTTTCAACAGGAGCATTCCCCCAGATTCTAAAGCAAACTTCCATCCGACCCCTCCTAAAGAACAGCAAGCTGGATCCCCAGAAGGCAGAATCCTATCGTCCAATCTCCAGTATCCCCCTGTTGGCAAAGATAATCGAGAAGGTTTTTCAACTCCAAATTCACCACCACATCAAGACTGCCGCTCCTCTTGACCCATGCCAGCATGGCTTTAGAGAACTCCATTGCATCGAGACTCTCCTCACCACTCTACTCAACACCCTTCTCACTGGGATTGATAATATCAAACAAGGCTATGCACTAATCTTCATGGACATCGCCTCCGCTTTTGACTCAGTCAACCATGAGTTGCTCCTTACAAGTCTTCAAGAGAAGGGAATCGATGGTTCAGCCTTGAGCTAGTGCAAGTCCTACCTATCAGACAGATGGCAACAAGTACGAATGGACTCTACTACCTCTGAGCCTTTTTATCAAAAACAAGGCGTCCCCCAAGGCTCCTCTCTCTCTGCCCTCCTTTTTAACATCTATATACAACCCATCTGCTCAATCATCCACTCCTTTAACATCTCCTGCCTTGTATATGCTGACGACGTACTACTGTTCACACCATTCTCCAATGACCAGCCCGACTTCTCGCTACTAACAAGATGCTTTGATGCTGTTACTGACTGGCTCCGCGTACAAAACCTCAGAATTAACTTCAATAAGACGGACATCCTATTTATCACAAGAAATCAATCCTTCACCCCTCCTGCCTCAATTAAGGTGAGAGACACAGAGCTCTCAAGCAAGTCTACCATCCGCTACTTGGGCGTCACCCTAGACCAGCAGCTTGACATGAAAACACATATAAGCAACACCATCAAGGCAATCTACCACAAGATACGTACAATTCGCCATCTACGTCCCCTACTGGAGCCTGCTGACTTCTGGAAAATATTTCAAGCCCTTGTAACCCCCCACTTCGACTATGCCAACACCATCCTACATGGTCTACCTAAGAGCACACTTAACCCACTTCAACTGGCAATAAATGCCACTGCCCGTATCCTGCACGGAGCCTCCAGAAGAGACTACATAACTCCGATTTTGCAAAATCTCCATTGGCTCCCTATCTACTGCAGACTCACCTTCAAAGTTCTACTGATTACCTTCAAAGCCCTTAACAAACTATCCTCCACCTCCCTCACAAACCTGGTTCACCCCACTCCTCAGAACAGATCCAGAAGATCAACAGCTGCCAACACACTCGCTGTCCCCAATGCAATAACAAAATGCTCCCTCGCAACAAATAACAGAGCTTTTGTATTTTACGCACCCACTCTTTGGAATGCCCTCCCTACCGCCATACGGTCTATTTCTGACCTCACGCAATTCAGGAAGGCTCTAAAGCACCACCTTTTCCTTCAGCATTACTCTCAGCCCGGTGACACGACATAACCCAGCACACCCTTTACCTTTCATTTCGACAGAAGCATAGCTGTCGATTCATTTACATAACTTGTATATAGTCACCTCTGTAGAAACTTGTACAGTATATAGTTATCCCTGTTGAAACCCAAGTTTTATCTCCTGTAGAAACTTGTACATAGTTATCCCCGTTGCAATCCAAGTTGTATCTCCTATTCCTTGTAAGTTTCAATGTACATTCCATTCTACATTGTATAATTTGTGTTATTTGTAAACCATACTGATTCTAAAGAGCGCGGTATAAAAAAGACTTAAATAAAAGAATAAATTAAATAAATAAATAAGTAAAAGCCTTGATATGCATGCTATTCTAGATTCCCTTAGTCGTTCTTCCTTTATTTTATCTATGCAGCAGAAAAGCATTGCTACAATGCTTTTGGCCTACTCTAGACATACTGAAAAATGGAGCCATCTGGTTGAGGATTAATGACTAATTTTTAACTCTCCAGAGTACCACTGCCTGTAGGTCCTTCCAGACATAGTTCAGCTGCAAGGCTTTGCAATCCTGTTCATAGAGATTGCTATATATCATGATTTTGCTTAACTTTATTGGTCTTCCTGTCTTCTACCTAAACCAACAAATATAGAGCTAAATATAAATCTCAGCAATTATTTTAAATGATTGCAATAAGAACTTTGCAATACTCTTTAAAGAAAGAGTATTTTTAGTAAACATTACAAATGTTTTCATGCTGTTAGTCAACTTTCTGCTAAAATACATTTAATGAAAGCCAAAATTACCTTGTAAATTGAAAAAGGAATATTTTGGGGAAGCAGTATCATCAAAAGATGAGTAAAATAGCTACTTTGAAAAGGAAAAATATATTTATGTATTGAATCAGAAAGCGAATGGTCATAGAATATTACAATATGCTACTAAAATGCTCACATGTAGACAAATTGTTTTAAATTTAAAGTTATTTTCTCCAAGATTTCAGGAAATGTTACTTGGTACTGCATACCCAAATGCCTTTTGACTCCTCAGAGACAAGAAGTTACAGGAGACGTATTGACTCCACAAGGTCTTGGAATGATGCCAGATAAGTAATAGACTCTCTTGGAACATACCACATCTCAGAGAACTAAAACTTTTTAACTTAAATATTTTTTCAGTTTGAAAGTACATACTGCTATATTTCAACTCGATGATGCCCTTGGGGAAAACTTCAATCTCACTGACATGTTCAGGCAGTAAATATGAAAGACCTTTTTAAGACACCAAGTACTTGCTTAATAAGACACACTGATAATGTAAAATTAATGCCGATGAAGAAAATGTAATAAGAACATGAGTCAGATCTAGGTACTACTGCAAAGATCAAACAAAACAAACTTAATCATTACCTGAGTTACCTCTGCAAATTGCTTATTTGGACTATCCAAAGCTGGGCACTATCTGCAAAACACTTACGGGGACTTTTACTAAAGGGCACCAGCTGCCAGCTAGCAAGGGGCCATGACAGTTAGCAAAAGACAATTCCTGCATTAAGTATGCAACTCGCGCTAGTTGTCACGAGCCGGTGGGTTAGGAGTGGAGAGTGGGCATGGTGAACACAGAGCAGTTAGTGCTGGCTTCACACAATGTGCTAATGGCATTAGCACGGGTTCAGCTAATGCCACCTCAATAGGTGGAGTTACAGTTGTGGTCAACAGTTCAACCCCTTAATGTCCAATATCTCCTAAAAAAAAAAGCGGCCAGTGAAATAGCTTTGGACTATATATGCATACATATTTGACACATAAAAGAATCAAATAAAACAAGATCAATTTAAAAAGGAAATAGTAGGAAATAGTATAAAAACTGGAACATTGCCAGGACATGATTATTGGCAGCTTTGTAAACAATTCAAAGCAGTTTGAATAGAAAAACCACATTCCCATTACAGTAAAATTAGATGCACCTGTGATCAATTGTCAGTATTTACATGACTTCAATCATCAATGAATGATGGCTCTAATGTTTAAAATGGCCACATTCACTCCCTGTTCCATTTTCACATTGGTGAAGACAAGAGAACTACCTGAGACCATCAGAAAAGCCATTATCACCAAACATCAAACTTCAAAGAGGTACAAGGCCATCTCCAAAGACTTTGGGATTCCTGTGTCTACAGTTCACAATGTTATTAAGACGTTTTCTGCTCATGGAACTGTCAAGAACCTCCAAGGACATGGTGGGAAGAGGAAAATTAATCCAAGAAGTCTTGGAAAGTGAACTGTTGGAAAAACACCACGTACAACATCCAAGGAGCTTAAGGCTGACCTGGAGCAATCTGGAGTGGTGGTTTCAACTCGTACCATACGCCATGCACTAAACAAAGAAGGACTTCATGGGTGAAAGCTAAAGAGGACCCCACTATTCAAAGACAGACATAAAAAGGCATGCCTGATTTTTGTCCAAACCTACCTTGAGAAATCACAATCCTTCTGGGAAAATGTTCTGTGGAGAGATGAAGCCAAACTTGACCTCTTTAGCAATGCAGACCAGTGACACATTTACAGATGAAGAAATGAAGCTTATAAGGAAAAAAACACCCTTCCTACAGTTAAATGTAGTGGAGGAGGAGTATCACTACTAACCAAATCTCACCTACATTTCCATTCACTATGAACCAAAAGCACTGATAAATTGACTCAGTCACCATTACAAACACCTACTTAACCATCATTCTTAACTACCGAACACCTGCCCTTTCATCAAATGACCTCTCTACTTTAATTGAAAATGTCATCGAACACACCAAAACTAAGAAAGACATTTTCATCCTCGGAGACTTCAACCTCCCCTTCTTTCCAGCAACAGTAGCAAACACGTTCATCATAGCCATGGAATCATTGGATCTCATCCAAATAGTGACATCCCCCACTCACAACAAAGGCAACACCCTAAATCTAATCTTCACCCACATCCTCCCAATCCACACCAGCCCCCATCACTAAAAATATACCCCATACCATGATCTGACCATAGCCTCATCACCTTCACTTACCCCTAAAGTCAATAATAACCAAGACAGATTAACAACAAGCAGCACAATGCTTCAGACATTTCAACAACAATTGCTGGACAACTTTCTCAAGGATACATTGCCACACCTAACCACGGACACGTTAAATACTGCAATACTGACAGACAACTGGAATAAAGTGCTCGGAACCACAGCTAAACTACCACCCAGTCAACAGAAGCCTCCCAAAAAACACCACATCCACAAAACGCCCTGGTACTCATGCTCTCTACAACAACTAAAAACTGAACTAAGACAAATCGAACGGAAATGGCGAAGACCGCAACAATTACCTCACACTAATATAGAACTGCCACAACACTGAGATAAAGCCAAGAAGGACTATCATACAAAAATCATCAATACCCCAATAAATCATCCAAGAGAACTATTCAACATAATCAGGTGCCTCACAGGACCACTCACAAACCACAACCCAAAACCCACCATCACACATCAACAATTAGCTACACACTACAAACAGCTACACCCCCGCTCCAACCTCACCACCTCTTCTCACACCTCTGCCATTCCTAACAACAATTGCTGGCTCACATTTCAAACAATCAGTAATGAAGATATCGAGCATATACTAGCTAAGCTAAACACCTCCACCTCATTACTTGACCCATGCCCAGCCGACTGGGTCAAAACAGCAAAAACTGAATTTAGCCCAATTCTAGCCAAGATAACAAATGAAACACTTCAGCAAGGTATAATGCCAAACAGTCACAAGATCTCATCTATCTGACTTACCCTGAAGAAACCAAGCCTCAGCCGATCAGACCCTGCATCATATTGACCCATCGCCAGCCTCCCATTCCTGGTTAAAGTTATTGAGAAAACCACACAGCTCCAGCTCCAAAACCATATTGATAAATACCACCTACTTTATCCTCAATAGTATGGTTTTCGCCTGATGCATGGCATTCATTAACACCCTAACCAAATGCATTCAAGACCGCACACAAACCTACCTCCTGATATTCCTGGACATCTCTGCGGAGTTTGATAGAAACATAGAAATATGATTACAGAAAAAGACCACATGGCCTATCTAGTCTGTCCTTCCATATCAACAACTACAACAGTCCCCTTTTTACCTTTAGAGATTCTCTGTGTTTGTCCCATGCTTTTTTGAATTCAGTTACTGTCCTCATCTCTACCACCTCCACTGGGAGACTATTCCGTGGATCCACTACTCTTTCCGTAAAGAAATATTTCCGCATATCACTCCTGAATCTATCTCCCTTCACCCTCATCCCATGTCCCCTCGTAGCAGCACTTGCTTTCAATTGAAAGAGGCTCTCTCCCTGAACATTTATGCCACGGAGGTATTTAAACATCTCAATCATATCACCTCTATCCCGCCTTTCCTCTAAGGTGTACATATTAAGATCCTTCAGTCTGTCCTCATATGCTTTATAATGAAGATCACTAATCATTTTAGTAGCCACCCTCTGCACCGACTCCATCCTGTTCACATCCTTTTGAAGGTGTGGTCTCCAGAATTGCACATTATACTCCAAATGAGCTCACACCAAAGACTTATGGTGTTGATACAGTGGACCATAATATATTACTACAAAGATTACAACTATTTGGAATTCAACACATCATTCTCAAATGGTTCTAGTCATACCTCACAGACAGACAACTGCAGCAAATAAAGATGCATTCAAACATTTTCAAACCATATCAACAAACGCAAGTAGTACCCCAAGGTTCAACATTATCCACACTCCTTTTCAATCTGTACCTACAACCACTATGCTGTATTATCAGAAAACACAACATCCACTTTCACCTATATGTTGACAATATTATACTATACTGCCCACTCCACTCCAATCAACCAGATTACACACAAATTCAAGATTGCTTCACAGAAGTCACCCAATGGCTCTCAACAAATAACCTAGCAATCAATTTCAAAAAGACTGAGGCTATGTTCATCATAAAAGATACCTCCTTCATACCCCCAACCAGTATAACATTAAACATCCAGATAAATGTAAAATCAGAACTGAAATACCTCGGAAACACTATTAACCAGCAACTCTCCTTCAAAACCCAAACAGCAACGACAGCCAAAACAATTTATTTCAAAACAAAGACCCTACAACAACTTCATCCCCTCTTGGAACCAACAGATTTTAGATCAGCACTTCAAGCGCTTGCTCTTCCCCATGCAGACTACTGCAACATTATCTACCAGGGTCTGCCTCAATCCACACTCCTCTCACTTCAAACCGTGATACACACAACTGCTTGTACCATCCAAGGAGCTGCTAAATACGACCACATTATCCCCACCCTAAAACAATTACACTGGCTACCCCTTACCTCCAGAATCAAATATAAATGCATCCTCCTCACTCACAACGCTCTTCACTCCCACCACGGAACCAGCATCCAATCCCTGCTACAGAACCCTCTATTATGAAGACATACCACAACCAACAAACAACATAACACAATCCAAAACTAAATACAACCTACAAACATGTCGCAAAGCTTTCGAATTTTACGCCCCCTCCATATGAAACTCTCTACCAGACACCCTAAGAGACATTAACAGTCTCCCTGGCTTCTGCAAACACTTGAAAACTCACTTATTCACTGAACATTTTGGTCCCACTGCCTAACATTCCTCCCAATATGACACAATAAAAGAGACCCATTACACAGGTACACTAAAAAAAAATTTTTTTTAAACTGCCTCTAATGTTTCGATTGATTTTTACGTTTTTTGGTGCGCTGAATCCAAATCTGGTAACCAATTTGCTCCATCACGTACAGATTTTTTGCTACATTGGGTTAGCAGTTTGAGGTGAACGTTTCAGATTGAGTGCGATCGAGATAAAAGTTTCTTGGATGAATTCTTTATACTAATTGTTTAGTAGTTATTCAAATAAGAATAAAGAAAATTGTAACAAGGCAGCACATAAGAATAGAGTAATGTCAACAAAACACACTGTGATGGTAGCAAAATTGTCTGCACTTAAAACAGCCACATACATGTGCACAAACATTGAGCATATAAGAGCGAGGTTAGACACAAAGCAAAGCAAAGAAATGTGCAAAAAATGTTGTACAGGTATGTATGTAAGAATAGAAAACGCAAACTGCACCATTGCAATACATGAAGACAAACACACGATGGTGTGAAAATAAAATTCTAATAAATGAGATCCGACACTGTGGTAATAACTAGCAAATTTTTATTTCAAAGTTTAGTAAAAACACGATATTTGTCAACACAGTTTAGATTTTAAAGTCATTCTTGGGTCAATCAATCTCCTGGTGGGCCCGTTTCTTCTTCCCCCGAATGCTTCTCTTGGTGCGCTGCTTGGCGTATATTTCATCTGGGGTTTCCCGCAGCAGCAACCAGCAGAAATCAGCCATCATAGTGGTGTTCCATCTTCCTTGGTACCTTCTCTCTGCGTCCTTGATGTCCTGGTGAAACCTTTCACCTTGTTCTTCACTGTACGCCCCCAGGTTTTCGGGAAAGTAGTTCACATGGGAGTGCAAGAAATGGACTTTCAGGCTCATGTTGCAGCCTTGTTCTTTGAAGGCATTGAGCATCCTGGCAACAATATCCTTATAGTTCTCATCCCGCCTGTTCCCCAAGAATTTGAGAACAACATCCTTGAAGGAATCCCAGGCTTCTTTTTCCTTCTCAGACATCGTTTCAGCGAATGCTCCATCTGAAATGAGTTTCCTTATATCAGGGCCAACAAACACTCCTTCCTTTAGCTTTGCTTCAGAAGGTTGGGGGAACTTTGAGCAAAGGTACCGAAAGCACTCAACATCTTTTGGAAGGGACTTGATGAATTGCTTAAAGAGACCCAACTTAATGTGGAGAGGTGGTAATAGAATTTTATCACGAGGTACCAAGCTCTCATGAAGAACATTTTTCTCACCGGGTCTCAAATACTCCCGAATTGGCCAGTCTTTTTTCCCCCAGTGTAGGTCGCGGGCCCGGCTATCCCACAAGCAAAGGAAGCAGGGATATTTGGTGAAACCGGATTGCTGCCCTAATAGCATGGATAGAATTTTAAAGTCTCCACAAATCATCCACTTATGCTCATCATAACGAATCTTCTGAAGAATCAGGGCCAAATTCTCGTATTTTTCTTGGAGAATAACAGAGTGAGCAATAGGAACTGAAGCGAATGTGTTGCCATTATGAAGAAGAACACCTTTTATGCTGTCTTTTGATGAATCAATGAACAGCCGCCATTCAGCAGGATCATACTTGAGTTTAAACTTTTCCATCACTCCGTATATATCGTTGCAAAATACCAAATCTTCCTCTTTGCTGAAATACTTCAAAAATTGTGTCTCGCGGTTGCGGTACCAATAAAAAGTTGTTCCTGGTGACAATAGATTTTTCTGTTTAAGCCGAGAACCTAGCAGTTGGGCAGCATCTTTTGGGAGTCCTAAATCCCGGACTAAATCATTCAATTCAGCTTGGGAGAAAAGTTCAGGTTTCGGATCTGGTTCAGTTTCAAACTCGGAAGTACTGGACTCATCGGGAAAAGCCATCTGATGAGTCTCATCATGATCAGAACCATCCACACAAATATGATCCAAAGATTTTGGTGGTTCAGGCACAGGTACTTCGTTGCTATGAGGCATAGGCCTAATTGCTGAGGGAAGGTTGGGGTAACTTATTACATTCTTATTTTTTAAGTTGTATCCCTTCACAATGCAAGAGCAAAAATAGCAGTCACTGCTGTGGTCTCTTTGTTCACGCCACATCATAGGTATTCCGAAACAAAATGCTTGTTTTTTACCTTTCATCCATAAGCGTAGATCTTCCTCACATGTCTTGCACACTTTGTGAGGAGCCCACGGTTTGTCTTGATCGCCTAACTTCAAACCGAAATAGGCGAAATATACTTTTTTAATAAATGCAGAAATGTTCCTCTGCCGCTTTTTCACGGTATATTCCCCACAAATAAAACAAAAACTGTCCGGAGAGTTGACGCAACCTCTGGCTCTGTGAGCCATCACAAATACACAGCACTGCAAACTACAACTGTAGTGAACCACTTCGGAATAAAGCTGGATTACGACTGAGCAAACAAAAGGTAATAATGGACTTGCAAGAAACTGAAATTTGACAGGAACGTTCATGTCGCAACCACCATGTTTGAGCGAGCGAACGAGGCGAGGCGAACAGGAAAGAACATGCGCCAGCGCGAGTACTGGATTTAGCCCCCCGCCTCCCAATTGTCCTGTTAATGTATAAAATGAATACAAAACACTCTAAAATATCATGAGGGAGTGTTTCTAGTTAGTTAACCATTACAACCTCTATTTTGGGCCAAGAAAATAAACTGCAGTCGGCTAAAAAGAAATTATGTGAACATTCCTTATATGGGTAAGAAATCTAATTTTGCAAGAAAACGTGACGTGATGGAACATTTTGGCTATTTTTCCTGGATTCAGCACCCCAAAATCTATAGGAATCAGTTGCAAAACTGGAGGCAGTTTTTTGGTAGTGTACCTGTGTTATCAATCTCTCTGGAACCAGAGTTGATTTCTGCTACAATGCAACAGTCTAAAAGACATGCAGTACCCACCTCCAGGTCCAGGGCATAAATTGTAATAGATAGGGCTGATTGGGCAACTGATGCCAGAGGGTTCATGAAACATCTTGCAATGAGTGTTCCAGAAAGGATGGATGACAGGGCAGTCTCATCAAACATGGAGCAGAGTACCAACCTCTCCACATTGATGACAATATTTATCAGTGACAGAGAGGTAAATTTTATATAATCACTGAATTTTCATCAAAGAATGTATTTTACATCGTACAGTACATTGCTGCTGTTTAATAGGATTGATGAACTAACCAATGGGATTTCCTGTAGGTTTTTAGCCTTTTCACATGAAAATTAGCTACCAGGATAAATGAGCCCGATAACAAGGATTGTGGAATCTATGTACCTTTTTGGGAACCTGACAGGTACTTGTGACCTGGATTGGCCACTATTGAAAACAGGATATTGGGCTTGATGGCCTTGGTCTGACCCAGTATGGCATTTCTTATGTTCTTAACAAACTTTTATATAAAAATTTGCTGCTGAATGGTTTTGCAGGTTTTTCCAACACAACATATTATCTGTGAATTTATTCAATTTTCACGTGTTAGACTATGCACAAAAGGTTACTAGCGAGACTGGCCAAATTTTATAATTTTTTTCTAAAAGCGTGCAACATTGGGAAAAAATGCACACAAAATGACAAGCTTTTAGCATCATTGTGCATTTCCTAGTGGCGGGGGGAGGGGGGGTTGAGTTTGCCTTTTTACAAAGAAACACAAAACTTTAACACATCAATACATTAACCTCTTAGTTGCCTTTTACTAAAGTGTTGTAATGTTTTCCAGTTAACGCACAGACAGTACAATTACCTCACGTTAAGTACACTGGGGAAAACATGGATGCACTTAATGCCTGCTATTCAGGTGGCATTAACTGATTTTTTTTGCTGAGTTAGTAGTTAACATGAGGTTAATTACTGTGAATTAACTGCAAGGTGCACTCCATGCCCATTCCTCCTCCCCCCATTCTAGCCAAAGAAGTTAATGTAGGAATTAGCACATGCAGGACCAGTACAAAGATATTTTACACCCTAGGCAAACTGTCACTCTTACACCCTATACCCCCCACTGTCCTGCCATCAGTCTTGTGCCTTCCAACCTGCTGCTGCCTTCACTGGCATGTGCCGATCTGGTGGAATCACAGAAAGCAACAGCGAACAATCTTTTTAAATCTACCAGTAGTTGAGCTCCTGAGATTGGCAGGAAGAAGGGGGTTTAAGAGTGTGTCAGTCTCCTCTGAGGTACGGGGTCAATCTTGCAAGACAGAGGAGACCGATATGCTGTTAAGAGCCCTTCCTCCAGCTGGCTTCAGGATTTTAGATGCCAGTACATTAAAAAATCTGCAAGTTGCTCACTGCCCTTTTTCTGATTCGTCTGTCTAATAGAAGTGCCGGTCCTGGTGCATATACTAAGGGGCATGTTTACTAAGCTGCACTAAGGTTTTGAAGATATTGCCCATTGAGAGTAGAAATTAATGCTCAGTACATTCAACTCTCATGTGCTACCTGTTGGGGGCAGGTACAGCATGTCCTCAGCATAAACTGCAATGATTTGAACCCTAACGCATACCAGTGGCATTTGCATTTAACGCCACCATTGAGTTGGTATTAAGTGCACCCATGATAACTACAACATTGACAATAAACACACTTTACTGACCCCACATTACTTGTAATGGGCAGTCATACTCATTCTCCGCTCCACCCCAGCCATTTCCTTGCCCGTCAGACACTAAGCAGATAGCATGGAATTAACCACGTGCTATCTGTTTTGCATTTGTGCTTTTAGCATGGTTTCATGCATGCTGGTTATTGTGTATTAACAGTTAGTGCAGCTTAGTAAACATGCCTCTTAGTGCCAAGCTACCATTTATCTTTTAGTGTGGCCATGCACTAACAGTTAACATGCATTTATTCCTGTGTTAACTTTAGTAAAAGGCCCACCTTAGCTTTTCTCAGAGCTTCCACTGTAAATAGGATTATAATGCCTGAGTGTAGAAGCAGCATTCTAAATGCAGAAGGTTAAAGAAATAACAAGGCTTTCCAAGTAACAGATGTCTGGCCGAACTAAGGTCGGTACGCTTGAGGTTCATTTTACTTAGCAGAGGAGCATTGCATTTTTTGCTTTACAAAATACTGACTAAATGAAGATAAAGCATAGTATGTAAAAAAAAAGAATGTATTTCAGTCTGTTTTTTCCATATACAGTTTTTACTTAAGAGGATCACCTCTTCCCAACTGAATACAATAATTTTGTTTGCAATTAAAGGCAAAAGGTATATTCTGGAAAGACCACTTGGGTGCTATCCGAGACATCCAAGTTAAGACATCTGAAATTCCTTGGGAAATTCCGTGGGAACGTGGGCAGTGGTCGTGTTTTCTAAAATCATCCCATCTCCACCCTAAAAGATAAACTTCTCCATCAGATAGAAAGACATGGGGACATGCAGAATTATACTGCAGATGCATGCAGGTTTGTAGGCGATTCTAGAAACCTGCACATGTCCGATATGGACAGCCAGGGTCTGGCAACATAAACATGTCTGTAACGATACTGCGGAATGAGAATGTATATATCTCGCCACATTAACATCATGGCCTGCCATTTTGCAAATCGAGATGTGGCAGTCAAGAAAAAGGTCTGTTTATTCAACTGTATGCTCTTTTCGAGTGGTGCAAATTCCTGTTGAGGTCTTCGTTTGCCAAAATGAAACTTTGCAGATGTCTGTTCTTGTCCCGGGGCGGGCATAGCATGGACGGCTCTGCCACAGAGTCCACATGTGCATCACCATTGTATTTTTTGGGAATGCTACGGGCATGCTTCTGACATGTCCCTGTGTGACTTAGATATGATCACACTGGATACGTCTAAACCGAGGGCATCCTAAAATGCCTCTTGAGACATGGATGTGATTTGCACGTCTGAATGAGAATTTTAAGATGTTGGAATCACAAACAGTGCTTCTATAATTACTCTCAATATGGCAATGTAAAGAATGCAAAGAAAGAGTCCAGCAAGCTGTTTCATTTCTTAAGGGTGTGCACAGCCAAACACTTTGTTGTTTGATTTTAGACTTTCCTGAACTCTATCCCAGTTTTTGGGGCATTTTTTTGGTTAATTCGTTTTACTAAAAATGTTCTCGGAACTTTTTTATGCATGCAAATCAATCGTATGCACATTGCGTACCATCGATTTTGTGCACATGTTTTTTAAAAAGCCCAAATGAACCAAATGTGTGCTAAGAAATGCACATTTCTATCATTTGTATACGTCCCTTATCTAAATTGTCTGATACAGTAGTTGAGGTGCAACCTAAACAAAGCTGCTGTTTACCAGGACAGTGCAAGAAGACAATTTTGAAATAAGTTTATATGGTATCAGGGAGTGCTAGGATGTACTAAAATGTGATCATTTTCTTATGTTACTGCAGTCAGTCTATCAAAAGTATTGTGTAAAAATTAACCCTTCTCCCTATGCAAATCCTTCTTGCCCACCACTAAATATCATGAAGATCCTTGGGCGGCTTCTGCCCATGCTTCCATCAAGATGATCCAAGCCCCAGCAACTTCCCTGACTATCCCTTCGCAGGTGGGAAGAATACAATCTCTCTTCTTCCAGCACCACTGTTTGTTGCTAGGCAATTTCATTCAGCATCTGTCAGCAGTGCCAGCAGAAGGGATTTTGCTTCCTCCTGCTGCAAAGACTGAAGACCCTCCAAAATCTTAAGCGATATTCTGGAGAGATGGCTGGTCCCTAAATGTAGATGCCTGATGAATTTAGGATCTTAAATTTAGGTGCTTCATGGGAGAAGATTTCCATTTTGGTAATCTAAGTTCCTAACTCCTTAAATTAGGCACCTATGGGTAAATATTTAATCACCACAGTCAGTGATTTTTAAATGCCAGCCACCATGGCTAAATACAAACTAGATATTAAGCACTGGGATCCAGATAGTGGCCAACACTGAATCTTCAGTCTTTGTGGTCAGCCATGGCCACTATCTGTATAGTAGTGATTATTAGTGCTGCTATATGAGTAGCTAACCAGATAGTAATTGTACGGATATCTATCTGCATTGCAGGGCTGACAATTGCTGTTATACAAATAAATTGTATACACGTTTCATCAGGGGTTCCTCGCACAGCATATCTCATCCATTTTACATCACAACGTTCACGCTGAGCTCCTCTCTTCATCTAACAGTTGTTACTTCCAACGCCGCGTGGCATCAATGACAATTTCAACGCGCGGCATTGGAAGTAACAACTGTTAGATGAAGAGAGGAGCTCAGCGTGAAAGTTGTGATGTAAAATGGATGAGATATGCTGTGCGAGGAACCCCTGATGAAACGTGTTGATAGTGAAACGCGGCAGCGCTGAGTTTGGCGTTGGGAGATTGAAGCAAAGATAAGCACAGTTCTTTTTGAATATAGTCATGCTAAATATACTGAGAGACATTATGTTCTGAATGAGCAACACCTATGGTCATTGATGCAAAACGGAGCATTGGGTTGGTGAAATATTACAACCGTAGCTCCATTGAGGTCTGAGACCAGTTGCACATTGAAATTGTCTCCGACATATAATTTATAAAGTATTTATTGCAAGATTGGATTTGTCAATGATTGAATAACGCTGTGGGAACACAATTATAATTGGAATTCTCTAGTTAACATTGAAGCAACATTAGTTTATGCTCAACAGTTTTCTTGCTCTGAAGAAGAAGACCATTTAGTCTATTGTCAAGTACAAAAATGACATAACCTGCCTGGGATGGTCGAGGGTTCTGGACCGTTCAGGGGCAGGAAGGCAAAGTTCTCTAGGAAGGAGTCAAAGCCCCTGAGGAGGCTGAGCCTACTGAGCTGACTGAGGTTTTGCAGCTTTTAGCTTCTTTTGTTCTCTAGGTTGTTGCTGTTATCCCTTTTGGGCAGTCTGACCTGGATGGTGTCCCTGTTGGATATAGGAAGGATAAAACTTCTTTTTCTTATTGAAAAATGGTTTCTTAGATGATTTTTTTCCTTGCAGGATCGGCTGTAGATTTGGACAATCTATCCAAAGTGACTCGTATTGTCAGCATCTATCTCAATGGCCTTCTCCTGCCAATTCTTGCCCAAGAGATTTTCTCCTGTGCAAGGAATGTTTCCTAATTTATCCTGTACCCAAATTTCCAAGTCAGATGCCTGAAGCCAGGCAATCCGATGTGCACCAATGGCAATAGCAGAGGTTCTGCTTATGCACTCAAAACAGTCAAAGTCTGCATGATTTACACACTTGGAAACATCCTGAGCATGTTTGACCAGAGTAAGATAGTCTTGCCTTTTGTCATCAGGAAGGAGGGGGTTCAAAAGCTCCAAGTCTCCTGTGACCTCTTTAAGGAACATTCCCCATATACAAGATATAGGAACTGATCCTAGCTGAGAGCATGGAAGCTTGGAAGCATCGACGCCCAAAGGCATCGAGAGTCCTACATTCACGACCTGGAGGATTGGATGCATGTCTCTTTGCACTTTTCATCCTTCTTATGGCTGATTCCACCACCATTGAATGGTGTGGTAATTGAGTTTTTTGAAAGCCAGGACAAGGTGGAACTCAATACATGGTATCGAGCCTTCGAGAATGAGATGTGGTTAAAGGTGTTTCCCACATCCTTAGCATAAGATCATGTAAGATCTCATGAATAGGCAGAGTAGCTGCCTTCTTGGGAGCCTTAAGGTATTGGAGAATTTCCAACTCCTTTGCCCTCGGGCTCTTTTTCAGGAGCTACTGTGATGGAAAGGCCTCGGGCCACATCACAGATAATGTCCTGAAAGGACATATCCTCTGGCAGAGACATTCTGTGCTGAGGAAAAGAGGAATCCTCTGGGAGAAGTACTCTTGTATCGGCAGAGTCTTCGGAGTCTTCAGACTCAGAGGATTCAAAATACTTCCGATCCCAGTGATCATGCAAAGCACGGTACCGGTATTGATCGAAGTCGGCATCAGGTTGTTCTGGTACCGATCTGTCGATGCCGGAGACAGACGCATGACTCGGTATGGGTGGCGTACCCACCGATGTTAATGCAGTTGGTACCAGTTCTGGTACCAGTGTCGGTGCCGGTATCGGTTGAGGTGTCTGAAGCTGTTTCAACGGTACCGAAGCCGTGAGAAGAGCCACTATACTGCGTTCGATAGCAAGAAATCTCTGGTCTATCGACGCTGCCGATGCTTGGGTGTCGGTACCGGTAGAAGCGGACACAACCCCAGAGCATGGTGCCAGTAGTTCTGCCGAGGTTGAGGCCTCGAGAACATCCTGGAACCCCATTAGTGCTTTGGAAGTCGAAGCCTCCCACCAGGGAAGTTTTGCCGGTGAAAATTCCTCAAGGGCAACGCCAGGGGCATCTCGATACTTAGAAGGAGATCTACCCTCTGAGGATCGGCTAGATTTATGTTTAGTTACCTGCGATCCATGGGAGGAAGATGAGGCCCTGGAGGACGTCGATGCAACAGATGCCACATCTGAGGGAAAAAGGGTTCTAAGTTTAGCAGCTTGGTTCTGCTGGCCCCTTTTTGACATCATTCCACAGGAGAGGCACTCTGAAATAGAGTGGTCAGGACCTAAACATTTGAGACACCAATCATGGGTGTCAGTGACAGAAATGGTACCGCCACATTTAGAACTTCTTAAAACCTGAAGTAGGTTTTTCCATTTTTAAGGAAAAAATTGGGCCTAGTGCCCAAAATGGTGCCTAGCACCAAGGAAAAAATGTTTCTAAAGTAAAATACCTTAGAAACTATATATTTTTTTTTTTTTAAGAAAAAAGAACCTGCGGTACCGGTATGGCGTCGAAGGAAGGCAGATGCAACCACAAAAACAAAGATTAAAGATGAAGTCTTTCTGCAGTGACAGGGTATGTGACCAGTCGGCTCCGTGGAAAACGAAGAACTGGAGAGGGACAGTTAGAAAGGCGGGAAGGCAGCACGCAGGCGCTGTGGGATGCTCCCAAAAGCTTTCCTATTGGACGCTGGGGAGCGTTCCCGTGCAGGCTCCGTCGGTACTGCCGATACCCATATGTGAAGATTACATTCCTGATTGTTCCTGGAGATAATAGTGATTAGGGTGCGATGCCTTTATCATGGGAGGTTGGCATTCACAGTTTTTGTAACAGATTCCCTTCAATCACTTAACTGAGTAGGTGAAATTGCAGGAACTAAAGCATTGCTAGAACATTTCTGGCAATTCTAAAGGATCAGTATAGCATAGTTACTCACCTATAACAGGTGATCTCCGGGAACAGCAGGAATTTAGTCTTCACATATGGGTATCGTCGGTACCGATGGAGCGCTTCCCTTGAAATAGAAAGCAAAGGAACTTTCGATGAGTTGTATGGATGAGAACATGAGTGTATGCATCCTTGAGATCTAGAGAACAAAGCCAATCCTGACTCTGAAGGTATGGCAGCAGAGTTCCTAGAGAAATTGTTCAATTCTCTGAGGTCTAAAATTTGTCTGTGTCCTCCTGTTTTCTTTGGAATAAGGAAATAGGGGGAGTAGAACCCTGTACCCTGTTGGAGAATGGGTACCTCTTCTATTGTCCCCTGGGCAAGAAGCAGAGTGACCTCTTGAGCTAACTGGTCGTTGAGAGAGGTGTGGTGAACAGCGCCCTCCTGAGCCTATGGAGATAGTAGAAAATCCTGAGGGTCAGCAGGATTTATACCAAAATGACAGGGCAAGGAAAAAAGAGAGACTCTATTCCTCAGAGCTGAGTAGGGAGACCAGCCCAGGGGAGGAGCCCTGCAGTTCTGATTGGGCACACCCAGCCCTAGGAAGGGGCGTGTCCAAAAGAGAATGTACATTTAAACCAGAGCATGGCTCTGAAGAGGAAGGACGGATAAGAGATCCGAGTGGAGGACGGATAAGAGATCCGAGTGGAGGACGGATAAGAGATCCGAGTAAAGGACGGATAAGAGATCCGAGTGGAGGACGGATAAGAGATCCGAGTGGAGGACGGATAAGAGATCCGAGTAAAGGACGGATAAGAGACCCGAGTAGAGGACGGATAAGAGATCCGAGTGGAGGACGGATAAGAGACCCGAGTAAGGGAAGGACGAGAGACCCGAGTGGAGGAAGCACGAGTGGGGGTGATACAAGGAGTACAAGAAGTACAAGGAAGACAGGAGGTAAAGGAAGGAAGGAATATTGGAAGAAGAAACAAGGGGATGGTTGGAAAGCCAGTGGAGTGATTAATGATACTTTGGAACCTGGCATAAGAAGAAAACCTGCACAATCCTATTCCAGGGAAATAAGCAGAAGTCCCACGCAGAGAGGATTTAACCTTGAAGTGGATAGCCCTTGGAAGGCATCGCCTTGGGGGAGAAAGACTTCAGGACAAGCACAGGTGAAAGAGCAATCATTCCCTGAAACGTCGTTTGTGCCGGAGAGCAACAAACAGATCAGCTGGAGAGCCTGGGAGCCATCTGCAGGCAGAAGTGCTGCACAAACAGTGAGTAATTGGCCACCCGGCTGCCAAGCTGAATATAGAGATAATTCTTCCTCCTATGAGTCAATTGCTAAAGAAACTAGCAATTATCCTAATACCTTTATCTTAAAGGAAGAGAAGACAAACAGCCTTGAGCAGAAGGGAAAAGCTATAGCAGATAGTAGTGCCCTCTCTCATAAGGAACAGGCTGAATTGCTACTTCAGAGCTTCCAACAGTTTTTAGACTTACAGGCTAGAAAACAGCTAGTATCACAAGAGGCAAATAATTCAGCACAGCTTGAAGGAGTAACCCAGGGAAATACAAACATACCTGAGTGTGAACAAATGGACTGTACATTCTGTTGTATAGGAAAGCCAAGCTGAAGGGAACTGCCTTTATCGTGTGTGAGCTGAGTTCTGTAAAGCTGTTGTATTGCCGTGAAAATGGAAGTTCTAATTACCTCCACCTGATTCTCAGCATAGTGAAAGTAACTGTGGCTGTAAGAGGTGCAGTGAAGCCAACTGACCTCTGGAGGCAAAAGAGAGCAATTTGCTGGAAAGTGAAAAAGCAGCATTTGTATTTTGAGTTGCATTTAACCTGAAGTTTCTGTTTGCCTTTGGAAGCACCCTTGTTTGCATGTGATGGAACATTTACCTTTTACTTTAATAAAATACTTATTATAAAGAAACCACAACTACAAGTTTCTTTAATTCGGAGTGAGAAGAGCTGGAACTACAACTCCCAGCATTCCTGGGGGCAAAGGTTTCCTCCTTCCCTCACGAAGTACAGCGGCTGCTCATGTCCTTAACCCCTTGAGCCGGGCAGGGTCGCCGCAAGTTGGCTACGTTGGCAGGATATCTTCCACGCATGCGCAAGGTGCCGCGCAGAGAAAGAAACTTCAAAGGAGCAACTATAAGAAGGAACCGATTGCAGACCATCCTGAGAGGAAGGAGACAGTCCCAGCATCGGTGTGCCAGCTGCAACGAAGGCTGTGAAAGCGTGACGCAACACCTGAGCCAGGTAATAGGTATCCACCTGGGAAAGGGAAAGGATACAGGGCTGAGGGTGTTGGCCAGCTAGTGAAAAAAAAAAAAAAAAGGAAAAGTGTTTTTTTTTTTTTGGTGTGTGTGAGGAATCGCACTTGGTTTTTTTTTTCTCTCTGTTTGCATTTACAGATAGCAAAGATGTCGCTGGAAGCAGCGGAGATATTCAAGTGGATGGCAACCCAACTTGAAAGACAGCGAGACCTGAGTCTAGAGTTTCAAGAGCAGACTGCCGCTGCCATACAGGCTCAGCAGCAACCCCTCCTGGACATGCTGAAAAACTGGGTAGCTGAGCAGAAGATGCCAAAGGAGAAACCGACCGTACCTCCAGGTTTAGCTCCTATAGTTGCGCATGGTTTAGGCGCAGAGACTATGTTTAACTTTGGTCAGTTAAAGGACAATGATGACATTGACAATTTTATTGAAAGTTTTGAAAGGGTAGCACAGTTGAGTGCATGGCCAGAGGAATATTGGGCCATCAGGTTCGCAGCTTCCCTCACAGGAGAAGCAATGGCGGCCTACAGGAGCATGCCACCTGACCTTGCCGGAAATTATGGGGAGGTGAAGAAAGCGGTCTGGGAAAGGCTAGGCCTTACGCCGCTAGCCTACCATAATCTCTTGCGAGCGGTGAGGTTAAAACAGGGTGAGTCACCAAAAGCCCTAGTGTATAGGATAAGCACATTGTTGAATAAATGGCTTAATCCGGAGCATAGGACTAAAGAGTCCATACTAGAAAGCTTAGTGCTAGAGCAATATATGAACGCTATACCAGATGAGATAAAGACCTTCCTGATTCTGCAAAGCTGCAAAACCCCACATGAGGCAGTGGACCTCACGGAACGCTTCTTGCAGGCCAAAGCAATGCCTCTTGAAAGCAATAGTGAGTTAAAGGGGGCAGCAATCACGGAATCAGAAAGGAAGGGGAAATTTCAATATGGTGCAAGCAGAATGTGTATGCCGACTGTAAAGGCTAGGTTTCAGCCTGGCAAATGTTTTAAATGTGGCCGAGAAGGGCATATACAGAGAAATTGCTTTAAGACTGCCTTAGTAGCAGAGAGTGCGCATAAAGCTCGTGAAGGGTTTCTTATAGAGGTCGAGGTGCAGGGGATTGCCACCACTGCGATACTTGATTCTGGCGCAGAGCAAACAATGCTCTCCAAGGCGCTGTGGCGGCAAATCCAGGCAACAGGGATAGCGATTCAGCCTGTTCGAAATGTGAAGATACGCTGTGTACATGGTGGTACGTCGCTATACCCTGTATACAGTCTGCAGGTGAAAGCACTAGGTGTACTGAAGAAAATCCCCATTGCAGTAGTCCCCAAGCTACCTCATAACCTAGTTTTGGGTAAAGACTGGCCACACTTCCATAAAGGAGTGGAACAAGGCTTAATTTTGAAAGAGCAAGAAGCTACCAGAGAATCCCCGGTAGAAGCTCCAACCCAAGCCACTAGGAAAAGCATAGTGCCTAGTCCTTTGTTTGCTCACCTAAAAAGGCAAAAGGGAAAATACCGCCTCCCAGGGAAGAAATGGTGAAGAAACCGGTATTTGTGCTGAGATTCTGCAAACTGAACCCTAATGCGCAACCCCCTAAGAGAGCTTCAAGTAACTCAGCAGGTTATGACCTCTGTAGTGCTGAGGAGGTCATAGTTCCTAAGCAAGGGAAGGCATTGATAGATACTGCTCTACAAATGGAAATGCCACTAGGATGCTACGGCCGAATAGCCCCACGATCGGGACTCGCCGTGAAACATTTTCTGGACATAGGAGCCGGAGTGATAGACCCGGATTATAGGGGGTCTATTAAAATTCTTATGTTCAACTTCGGCAAGGAGGACTTTAAAATCCAGGTTGGAGACCGAGTAGCTCAACTAATCTGCGAGCGTGTAGGTCTGCCTCCGCTGGAAGAAGTATCCAGCTTATCTACAACGGCTCGAGGAGCAGGTGGATTCGGGTCAACGGGGGTACCAGCTTCCAAGCTCTAGCTGCGGTGGTAGAAGAAAAGGAAGAGGAAGACCTAGGGCCGCAAATCGCAGTCTGTAAAAGCCACCCTGAGCCTAGAATGGATGAAGGCTTGTCGTGGGCCCAGAAACAAGAGTTGGTCCAGCTACTGACAAGGTTCCAGGATGTCCTCACACCCATGCCAGGCAAGACAGACCTGATCACCCATGGGATTATAACGCCGCCGGGCGAGATAGTACGCCAACGTCCATATAGGCTGCCAGAAGCCAAGAAGGCGGAAGTCAACTTAAGACATAATCAGCGACGACAGAAAGACTACTATGACCAAGGCACACGGCCACGCCAGTTAGCCGTGGGAGACAGGGTTATTGTGATGGTGTCGGGCCCTGATCCGAAATTCGAGAGCCGGTGGAAAGGCCCATGTACCGTGGTCCGGCCAGTCGGTCCAGTGTCCTATCTCGTGAAGAATCAGACAGGACGCACACAAGTGTATCATATTAACCTTCTGAAGCCTTGGCACGATAGAACAGCCCTAGCTCAAGTAGCTACCGTAGTGCAAGACAGGAAAAGGATGAAGAACGCACAGGTCAACGCCAGACCCCGGAGTAGAATCACGTGCTGTGCCTCTGGTCAGAAGCCAGCCCGTGATATCTTAAGGGGGGGGATCTGTGGTGAACAGCGCCCTCCTGAGCCTATGGAGATAGTAGAAAATCCTGAGGGTCAGCAGGATTTATACCAAAATGACAGGGCAAGGAAAAAAGAGAGACTCTATTCCTCAGAGCTGAGTAGGGAGACCAGCCCAGGGGAGGAGCCCTGCAGTTCTGATTGGGCACACCCAGCCCTAGGAAGGGGCGTGTCCAAAAGAGAATGTACATTTAAACCAGAGCATGGCTCTGAAGAGGAAGGACGGATAAGAGATCCGAGTGGAGGACGGATAAGAGATCCGAGTGGAGGACGGATAAGAGATCCGAGTAAAGGACGGATAAGAGATCCGAGTGGAGGACGGATAAGAGATCCGAGTGGAGGACGGATAAGAGATCCGAGTAAAGGACGGATAAGAGACCCGAGTAGAGGACGGATAAGAGATCCGAGTGGAGGACGGATAAGAGACCCGAGTAAGGGAAGGACGAGAGACCCGAGTGGAGGAAGCACGAGTGGGGGTGATACAAGGAGTACAAGAAGTACAAGGAAGACAGGAGGTAAAGGAAGGAAGGAATATTGGAAGAAGAAACAAGGGGATGGTTGGAAAGCCAGTGGAGTGATTAATGATACTTTGGAACCTGGCATAAGAAGAAAACCTGCACAATCCTATTCCAGGGAAATAAGCAGAAGTCCCACGCAGAGAGGATTTAACCTTGAAGTGGATAGCCCTTGGAAGGCATCGCCTTGGGGGAGAAAGACTTCAGGACAAGCACAGGTGAAAGAGCAATCATTCCCTGAAACGTCGTTTGTGCCGGAGAGCAACAAACAGATCAGCTGGAGAGCCTGGGAGCCATCTGCAGGCAGAAGTGCTGCACAAACAGTGAGTAATTGGCCACCCGGCTGCCAAGCTGAATATAGAGATAATTCTTCCTCCTATGAGTCAATTGCTAAAGAAACTAGCAATTATCCTAATACCTTTATCTTAAAGGAAGAGAAGACAAACAGCCTTGAGCAGAAGGGAAAAGCTATAGCAGATAGTAGTGCCCTCTCTCATAAGGAACAGGCTGAATTGCTACTTCAGAGCTTCCAACAGTTTTTAGACTTACAGGCTAGAAAACAGCTAGTATCACAAGAGGCAAATAATTCAGCACAGCTTGAAGGAGTAACCCAGGGAAATACAAACATACCTGAGTGTGAACAAATGGACTGTACATTCTGTTGTATAGGAAAGCCAAGCTGAAGGGAACTGCCTTTATCGTGTGTGAGCTGAGTTCTGTAAAGCTGTTGTATTGCCGTGAAAATGGAAGTTCTAATTACCTCCACCTGATTCTCAGCATAGTGAAAGTAACTGTGGCTGTAAGAGGTGCAGTGAAGCCAACTGACCTCTGGAGGCAAAAGAGAGCAATTTGCTGGAAAGTGAAAAAGCAGCATTTGTATTTTGAGTTGCATTTAACCTGAAGTTTCTGTTTGCCTTTGGAAGCACCCTTGTTTGCATGTGATGAAACATTTACCTTTTACTTTAATAAAATACTTATTATAAAGAAACCACAACTACAAGTTTCTTTAATTCGGAGTGAGAAGAGCTGGAACTACAACTCCCAGCATTCCTGGGGGCAAAGGTTTCCTCCTTCCCTCACGAAGTACAGCGGCTGCTCATGTCCTTAACCCCTTGAGCCGGGCAGGGTCGCCGCAGAGGTCTGAGAATTGAACTGTCTTACCATTGTAGGAGGGGGCATGCTGAGGAAATGAAGCTTGTACCCCTCTCTTACAATGGACAGAGTCCAATTTTCTGCTGTTATCTGCCCCCATCTGGAGGCAAAATGACATAACCTTCTTGGAATGGTGAAAGGATCTGGGCCATTCAGGGCCAGGAAGGCAAAGTTCTCTAGATAGAAGTCAAAACCCCTGTGGAGGCTGAGTCTGCTGAGCCGGTTGAGGCTTAGCAGCTCTTGTTTTTCTTTGCCTAGGTTGTTGCTGCTGTCCCTATTGGGCAGACTGACCTAAACGATGCCCCTGCTGGGTATAGGAGGGTGTAAAACCTCTTCTTACTGAAGAATGGTTTCTTGTAGGATTTTTTCCTTGCAGGATCAGCTGTAGATTTAGACAATCTATCCAAAGTGATATTGTCTGCATCTATCTCATTAGCTTTTTCCTGCCAATTCTTGCCAAAGAGATTCTCTCCTGTGCAAGGAATATTCCGTAGTTTATCCTGTACCCAAAGTTCCAAGTCAGATGCCTGGAGCCAGGGAATCCTACGTGCACCTATGGCAATAGCAGAGGTTCTGTTTATGCACTAAAAGCAGTCAAAGGCTGCACGATTCACAAACTTGGAAACATCCTGAGCATGTTTGACAAGGGCAAGGTAATCCTGCCTCTTATCATCAGGAAGGAAAGGGCTCATAAGCTCTAAATCTCCCATGACCTCCTTAAGGAACTGATCCTAGCAGAAAGCATGGAAGCCTGGAAGGTTCGACGTCCACAGGTGTCAAGAGTCCTACACTCACGTCCTGGAGGATTAGATGCATGTCTTTTTGCACTCTTGATCCTTCTCATAGCTGATCCCACCACCATGGAATGGTGTGGTAGCTGAGTCTTCTGAAACCCAGGACAAGGAGGAACTCGATACATGGTGTCAAGCCTTCGAGAGTGAGGAGAAGTGGTTAGAGGTGTTTCCCACATCCTTAACATGAGATCATGCAAGATATCGTGAATAGGTAAGATAGCTGCCTCCTTGGGAGCTTTAGGCTATTGTAGGATTTCTAATTCCTTTGCCCTAGGCTCTTTTTCAGGAGCCACTGTGATGGCAAGACCTCGAGCCACATCTCGGATAAAATCCTGAAAGAACATATCCTCTGGAGGAGACATCCTATGCTGAGGAGAAGAAGAATCCTCAGGAAGAAGCACTCTGGTATCGGCAGAGCTTTCAGAGTCTTCAGACTCATCTGAGGATTCAAAGTACCTCCGATCTGGGTGATCGTGCAAAGCACGGTACCGGTACCAATCGAATTCGGCATCAGAGGGGTCCAGTACTGACTTGTCGATACTAGGTGGATAAGCATGACTCGGTCCCAGTAGAATACCTGCCAATGTCGATGCAGTCGATAACGGTACCGGAGTCGGTGCCAGTACCGGTTGAATTGTCTGAAGCGGTTTCAAGGGCATCAAGGCTGTGAGAAGAGCCGCCAGACTGCGTTCAATAGCAAAGAATCTCTGGTCTATCTATGCTGCCGATGCTTGGGTATCGGTACCGGATGAAGCAGCCGGTACCCCAGAGCATGGCACCAGTAGTTCTGCTGAGGTTGAGACCTCGAGAACATCCTTGAGCCCCGTTAGTGCTTTGGAAGCCGAATCCTCACGCCAGGGCAATTTTGCTGGTACAAGTCCCTCAAGGGCAATGCCAGAGGCATCTCGATGCTTAGAAGGAGATCTACCCTTTGAGGACTGGCTAGATTTATGTTTAGTTACCTGAGATCCATGGGAGGAAGACAAAGCCCTGGAAGACATCGATGCCACAGAGGCTGCATCAGAGGGAAAAAGGGTGCTAAGTTTAGCAGCTCGGTTCTGCCAGCCCCTCTTCGACATCATCCCACAGGCAACACACTCCGAAATAGAGTGGTCAGGACCTAAACATTTGAGGCACCACTCATGGGTGTCGGTGACGGAGATGGTACCGCCACACTTGGAACACTTTTTAAAACCCGAAGCAGGTTTTGCCATTTTAAAGGAAAAGTTGGGCCTAGTGCCCAAAATGGCGCGTGGCACCTGAGGAGAAAATACCTGGAAAAGACTCCAAAAGAAAGTTTTTTTTTTTTTTTTTAAGAAAAGGGAAAGAAGAACCAGCGGTACCGGTGTAGCGTCGAAGGAAGGCAGACGCAACCACAAAAAAGAAGAATAAAAGGGATAATTTTCTGCTGTGACAGGATGTGCGACCTGTCGGCTCCGCGGAAAATGAAGAACTGGAGAGGGACAGTTGGGAAAGGCGGGAAGGCAGCACGCAGGCTCTGTGGGATGCTCCCAAAGGTTTTCCTATTGGACGCTGAGGAGCGTTCCCGAGCAGGCTCCATCGGTACCGACGATACCTATATGTGAAGACTACATTCCTGCTTGTTCCTGGAGATAATTGCATTATCTATTGTACTGACCCATGAATAAAAAACATTTGAAATATAGGAACACGGAAACATAGAAAATGATGGCAGATAAAGACCATACGGCCTATCCCATCTGCCCATCCATAAGAACTAGTAAGCTTGACAGTCCCTTCCTCTCCCTCAGAGATCCTCTGTACCTGCCACCTGCTTTCTTGAATTCAGATATAGTTCTTGTCTCTACCAGTTCCACTGGGAGGCTATTCTGTGCATCCATCACCCTTTCTGTAAAGAAATATTTTCTCAGATTACTCTTGAGTCTATCCTCTTTCACCTTCATCCAAGGAATTAATCCACTGGCTAAAGTCTAATAATTCTGTTTCAGTTCCTGTCCAGAACATCAAAATGTCATCTAAAAATCATTTCCACAACAGCACATGATCAAACTTCTCTGGTGGGTACAGCAGTCTCACCTCAAACTGAGTCATATAAAGAGTGGCTACAGATGGGGCCAAAGTTGCCCCAATAGCCACCCCATGACTGTTCAAGAAATTTTCCATCAAACCAAAAATAATTCCTCTTAAGCACCATTTCTGCCAACTGTAGAAGAAAAAGGGAAGAAAAACGTATATTCTCCCCTCCTGTGCATCAAAACCTCAGATATAACTTGAAGTGCTCCCATTTGGGGGATATGAGCAGGGCCATACCGAGGTTGAATCACACCCTGTGCCACTTGCACAACGGGCACGTGCCCCCCCTCCCCTACGGTGGGAGAGAAAAGGCATGCCCGCTGTGTAAGTTGCCGGCACGCTAAGCAGATCTGTCCCTCCCTTCTCTGACATCGTGTCAGAGCAGGGAGGGACAGATGTGCTTAGCATGCCGCAAAAAGGCTTAAGGGTCGCATTTCAGATGTCTGCTGTTGCCTGCTGCCACTGAGAGAAGAAAAAGTGGCGGCAGCAGGCAACGGCAGACAGCTGAAATGCGCCCCTTAAGCCTTTGCGCCCTGTGCGGCCGCACCGCTCACACAGGGCTAGGTACAGTCCTGGATATGAGTGTATAAAAATGTCACATCAAATATGGCCAAATAAATTATCTTTGCCATCTCCCACTGTTCAGTTTACAGAGATAGCATATAAGAAGTGACGTGCACAAAAGATTTAATCTTCTTCACTTCCGGGCATAAGAAAATGTCCACAAACTTTGAAAGGGGCTCTAATATAAAGCCTTTTGCAGAAATGATAGGACACCCTGAGGGATATTGTAAATTCTTATGAACCTTTGGTAAAAAATTAAATTCAAGGCAGTCAGTTCAAAATACTCCACACCTAAGCAATAAGCTGTGGGGATGAGCAGTGTTATTGGAATCATTCATTCTGAGCTACATCAGGGTAACACTTTAAGCACATCACCTATTTTCTACAGTTGGTGGGGTTTGCTGATAGTTATGTTCTGCTTCTGCTGCTAGCTCTCAAAAGACATTTCCTGAATTACGCATGAACCATCCTCAGGCTCAGATTGGAAGGAGTTGATTTACAATCATGTGCACAGCTTAAATCTAACAGCTTTGAGTCCAGTATTCAAAGGGACTTGTATGTTTAGCAGCTGCCACCAAACGTATAAGTCCCCTATTACCTGATTTTCAGCAGCACTATATAGATAGGTTTTCAGTGGCACTATCAAGATAGTGACGGGGCAGAGCTAAAGGGAAGTGATGCTGTTCTGTCCAACTATACGGATATTGGCAAAATGTATCTGCCATCCATCTAGTTAAGTGGTTTAATTTAGGCCATCAAAAATGCTACCCTAAATTAAACCACTTAGCTATATATATGCAGCAACTGAATAGTGCCAATATAGATAGAAAGTGGCATTTTAGAAGGGATGTCTAGGAAAAATCTGGGACATCCAGAGCACAGCATCCCAAAACCAGGGGAGTGGCAGCCATGCCTTCTGAAATCGCCCCAGCTCCACACTGAAAATGAACGTCCAAGTAACCAGGTCTGGAGACGAGCTCTGCACGGATAGCAAGGCCGGGTACATACATAGGTGTTGGCCATTTTTCAAATATGGATGTCCTCAAAGTGCACGCCCGCAGAGCCAGGTATTTGGACGCCCTGGCCTGAATAGCACAGAAGAGGGGCATCTATGTTATGAGACTAGTCTTGCTATTTCAGATAGTCAAACGTGCAGGAGAGAGCCAGTAATATGCATTTATGGGGCAGTCTTTGGCCAGGAAATATTAACAACTGCAATGTAAGTGCTGCAGCCATGAAACAAGCACTTTTTTGCACCTTATTCGTGGTCAGGAGCAGGTATAGGCATGGATGCATCAACAACCAGGGTCTGACATGCTTGTGGCATTCAGAAATCACACCGTGATGTGGAACTCCCTTGCTGCCCCCAGGGCACGTCTCCACCAGCTGGACGTTCTCACACCAGGGATGACTATATACCTGGCTTTATAAAATGGCTCTGGGGACATCTCCATGATTTGAACATCTATGTGTCCATTTTCAGAAGTCCAACTCAAGAATAGAGCTTCTAAAATCACCCTCATATCCGTTGGCAGTGAGCATTTTTCACATAAATTCAGAACCACTTTATAATAGGCATTGGTGTTGAATATATGTGGCTCGCATTTAAAAAACATGCTCACCACCAGGTTTAAATATGGACTCATATTTAAGTCATAAGAAACGTGTATATTCTTTAGACATTCAGATATTCCTTCGTGCAATATTTCAGGGCAGGATGATTTTATAAACAGAGTTTTAGATAAGTGTATGCGCATTTTCAACTGAAAACTTGTTTGTTAAGTAAAGGCTGAAAATTCAAGTAAATCTAGCTAGTTAATTTGTCAGTTATCCCCGAGCACAGGGTTAGCCACATAATATAGACACTGAGGGGCTTAGTTACTAAAGTGCGCTAATGTTAATGTGTTAATTCATGTTAATGTGCATTATTAGTAACTATGAGCCCAATATTGGAAATGTTAGGCGGCAAATCAGGATGAAATTCATGTAAAACACGCAAACGTGGATAAACCCGATCTCAGGTGGAGTGTGCATGGTGCAGTAGCGTAACTGTGCATGTGCAAGGGCGTAACGGGGTGGAGTCTGGGTATGGTATCTGCATACATGTGGAATGTTGACGTTCTATGGCAGTATCTGGGCACATAAAAAAGCCAAAAGCATGTAGCTCAATGCCATTGTTTTAATCGGTTACAGGACTGATGAAAATCTGTTTTGGCTATGCGTGTATATGCCGTTACCAGAGCATTCAAACTGGACAAGAGGTACAAGACACAGGCAGAGGGATGTGGTGGCTAACCATGCAACATCAAAGGTGGAGATGCCATATATGGGCAAGGCAGTAGTGCCAGCAGTAGCCGCAGCAGCTGGTATTGGCTTGGGCAGAGCAGAGATGCTGCTGGTCACCCCTGGTGTACCGACCAAGGGTAACTTATCTGAAGTTGTCCGCAGAGGAGGTGTCCCACCATTACCACCTTGATGCTGCCACTATCACAGATCTCTGTGCCATGCTGAGATGTGATCTGGATCCCTCAACTGTGAGAAGGTATGCAATGCCTGTGGCTCTCAAGGTGACCACTGTCTTTGTCTTCTTCGCTACTGGAAGCCAGCATGTTGTTGGGGCAATCACAGGTATCACACAGTCAGCAACATCCCATTGCATTGTGGCAGTGACAACAGCTCTCCTCAGATGGCTCCATGAATATGTGTATTTCCCAGCTACGCATGGGTCAGACAACAGACCATGCAGGCCTTTCATGAGATCACATTCTTTTCATTGGTCCTAAGTGTGGTTGACTGCCCCCATGTGGTCCACCGTGATGAGAAGGCATACCGCAACAGCCACCTATACCACTCAATGAACATGCAGGTTGTCGTTGATGTCCACATGTGCATCACAGACCTCTGTGCATGCTTCCCTAAATCCCGCCATGAAGCATTTGTCTTATCGCAGACTGCCCTGGGCCAGGCAGCTGCCACTGTACACCTTGGTGATGCCAGGCTACTAGGTGAGCGATGGATAACTGAAGCAATGTTTGCAAGCTGGTATGTGGGTATGGGGCTGTAAGGGCTACTGGCAAGGCCTGGTGGGAGTACAGGGAGGTGTCCAATCTGTGTGAGACAGGCACAACTGGAGGATAGTGGAGAGACTGCCCGATCACCTATATGGGGAAGTGATGCATGTGCTAGGATGGAGGATGGCTCCAGAGTAGGTGGAAGGTAGTCATGTCATAGGTAGGTAGATGCTGTATCTGACCTCTGCCACTGAATATGTGTTAGCAAGGGCTGACAGCACATGTCCTGGCAGCCCAACTGAGGGGGGGGGGTTAGCATGCATGTATTGGACACTGATAGAGCACAGATTTATCTGGGTTTGCCCAGTGTTGATGACTGTGTAGAATGGTTAAGCACATGGTGGCGGATGGCAATGTGGACAGGCAGCAGCACTAGACAGCTCCTCCAGAGCTATAGCATGACACTGGGATACTGGGGTTGCAAAGCATCATTGTAGAAGATGTCACACATATATCTTGTGTCATGTAGTTGTTAAAATGGTTGTTGCGCAGACCACAATCCCCTACTAATGTCTCCACATGCATGTCTCTCCACAGGTGATAGGGGATACCTGCTGAGGACTTGGCTCATGACACCAGTGCACAACGCACAAACTGCCCAGGAGGAGAAATACAGAAGAGTGCTAGTGCATAGAAGGGCGGTGGTGGAACGGGCATTTGGGCTCCTGAAAAGCAGGTTCTGATGCTTTGACAGGAGTGGGGGAGAGCTGCTGTACAGCCCTGAACAAGTCTGCTGCGTTTTTACAGCATGCTGTTTTCTCCACATTATTTCCAAACAGCGGGGGGATTGATTGCCACACGAGGTGGTGTCTGTTGATGTGGAATGCTCTAATGAGGGGTCGGAGGAGGATGACCACATTGGCAGCCAGCATGTGAGAGTAGCAGCGCAACAGCAAGAGACAGACTGATACAGGAGAACTTCTAGTGGGAGTACAGCCATTTATTCATAGAACATGCAATACAGCTCATCAACACCATCACCGATGTACCCTCTTCCCATCCTGAATCTCCTCCTGTGATCCTCCAACCTTCCTCCTAACCCAGGCACTATGCCTCAGTGGTGGTGCCTCTGAGGCATTGCTAGCTGTCTCATCCTCCTTCCCAAGGTTTGAGGCCTTATCAGCTGCAATATCATGTAGGGAACATGAGATGGAGGCCATGTAGGCTGCTGTCTCCCTGGATAAACAGCGCACTGCTTCCTGGTGTCTCTCCTGCTGCTCTGCCATTTTATGCATCAACTGGGTTGAGTCGCATAATTCTTGCTTATTCTCTCAAGGCTTGTGAGGATGTCCTTAGTCAGGCCGACCATCTATGCCCTGTCTTGCAGCATCAGCTGTTCAGCAACATCAGAACAGATGTCAATGGGTTGCTCAGGGATGGGGAACTCCTGGTCCAGCAGAACCTGGGTAAGACCTTGTGATTGAGGAGGTTGAGTTGTTCTTGCAGTGGTAGAGTCTTTCTGAAGGCTGGGGAGCATGGCAGGTGCAATGATGTGGCAGGTTGTTCAGGGATACCAGGACACAGCTGTGTGTGCAGTCTAGAAGGACCTGGGTTTTCATTGGAGGGTTCATCTGTGAGAGAGGCAATAAGCAAAGGGTTAGGGCGAGGGAGGGTTCAGCCGGCTACATGAGGAGGAGGAGGTAGATGTGTGGGATGACACATGGGGATTCCCCTCCCCCCCCTCCCCATGGAGCAGAGGAACAGTGAATGTAGGTCATGGTCAAAAGCCCATGCTATCAGAATGGCAAGGTGTTATGAGTGCATATATTGCTAATTCTGGAACACCTCTGAGTGTACAAATGTGTGGTTGATAATTAGAATGGTGTTATGGTACAAAGCACATGTCCAAGGTGCTAACTGTAATTCCCCACTTGACTCACAGGGGTCTCCATCCCTCATCGATGGACTGCTGTGACTGCACAGAAGGGCAAGATCTGTGGATGCATGGTACACGGAGGAGAAGGGGGACATCTGCCAAACCCAGACCTAGCATAATGGACAATGTGGCAATGTGGAAACACACTCAGCTGACTAAGGTCGTGTCTAACTTTCCCTTGGTCTATTTGCCATGACTGTGTAATGTGTGGTCAGGCATGGTGGTGGCGCTGTGAGGCAGAGTGGCTTGGGAACATTACCAGGCACCCGGGAAGGTTCAAGGGTGAGCAATAGACGGTGTTAGGAGAGCAGCTTATGGACTGGACACTGTGAAAGGGAGCACGTTGTTTGCAGGAAGAGGGAAGGAAGGAAGTTCAACACACACCTACTGCTATCCCTGGTGGTTTTGCTGTAGGGGTGGTTGAGGTTGGGAAAGATGTAAGCGGTAAACCAAATCAACTCACCCTTTGGTGCAGCCGAGCGAAGTTATCCTGGCCAGTTAGCCCAGGGATACAGCAGTCATCTATACACGCTATCACCCTCTCCTCCAGGTCACTCAGGGCCTTCCACTGCTCTGGTGGCACTTTCAGGTTCGCTACCTGCTTCTCCTTAGTGCGCTAGCGGAGCATACACCACTTCTTTATGTCCTTGACCTCCCTATCATGATGGTGCACAGCATTTACCTGCCTGGCAATGTCATGCCAGACACATTGCAGGTTGTAGGCATCCCCAGAGCCAAACAGATGATTGCGCTCCTTAAGGATGAGGCCATTAGTGAGTTCTACCTCCATAGCTGCTTCCTTGTCCTCTTCATGGCCGAAATCTAGCTTCTCTGGACTAACCATACATAACCATCACATACGCAGACATAACGTGAGCAGGCAGTAACCTATTCATGGATATTGCACAGGTACGCGGGCCTATGTGGCCACATCCATGCACAAATAGCTGCCTCATAGGCATATTCAAAAAAAGGCACCTTGTCAAGGATTGGGCTACTCGTGTGTTGCGGAGATAACTGGTTAGCTCAGCCCGCTTCAATATCCTGCATTCTACCCATGTATGTAGAGCTAACTGTGTATGATGAATATGCCTTTGAGGCGTATAGCCAGTTAGGATGGCCTAAAGTCCCAAAAGACTCAGGTATGTGCGCATCGCTTTTCAGGGCTGGGCGCCAAGTTGCTTGAGGAGCAGGCACCCCAGGCAATGTGAAAAATATGTGCCCCTCACAAAGTCTGGCTTCAATGTGTGATGGGGACAGCCATATGCTCTACCGCCCCTGTTTTTCTCACACCCTAGGCAGTTGCCTATGATACATGCACTTTACCTCTTTCACTCCCCTTTCTTCATTAGAGCTCTAACAGGTTACAACATGCAATTTGGACAATACAATGTTCGACACTAAGTCTGTGGGCCCCTCCAAGTACGGATGTTATTCAAGGGGCAAGTGCTGAGGTGACTGCCAACCTAGCTGTATGGCTCAATGTCAGTTCACTCGGGGTCACAGAACATGCCATTCACGCCCACTATGGGGTTTGCTGCACTACTACATATGGGAATAGTTAGAATTTTCCACCTTGCTGTTAATGTTGGTCTGAACAAAAAAGGAAACAACATGCCATCCACATGACAATGTACTCCATAGAGCACCCAGTGAAGCACAACAAGATAGCATGTGCCATGCTCAATGCCTGGCGAAATAGTTAAATGTCCTGACATTATTCCCACCTCCCGCACATCAACACAGTACCCAGGCACACTGTCTATGAGAATGTCAAAAACCCCATTAACCATATCAACCTACAGTTCTGCATGTGGCACTCAGTGCACGACCTGCATGGGGTTGACATACCAATGTTCTCCAAAGCTGGCTAACAGTGTCCCTGACTCAGCCATATATATGTGACCCAGGGCCCCAAGACCCCACTCTGAGGTGGCATTAAGCAATTCGTGTGGAAGTCTGCTGTTCTATGAATGTGTAGGGTATCTCAGGTTAACCATGCAGATGTAACCCTACTACAACTACGGCTACTGAGCATTTATATAGCGCTACTAGGCATATACAGCACTGCACAGATACATGTAAGGATGGTCCCTGCTCATCAGAGCTTAATATCTCATCAAGACAGGCTATATAACAGCAAAAGACAAGAACACAACCAGGGAAGGTATGGAGACACATAGGGGACTAAGCGGATCAGGATCCTAAAGCAGCCCCAAAGAGGTGAGCCTTCAGCAGGGATTTGAACAGGGGCAGGGATGAAGCCTGATGTACAGACTCAGGTAGTTTGCTCCAGGCATCTCTGGGTCTGGAGTTGACAATGGAAGAAAAGGGCATAGACAGTAGCAATCCACAAGGAGGGGTGTAGGGAGAGATGAGAGAGGAATGATAATGTTTGATTACACAACAACCCTGCAAGTGAATCCACCACTAGGGAGACTGTACAGGTCTGCGGCTGTTAACTGCAGATATAGGTGTTGTGGTACTGTAATGTGTGACAGCACCGTCACAATACAATGTGCATGGCAGAGAATGGAGTCTGTCATATCCAACAATGGTCCCTGATTGATTTTGAGGCTGCGCTATAAAGGGAGGGCACTTACTACCCCATATGACCCCAAACATATGTTATCCTCTGTTGACAATGGCAAGAATAGGACCTGGCTATGGCCGTGATTATGCTTCACAGGATAAGGCACACCTGTCCATTGACACTGTCCAAGGATTGGCCTCCCTCATGAGCCACAGCTCATGCACCACTGCATCCCTAGAGCACACAGGCTCCTGAGTTCTGCCTGCATCACAGGAGGATGGGAGAGCAGTGGAGATGGCCATTGGGGGTTGCTGTGGCAGCCTTTGGCTGGCCAACACTACATGGGCAGACTCCTGGGCCTGAGGATCCGATGATGTGTTTGTGGGGAGGATGAGAGAATAAGCAAGAATAATGGCAGCCCTTCAGGTCCAAATGCCTCCCTTGCCTCCACCTTTACAACTGGTGCTGGCAGCTCTGCAGCCAAAATGACTAATGGTTCTCGAAGCTCCACTACTGCTGTCTGCCTTTCCCTCATCTCAACAGCAGCTGCTCCGGACCTTCATCCATGTGTTCCTGCACCTCCCTCCTGTCCTCAACATGTCCTCTGTCCTCCAGTTCCTCATTATCAGCATCCTCCTCCTCTTCATCCCCATCCCCCTCTCCTTCATCCTCCTCCTTCTCTTCTGTGTCTTCCTCCTCCTCTTCCATGTTCTTCTCCTCCTATTCCTTGTCGTCCTCCTTTCCATCCTCCTCCACCATGTGTTCTTCCTCCTCTTCCCCTTCCTCCTCCTCCTTCTCGCTATCCTCGGAGCATCCTTGCTGCTCAGGACCTATGCTACCAGCCACGGAGACTGTTGTAGTGGTTGTGGTGCTGGTAGAGGTGGAGCTGCCATGCTGCTACTGCTGCTGCAATAGCATGCTGGTGTCTGCTGTGGTAGAGGTATCATAGGTGGGCCAGTCCTGCTGTGCCACAGGCCCCTGTGAAGCATCTTACTGTCGTGCTGCACAAACCAAAGTTTCTGATCAGTACATGTTCAGTACATGTGGCATTACATGGCATCTCATAGTTAGATGTTGTACAGTCATATAGGAAGGCAGGCCCATGGTACCTCAGTTACACTATGACATTGTCTATGGCTGTGGGACTAGGTCTTGCCCTCTCCATTCCCAGATCCTGTGTCCCCAATCTACTTCTGTGGCTTTCTATTCCATGCTTGCAGTGCTGACTGTCTGATTGACTTTTCTGACACCGTATATACTGCTGAATCAGAGACCCACATCCCTGCCAGCATAACTGACATAGCTGTCTGCATGTGGTTCACTGGTGTGGGTTTCTGTGACATGGGTGACTCCTGGCTCTCCTGCTGCAGCTACTACGTTTTCTCGGAGGTACCAGGTGAGTTCTGGAGTACAGCGCCTCATAGTCCTGAACTTGCATTTCAGAGCCTTCAGGGTCTGTCTCACACCAAACTCCCTGTGGGAGAGATTGGTGGGATCATAAGGTGTCCTTTAGGCTTATACAGCACCTCAGGCCTGCCCCCACCCCCACCCCCACACACAGGGCCGTCCCATCCACTAGGCAATCTAGGTGGCCGCCTAGGGTGGCTGGCCTGGGTGGGTGGCAGCAAAAAGCTGCCATTTTTGGAAATACGTCTGCTGCCCACCTCCCCCTCCCAAGACAAAATTGTCATCAGCTGGGGGGGGGCAGCATCTGGGGGGGCAGCAAGGCCAGGGTTTCTGCCTAGGTGGGCAGAAATCCTTGGACCAGCCCAGTCCTGTCCACACACATGAACAATGTACAAAATAGCCACTGCCTCATCTGCCTCCATCTGTACCTTCTGCACTGCCATCTCCCATCCTTCCACCACACAGCCTGCAGTACCCTCTCCAGGCATTTATGTCATGCTTTGGTGTTGCAGTGTGTACACAGAGCTGTTAGGCCAACTGGCCCCCAGCCTCTATGTGCCCCCTTTCTCCTCCCCTAACAACCTATCTCTTCCTTGCCTGTACACTGCTATTGTACTCTCCTTGCCCTCACACCATCCTTGACCTTCTCTTGCCACCCCCTGTTCATCATTACCCTCTTTTCCTCCCAGTGGAGCTGCCTTTGCCACACACATATCACTATGCTTCCCACATCATTATCCTTGCATGGGGCCATACAGGGGCCAGAAACATACACTAACCCAGTCAACATATTTATCCTTGGGCTGCCACTTAGCAGAGATCTAATTATAGTATCAGGGCTGCCACTTAGCAGAGATCAGTATTGCTAAAAATAATGGCTGATAGTGTGGACATCCTGTACAGTGTATTGGTTCTGTAGCACTATGCCATATTTGAACCTATGTCCCCTCGGGATGGCTATAGTGCTCCTTCAGGATGAGCTATTGTGTCTGCTTTATAGGTAGCTGGCTGCTTGGTTGTTTGTGATAGCAGCAGCCCTGGATTGTGGTACATTGCAGGGCTGGATGCTGTCTCCTCCCAGAGACTGTTCTCCCTTGCATGATGGATAGCTTTTGGGGGCAGGCTGAGGTTGTGGGTTTGAGGGCCATCCCCTTTTGCCCTGCCTACAATCATGCCACTCTCCCACCCACCACCTGCCATCAATGGCTTACTTACCGATGCAGCACCAACTGGATTGGCTTCCAGATCATGTGGCCAGCTGTAGATTGGCCCTGCAGTGGCCCCTGGGGTACAGCATCTGCTCTTATCTCAGCACAATGCATGCTAGGACCTCTACCTCCTCCCTGCTGAAATTCTCCTGCCTTCTCTGACTCTCCATTTTGTTTGTGACCCCTGCCTCGGGGGAGGGGGGGGAGCTTACTCAGGGAGTGTGTCAATGGGGAGCCCTGCAGTTGGCACCTGGGCATCGTGACGTGGGGTTTTCATTACCTGCGTCTGTGGCATGGATGTGCCATATCACACGGGTATGTTCGAAGGCATATTGGGCGATTTGTGGGCTCCCCCCCAACCACATATATTCACGATTCGTGGTTAGTCTGCTAGGTCCCATATATGCGGGCATTTTTCTCCCCTACGCTCATTGCCCGCATTCCTCTAATATGTCATCTGTCATCAAGCCACATACATGGACTTCTGCGCTGCCCACCACACATTCACTAACCCTCATATTCGTGGTTTACCCGCGTTTAATCCACCTTACTCACAATTCGTGCCTTTCTTTGAGCATTTGTTTTCCTGTGCATTGTGACACATTCGCCGCCTTACTGAATATTGGGTTCTATCTATCATTAGTTAACATGGGACCTACACTAAATTAATGCACGTTAATGATGAATTAGCTTGCATTAACATTAGCACACCTTAGTAACTAGACCTCTGATTCACTACAGTATAGTAACCCATGCTATAATTTATGTGGCACATTAGTAAATTGACCCTATTGAAAGTAATTGAACTTTGGCAATGAAGGCATGTAGAGGCCCATATTAATAAAAATAAATTGACTTTGGGTTTACGGTGCTGTATTATTGCAGCTTAATAACTGGGTCCCTTAGCCAGCAAGTGCTGAAAATTAGTGCTAGCCAGTTAAGTTGCTCCTCCAACTCAACAAAACTCCCTGGGACCACTCAGAACTGGAGTAACTAAGGGCCTCTTTTACTAAAGCCCTTTAGCTGGTGAACGGGTGCTTTAACATGTGGTTACAGGCAGTCGGGAATGCTAATGCCTGATAGTGTCTGTCTTTGCATGCTAAAATGCACATTAATTGGCAATCACAGGATGGGGGCGGGTATAGGTAGAGAGTGGGCGTGGAGAGCACATTACCACTAGCTCCAAGGCAATTACTGCATGCTCAGTGGCAATGGGGCTCCTAATGTGGGTTTACTGAATGACTCTTCTATAGGAGTCATTAAGTGAACCCAATCTAGTAGAGCACATGTTATGGAAACCTTTCATGCAGTAGCTGCTAGGGACATACTGAACATGTCCCTGCAGCCTCTGCCATTAATGCACATGAGATCGGCACATTAATGGTATGTCCATAGCAGACTTTTGTAAAAGGGGCCCTAAATCTAGTTCCCTAATGAAATCTGCTTTTCCCTTTCTATGGGGGCCAGACAAACACCTAAATCCATAATTACACAATTATATTGCTGTGTAAATCTACCTCTAATTGTATCTTAAACGTACAGACCATCTGGAGAATAAGAAAGGGATAGCATTTTCATCTGACTTAGCAATAAACCATTTTGAGAACACAAATCCCCTTTAAATAAAAAGCACACAAATCCCTTCCCTTTATATTTCCTTTGGATGAATCTGACAACCAATATCAAATGAATTAGTTTTCACAGAGGGCCTTGGAGACAACTTAACAATTAGCTACTGTGCCTAGTAGAATCCACATTTGGAGATTTACTGCCATCCTACAAGGTTATTGAGATGGTTCATGCAGCACAGTGATTGCGGACTGAAAAGCACAATCACATTCTGCTTGAGTTTATAAAATACTCATGCCCTGAAATATTACACCAAGGACTTTCTGAATATTTGAAGAATATACACGTTTCTTATTACTTAAATGCTGCCGTTATATGGATTAGAATACCCTCATAATCCTTCAAAGAGCTCAGCAACAGAGATGACATAACATTCAGTACTAACATTTTTGGAGATATTCACCACTAAGCTACTTTTTTTATACAGCAAAATCTCCAGGGAAGACCACGGCAGCAAAAACAAATATCAATGTCACCTCTAAAAACACATTTGCAAAACATGGACGCGTATAAAACTTCGTTCTCAAACAAGATATGAGCTAGAAAGGCACATTTTAGATAGTAAGTGGAGAGGGGGTTTCATATGTCCATGTCAGGAAGCAGAGAATTCCCATAGCATTTTACAAAAGCCTCTACCAAATATACAGACTCTTGTAAAATATGAGTAGATGCAGGACTGTGCACTGATGTCTCTCCATATCCAATATTAGCAATGATTTTCAAAAGCTACAGGTGGGGGAGAATGTTCAAGTACCCCATATGTAAACACAGGGACAGCTTTTTAAAATTGCTGCTTCCACTGTACCCGCCCTCTCCTGATCACCACAGCACAGATTCAGCCCTAATCATTCAACTGACATTTGATCCCCCCTGACTACCCCTTAGCCTATCTGATCATCCCCAAACTGCCTGACAGGCAAGCTCTCTGAACCCTCCCCCCTCCCCTTATTTGGCAGACTGATTCCTAACAGTAATACCATAAATTGCCTCCATTTTGAACTCGAGATCACCAAGGGCAGGAGAGAATGGGGATTGTGTCTGCTCTGCTAGACACCAAAGACCCCCAGTAAAATCAGAGATGGGATCAGGGGGTGGGGGAATCCTGCGGGGGTTTACCAGAATATTCTTGGGGCTATCCCCTAGGAGGGGATTGGATGTAAATGAGGGTCTTGGGGAATCAAATGTCAGGGGGCTGATTGGGTTTATTTATTTAACAGATTTTATATACCGTTTTTCTGCAAGGCAAAATGGTTTACATTGAACAAAAAAGGAGCATTTACATGGAACGGTTAAAACTATGTACAGGTAACTTTGGTATACTATAGATGATACAACGTTACATGGAACAAAAGTAGGGGACATGAATGGGTGGGGCCAGATAGTTGCTCCTTCCAGCACATAGGGGTATGCAGGCAAAATAATTTAATTTTGTTTACTTTCTAGTAGGTTAGTTTAGTTTAGTTTTGTATTTTTAAAATAAATGTTTGCATTTAAACATTTTCATTTTAGGGCAATATTGTTAATATACAGACGAATAGAAATGTTGCTAAATAATTAATTAATTAATTATTAAAGAGGATGCTATGGATGCTGCCCAAATAAAAGATGTAGCTGAAAGATTACTTAAGGTTTCAAACTAATAAAAAAAATCCAAATGGCTCCCTGCCCCTTTCATTAGCAGTAGTTCTGTTTTTTTTCCTCATTCTCATCACAGGCTGGCCTCACACCACTGATCCTTGGAGTAGAAAGCTGGCATCTTGCAGAAAGAGTTATCTCCAGGGGGCTGTCTTTAGCCACTCTACTCTTAACTGTGTCTTGTATTTTTTGGTGATCTTTGTTCCTGTTTTTTGATTGGCCCAAAGCTTGATTGTTCTTCAGCTCTTTGGAAAACCCTTCCTGGATTTTTTGCCTTGTGAATCTATTGACTCCTGCTCTAGAGACCTACTCCAAAGACTTTTCTTCTACCATGTTCTTGTGCCAGAAATTCTATGAAATCATATTTAAGTATACTATCAGAGACATTTACCAAGCCTATGCCAGGTCCTGGTTGTCTATTTTGTGATGATCACTAATTCGACATGTAAACATACTAAGCATCCTCGTGTAAATAGCCCCTGTTGTAAAATGTATTTATATGTGTATTCCAATCTAGCTATTTTCACATGGGGATGCTTCTAAAGTAAGCCTCTTAATATGTTTTCTGGATTTTAATGATAATATTGTAATATCCATGATGTTGTGTGAGTCCAAGGAAAATCATATGGGTTATATAATTGTATCTGACTTGAATTCATTTACTGTAAAACCCTTTATGAGTGGGGAAGATGGTACAGGAAATCCTAGCAGAGGGATGGAAATGTAAAAAGAGCAAAACATTTAGGGCCGGAAGTACTAAGCATTTTACCAATAGGCATGTGAGGACTAATTTTCTAAAGACTTTTCTCATCTAAAGGCTAGTTTGCATGCAGACAATGCTTTTTATAAAAATGTGTGTTGGTGTACACTTGTATAAGTGTTAGCAGCAAAAAGGTAGCAGGTCTGGGGTATTGTTGCAGAAGCAGAATTGCAATGTAGGTGTGTATTTTACAAATACACTAGCATGCACTTGAAGGCACATTTAGTAAAAGACAGTAATTGGAATTGAGTCATTGAAGTTGCAACGTTTATAATTCTGGAGGTATTGTAGAAAGGGCTCTGCTAAATGTATTTATTTGGCAGTTTTTATAGACCTCTTTTCCTTAGATCAAAGTGGTTTGCAATTCACTTTGGCAGGCCCCAACCACATCCCTGACACACCCCCTTGCAAAGTCCAAAAAGTAAAGACATCCACATATAAACTTAACCCCCTTCTAACATGGCTGTTTACAAGTAGATGCTGTTTGCAAAAGTATATGGGCAATTAGAAATGTATAATTCACAAATAAAATAACCTCCTATAGAATATATCCACACATTAACAGAACTTTGGAATAGACATTTGTGCTACAGGGTTTGGTCATAGGCGTTTATTTTATAAAGATACATAGGTGCCATTTGCTTTTATAAAATAGGCGCCTTTCTGGACTTTGCACATAGGCATCCTGTTATAAAGAAGGGCCCAAATGGGAAAAATATTACATCAGCCCCTTGTTGTTGTTGTTAAGTGCCATCGAGTCAGTGTTGACTCATGGCGACCTTCTGGATAGTTGTCATAGACTGTGTTCGGTCTTCAGTTAGGTGGCTCATTGTTGACAGATTGGCACCCATAGCTGCTGTTATTGTATCGATCCATCTCATTGCTGACCTTCCTTCTTTGTGTTGACCTTCTACTTTGCCAAGCATAATGTCTTTCTCTAATGATCTCTCTCTTTGCATGATATGTCCAAAGTATGAAAGTCGAAGTCTTGTCATCTGAGCTTCTAAAGAAAGCTTAGGTTTGATCTTCTCTAGTACTGACTGGTTTGTTCTTTGGGCAGTCCATGGTACTCATAGTATTCATCGCCAGCACCATAATTCAAAGGCATCAATTTTCTTCCTGTCTATCTTTTTGACTGTCCAACTTTCGTATCCATATGACGTTATTGAAAATACCATGGCTTGAACAAGTCAAATCTTTGTATGGAGAGAGACATCTCTGCTCTTGAGAATCTTATCTAGATCCTTCATAGCCATTCTGCCAAAAGCAATGTCTCATCTGATTTCTTGACTGCTTGTTGCTTCTTTATTGATAGTTGATCCAAGTAGGTTAAAGTTGTCCACTATTTCAATTTCTTCTCCATCAACAATGAACTTATTGATTTTTCCAGTTGTCAGGATCTTTGTCTTCTTTACATTAAGGTGCAGGCCCATTTTGAGACTATGTTCCTTGATCTTGAGAAGCAAATGTTTCAGATCGCCTTCACTTTCAGCAAGTAATGTGGTATCATCAGCATAGCGAAGGTTGTTGATGAGTCTCCCACCAATCTTCACACCTCTGTTTTCATACAATCCTGCTTCTCTTATGATTTGTTCTGCATATAAATTAAACAGGTAGGGGGAAAGTATGCAGCCTTGGCATACACTTTTGCTGATTTTAAACCATTCTGTTTCTCCTTGTTCCGTTCAAACTGTTCCTTCTTTATCAATGTAAAGGTTGTGCAAGAGAACGATCAGGTGTTCTGGTATACCCATGCTTCTTAATGTGGCCCGGTAGTAATTACTTTTATTGGTTGTGAGGTTTAAGTTTCAGAAATCTGGATATTTGTCTGTCCCAAGCCAAGATTTAGGAACAAGCAACATAGGTATCTTCCTCCTGTGCCAAATTTTAATAATTCTAGAGCATCACTACCACACCTCCAACCAAGTCTTCAGTTTACCTGAAGAGTGGCTATAGCATGCAAGCCCTGTGACACCCTATCCCTGGCATGTGCTTCCTTGGTGACAGGACACTTGTATAGAGGAAGAGGTGGGAACCACAGGGCCTGTTGTGTGAGGGTTTGCAGGCTCCATACTGGTTCCCTGCTGGAAATGGAGTTGTTCATGTGGAGCTGACTGCTCTTCTGGTCAGCAGTGGCGGAGAGGGAGAGGGGAAGAAACCAAGAGAAACCCTCACTGCCTATGAGTGCCCATCATTTAAATCCAGATCTTACCTGTCCTATAGGTTAGACATCAGTTTTGCACCATATCATTAGATTCTAGAATGTTGCAGGCAGCAATGCATCAGACTTTCTATTTACATACTGTTCACCTGCCTGCCCCAAATATAGTGATATCTGCACAGATGACGATCTCTCAGAATCACAGAGGGCAATATTTATTTGTGCTATCTTCAGTTAAAGTTAACTGAATAAGATATTTGATTATCTGTAACCAGATATTCAGACACATAACCAGTTAAGGGGGCTAGTTACTAATCTGCGTTAAATCCCTATAATGTGTGTTATTTTAGCACAGGTCTCATGTTATGCAGTGGAGCCTAGTTCCTAATAACACACATTAATGCAGTAGCACACCTTAGTAGCAAGTCCCCTAGGTCAGCACCACTAAATATAGTAAATTAAAGTTAAGTGGATAAACTCTTAAGGTGATCTTAGACATGCTATTTGTATAGTTCAACTTAATCAGTTAACTTTAACTGGATAGCACTGAATATTGGTGCTATTCAATTGAAATTTTGCTGCAATCCCAGCACATTTCCAATCCCTCTCATATTTAACAGGTTAAATTTGTCCAGAAAGTGAACTGTCTGGACAAATTTAATCAGTCTGTTGCCTCAAAACATAAAATTGAAAGATTTGTCCTAGTAACATTCAATGTTATCTAAATATGAACTTCATAGTTTCCTGTTTGGTTAGAAGAAACGTCTGACTGCACAAGGTTATGTGGATACAATTTCACATCAAAAACAATTATGCAAGGGGCCAATCTTCAAAGCTCAAAATATTTAAATGTCATGGCAGTCACCTCACTATCTGGCTATTCAGTGATAGCCACTTGCTGCTGAATGTCCAGTCTGTGAGGTCACTATCGGATAATCGCTGCCATTATCTGGATAGTGGTGATTTTGCTGCCACTATCCAGATAAGTTATCCGAATAACAACTTAGGACAGCTTTTTCAGTGGCCCATGCTATCCAGATAGTGGCTGAAAATTGCCACTATCCAGATAATGGTGGAAATGATCTAGAGAGTGATGGCACCACACTCACTCTGCCTACGGATAGTGTTAAGGTGGTCGGTGGAGATATTCAGCAGTACTATCTGGATTTATCTCGAGATTTTCTGTAAGAATAAAAAAACCTAGATAATTGAATATCTGCTAATTTTAGAAATTACTTCCAAATATTTAGGAGAACTGAGGTTAGCATTGGGGCCTGTTGGGGGCATTCCAGGGCAGCGAGGAGGCAAAGACTGTCACTAACTGGGCAACAGTGATATTGCATGCTGCCTGGTTAGCGACCTACGCCTAAAAGAGAAGCAAGGAAAACCCTCACTATCTTTAAGGTGCAGGAGCATACCAGGCAACATTCAATATCATCCCTGCCCAGTTAGCCTCATCGGCTTCCTGTGACCGCGGAAATCACCAGATATTCAATGCCGTTACCACAGCATTGAATATCTAGGTTAGAGGTTGGCAGGGAGGGCTATGCGCTGACGAGGTGCATGGCCCTTCCAAAATGCGGATGACTCAGTATCGGGCCCTAGATTTTTAAGACACTTCAAGACTAGGTGTAGAGATACTGGCACTAAGGCTGGTTACAAAATCCTCTACTCATTTCTCTACAGCGGGCGCAGACAATATTAGCATGCCATTTTAATACGTGCAGCTCATTTGCCTATAATTTAAATACTCTTGGCGTTAATTGTGCGCTAACCTTTCCTTTACTGTTTACACGCGCATCCATGTCTTTTTTTGCATTTGGTTGTGGCAGTAATTGTGCCTAGAAGTTTGCATTATCTGTGCTTAAAGACCATGCTAGTTTTCTGCAATTGGCACATTAAAGCGCCTGGCCATTGCCGCTTTAATTTCAATCTGGATATTCAATGCTAGGGCCATATCCAGTCACTGGCATTGAATATCTAGGTTGGCTGCATTGCCTGTTTGCAATCCAGTTTTGCATAAGCAGCTAAAGTTAGGACAGCCACTCAGCCAGTTTGGGTTAATCAGCCAGCAGCTGAATATTGCCACTGACCAGCTAACCCCTGGTACCAACCCCGCTCTACCCCTGGAATGCTCCGACGCCAAGCAGTTAGTATCAGGGTATTCAGCAGGGTTAGGAGACGATATTCAGTGGCACAAACCGGCGTATGTGTTGCTGAATATCCCGCTCACTGTGATTAACGTAGTTAGCAAACCTCGTTAATCCTTTTGAATATTCCCTCCACATCTTTTTATGAGCTGCCATGGCAGGTGTTGAAAAAACTACTCACCACACTGGCTAAATATTGGTCCAAAACTTATGAGTTTATGGAACTTATAGGGGGGAAAATTTTCCTTTGTTTATATAACCATATGCACTATTGAAAAGTCTGATGATGATTAATTTCATGGTCATAAAGCTATAGTAAACTATAGCCAGCTAGAGTAGAGAAGTAGCCTAGTGGTTAGAGCAATGGTCTATGCTCAAAAAGACCAACATTTGAATTGTATTAGCACCTCCTTGTAGCCTTTGGTAAGTTACGTAACTTTTTATTGCCTCAGGAACAAACTTAGATTGTAAGATCTCTGGGGTCAGCGATATACCTATTATACCTGATTGTTGCATGCCTTGAACAACTGGAAACTGCATGAGCTACTTAAATAACCCAAAAGCTTTATGACAGTCATTTTTAATAAGTCATAGAATAGCCACCACTTTAGAAAGGAACAGTAAGGTTGGATCTATGTTCTATTGTTAGTTCTCTGTGAAACATTTGAAGATTTTATTACAGAAAGGATAGCCAGACATTTATTTATTTTATAGCTTTTTTAATACCGCTTTATCATTTCAGTCAAAGTGGTTTGCATTGTAACATAAATTTGGTAATGTACATTAAAAAGGGACCCTGAAAACTTTGTCTGAGGTAATGGAGGGCTAAGTGACTTGCCCAAGGGCACAAGGAGTGCTAGTAGAAATTGAACCCTGGTCTTTTGGTCTCTAAGTCAGTGTTCTAACCATTACAGTACTCCTCCATTCCTACAGTATCTTCATACAGAAAAAAATTGTTAGCATACTCTATATCCCACACTTAGAAGTGAGGTTCACGACTGTCATGGTATCTGCAAAATTAATATGAAATCACTGCCAAAAGGGTAAATATAAATTAAATACACACAACACCACCCTTTATTACCCCAATACTTTTCTAACACCTTAATAATCAAATACCATCATCTTAAACTTTTAACATACTATATTTCGGGTATATAGAGACCTCAGGGAAGCTCATTCCTTACATCTGGCGAACTGTGTCATCATAGGTTAGAGCCTAGAACTCATACATCACAGGTCTCACCCTTTAAACTTTAATCTAATTATATCAAACCTAAAAAACTATCACACTATATCCAAAAAAAGTACTTTTAAAGGATTTGAACAACAATTAAAACCAATCTTTTTTTATCTAACTTTTTTTGAAAATATTATAGAGAAAAGTTTTAAAGTAAAGTGCAGTTTCTTCCTACTTGTATTGAAGATAACCTTACTATAGAAGGTGTAGGAGATTTTATCACCTAAAGGAGAAAATGGAAAAAGAAAATCCATATATTCAAAATTGCTTTCCACCAACCATTCAAATAGTAATACGTTACTTATCTGAACGTTTGACTTCAATCGTTTTTCTTTTTTCTCAGTCGCAACGATTTCTAAAGAAGTCACAACATCGACATCAACAGTTCTTCTTAGAACAAATCAGAGCACTGCCTCAGAAGTCATACTTCGCAGCAGCTAATCATTAAGACCTCGAGCAGTCACTTAGCTTTTACTTCAATCCAGATCCGACAAAAGCTTTTGTTTCACCCTGCCGGGCTTCGTCAGGGATCTAGTATTCAACCCAAGTTACTACATTTAGATAGAGCAACTATGTTGCTTCGATGGTTCTAAAGGCGTCTGACATCACTCCTCTTTAAACAAGTGGCTAACAAAGCTGATACGTGTAGAAGACATGACGTAATCCTCTCTATCCAAAGCAAACTTTATTGCTCAAACACACTATTTCTAGGAGCATCTAACTTCACTCCTCTTTAAGCAATAATTTACCTAAACTAAATCATATATGAAATGTAATGTAATCATAACAGACTATTATTAAACATATTACGTTTAACATTTAAAAACCAAATCCAAAAAGGAAAACAGATATGGAACTCCTGAAATGACCAGCTATAAAAAACAAATATCAAAAAAATAATGTCCATTCGATTTTATCATTCAGTCCATTCGGGACTAGAGTATGCAACTTATGGATCCAGTGTTGTTCTTTTTGAAGGAGTAGACGACCTCTGTCCCCCCTTCATATATTTGGGAGCACCTGCTCGATTACAGTACATCGTAATTCTTCAAAAGTATGGTTTACAGCAGTGCAATGTTGAATTAACGGAGTCTCCAACCGTGCCTTCACTATACTATATTTATGTTCAGCTAGTCTGGTACGTAGTGGACGTGTTGTTTTTCCAATATACATCAATAAACACGGACACCATAAGGCATAAACCACAAACTAAGAATTACAGTTAGTAGGTTGTTTCAATTTATGTTTATACTTAAAGAGGGAACACACTTCACTCTCCATCATTTTGCAATAAAGACAATGGCCACATTTTTGATGTACATATGTGAAACAGTCTATATGTCTAGAGACTGCAGGACATAACTGATCACAAAATTCTTGCCTCTTTATCTTTTAATATACTAAATCGGCAGTTAATTATTTAGTTAATGTCTCATGCTTTGAATGTGCTGACTCAATAACCAACAGCATTAAGTCCAATGAACACTTATTTAAGATTTGGTTCCAGCGTGCAACAAAAGCTTCATCTTCAAGGAATATACCCGGAGCCTTCCAAATACGCAAACCTTGAGGTATTACTTCTTTTCGACAATATTCAACTAAGGTCAAACTATGGAGTTCCAATCTGATATTCCTTTTAGATCTATTAAAAAACGAATCCCACATGCTGTCCCTACATATATTTTGGGAAAATTAGCAGAATTAGCGTTAAAAAAGAATTATTTTATATATAAGCAGGAGTTTTTTCAACAAATTTCAGGAACTGCCATGGGAGCTACATTTGTGCCATCTCTGGCTAATTTATATATGCATATTTTTGAGGACCGTTGGATTTATACGTCTCAATATACCCCTTATATTATATGATGGTATCGTTACATTGATGACATTTTTTTGTTATGGGGGGGGTCCAGTGGACATCCTAGAAGAAATTTTTCAATATTTGAATGGATGTAATGTTAATATTAAATTTGAGATGAGTATGCATCAGTCTATGGTGCATTTCTTAGATGTTAAGGTTATAAAAACTATTGAAGGATTTGAGACGACAATTTATACTAAGCCTACGGACAAAAATACTTTATTGCATTACTCAAGTTTTCATCCCAGCCATTTGAAGAATAGTTTAACCTATTCCCAACTGCTTAGATGTCGACGTATTTGTTCATCCCAGAAGGATTTTGAGATACAAGCGAGGAGAATGATGGCTAAGTTTCATGAACGTGGCTACCCTATATCCCTTCTGAAGAAGGCTTATAAGCGAGCTAGATTTAATCACCGGGAGTGGTTATTGAATCCCCGAATTGAAGGTTTAAGTTCCTCTGAAAAGTCACCATCTCTTACATGCGTTTTACCTTACTCAAGTCTTTCTAGCAGAATGGCGGCTTCTATTTATAAACACTGGAAGATTTTTTCATCTCATCCCGTGTTGTCTCATCAAAATGTACGTATGGCCTATCAAAGAGGCAAGAATTTTCGTGATCAGTTATGTCCTGCAGTCTCTAGACAAATAGACTGTTTCACATATGTACATCAAAAATGTGGCCATTGTCTTTATTGCAAAATGATGGAGAGTGAAGTGTGTTCCCTCTTTAAGTATAAACATAAATTGAAACAACCTACTAACTGTAATTCTTCGTTTGTGGTTTATGCCTTACAGTGTCCACGTTTATTGATGTATATTGGAAAAACAACACGTCCACTACGTACCAGACTAGCTGAACATAAATATAGTATAGTGAAGGCACGGTTGGAGACTCCGTTAATTCAACATTGCACTGCTGTAAACCATACTTTTGAAGAATTAGGATGTACTGTAATCGAGCAGGTGCTCCCAAATATACGAAGGGGGGACAGAGGTCGTCTACTCCTTCAAAAAGAACAACACTGGATCCATAAGTTGCATACTCTAGTCCCGAATGGACTGAATGAAAAAATCGAATGGGCATTATTTTTTTGATATTTGTTTTTTATAGCTGGTCATTTCAGGAGTTCCATATCTGTTTTCCTTTTTGGATTTGGTTTTTAAATGTTAAACGTAATATGTTTAATAATAGTCTGTTTAGGTAATAAAGTTCCCTTTGATAGGGATGATTACGTTACGTTTCATATATGATTTAGTTTAGGTAAATTATTGCTTAAAGAGGAGTGAAGTTAGATGCTCCTAGAAATAGTGTGTTTGAGCAATAAAGTTTGCTTTGGATAGAGAGGATTACGTCATGTCTTCTACACGTATCAGCTTTGTTAGCCACTTGTTTAAAGAGGAGTGATGTCAGACGCCTTTAGAACCGTCGAAGCAACATAGTTGCTCTATCTAAATGTAGTAACTTGGGTTGAATACTAGATCCCTGACGAAGCCCGGCAGGGTGAAACAAAAGCTTTTGTCGAATCTGGATTGAAGTAAAAGCTAAGTGACTGCTCGAGGTCTTAATGATTAGCTGCTGCGACGTATGACTTCTGAGGCAGTGCTATGATTTGTTCTAAGAAGAACTGTTGATGTCGATGTTGTGACTTCTTTAGAAATCGTTGCGATTGAGAAAAAAGAAAAACGATTGAAGTCAAACGTTCAGATAAGTAACGTATTACTATTTGAATGGTTGGTGGAAAGCAATTTTGAATATCTGGATTTTCTTTTTCCATTTTCTCCTTTAGGTGATAACCTTATTATAGAAGGTGCAGGAGATTTTATCTTCAATACAAGTAGGAAGAAACTGCACTTTACTTTAAAACTTTTCTCTATAATATTTTCAAAAAAATTTAGATAAAAAAAGATTGGTTTTAATTGTTGTTCGAATCCTTTAAAAGTACTTTTTTTGGATATAGTGTGATAGTTTTTTAGGTTTGATATAATTAGATTAAAGTTTAAAGGGTGAGACCTGTGATGTATGAGTTCTAGGCTCTAACCTATGGTGACACAGTTCGCCAGATGTAAGGAATGAGCTTCCCTGAGGTCTCTATATACCCGAAATATAGTATGTTAAAAGTTTAAGATGATGGTATTTGATTATTAAGGTGTTAGAAAAGTATTGGGGTTATAAAGGGCGGTGTTGTGTGTATTTAATCTGCAAAATTAACCCATTTGGAGAAAATAGCCCGAGGGATCAATATTCAAAAGGATTTATGTTGTAAACAGGACCTGCTAACTGGATAAGCCCCTGTGAATGAGATACTGGGGGAAATTTTAGAAGATCCGTCCAAGTGCAATCTGGGACATCTCAGCCAGAATGTCTGAAAAAATGCAGGCACATCCAGGTGCCAACATGATTTCACAAACCTGGACCTGCCTAATGGGGACATGTGCAGGGGTGCCTACTTAGATATCCCCAGAACCATATGCCAGAAGTTGGTTATCTAGGATAGCGTAATGAAAAGAGTAGTGGGTTAGGGACAAGGGCAGCCAGGGTTTATATCCTGCTGCTGCTATAGCTGAACTTGTGCTGAGTACTGGGATGATAGAGTGCTTTCCTTGCTACACTCTCTGGATGTTTTTCAGCCTAAACAATCACTTTTAAATGCTGGCTGTATGCTATGCGTGTCTTGGAACTAATTTAAAGTTAGACGTGACACCAGACATCCATGACATTTCTGTAATCAGGTGGAGATATTCTGGTCAATGGGAACGCCAACCATGCTTCCATAGTCCCGTGAATGTCTTAGACATGCCTCCGTTCAGAGCTGGACATCCTCACTCTGGGGACATCCCCAAAGCTGGCTTCTAAAATGTCTCTGGAGACGTCTCTGTGCTTTGGACATTTCTATGCCCATTTCAGACATCTAAAGCACGAACAGGGTTTCTAAAATTTCACCCATTCAGTGTTGCTATCTGGATAATGAAGCTGAATATTTCCTCTGACCTCCTCAGCACTATCCAATAGTGGCGCAGTCCATGGGCATTATGTAGATAACAATTCACATAATTTAGGACAGCAAAAAACTGTCTTAAATGCAGTGTGGATTGTCTATCCTTATAGTGACTGAAAATCCATGCAAACAGGAAGAGAAATCAGAGGGGGCAGAAGCACAAATGGCACCACAGCGGTGGAGCTGAAGGTAACTGGTGCTTCGGAGCCGCTTTAGAAGTAGTGCCGCTGCTGCACATTCTGAAGAGGGAAGACAAATAGCAGCTATCAGAGCACTGAGTTATAATGCCCTGTTCAATGTAATTTCAGTTTGTTCAGTGTAAACTGCACTGATGCAGAATAGCGTGGTATATAAGAGAATGTAAATAAATAAATAAATAAATATCATTGCACCAACCCTGTCTGCCAGCGTAAACTTCCTTTTCTTTTGTCTTATGAACTCTCCTTGCCCACAGTAAATGTGATGTTGTTTTAGCAGGGGCATGGTTCTCAGGAGTTGTTGCCTTACTTTCAGTCACTTAAAGTTCATTTTTGCCCATGGGTCTCTGGGTGCCATTTTATTTAGCAGTACCTGCTTGGTGTTACCAAATTCTCTTAGGATCACCATTCTTTAAAGCCCCTATTTGATTAGTAGGGTCTCTGGATACACTTTCCTGTGGCTGGTCCCTCTAACTGAGGCTTTCCACAGCTCCTGAGGGCAACAGATATGTAAGATTTAGGTCCTGAAAGCACAGGCATAGTTTTGGGGGAGTGAGGAGGGCATTGCCCCCAAATGAGATGCCCTAAGGGCCACGATCTCTTGTCTGCCTGCAGGGATCTCATCTCCTGTGGCCAGAAAAGTAGAAGATGTCCAAATCATGACAAAGACCCCTTCGATCTGCCTGCGGGAGATCAATCCCTGTGAGCAGATAGGCTCCTCCTTCTCTCTGCCCGCAGGGATCTGATCACCCATGGGCAGATTGAAGGGGTCTTTTCCATCATCAGGGCTGCCCATGGGGGATGGGATCCCTACAGGCAGACAGAGAAGGGGGGGCCGCAAAAGCGGCCTGTAAAAAAATAAGGTTTGTGTGAGGGGTGAGGAAGTGAGGTTGAAAAGGCACCACACACATGCATACAGACACCTTATCTCCACACTACAACACACGCACACATACACATATTCAGCTCTACAGCACACAAACATATGCATCGCAGCCCCGCATCCCACCAACACAAAGGTACCCACCGTCACATCCATATACACAACATCGCTGCACCACACACATGAACAGACACTTAATATCTGAGGTTATAACTGTTATTTCTGTCTAAAGATGCCACACGGTATAGGAGCACTGTGGTTGGTCTTGTGAGACTTGATAACATGAGACCAGCGTGAGAAACAATGTGGGGAGGCACAAGGAGAACACAAGCACTGCCTGAGCACTAAGATCTATGGAGCGGGAAGACTGTGGGGAGAGGCTACACCGTCTGCATGTGGGATCAGAGAGTCCTGTGCATCTCATGTAACTGCTCAGCAAAGGTAATTAAAGTATCCCCGCATCCTCTATTTCTTGTGTTGCACTGCATAAAGAGCCTGGCATTTTGGGGTTTCAATTTAATTTTGTGCATATATTCCTACTTTGAGTTTGTTATAATATATTCTGCACTTGGTGAGGGTCTAAGTGTGTTTTGCCTGTGTGACTGAGACTAAGGGGTATGGTTAATAAGCAGTGCTAGCTAGAGGAATGGAAAATAAAACAAAAGATATTATAATGCCTCTATATCATTCCATGGTGAGACCGCACATTGAATACTGTGTGCAATTCTGGTCGCCGTATCTTAAAAAGGATATAGCGATATTAGAAAAGATTCCGATTAGAGCCACCAAAATGGTAAAGGGGATGGAAGGATACTCCTATGAAGAAAGGCTAAAAAGGTTAGGGCTCTTTAACCTGGAAAAGAGACGGCTGAGGGGAGATATGATAGAAGTCCATAAATTAATGAACGGAGCGGAATGGGTAAATTCAGATCGATTGTTTACATTATCAGAATATAGATAGACTAGGGGACATGCAATGAAGCTACAGTGTAAACTATTTAAGACTAATAAAAGAAAATATTGTTTCACTCAATGTCTAATCAAACTCTGGAATTTGTTACCGGAGGATGTAGTAAAGGCTGTTAGTGTAGCTGGGTTTAAAAAAGGTTTGGACAAGTTCCTGGAGGAAAGGCCCATAAAGCATTATTAAAAAGGGACCCAGGATATCAATGTTTGACCCAGTACAAGCATTGTGGAACCTGTGTCTTTTGGGGAAACTGCTAGGTACGTATGACCTAGATTGGCCACTGTTGGAAACAGGATACTGGGCTTGATGGACCTTGGCCTGACCCAGTATGGCATATATTATGTTCTTATGTACCGTGCGGTATCGAAGTCACGGCCCCATTGAATTCAATGGGGCCGCAGCTTCGATACCGCACGGCAGCTGCTACCGCTGCTGAGTAAACATACGCCTAAGTGTTCTGTTAGCATGGAGTTTCTATATAGGATATGTAGTAATTTGGCTTGTTCATTTTCCAAATAAGTGTAAAAATAAGCTAAACGAACGCACTGACAACACACCCACACAAAGACGATTCAAGACCTTTGACAGGGACATATTCCTACAAGACACGATACAACAATTGACCATAGAAACAGACGATCTGGAGGCTCAAATCTCCAACTGGAACAGCACCCTATATAACGCCGCCAAAGCAACAGATGTTAGACCCATGAAACATCGTCGCAACAAGTTACAACACAAGCCGTGGTACTCAAAATCCATACAACGAGAAAAGAGGGAACTCAGAAAAATAGAACGGAGATGGAGAAAGACCAAGGAATCCGAAACCCAGCAACTATACCTAACAAAGCAAAAACAATACAATGATTACATCAACCAAACAAAGAGAGAATACCATACAAACATGACAGTTAACTCCAACAATAAACCCAGAGAGCTATTCGAAATCGTGAAAATCCTCACAAAAGAGCAAAGGTCAGAAGACGAAGCACAAATAGACCCGCAAGAATTTGCTGACCATATCAAGGAAAAATTCTACTCTGCAGAACAAACAAGACCTAGCGCACCCACAAAGTCTAACTCACACACTAAGACCTGGGACACATTCAGCACACCATCAACAGAGCAGCTCTCCCACATCTTCACCTCAATCAATACAAGTACCGCTCCCACGGACCCTTGCCCAGTGTCATGGATCAAAGCCACCAAATTAAGCTTCATCCAAATCATACACAACATGTTGCACAATTCCCTAACTAATGGATTCATGCCAAATTAACTAAAGCTCGCCACAGTAAGACCTATCCCAAAGAAAACAACTCTAGACAAGAACAACCCAGCAGCATACAGACCAATCTCCAGCATACCCTTTCTGGCAAAAATCATCGAAAAAACAGTACAGCACCAACTACAAGAACACATTGACAACCACGCACCACTGGATGACAACCAACACAGCTTTCGCCCCAACCATGGAGTTGAAACATTACTGATTTACCTCTTCGACAGCATTCTCCGAATCATAGACAACACCAAGAATGGAATCATAATGATATTCATTGACATCTCGTCAGCTTTTGACACAGTAGACCACAAACCTCTCCTGGAAAGACTACAAAACATTGGTCTACACGGTACCACCTTAAAATGGTTCCACTCATACCTAACCGACAGGCAGATACAGGTCAAGGTAGGCCACAACACCTCTTGACCCATAAACGTCCTCCAAGGAGTACCACAAGTATCGGCCCTCTCAGCCCTACTATTCAACATCTACATCCAGCCAATATGCGACATCCTGAAAAAGAACAACATTCAATATACAATCTACGCAGATGATATCATGATATACACACCTATCACAGTTGACAACCCGGACTACTCAAAAATAACAAACTGCCTCACACAAATGACAAGATGGTGTCAAAACAACAACCTCTCAATCAACTACAGCAAGACTGAGGCACTAATCATCACTCGTAACCCAGACTTCATCCACCCACCAGATATCAAAACACAAAACACAACCATTCCAATAAAATCGGAAGTAAAGTACCTCGGAGTGACCCTGGACAATGAGCTGAACCTCAAGACACACAAACAAAACAATCAAAAATGCATACTACAGGATGAGAATCATCAGAAGACTTAAGCCCCATCTCGCCACTGAGCACTTCCGTACTGTATGCCAGGCTCTAATAACCCCCATACTGGACTTCTGCAATCCAATCTACCTTGGACTAGCAAAACAAACACTCAGACCACTACAACTAGCACAAAACACGGCGGCCCGCATAATAACTGGCACAACAAGACAGGAACACATCACACCCATTCTGAAAGACCTACACTGGCTCCCAATCAGCTCACGCATCAAATACAAAACAATCATAAACATATTTAAATCAGACAACACACATCAGCCAACAGCCTACACACCCTCATACAACCAGACACCAGCACACGTCCAAGGAGAAAAGGCACCTCCAACCGTGTTAACACCCCTAAAGACTTCAGAAAAACACGCAAGGACACCACTGAATGAGCACTCTCCCTGGCTGCCCCAACAATCTGGAACTCCCTCCCAGACGTTCTGAGAACGATGACAGACCTTAAAGACTTTAGCAAACAGCTGAAGACAACGTTATTCACAGAGCACTATGGACATGTCACATGATCTAACCAGCAAGAACAACCAACATACCCCCCCCCCCCGACCCTTGTATAGAAGATTGGATAACAGCACATGATGTTGCATAGCTCACAATGTATAGAAAAATGTATCATAGCACACGATGTATTATAGCGCACAATGTACATAGCTCCACCTAATCAAACACACAACACATCAGACACTCCTAACACGATGTACACTTCACTGCATGTAAAACACAATCACTCCCTTTTGATTGCATGTAAAACACGATCACTCCCTTTTGATTGTTTGCTGTGATACCGCTTTGATTGTAAGATAAGGTGGTATAGAAATACTCTTAAATAAATAAATAAATAAAATAAAGGATGTTCTAAGGCTCACTGCAGTAATTATGGTACTATTTTTTAGGTAGGCTCCTTTTTAGAAGCTGGTATACTTATGGTATAAAAGATTTGCATTTTAGGTCTTCAGTGACTTTTGTAGGTTTTATGTTAGTTCGTAATCTGTCTGGTACTGGAGAGGCTGTTAATGAGATGACACCAGAATCAGATTTTGTTTTTCTTGTATGTTGGGTTCTATGGTGAAATGTCCTAGTTCTACTCTGCACCTACTGTTGGAGGAAGGGTTTTGTTGGATGCAAAATAGATGTTCAAAAAGAAAAAGTGAGGCAAGATGGCATTGAGTGAGGTCAACTGAGCGGTACTTTCTGTCCTGGTGCTGCCTCTCCCTTACCACTATGCCAAAGCGGAAAGACAAGCGCTTGACGAAACCTTCGGGGTCTGGGGTGGGAGATGGCGTTCAGCTTACCATGGAGCAGTTTGGAGTCTGACTGGCATTGGAACGGGTGGCTGCCTTGGACTGCTCTGGTGGTGTTTTGCTTGAGCGGAGTACAAAGGGGATCTCTCTGAGCCCCGAAGATCAGCTTCTTCCCTTACAACCCAGAAGTGCTTGTCTGGGGGGGAGGGAGAGTTCTCCTGCCTGTGAACACCGCTGCAGAGTTTGAGACAGGGGATTCAATGGGCTCCCCCCTCACGCATTCTTCACTCAAGGTTGTAGGTGTGTGGCAGCAGCAGGGAGGTACTGTAAGCTTGGGGAACAGCTCATCCGGGTAAATATCTTATAGGTGCTGAGCGCTAACTGTGCAGCTTCAATATCGATGCTGCACAGTTAGCACTGCTCCCGGCGTCCGCTCCATCTCAGAACGCCCCCGGCATGCCCCGATGCTATCCGGCTAGCAGCAGAGTGCTTAGGAGACTTAGTCGGGGATATTCGGTGGCACTACCCATGTATGTGCCATCAAATATCTGGTTCAATCATCAAAAGAACAACGCTGGATTTTCACATTAAACTCAATGACTCCTGCAGGACTGAATAAGGACATTGATTGGTTGACCTTGTAAAGCATGGTCCAATCCGTGTAGGGGTTCCCCTGTGGTGGGGTTTCCCTGCGTTTTGTGATTGGTTGGCTTTAAGTGGGCGGTTCTATAATTGGCCTATCTGATTGACCCTCTGACGTCACCCGCCAAAGCTTCGGCGTTTTTTCGGATTTGGAAGGATTGGTCACACTATTTTTGCTTTGGGAACACTTGAAACAGAAGCTGGTCGCTTCGAAACGTGCACGTCGTGCTTGAGCAGATAAGTGTGAAACCTTTTTTGCGGTTTTTAAAAAAAAATTTATATGAATAAGAAAAGATAAAATAAATAAATAACAAAAGGGGTATGTACTGCGTGAGGTGATGAGGAAGTCCTCCTCACCTTGCGGTTTATGCCCGACAAAAAAATTTTCTGGTGATTGCAGTTGGGGGTTCGGGTATTCTTTTGACGATTGATATTTATAGGAATACCTGGGTTTTGGGGATTTTTGTTTTTGAATCGAATATCTGGTTAGCAGGCATTTACATGGTTTATTTATTTATTTATTTGCAGTCTCTTTTATACCGCGCTATTCGACATCAGTGCGGTTTACAATGAACATAAGAGTTGCACATCTCAATTTCGTGATTTGTGCTTACAGTGAAACAGGTATAATAACTTGGGTATACATTAAACAGGAAAATTAAACTTGGGTATGCATTAAGCAGGTATAACAGGTAAAATAGGGTATAAATAACCAGTCCCTTAACAAGGAGACACGATGAATAAATACAGTCTACTTTATGCAACAATATAATGAGTTATGCGGCACTGCATAAGTTTCTCATGGTGGTTGGAGGGGAAGGTGTGATTGCGAGTGATCAGTCTGGGAATGTGACGTGCATGAGTTTGAGGTGCTGCATTGAGATGTGAGAGTGGGTGAGTGTGGGGAGAAGACTGCATCATCGTAGTGGTGAAGAAAGAGGTGCCGTTTCAGTGCCTTCCTAAATTGGGAGAGTTCACTGATGGTTCTGATAGTTGCTGGTAGTGCGATCCAGCAGGACGGAGCAAAGAAGGAGAAGGCTCTGGATCTAGTGAATTGAGAACACTTCGTGCTTGCCTTAGGTAATATGAGAGTATTTGCGGCATTCGATCTCCTTGCTCGATTGGGAGGTGTGATTGAAATTAGATCAGTAATGGCAGTAGCAGGGTATTTATTGATGGCTTTATGGGTCATAATTAGGATCTTGAATGAGATCCTGGCTTGTATGGGTAGCCAGTGCAATTGTTTTAGTATTGGGGTAATATGAGAACTTCTTGAGGCTCCATGAAGGATTCTTGCAGCTGAATTCATTGCAAGTTGTAAGGGGTTAGTCGTGCACTTAGGTAGACCATACAAGATCGCATTGGCATAGTCAAAGTGAGGCATTATTAGGGCCTGAAAGACAGTTCGGAAGTCATCAGGTTCTAACAGTTGACGCAAATTGCGGAGGGTCCGGATTTTATGGTACACCGACTTTGTTATGTTTTTGATATGAGCCTTCATATTAAGTTGCTGATCAAGCGTTACACCTAGGTATCTTACTGTAGTCTTGCATATGATCTCTGCGTCGCGAAACTTGATAGACAGGGGTGGAGTAAAAGCCGGATTCCTGGTTACGAAGAGAGCTTCTGTCTTTTTGAAATTTAACTTAAGCATTTAAGTTAATTGGTTAATTGGGATGGAAGGATACCCCTATAAGGAGAGGCTAAAAAGGTTAGGGCTCTTCAACCTAGAAAAGAGATGGCTGAGGGGAGATATGATAGAGGTCTATAAATTAATGAATGGAGTGGAACGGGTTTACATTATCAAAATATAGAAAGACTAGGGGACATGCAATGAAGCTGCAGTGTAATCTGTTTAAGACTAATAAGAGAAAATATTTTTTCACTCAACGCGTAATCAAATTCTGGAATTCGTTACCCAAGGATGCAGTAAAAGCTGTTAATGTAGCTTGGTTTAAAAAGGTTTTGGACAAGTTCCTGGAGAAAAGTTCCATAGACCATTATTAAAGGGGACCCGGGAAATCTACTGCTTGCCCCAATACCAGCATTGTGCAATCTGTGTGTCTTTTGGGGAAACTGCTAGGTACTTGTGACCTAGATTGGCCACTGATGGAAACAGGATACTGGTCTTGATGGACCTTGGTCTGACCCAGTATGGCATATCTTATGTTCTTATGTTCTTAAATACCTTTTGAATATCAGGCCCATTATTACTATCACAGCCGCGGCTCTGTAAGACGCAGGTGCTGTGGCTGGACTGGAGGAGAGGGGTTTTTCTTCATCATTTCTATCGCAGTGCAGGTGCTGAATATAAGGGTAGGGAAGAGAGAAGGGAGATATGGTGGATCAGTGGGGATAGGAAAGAGAGGAAGAGATCCCAGATGGGGAGTACAGCAGAGAGATGAGGAGATGCTGGATCATGGAGAAGTAGAGGAAGACAGAAGGGTGTGCTGGACACAGGGAGGGAGAGGAGGAAATAAGGAATCAGTGGGGATATACAGAATTGGAGGGGAAAGAAACAAGGTTGGTAGTGGCAGATGGTAGGTTGGGAGAGGGGGACGCATGTTAGAAGGGTCTGATTCTGGGGGATAACACAGGTAGGGTTTCTAACCGACTGGTTTTAGGGGCTCAAGGCTGTCAGCTGGCAGACTGTAAAATTGGGCAATGAAGAGCCAGTTTTCTGCTGACCACTGGCCTCGGCTTGACCCCCCTCCCCCCCCCCCCCCCCGTGCTGCCTGCCCAGTCTGCCCTTGCTTTGCTGCCATTTTTCCTGTTCCATTGGCATTGCTGGCGGCACAAACAGACCTCCAATTTAAAAAAAAACAAAACAAGGTGGGTCTTTGTGACTCCATGCTTGCAAGGCTGGTGTGGTCCTTCCCTCCTCTGACATATGCTCGCATCAGAGGTGGCACAATCAGACCATCTATCCAAGCGTGGAGCTGCAAAGACCCACTGTGTTTTTTGGTTTTTATTATTATTGGAGATTTGCTGCTGCTGTCGCTAATGGAACAGGAAAAATGGCAGCAGGGCAAGGACCGTCAGCATGGGAAGGGAAGCCGACTGGACCTGTACATGAGGAGGGGTGAGAAGATGCTACACATGGGGGTAGAGGGACAGAAAGGGTTGCTGGGCATCGGGTTTGGGGCAGAAGGGGTATACTGTACATGGGAGTAGAGATACATATGAGGAGATGCTGCACATGGGGAATAGGTACAGAGGTGGGGATGCTGGACAAAACGGGGAGATGTTGGGCATGAGGGATAGGGACAGAGAGAGAAGATGGTGGACATAGAGGAAGAGAAGCAGGATGTGGAGAGACGTTGATACTGGACTTGGGGGAGAGGGGGAGAGTTAATGAAAGACTAGGTAATAAAAGGCTAGGGAAGCTGGGAAATGGGAAGGTTGGGGTTAGGGAAACAGATGGAAAGCAATAGCTAGATAAGTAAAAAGGGTGAAATTGAGGAGTGATTGGTAAGAAGAAGGAGTGAAATCTGGATAGAGAAGCAGAAAAATATATGGAAGAAAACTAAAAAGAAGAGATACAAGGGAGGAAGTAAAGACAGGAGAAGAGAGGAGAAATTGGAAATGGAGAGGAGACCATGAAAAGAGAGCTAAGAGAAGACAGAGGAAAATAAATAACAGAGACTGAGACCAACATCATTAGAAAAATAAAATGGCCCAACAACAAAGTTAGAAAAAAAATTGTATTTTCTATTTTTTAACTTGACAGTGTCGGTATTTGTAAAGTATATCTGCCAGGGGTCAGGATTGGTGTTGGACATGGCTGGGACCTAGCCTAAGGTTGCCAGATGTCCTGATTTTATCAGGATTGTACTGATTTTTGGAAGTTTGCCCTGATTTGAAAAATATCCTGATTTTGTCCTGAATTTTGGCGTTTTTTCCTGACTTGTCCTGAATTTCTGTAAGATTTTGACAGATGATTAAAATGAACATTATAATACAAATGAAGTTATTTTTATTCCCTTATTGTATGTAAATTGGAGAAATGAAACATTAATTATAAGTTTTTCTTTTTCAACGTGTGACTCAATGGTTTTGACCAAAAATGTTCCTTTTGGCATTTGTTTGAAAAAGGGGAAATATTTTGGGCTCTTTCCTGAAAATGGGAAAGTTTGGGTTCCAAATTTACATAGAAACATAGAAACTTAGAAACATGATGACAGAAAAAGACCACAAGGCCCATCTAGTCTGTCCTTCCAAAACAACAACTACAACAGTCCACTTTTTACCTTTAGAGATCCTCTGTGTTGGTCCCATGCTTTTTTTAATTCAGTTACTGTCCTCATCTCTACCACCTCCACTGGGAGACTATTCCACGGATCCACTACTCTTTCCGTAAAGAAATATTTCCGCATATCACTCCTGAATCTATCTCCCTTCACCCTCATTCCATGTCCCCTCGTAGCAGAACTTGCTTTCAATTGAAAGAGGCTCTCTCCCTGAACATTTATGCCACGGAGGTATTTAAACATCTCAATCATATCACCTCTATCCCGCCTTTCCTCTAAGGTGTACATATTAAGATCCTTAGGTCTGTCCTCATATGCTTTATAATGAAGCCCATTAATCATTTTAGTAGCAACCCTCTGCACCGACTCCATCCTGTTCACATCCTTTTGAAGGTGCGATCTCCAGAATTGCACATCATACTCCAAATGAGGTCGCACCAAAGACTTATACAGAGGCATTATCACCTCCTTTTTTCTGCTAGCCATTCCTCTCCGTATGCACCCAAGCATCCTTCTAGCTTTTGCCGTCGCCTTTTCTACCTGTTTAACTACTTTAAGATCATCAGACACAACCACGCCTAGGTCCCGCTCTTCTTTAGTGGACAAAAGTACTTCACCTCCTATACTGTATTGCTCCCTTGGATTGCTGCAGCCCAAATGCATGACCTTACATTTTTTAACATTAAATCCCAGCTGCCAAATTCTAGACCATTCTTCAAGCTTAGCTAGATCCCTCCTCATGTTATCTACACCTTCCTGGGTGTCTACTCTATTGCAGATTTTGGTATCATCCGCAAAGAGGCAAACCTTACCCGACAGCCCTTCCGCTATATCACTAACAAAGATGTTAAAAAGAATCGGACCAAGGACAGATCCCTGGGGCACACCACTGGTAACATCCTTCTCCTCAGAGTGAGCTCCATTTACTTGTACTCTTTGTCGCCTCCCACCCAACCAATTTCTAACCCAAGCAGTAACTTTAGGGTCCATCCCTAGGGTGCTCAGTTTGTTTATAAGTCGCCTGTGAGGAACAGTGTCAAAGGCTTTACTGAAATCTAAATACACCACATCTAGAGCTCTCCCTCGGTCCAACTCCCTGGTCACCCAGTCAAAGAAATCAATCAGATTTGTCTGACAAGACCTGCCTCTGGTGAATCCATGCTGCCTCGGATCCTGTAATCCGCCGGACTCCAGAAACCTCACTATTTTCTCTTTCAGCAGCGTTTCCAATAATTTACTCACCGCTGAAGTTAAACTAACCGGCCTGTAGTTTTCAACCACATCCTTACTTCCGCTTTTGTGTAAAGGCACCACATGAGCCTCTCTCCAGTCCTTTGGCACCACTCCCGACTCCAACGAGGCATTGAAAAGGTCAGTCAGTGGAGTTGCTAGAACGTCCCCAAGTTCCCTCAGTATTCTAGGGTGTATCCCATCCGGTCCCATTGCTTTGTCTACTTTAAGTTGAGCTAGTTTCTCATGAACACAGTCTTCTGAAAATTGTTCAAGATGTCCCTCGCTTCTGTTCTTATTTGTGGGTGTTTGCTGAGGTCCTGCTCCTGGTTCTTCATCTGTGAACACAGAACAAAAATATTTGTTAAGCAATTCTGCTTTATCCTTATCAGCTTCTACATATCCCCCCCCTGCACCCTTGAGTCTGACAATACCACTTTTGCCCTTCCTCTTCTCACTAATATATCTGAAAAATGTCTTATCCCCCCATTTTATTGCATTGGCTATTTCCTCCTCCTTTTGAATCTTTGCCTTCTTGACTACTTTGCTAGCTTCTCTAAGTTTTTCCAAATACAGATGCCTGTCTTCCTCTCTCTGTGATCTTTTGTATTTCATGAAGGCCTCCATCTTTTTCTTCACTTTTTCAGCTACTTCCTTCAAAAACCATAGCGGTCTCCTGTTCCTTTTGCCTTTATTTACCATTTTAACAAAAAGGTTGGTTGCCTTTAAAATACCCCCTTTCAGTTTTGCCCACTGTTTTTTACATACAAAATATAGTGAATTTAAGACATATGTAAAGAGGGGGAAATATAAATATTTTCTGTAAGCACAAAGTCTTGATCATAGTTTAATGTTTAATAAACGTTTTCAATTTTTGTCATCATAGTAATGTTACTAATATAGAAATATAGAAATATGATGACAGAAAAAGACCACATGGCCTATCTAGTCTGTCCTTCCATATCAACAACTACAACAGTCCCCTTTTTACCTTTAGAGATCCTCTATAGAAATATAGAAATATGATGACAGAAAAAGACCACATGGCCTATCAAATTAATATAAATTATGTATAACGTCACTAATGGAATAAGTATTTTCGGTGTGCAAGAAGCAATGGACGGATGATCAAAATCATTTGGATATTAAAACTGTAAAATGCTTGCTTCAAGTTAAAATAAACTATTCATTATATTGTGATGATATGTACAAAAAGATTTTGGCTGATGAAAATCTGCTAAATCAAATATCATCAAACAGTAAATACATGTAAATAATATTTTATTGTGTTTGATGCCTAATAAAACATTTTTTTGAAATGTGTTATTTTTTTAAAAAAATGTCTTTAATTTGGACCAAAGGTATCTAGCAACCCTAGCATAGCCCAAGGCAAAAATCTGAGAAGGAACCCTAAAGCCTCCTAGCAAACTACTTTTTCAGTCAGACAGCTCTAAGGCCCTCTCTGGCTTGGGGGCCCAGGGCAATTACTCTGGTTGCTTCTCGGTTGCTTCCCTCTTAATGTCAATCCTGACATCTGCTGTCTTTTGTTTTGTACAATTCAGGGGGAAATGCATTTCTTTCTGTTTCTCTGGTGTTGCCTAGTAACATGCCTGCCTGGTGCAAAGGTAGCGGACCTCAAATGCCACCTAGATAAGGTCTTAGATAGTTCTGGGGAGGACTCTGCTGTCTTGATACATGCGGTACCAATGACATAGGAAAATGTGGTAGGGAGGTTCTGGAGGCTAAATTTAGGCTTTTAAGTAGGAAGTTGAAATCCAGAACTTCCAAGGTAGCGTTCTCCGAAATGCTTCCTGTTCCACGCGCAGGACCCAAAAGGCAGGCAGAGCTCCGGAGTCTCAATGCGTGGATGAGACAATGGTGCAATGATGAGGGTTTTGGATTTGTTAGAAACTGGGGAACATACTAGGGAAAGGAGGGGCTCTTCCAAAGGGTTGGGCTTCACTTTAACCGGGATGGAACCAGGCTGCTGGTATTAACCTTTAAAAAGGAGATAGAGCAGCTTTTAAACTAGATAATAGGGGAAAGACGACAGTCGCACAGCAGCACATGGTTCGGAAAAATGTATCCTTGAAGGATACTACCAAAAGCAGAGAGGTTCCAAAAAAAGAGTAAAGTAGCCGAAATGCTCTTGAGTATGGAACAGACAGAGCTTAAAGATTCCAAATTACCCATGCCTTCCAATAGCCAGATTGATATGAATAAATACAGTCTCTAAAATGCTTATATGCAAATGCTAGAAGTCTAAAAAATAAGATGGGAGAGTTAGAATATATAGCACTAAATGAGAGGTTAGATATGATTGGAATATCAGAGACATGGTGGAAGGAGGACAACCAGTGGGACACTGTGATACCTGGGTACAAACTATATCGTAATGATAGAGCTGATCAAATTGGTGGAGGGGTTGCTCTCTATGTTAGAGAGGGCATTGAGTCAGAAAGGATTAAAGCTTTGCAAGAAACAAAATTTACGGTAGAATCTCTATGGATTGAAATTCCACATAAAAATTGGAAGGCGATGGCAGTGGGGGTGTACTATCGACCGCCTGGCCAGAATGAACAGATAGATGATGAAATGCTCAAAGAAATCAAGGAGGCTAACAAAAGTTACAGCACAGTAATAATAATGGGTGATTTCAATTACCCCAGTATAGACTGGATCAGTGTCACGGCAGGACATGCTAGGGAGATAAAGTTCCTAGATGAAATAAATGACTGCTTCTTGGAGTAGCTGATTCATGAACCGACCAGAGGGGAAGCCATTTTGGACTTAGTCGTTAGTGGAACACCAGATCCGGTGCAAGAGATAAGGGTGTTGGGGCTACTTGGCAATAGTGATCATAGCATGATCGCGTTTAATTTAATTAGTGGAGGAGGGATGGTAAGGAAATCCACAGTACTACCTTTTAACTTTCGAAAGGGAGACTATGATAAAATGAGGAAAATAGTTAAGAAAAAACGAAAAGGAGCAGTTTCAAAGGTTAAAGACTTACATCATGCTTGGGTGTTGCTGAAAAATACTATCTTCAAAGCCCAGAACAGCTGTATTCCACGCTTTAAGAAAAGTAGAAGGAAGTCCAAAAAACTGCCAGCATAGTTTAAAGTTGAGGTCAGAGAGGCTGTTGCCAAAAAAGCATCTTTCAGGAAATGGAAAAAAAGAGCCAAACGACGAAAACTGGAAACAGCATAAGCACTGGCAAGTGAAATGCAAGTCATTGATAAGGCAGGCAAAGGGAGAATGTGAGAAGAAGCTTGCTGCGGAAGCAAAAACACGTAATAAAGACTTTTTCAAATACATTTGTAGCAAAAAACCTGTGAGTCAGTTGGTCCATTAGATGATAGAGGGGTTAAAGGGGCACTAAGAGGTGACAAGGCGATAGCGGAGAGACTGAATGAATTCTTTGCTTCGGTCTTTACTGAGGAAGATGTAAGGATGTTACCCATGACTGAAGTGGTATTTAAAGGTGTAGAATAATTGAAGGAAATATCGATACATCGGGAAGATGTATTACAACTATTTTATAAACCGAAGAGTAGCAAATCACCTGGACCGGATGATATACATCCAAGGGTGTTGAAAGAACTGAAATATGAGATTGCAGACCTGCTATTGGTAATCTGTGAACTATCATTAAAAATCATCTGTAATACCTGAAGATTGGAGGATGGCGAACCTAACACCAATTTTTAAAAAGGGTTCCAGGGGTGATCCGGGAAACTACAGACCGGTGAGCCTGACGTCAGTACCGGGAAACCATCATAAAGAACAAAATTTCTGAACATGTAGATAGTCATGGCTTAATGGGAGACAGCCAACATGGCTTTAGACAAGGAAGATCTTGTCTTACTTATCTGTTATGGTTATTTTGAAGGTGCGAATAAACAGGCAGACAAAGGTGAGTCGGTTGATATAGTGTATTTGGACTTTCAGAAAGCCTTTGACAAGGTCCCTCATCAGAGACTTTTGGCAAAACTAAAGAGTCATGGGATAGGAGGCAGTGCACTATTGTGGATCAGGAACTGGTTAAAAGATAGAAAGCAGAGGGTAGGGCTAAATGGCCAATTTTCCCAATGGAGAAAGGTGAATAGTGATGTACCCCAGGTATCTGTGCTAGGTCCGCTGCTTTTTGACATATTCATAAATGACCTGGAAAAGGGAATAATGAGTCTGGTTATCAAATTTGCAGTTGACTCAAAACTATTTAAAGTTGTTAAAACCCATGAGGCTTGTGGAAAATTGCAAGAGGATCTTGATAAATTGGAAGACTGGGCATAAAAATGGCAGATGAAATTTAATGTTGACAAGTGCAAAGTTATGCACCTAGGGAAGAACGACCCAAACTATGGTTACACGATTCAAGGTTCCACATTAGGAACCACCACCCAGGAAAAAGATTTAGGCGTCATTGTGGACAACATGTTAACCCCCCCCCCCCCACACCCAGTGTGCAGTGGCAGCCAAGTGAACAAATAGAATGCTAGGTATCATAAGGAAAGGAATGGAAAATAAAACAAAGGATATTATAATGCCTCTGTATCGTTCCATGGTGTGGCCACACCTTGAATATTGTGTGCAGTTCTGGTCGCCGTATCTTAAAAAGGATATAGCATTATTAGAAAAGGTTCAGAGAAGAGCCACCAAAATGGTAAAGGGGATGGAAGGAAACCCCTATGAAGAAAGGTTAAAAAGGTTAGGGCTCTTTAACCTGGAAAAGAGACGGCTGAGGGGAGATATGATAGAAGTCTATAAATTAATGAACGGGGTGGAACGGGTAAACGTAGATCGATTGTTTATGTTATCAGAATATAGAAAGACTAGGGGACATGCAATGAAGCTACAGGGCAAACTATTTAAGACAAATAAGAGAAAATATTTTTTCACTCAACGTGTAATCAAACTCTGGAATGTGTTACCGGAGGATGTAGTAAAGGCTGTTAGTGTAGTTGGGCTTAAAAAAGGTTTGGACAAGTTCCTGGAGGAAAAGTCCATAAACCATTATTCAAAAGGGACCCAGGATATCAATGCTTGACCCAGTACAAGCATTGTGGAACCTGTGCCTTTTGGGGAAACTGCTAGGTACGTATGACCTAGATTGGCCACTGTTGGAAACAGGATACTGGGCTTGATGGACCTTGGTCTGACCCAGTATGGCATATCTTATGTTCTTATGTTGCACTGCACGCAGCTTCTGGCTTTCTGAGGTTTTAGTTTATTTTTTGTCTATATATTTCTATTTTCACTTTGTGGTCACTTATTGGTGAAGGCCTAGTTGTAATGTCTGTGACTAAGACTGGGTATTCTGTTAGCATGGAATTTCTGTTTAAGAGGGTGTAGTAATCGGGCTTGTTCAGCTATCCTAATTGGTTTATTGATGTTTTAGGGCTCACTGCAATATTTATAGTGCTGCCTTTTTCTAGGTAGGGTCCTTGTGTGACCTTTGAAAGTTAGTATTGGCATGGTAGATTTGCTCTTGGTTCCAAATGACTTTTTTGTATTAATTCCAGGGCTGGCCCAACCATCAGGCAATCGCTTCTGTGGGTCGGCAGAGAGTAGGACATTCAAAGCTAAACAATAAATTATGACAGCCAGGGTACATGCGGGTTAAGTATTGCTTAGGGTGCCAACATTTTGAATCACCTCTGGGGCTCACCCTAATTAAGTGAAAATATGCTTGGTACTGAGATTTTTTTCTCATATAGGTAAGTTTTATGGGGAAGATTCTAGCTCTGCTCTGCACAGATTGTTTGGGAAGGGGCCCAGGGGGAGGGGCGGGGTTTGGCGAATGCAGAATATATGTTTGGATTTAATGCCAAATGGGAGAGCACAGGTGTGTTGGAGGGGCCTGAGAAGGAGACTGTGGCTGAATAGATGCTGAAGAGTCCAAACTCTTGTACCCCCCTTCCCCAATATAGCCTGCAGACGCTAAAGCCTGCACTGTTGCCCTCTCTGCAATTATTTTTTTGTGGGCAGCAATGGGTGGGGGCGGGCTTGGGTGGGTGCAGGTTTTTCTCTTTCAAAAGGTTGGTAACCCTAGCTGTTGGGTACTCAGCCTGTTTTTGAGAAGCAAAAAGAGAGTAAGAAGAAAGACAAGTTTCCCTCTGTGTTGGGGTATTTAGGAAGTTACCCATCTCTCTCCACGGGAATTATCAGCAGTCCACATTAAAAATGTCTACAGCTCAGAGCTCAGGGCTGGGAGGGCATGACAGGCAGAGGGATTAAGAATCCAGCTGAGTAGACAACGGGGAGGGTAGCCTAGGGTTGCCAAATTTTGAAAGAGAAAAACCCGTCACTTGTTTATTTTATTTTATTTAACAATTTTTTCTAAACCACCATTGTCCAAAATGGTTTACATGGAACCATATAACATAATCTTATAAGATTTGTTTTACAATAAACAGGGGGAGGTAACTTGGAGATAAATATGGGGTTAACAATAAGAAATGGAATTAAGAATCTAGTGTTTCATTGAAATATTAGAAGCAAGGGGGATAACCAGATATATTTAAAGGATAAATGTGTGGGTTAGGTAAGTCTATTGATCATGGGTGGAAGTTGTATTTATGGTTATATAATGTCATGAAGTCCAAAATATTCTTTGAAAAAGGTGTGTCTTGAGTAATTTTTGTCCTTGTGCCCCGCCCCTTGCCCACCCCCTGTCCCGCCCTTTGTCCCATCCGCCAAAATAACTGCAGTGATGGCAGCAATGCAAGTTTCAGCACATACTGGCTATATTGGGGCAGGGGTACTATTCAACCTCTACTGAATCACAGGACATTCCTCAATCCTCCAACACACACATTCTATATTAAATCCAAACCTACAGTATATTCTGTATCCCTGTGCAAATGATTACTGTGCTGCCCCCACCCCCATGAATTCTAATGGATCCCTTCAATAACTTAAGTGTCTGAACACAACTTACATGTGCATTGGACACCAGATTTCTACACAACAAGGAACCACAAGTTCGAAATAGAAATAGGCATGTAAAAATTTTACTGAAAACCTTAAGAAGTCAGACTCCAGTGCAACACTGGAAGAATAGAAACAAATGCCTTTCTTCTTGTATAGTGCAAAATGCAAAAATATAAGAGATGCACATTTCTCAAAGATGGCAAATTCCAGTTAATACATTCAAAACAAAATATTTCTACTACCTTTTTTGTTTTCACATTTTATTTTTCCAGTTGCATTGGTCCAAGTCTCTCTCTTCTGCTTTCCTTTATTTTTCTCTAACATACTAGTATCTACTGTCCATTTGCCATTTGTTCTCTCTTCACCTGTCTTCATCCATTCCTCCCTTACATCTTCTTTGGCATTTATTTTTTCCTTTCAGCTCTTTTCTCCATTTCTTTCTTTGCTGCCTATCCATTCAAATTGCGCACTCCTCACCCTCCATTTCTTAATCTCTCTCTACCTTTCACCTATCAAGTTTCCATTTCCTTCTCTTTACTTTTTCCCAACCCATCTTCCCATCTCCCTAGCCTTCCCATTCGCCCTCTCACACATTCACTGCTTCCGAAGCCTTTTATTCCTTTCTGTCTTTGACCAATTCTCTCTCCTCCTTCCACTTATACCCTCTGTACCCACTCCCTTCCCAGCCCTCATCTACTTTTTTTCTGTCCCACTCCCCATCTCCTTCCCTGTCAGTCACTCTCCAGTCTCTTTTTTTTTGTCTCTTATCCCACCAATTTCTGACTTCCCCCTTTAACCACCTCCCCAGCTTTCCATCCACCTCTCACTCATCTCTTTACTAACCTCCCCATGCTAACCTCTCCCACATGGTTCCACCATATCCAGCCTTTCCCTTCTCTCTTTCCTCTCCCACCTACAGTACAGCATCTTCTCACTCTCATTCTCCCCTGTTCAGCATCCCCCTTCTTCCCTTTCCCCTTCCCATTCCCCTAACATCCAGCATCATCGCCCCTTCCCCTTAGCCCAATGTATCTCCTTCCTCCCTTTTCCCCTCCCTCCTACACAGCCCAGCATATCCCCACCTAATCTTCCTTCCTCCCTCCCCAGTAGCCTGCATATCTCCCTTTCCTTTCCAATTCCTACCCCCTCCAACATCATCTCTTCTGTCCCTCATCGCAGTTCACAGTCCTGCATCTCCCTCATCTCCTTTTTATTACCTTCCCTCACAGCCCTACATCTCCGATCCCCTTCAGGCAATCCAGCATCTCTCCTCCCCCCTCCAGCCGCCGTTTCAGCCCCTTTTCTCCCTCCCCAGAGTCCCTGCCTGCAGCCGCTTTTCCTTTTCTTGCCGTCAGTAGCAGTGGCGGTAGGGACCTCCAAAAATGAGGCAAAAGAAAAATATGCAGGCCTGTGCATCATTCCATTCGTGTGCATGGCTTGTGCTTTTTTTGTCTCGTTTTCGGAGGTCCCTACCACTACTGCTACTAATAGAAAGAAAAGGAAAAGTGGCAGCAGTGGCAGACGGGGAATCTAGGGAGGGAGAGAAGGGGCTGAAACAGAGCTGGAGGGGGGAGGAGAGATGCTGGAATGGAGGGCAGAGCTAGTGTCACCTAATGGCTGATCTTTTGGGGGGAGGGGGCGGTTTCATAGGCAGCAAGAGCCGCCCCTGCCAAAAATGGCTTTTCCACAGCCGGTTTTACACCTCTGCCAGCAGTCAGACTGGCCATATAAAAAACGGCCTGTTGGCAACCCTAGGGAGGCCCGTGGAGACAGAAAGCTCTTTCCAAGCAGGGCTGGGAGAGTTCAGCTGTAAGGTAGGCGGCTTAGGAACTGGGAACCATATTCCTAAATACCAAAGCCCAAGTAACTGCCTGGACTTCGAACTGAATTAAAGTCTGATTTTGATTTGAGGGTCAGGGTAAGAGTCCTGAGAATCCAGCCTCTGAAGGCAACTGGCTGGGGAGTGAATTCAGCATATACGGAAGGACAATAAGGGGCTTGTTTACAAAGCCGCAGTAGCGGTTTCCGATCATTATCGGAGCCGCGGCCCCGATTGTAAACCGCTACCGCGGCTTTGTAAACAAGCCCCCTAAAAGTAGTTTTGTTTGGCCCTGCACTGTTGGTGTAATATTTTGAGCCCTTGACACCACACACCACGCTATACCAATGCAATGCATGTCTTTGAGTCAGTGCTAACTCCTGGTGACCCAGAAGCTATACCACACCCTCCAAAATATTCCCTTTAACGCTGCTACTCCTCCATTGGTCCCTCAAATTAGAAAGCCATCTGAAAATGTCTTCACTAGTTATACGTTTATACAGGGACTAGGCCAAGTCATATGTTGATCTGAATACAAGTAACACCCCCATTGTATTTTAGAAATAGGGCAATTCACCAAATATAGCTTAACATGAGGGCACTTAGAGGGTAATTTTATGAGAGGGTGCCTATGTGTGAAGTAACAGTAAGCACCTATTTTATGAAGGCTGTTAGGTGCCTCTGTGTCTTTATAAAAAAAAACTAGGGACGTGCATTCGTTTTGTATCTTTTTTGAACAAAAATGAAACAGGAAACTAAAATGTCATCACTTCCCATCTTTTGTTACTAGTGCATATCACTCAATAGTGTGCACTATCACTTAATAGTGTGCACTATTGAGTAATAATGCTCACTATGGACAGATAGTATGCAATACTGAGCCATAGTGTACTCTATTGTGCAATAATAGAGTGTGTTATTAAGCCACAGTGCGCACTATTATGCAACGATAGAATGCAGTATTGAGTCATAGTGCACCCTATATGCACACAGTGAGCACTATTGCTCAATAGTGCACACTACTAAGTCATAGTGCACATTATTAGCAAATGATGGAATGTGATGAAAAAATGCAAGAAAACAAAATAAAATAACAAAATTTGCACACTAAATGGAAAACTAAATGAAACAATTTTTTTTGTTGCATACCCTCTATACAATACTGGGACAAAAATGGCAGAAATCGGGCCTAGATTGAGTCCACAGGCAGAGCACGCATGTACTTGTGTATTTTACAAATAACATGTGTGCCTCATGACTCTGTCCTTGGCCCACCCATACTCTACCTCTGAAGAGTCCATCATGTGAGTTGCATAGAGGTATGCCCCTTCTTGACACTGCACTGAGGTAATTTAATAAGAGAATCTTCTACATGCATAGAAAGACCTATGCATGAGAAAAATTGTTTATAATATTGCCCCCTCAGTGACCCTGTGGTCAACTTTGTTTGAGCTTCCTTTGCTTACAAGCTTATTGAGTTACCATATATGCTGTGAGAACCTGCCCCCATTGAAACAGTACCTGCGACTACTGGCCTCAGTTGTTTACAAGCTGCTTCAGCTGCCATGGAATTTCCCAGAACAGGGCCCCATCCTCAGCTGCACCTCACCCCAGCTGGTGGTCCTGCCACCCTGTCCATTACAGTCATAAGTTAATAGACTCGGAACTTGAGAAACTGAAAACTGTATTTCTACCAATCTTCAGTGCTCAACAGCGACCCCAGTTATGCTCCTCTACTCCAGCACTCACACTAGCAAACATTTTACAGGTCAGTGCCCAGAGTTTATTTGTCCCCATTTTAATTCAGTGCACTTGCAGAGATGAGCTTCAGTCATAATGAGGATGAATGTTTAACAAGCATATACAACACAATACATTCACTGTTTAAATATTTGCATTTATTGATCTTGTTCATTTTTGGAATACTCTTAGAAATTTGACCTTGCTTGGTCATTGAATCTGATGTTGGAATAAATCGTAGCCTGCACATAATATACATCTTTATTAAATAAAAACACCTTATAAAATTAGTCAGAATTATTGTAAAACTTGCAACAATGTGATTCACCTATGGAGGTGTAACTAATTGTGCCACATATTATCTGTGTGTTAAACAGTTAATGATAGCAACAACCGCCATGTTCACTTTTAGGCCTAGCTCTGATCCATCCTCCACCCATTACATGCCCCAGCACAGCAATTTACATGTTAGTTGTTTAATATGGCAATTAACACATGCAACATGGAAATTCCCACATTAAATAGCAAATGTAGCTTATGACCAGAGCGACAAGGGTTCAAATCCCACTAGCACTACTTGTGGCCTTGAGCATTCACTTAATCCTTCATTGTCTAAGGTACAAACTTAGACTGCAAGCCCTCTGGGGACAGAGAAATACTTATAGTACCTAATTGTAACACCTCAAACTACCACTGGAAAGGTGTGAGCTAAATGCTAAATAAATAGGAGTCTTATTTCTGTGTCAGCAATATCTCTATCTTTATCTTTACTGAATTATTTTTTAATCTTATTGTCTCAGTCAATTACTATGGAGAACTGAGTGGAGGGTTAGAACAGGCGGGGAGCCTGGGAAGTCTGGGTCCAAATACAACTGATTATCCTTGTGGCGTCGAGCAAGTTGCTTAACCCTTCATTGCCTCACGTACAATTTGGATGGTAAGCCCTCTGGGGATAAATATCTACTGCGCCTGAATGCAATTCATCTTGAACCTACTGGAAAGGAATGAGCTAAATGCAAATAACCTAGGAGCCAGTTTGCAACTTTGGCATTACAGAAGGGCCTGAGGCAACATGTAGAAAATTCTGATGCAGTTCAGCTTTCAAGGATTCTGTTCACAGGGACTGGTATATCATATTTTCCTTACGATGGGAAAAAAGTAAAAATGAAAAACATTCAACTGTTAAAATAATATGATCATGTATCTATTAAACTTTGTTATGCCTAGGCATTTCAGTTACCTTCAGTGGTGCTCCAACACACACCTTTAAAACTGCTTTATGACCAGTTGCAGATGCCACTGAAGCCATCTTCACATTACACCCCCTCCCCCACCTCAAACACATCACATCTCTGGCACGACATCCTTGAGCATGTCTTCTAAATTGCAGCGTATAGCATTATGGTCTGAGCCCAGGATGGGGGCCACTTTCATAAGGGAGGGGTGGCCTAGTGGTTAGGACAAGGTACCTCAGGCCAGAGAGCCAGGGGTTCAATTCCTGGGGACAGCAATCTCAGGCCAGAGGGACTGGGGTTTCTAGTCCTATAGGCACTCCTTGAGGCCTTGGGCAAGCCACTTAACCCTCCATTGCCTCAGGTGCACATAGACTGGGAGCCCTTTGGGGACAAGGGACTGTATCCTGTACCTGCTTATAGTGATTGTAAACCACTCTGATGCCCTTCAGCCTGGGCAGTATATCAAGAAATTACATAAACATAAGCTGTTTTATAATTTCTGTATCTACACATTTCCCTCTATTAGGCGTGTTTCACATAAGGAAGGCCCCATCTGCATGCCCTTCTGTTTGTCTGTCTCTCTCTTTGTATGTCCATATGCATCTGCTTGTTGGTGCATGCACCAACCAACAAATGCATAGGCCTTCTCCCAAGCAGTGTGAAATGTCAAAAGCTGCTGGGAGTTCCCAGGTCTCACTGGCCCAAGAGAGGACTGCAGCCCCTGAAGCACCTTCGGGAGTCCCAAAACCCGTGCTGCTGAAGAGAGAGGAGAGCACCCCTGAAGTGCCAGTGTGAGTCCCCAGCTCCCCCCCACCCCACCCCAGCAATGAGCCAGTCATTCAGAGAAGGGAAAGTGTGGAGTGAGGGACAGGGCGCAAGAGAGAAGAAGGGTTAAAGAGGAAGAAAGAGAGGGGAGGGATAGTGGGTTGGACCATGAGAGTGGACAGGGTTAGAGATGAAGAATGGAATAGATAGGGAAGGGTGAAGGGGTGAAGCAAAAAGAAATGGTGGTTTAGAGGAGGAAAAAAGAGGGGCATAAGGTAAGGGTAGTTTTAGAGAAAAGAGGGAAGGAAATTGGGCGGATGCAGAGAAAAGGAACAGTAGAGTAGGAGGAGGAAAATTAGGAGAGTGCAGGACAAGAGGTGGAGGGAAGGAGTGAAAGGAGAACCAGGGAAGGTAGAGTACACAGGGTGGGTGGCAGTGAAGAAGGGAGAGTGACAAAATGTTGGGAGGAAAAATAGTGCGAGAGAGTGGGAGGTAGAAGGCGTGAGTGTAGGGTGGCAGAGAAAAGAACAAGGATCATAGAAGTCTTCATTTCCACAAACACACCACCAACACCCCCCATGACACAACACACACACACACATGCTCCACACATACACATCCCACCTAACACCCCTATGAGTCACACGCACACAAGGGTTGCCAACTTGTTGAACAAGAAAAACCCACCACCTGTGGCTTAGCATGCTCCACCCATGCCCATCCCTGCCCCACCCACAAAAAATACCTGCAGAGGGCAAAGGTACAAGCTAATGTTTTGAAAGAGAAAATCCTGCCACACCCCCTCTACATTCATTGTGGTAATCTTGAATTCAGCTACATCACCCAATACGTCAAATATATTTTTGAATGTTTTATTAATTTGTAACATACATGGAGCAGCAGAAACACACTGCCGTGCTTTGACAGGGAAAGTGCAACGGATGTAGCATTCTAATTCTGTGAATCACATATTTTCATAGCAGTGAATTCAGAATATCCTGAATGCCCACCATACACATGCACGCCCCACAAGTGGCATCAATCTTCTATCTCACTCTTGAAAAAAACACTCCCCTCAAGCCCAGTCCTCAAAGCCCTGGTGGTCAACTTCATGCCCAGACACATAACCTCGCAACTCCCCATTAGAAAACAATTCCAACAATTCTTGATGGATGGAGGAGTGGCCCTAGTGGTTGGGACAAGTTATCTCAGCCCAAAAGATCAGGGGTTCACATCCCACTAGAGGACAGCAACCTTGGGCCAGAAGGATTGGGGTTTCTATTCCCACAGGTGTTCCTTGTGGTCTTGGGCAAGCCACTTAACCCTCCATGTTCCCTGTAAAATACAGTAGTTATCTCCAAGTTATAGTGCCTTGTTCAATGTAAACTGCCTTGATATCATAAAAGGTGGTATATAAGAAATGATAAATAAAAATTCTAGAGATTTCTACACAGAAACTACAGTACATGCTAAAAGAATGCCATACCTCAGTCATACATATAAATCACAGACAGACCCTCACCATATACAAAAACAAATGACCACAAAATAGAAAGACAATAATTGAACTAGGAACCCCAAGAAGTCAAACTCTGCAATTATGGTAACACCAGAGAAATAGAAATGCATTTCCTCTTGTACTGAACAAAAACACAGGCATCAGCAATGCACATTTCCCAAAGTAACATATTCCACTTAATAAATTAAAAATAAAATACTTTTTTCTACCATTGTCTGATCATTTTATTTTTCAGTTACAATGCCCCAGTCTCTCTTCTGTTACTGTCTTCTCTTAACCCTCCTTTCAGTGTCCATTTGCATTTCTCCTTGCTCCTTCTGTCTTCTTCTATTCCTTCTCTATATCTGTCTCTGACATAATGATCCTTCTTCCATGTCTCACTTTACTACCTCTATATTCTCTCAAATTTCACCATCTGTCCATGCTTCAGAGCCCAGCATCTCTGTCTCTGTCCACCACTTAGAGTCCAGCTTCTGCCTTTCACTGTCCACCACCCAGAATCCAGCATTTTCCTCTCTGTCCATGCTTCAGAGTCCACCATCGCTGTCATCCCCTCAAAGCTCAGCATTTCCGTGTATGCAATTGTGTGTCATTGGGGCCTGTAGTCTCTCTCTCACATAATCCACCAGCCTTCCCCTAGTCTGTTTCTCTCTCTCATTCTCATAATCCCACAGGCTGTTTCTTTATCTCTCATACCCACTCTCCCAATCTTCCCCTAACCTGTATCTCTCTCCCTTAAGGGCCCATCAGGCTTCATCCAGTATCACTGATGAGCCTGACCCCAACTAGATTTCCCCTAGTCTGTCTCTCTCTCTCTTATATATATAACTCTCCAGCCTTCCTCTAGCCCAGCGGTTCTTAACCTGTGGATCACGACCCACATGGGGGTCACCACAGGATTTAGCAGGGGTCGCCTCACTCCGCCAAGTTAAAAAAAATAAAAATAAAAAAGCGCACAAGTTGCTGCCGCTGCCGAGTCTGCTGCTCCGCAGCGGCAAACTTACTGCCTCCCTTCTTTTGCAGCCGCGGCTCCCTGCCTCTTAGGAAACCGTGGCTGTGCCTGTGAAACTGTTGCGGAGCCTTCCCGTCTCTCAAATGGCTCCGTGAAGCATTGTCCCGCCTCCAAAGGGAATGGTAAACAACTTCCTTTGGAGGCGGTACAATACTGCATGGAGCCCGTCAAGAGAGAGAAAGGCTCCGCTATGGCTTCACAGGCACAGCTCCAGTTCCCTAAGAGACAGGGAACCGCAGCTGCAGAAGAACAGGGCAGTAGCAGGCAGAAATAGGGAGAGGGGAGGAGGGGGCAGGGAACCTGCAATGGGGCTGACATGGGGGAGGGACGGGGCTGACAAGGATAGAGGGGGGGCTGACATGGAGGGAGGGAGGGAGGGGGCTTACATGGACAGAGGGGGGCTGACATGGATAGCGGGGGAGCTGACATGGATGGATGGATGGATGGATGGAGGGAGGGAGGGAGGGAGGGAGGGGGGCTGACAGGGACAGAGGGGGGCTTACATGGACAAAGGGGAGAGACGGGACATACTGGACAGACAGGGATAAATGCTGGACAGAGGGGAGAGACAGTGCAGGTTAGGATTATAATGGGCTGATGGGGAGGCTAGCACTGGTAATGGGCAGATCGGGAGGGGGCTAGGACTGATAATGGGTTGATTAGGGAAGGATAGGACTGGGAATGGACTGATCAAGGGGGGTTGGGACTGGTAATGGGCTGATAGGGGGGTAGGACTGGTAATGGACTGATGGGGGTAAAACTAGTAATGGGCTGATTAGGGGAGGCTACACTGGTAACGGGCTGAGGGGGGGACTAGCACTGGAAATGAGCTGATTAGGGGAGGTTAGGACTGGTAATGGGCTGATGGGGGGTAGGACTGGTAATGGGCTGATATGGGGAGGCTAGCACTGGTAATGGGGTTGAGGGGGGGACTAGCACTGGAAGTGAGCTGATTGGGGGGGCTTCAACTGGAAATGGGCTGATGGTGGGGAGGGGAGGATAGAGCTGCTGGCCTTGGAAGAAAACTGGGGGCTGGGGCTACAAATGGGCTGATGTGAGGGGATGGGAGAATGGGACTGGAAGGGAGTGGATGCTGAGAGGGGCTGCCATAATATTTGGACTAGAAGGAGCTGCACAGTGGGGAAGGAGGGGGACTGGAAGGGAATGGACACCAGTGGCAGTCACGGGAATGCAAGCTGGCATTGGAAGGTACTGGGAGGGAGGACTGGAAAGGGGCTGATACTGGGTAGGATTACGGGGACTGGAAATAGTCTGATGGAAAGAAGTGAGGAAAACAAAAGAAGAGATAAGAAATGGCAGATGAACCACAGACCACAGAAAGAGAGCTAAGAGAAGACAGGAAAGCAGAAGCCTCGGTCAGGACCAGCATGATCAGAGAATAAATTGGTCTGACAACAAAGGTAGAAAAAATACTTTTATTTCATATTAGTGATTTGACTACAAAATAATAATAATTTTGAAATCAAATATTGTTACTTGTTATTGGGATTAATTACACAGGTACACTAAAAAATTTTTTTTTTTTAAACTGCCTCTAATGTTTCGATTGATTTTTACGTTTTTTGGTGCGCTGAATCCAAATCTGGTAACCAATTTGCTCCATCACGTACAGATTTTTTGCTACATTGGGTTAGCAGTTTGTGTTGAACGTTTCAGATTGAGTGCGATCGAGATAAAAGTTTCTTGGATGAATTCTTTATACTAATTGTTTAGTAGTTATTCAAATAAGAATAAAGACAATTGTAACAAGGCAGCACATAAGAATAGAGTAATGTCAACAAAACACACTGTGATGGTAGCAAAATTGTCTGCACTTAAAACAGCCACACACATGTGCACAAACATTGAGCATATAAGAGCAAGGTTAGACACAAAGCAAAGCAAAGAAATGTGCAAAAAATGTTGTACAGGTATGTATGTAAGAATAGAAAACGCAAACCGCACCATTGCAATACATGAAGACAAACACCCGATGGTGTGAAAATAAAATTCTAATAAATGAGATCCGACACTGTGGTAATAACTATCAAATTTTTATTTCAAAGTTTAGTAAAAACACGATATTTGTCAACACAGTTTAGATTTTAAAGTCATTCTTGGGTCAATCAATCTCCTGGTGGGCCCGTTTCTTCTTCCCCCGAATGCTTCTCTTGGTGCGCTGCTTGGCGTATTTTTCATCTGGGGTTTCCCGCAGCAGCAACCAGCAGAAATCAGCCATCATAGTGGTGTTCCATCTTCCTTGGTACCTTCTCTCTGCGTCCTTGATGTCCTGGTGAAACCTTTCACCTTGTTCTTCACTGTACGCCCCCAAGTTTTCGGGAAAGTAGTTCACATGGGAGTGCAAGAAATGGACTTTCAGGCTCATGTTACAGCCTTGTTCTTTGAAGGCATTGAGCATCCTGGCAACAATATCCTTATAGTTCTCATCCCGCCTGTTCCCCAAGAATTTGAGAACAACATCCTTGAAGGAATCCCAGGCTTCTTTTTCCTTCTCAGACATCGTTTCAGCGAATGCTCCATCTGAAATGAGTTTCCTTATATCAGGGCCAACAAACACTCCTTCCTTTAGCTTTGCTTCAGAAAGTCGGGGGAACTTTGAGCAAAGGTACCGAAAGCACTCACCATCTTTTGGAAGGGACTTGATGAATTGCTTAATGAGACCCAACTTAATGTGGAGAGGTGGTAATAGAATTTTATCACGAGGTACCAAGCTCTCATGAAGAACATTTTTCTCACCGGGTCTCAAATACTCCCGAATTGGCCAGTCTTTTTTCCCCCAGTGTAGGTCGCGGGCCCGGCTATCCCACAAGCAAAGGAAGCAGGGATATTTGGTGAAACCGGATTGCTGCCCTAATAGCATGGATAGAATTTTAAAGTCTCCACAAATCATCCACTTATGCTCATCATAACGAATCTTCTGAAGAATCAGGGCCAAATTCTCGTATTTTTCTTGGAGAATAACAGAGTGAGCAATAGGAACTGAAGCGAATGTGTTGCCATTATGAAGAAGAACACCTTTTATGCTGTCTTTTCACGAATCAATGAACAGCCGCCATTCAGCAGGATCATACTTGAGTTTAAACTTTTCCATCACTCCGTATATATCGTTGCAAAATACCAAATCTTCCTCTTTGCTGAAATACTTCAAAATTTGTGTCTCGCGGTTGCGGTACCAATAAAAAGTTGTTCCTGGTGACAATAGATTTTTCTGTTTAAGCCGAGAACCTAGCAGTTGGGCAGCATCTTTTGGGAGTCCTAAATCCCGGACTAAATCATTCAATTCAGCTTGAGAAAAAAGTTCAGGTTTCGGATCTGGTTCAGTTTCAAACTCGGAAGTACTGGACTCATCGGGAAAAGCCATCTGATGAGTCTCATCATGATCAGAACCGTCCACACAAATATGATCCAAAGATTTTGGTGGTTCAGGCACAGGTACTTCGTTGCTATGAGGCATAGGCCTAATTGCTGAGGGAAGGTTGGGGTAACTTATTATGTTCTTATTTTTTAAGTTGTATCCCTTCACAATGCAAGAGCAAAAATAGCAGTCACTGCTGTGGTCTCTTTTTTCACGCCACATCATAGGTATTCCGAAACGAAATGCTTGTTTTTTACCTTTCATCCATAAGCGTAGATCTTCCTCACATGTCTTGCACACTTTGTGAGGAGCCCACAGTTTGTCTTGATCGCCTAACTTCAAACCGAAATAGGCGAAATATACTTTTTTAATAAATGCAGAAATGTTCCTCTGCCGCTTTTTCACGGTATATTCCCCACAAATAAAACAAAAACTGTCCGGAGAGTTGAAGCAACCTCTGGCTCTGTGAGCCATCACAAATACACAGCACTGCAAACTACAACTGTAGTGAACCACTTCGGAATAAAGCTGGATTATGACTGAGCAAACAAAAGGTAATAATGAACTTGCAAGAAACTGAAATTTGACAGGAACGTTCATGTCGCAACCACCGTGTTTGAGTGAGCGAACGAGGCGAGGCGAACAGGAAAGAACATGCACCAGCGCGAGTACTGGATTTAGCCCCCCGCCTCCCAATTGTCCTGTTAATGTATAAAATGAATACAAAACACTCTAAAATATCATGAGGGAGTGTTTCTAGTTAGTTAACCATTACAACCTCTATTTTGGGCCAAGAAAATAAATTGCAGTCGGCTAAAAGGAAATTATGTGAACATTCCTTATATGGGTAAGAAATCTAATTTTGCAAGAAAACGTGACGTGATGGAACATTTTGGCTATTTTTCCTGGATTCAGCACCCCAAAATCTATAGGAATCAGTTGCAAAACTGGAGGCAGTTTTTTGGTAGTGTACCTGTGTTATTGTGGTTTAAATAAGTACATTTTATAAATAAAAACATATTGCAAAGGCCTATAATATATTAACAATTCAACAAATGATTACAGCGACAATGCGTTAACGGTAAAGGAAGAGAGACGCATTTGATTTTATCATTGGGGGTCATCACAAGTTGACCAATGGTAAAAGGGGTCGCGGTACAAAAAAGGTTGAGAACCACTGCTCTAGCCTTTATTTCTCGCTCTCCCTCTCCCTCTCTCATTCCCCCTTCTCCCAGCTCCTCTTACCCATTGCACAAATTGTGCTTCTCTGCAGCTCAGCAGCTTTCTGCACCTTTGACTGGCTCTGAATGGTGGAGCTGTGTGGGACAGGAAGCTCGGATTGAAATCTCAAACCACAAGATCAGTGTGAACTTGCTGCCCCATGCATCTCCACCATTCAGAGAGCCAGTTGTCATCAAGGTGCAGGAAGTACCGCTAACCACTTAAATGACGGGTGGCTCAAGACATCTTCTGCCTGAGGTGAGAGAAGAGCCGACGCCCCACTCCCTCGCCTGGCAGCCAAAATGGAAGGACCTCCTCAGAGCTCTAGTCAGAGAACAGGGAGTCCCCTCACTCAGATCATCAATCAGGTGGCTGCCGCAAAAATAAAGAAAGCAATATATTCCCGGGTTATAGAATATATTTTTTAACTTTGCACAAAAATTGTAGCAGTTAAATTATGAAGCCTGGAAATCTAATATAAACATTGACGCTTGACACTAGACACTGGATCAACATGGTATTTAATTTAAATATACATTCTGCAAAAGACAAAGGAGATGCAAGGTGATCACACACCTAGTAGCAAAAATAAAAAGAACCACAGTGCAGTTTATAACACCAAAATACAATTATTATAACTTTGTTTTGGCGTTTTAAACTGTGATAGGGATCTTGTTTTTTTCTTTTTGAAAATATATTTTGTATCCAAAGAAACCCTTCTCCCAAACTATGGGTGCAGAGCAGAAATAGGATATTTCTCACAGAACTCAACATATCAAAAATAATTTCAGATTCTGATATCACCTCAGTAACAACATATGGTAGTGTGGCATGCAGTGGAAAGGGATTTCGTTTAAAAGACAGAACAGGCAGCAGTCAAGAAAACAATGCCAGCTTTATGCTTTCCCAGCTGTTAAACCTTCATAGTCTTCAAGAACAGTGTCAGCTTTATTCTATCCCAGCTGTTAAAACTTCACAGCAGGGTTCATTTGGCCCTTGCTCCAGCCCCAGTTAAAGCTCCTACCTTCACATGGCTTGCCTGGAAAGGACCTCTGACTCCATGGGCCTCCCTACCTCCTGCATCCTGCTGGATTTTTAACTTCTCCCTGGGAGCCACACCCTCCCAGCTCTGAACTCTGGACTGCAGGCTCTCTTAAAGGGGCCTGTTGATAATCCCTCTGGAGGGGGACGGGCAATACACTATAGAATCCATTGTATACCCCTCCCCCCTCAGCTCAACCATGCCCTGTTGAGTGCCTACCTCACCCGGGGTCCACACCTGGGAAAGGAAGTCTGCATTCAAGTGAGTCCGACCAGCCTTATCACAGACCTGGAACTCGTAGGACTAGAGACTCAAAAACCACTGCATACTATGGCCGTTTGACTCTATGTTGAACCAGCAACTTGAGGGGTTGGTGGTCCATTATTAGCATAAACAGATGACCAAGCAGGTAGTATTTGGAGGTTTCAAGTGCCCACTTAGAACATAAGAACATAAGATTTGCCATACTGGGCTGGACCAAGGTCTATCAAGCTCAGTATCCTCTTTCCAACAATGGCCAGTCTAGGTCACTGTTCCCTCTAAGCTGTGCGCGTGTGCGCGCGCACACACCTCGCCGAGCGAGCGCACATACTTTACAACAGAGCGCACAAAAATTACGGCTCTGATTCTGATAGAAAACAACACAGACGTCTTAAAATTTAAAAGTTATGATTGTAATTACTAGAAATTTCCCGCTTCATTTAGTAATTGTCTATTTTCATTTAATTTGATTAAAATCAATTTGGTGTACATACTGTATCCTGACGTGTAGTCAAATTTTAAAGTATATAACTCCGAGTGTCATTATGTGGCGCACAAAAATTTAACATTCCTTCAAAAGCTGCTCACAGCTGATATTTTATGCGCACACAGCCTACAGAAAGTTAGAGGGAACATTCGTCACAAGTACCTAGCAATTTCCCCAAAAGACACAGGTTCCACAATGCTTGTATTGGGGCAAGCAGTGGTTTTCCTGGGTCCTCTTTAATAATGGTTTATGGACTTTTCCTCCAGGAACTTGTCCAACCCTTTTTTTAAACCCGGCTACACTAACAGCTTTTACTACATCCTCCAGAAACTAATTCCAGAGTTTGATTACGTTGAGTGAAAAAATATTTTCTCTTATTAGTCCTAAATAGGTTACACTGTAGCTTCATTTTATGTTTCCTAGTATTTCTATATTTTGATGGCATAAACAATCAATCTACGTTTACCTGTTCCACTCTATTCATTAATTTATAGACCTCTATCATATCTCTCCTCAGCCGTCTCTTTTCCAAGTTGAAGAGCCCTAACCTTTTTAGCCTCTCTTCATAGGGATATCCTTCCATCCCCTTTACCATTTTGGTGGCTCTTCTCTGTACCTTTTCTAATAATGTTATATCCTTTTTAAGATACGGCAACCAGAATTGCACACAATATTCAAGGTGCGGTCACACCATGGAACGATATAGAGGCAATATATTATCCTTTGTTTTATTCTCCATTCCTTTCCTTATGATTCCTAGCATTTTAATTGCTTTCTTTGCCGTCGCTGCACATTGAGTGGAGGGTTTCAACATCTTATCCACGATGATGCCTAAATCTTTTTCCTGGGTGGTGGTTCCTAATGTGGAAACTTGCATGGTGTAACCATAGTTTGGGTTGTTCTTTCCTAGGTACATAACTTTGGACGCCCACATTAAATTTCATCTGCCATTTGGATGCCCAGTCTTCCAATTTAACAAGGTCCTCTTGCAATTTTTCACAATCCTCATAGATTTAACAACCTTGAATAATTTTGTGTCATCTGCAAATTCGATTACCTCACTTGTTATTCCCATTTCCATGTTATTCCCGAATATGTTAAAAAGCAGCAGACCCAGCACAGATTCCTGGAGTACTCCACTATGCACCTTTCTCTATTGGGAAAATTGGCCATTTAGCCCTACCCTCTGCTTTCTATCTTTTAACCATTTCCTGGTCCACTATAGTGCACTGCCTCCCATCCCATGACTTTTTAATTTCGCCAAGAGTCTCTCATGAGGGACCTTGTCAAAGGCTTTCTGAAAATCCAGATACACTATATCAACCAACTCACCTTTGTCTACCTGTTCATTCACACCTTCAAAAAAACATAACGGATTAGTAAGACATGACCTTCCTTGGTTAAAGCCATGTTGGCTGTCTCCCATTAAGCCATGTTCAGTAAGATTGTTCTTTATAATGGTTTCTACCATTTTTCCCAGTACTGACGTCAGGGTCCCCGGTCTGCAGTTTCCTGGATCACCCCGGAACCCTTTTTAAAAATTGGCGTTGCATTGGCCATCCTCCAATCTTCAGGTATTACAGATGATTTTAATGATAGTTCACAGATTACTAATAGTAGGTCTGCAATCTCATATTTCAGTTTTTTCAAAACCCTTGGATGTCTACCATCTGGTCCAGGTGATTTTCTACTCTTCAGTTTATCAAATAATTGTAATACATCTTCCTGGTGTATTGATATTTCTTTCAATTCTTCTGTGGCATCACCTTTAAATACCATTTCAGTCATGGGTAACATCCCTACATCTTCCTCAGTTAAGAACGAAGAAAATAACTCTCCACTATGGCCTTGTCCCCTCTTAGTGCCCCTTTTATCCCTCTATTAACTAATGGTCCAACTGACTCCATCACAAATTTTTTGCTATGAATGTACTTGAAAAGTCTTTATTAAGTGTTTTTGCTTCCACAGCAAGCTTCTTCTCAAATTCTCTCTTTGCCTGCCTTATCAATACCTTGCATCTAACTTGCCAGTGCTTATATTATTTCCAGTTTTCGTTATTTGGATCCTTTTCCCATTTCATGAAAGGTGCTTTTTTGGCTACGTCAGCCTCTCTGACCTCATCTTTAAAGCATGCTGGCAGTTTTTTGGACTTTCTTCCACTTTTCATAAAGCATGGAATACAGCTGGTCTGGTTTTCCAAGATAGTATTTTTAAATAACACCTATGCTTGATGTAAATCTTTAACCTTTGCAACTGCTCCTTTTAGGGTTTTTTAAACTATTTTCCTCATTTTATCATAGTCTCCCTTGTGAAAGTTCTGTGATTTTCCTTGCTTTCCTTCCTCTATTTATTAAATTAAACATGATCATGCTATGATCACTATTGCCAAGTGGTCCCAGCACCCTTATCTCTTGCACCAGATCTTGTGTTCCACTAAGGACTAGATCCAAAATGACTTTCCCTCTAGTCGACTTATGAACTAGCTGTTTCAAGAAGCGGTCATTTATTTCATCTAGAAACTTTATCTCCCTAGCATGTCCTGCCATGACACTGACCTAGTCGATACCGGGGTAATTGAAATCACCCATTATTATTATTATTGTGCTGTGACTTTGTTAGAGAGGGCATTTCATCATCCATTTGTTCATTCTGGCCAGGTGGTCGATAGTACACCCCCACTGCCATCGCCTTCCCCTTCCCCTTTTTACATTGAATTTTAATCCATAGAGATATTCTACTGTGAATTTTGTTTCCTACAAAACTTTAACCCTTTGTGACCCAATGCCCTCTCTAACAAAGAGTGCAACCCCTCCACCAATTTGATCTGCTCTATTATTACAATACAGTTTGTACCCAGGTATCACAGTATCCCACTGGTTGTCCTCCTTCCATCATGTCTCTGAGACACCAAACATATCTAACCTCTCATTTAGTGCTATATATTCTAAGTCTCCCATCTTATTTTTTAGACCTAGCATTTGCATACAAGCATTTTAGAATCTGTATTTTATTCATATTAATTTTGTTATTGGCAGGCAGGGGCAATTTGGAATCTTTAAGCTCTGTCTGCTCTGTATTCAAGGGCATTTGGGTTACTTTTGTCTTTATCAGAACCTTTCTGTTAATATTCCCTAACTTCAGTCTTTTGCTAGTATCCTTCAGGATACATTGATCCCAACCATGCGCTCTTGAGCAACTGTCGGCTTTCCCCTTTTATTTAGTTTAAAAGCTGCTCTATCTCCTTTTTAAAGGTTTATGCCAGCAGCCTGGTTCCATCCCTGTTAAGATGGAGCCCATCCCTTCAGAAGAGCCCCTCCTTTCCCTAGAATGTTCCCCAGTACCTAACAAATCCAAAAACCTCTTCCTTGCACCATCATCTCATCCATGGATTGAGACTCCGGAGCTCTGCTTGCCTTTTGGGTCCTGCGCATGGAACAGGAAGCATTTCGGAGAATGGTACTCTGGAAGTTCTGGATTTCAACTTCCTACCTAAAAGCCTAAATTTAGCCTCCAGAACCTCCCTACTACACTTTCCTATGTCATTGGTACCGACATGTACCAAGACAACAGACTCCTCCCCAGCACTATCTAATACTTTGTATAGGTGGCACATGAGGTCTGCTACCTTTGCACCAGGGAGGCATGTTACCAGGTGATCCTTATCTCCACCAGCCATTCAGCTATCTACGTGCCTAATGATCGAATCTCCAACTATAACAGCTGTCCTAACCCTTCCCTTATGAGCACATCACCCTGGAGAAATCTCCTCGGTGTGAGAGGACTTTACATCACCTGGAGGACAGGTCCTAGCTACAGGATTAATTCCTGCCACACCAGGGTGATGCTCTCCTGTCACATGACCTTTCTCCTCCATGGTAACAGGGATGCTGCCAGACTGGAGGTGGGACTTCAGTACTACATCGATGTAGGTCTCATCTATGTACCTCTCTGTCTTCCTTATTTCCTCCAAGTTGCTACTTTAACCTCCAGAGATCAGACTCGTTCCCTGAGAGCAAAGAGCTCCTTGCACCTAGTGCACATGTAAGACTCCTTATCAACTGGGAGAAAATCATACATGTCACACTGAATGCAAAAGCCCCCATCTCGCTGATGGACTGCTGTCTGCATCTTAGTTTTAAGGTTGTGTTTAGGTATTTAAGTTGTTTACTTACTTAGGTTTGCTGAGGATACTTATGCTAATAAAACTATACTTAATGCGTTTAATGGACTTTGTTTATCTCAAGATTAATTAATCTCAGGTCCTTAATGTATGCCTGATGAGGATAAACAGCTGCACTTGAGGGTAAATGTGGCACCTCCTTCCCTTTAAGAGATTTAAGTCCTTATAAAACAACGATTATCCCGGGGGTGGGTGGGTGGTAGTCAGGGAGGGAGGGAGGGAGAGAAAGAAGACTTATTAAAAGCTGACTGCTATACAGTACCCTGTCCTTTGCTTCTAAGGTAATCTGTGATCAATTTCCTGGATGATTCACACAGCCCTTGCTTTGATAGAGGAAGTTTTTCAAAATGCCCCTTTGATCTGTCACTTGGCTTTAACACCTATTTAAAACAATTTCACAGTTCTCTTGTCCCCTATCTAGAAGGCTTCTTTGTAAAGGTCTCTAGAAACAATTTATTGCTCAAAGAATACTGGCCCTGTTTTTCCTTTTATGCTAAGTTATACTCTGATTTGATTTAATTAAAGCTCTTTGCTGATACTAGGCCCTGATTGAGTACTAAATTTAAACTAGCATCTCTCTGTTAGGTTTTAAATTTAAACTGAAAGCTCTCTGTTAGGTTTTAAATTTAAACTGAAAGCAGGGCCTCCTTCATGATCACTGCATAATGCTTTTCCCGAGGAAGCAGTTTCCTGCTGATGAATCTGATGGGATGTTTTTCACCTCTGAATTCCTGGGCCAGAACAGCTCCTAGACCCACCTTTGAAGCATTGATTTGCACAATAAATGATAGAGAGAAATCAAGGCCATTCAGGATGGGTTCATAATACATGGCCTTCTTGAGATGCTGAAGGCATGTCCAGGTACGGTGACCACTAGATCCATTTGGGAGCTCTCTTCCACCACCTCTGCAAAATTAGGGATGAACCGACAGTAATAGTGAATAAGTCCAAAGAAAGCACAAACCTCTTTCTTTGAAATTGGGGTATGGACCTGGGCAATGGCATCCATTTTCCATAGCTGAGGTTGTATCTGTCTATTCCCAATCAAATACCCCAGGAATTGAACATCTTGCCGTCCCAGAAGACATTTTTTGGAGTTTGCCATCAGCCCAATCTTCTGCAGGCTGGTCAACACGGCTTGTACTTGGGTTAGATGAGTGATCCAGTCTCTGCTGCAGATGACAATATTGTCAAGGTAGGCAGCTGCATACTCCTTGGGCGGTCTCAGTAGGCGGTCGAGTAGGCATTGAAACATGGCAGGAGCCCCAAAAGGCAGCACCATAAAATGGAACAGACCTTGCTGTGTTTAAAAAGCAGTTTTCTCCCTGGTGGCCAGGGTCAAGGATAACTGCGCCTACCTCTTGGTCAGATCCAAGGTTGATATAAAGTGTGCTCCACCGAGTTACTTGATTAGCTCATCTACTCTGGGCATGGGATACGCTTCCAGTTTAGAAGCTGCATTGTCTCTCTGGAGGTCAATGCAGAATCTGATGCTCCCATCAGGTTTAGTAACCAAGACAGGTGATGACCATTCACTCATGGACTCTTCTATAATTCCTAAGTTAAGCAACTCTTCTAACTCCTTAGCGATGGTTTGTCACTGGGCCTCCGGAATCCGATAGGGTCATTACCAGAAGCCAACCCAGGATTAATAATAATATTATGACAAATGAGGTGGGTTTATCCCAGATGGATGGAGAACACCTTCAGGTTCCACTGGATCAAACCTTCTAGGTCTCTTCTCTGGGTAGCAGTTGGGACTTGAGCTGAATCTAACAGGGCTGAAATTTCTGGTCTAAAATCATCTCTGTGTATTATCATAGCCGTCACTGAAGCCCACTTTTTCAATAGGTTAGCATGATAAATTTTGGTTTTCTTCCATTTATCTGGCCCTATTTTCTCTTTGACCACATTGGGCCCTTGCCATTTACAGAGTAACTTGCTCTCAGATAAGGGCAGCAAAACTAAAACTCTGTTACTCAGTAGGAAGGTGCGGTGCATGGCTGCCAGATTGTAGCCCCTAGTCTGCTCGGCTTTGGCTTTTTCCAGACTGAGTTGGCCATCTCTCCAGCTTTCCTCAGCCGGTCTTGCATTTGTATAATGTATCCACCAAATGAGACTCAACTCAGGGTTCTTCTTCCTAGGTTTCCCTTATGTAGGGATTATAAGGTTTAGGGATATGTTCCTGGTTCATAATCACTCAATGGCCTTTATTCTGCTCTAATAAAAATATGTCAACCAAACTACTATATTGTGGACAAAGAAAAAACCCCAGGCCAGCATAAGGATATCATAAGCCTTAGCAGAGTGTATGCCTGGACTGGAGAGTCCATGCAGAGGCTTTGTGCAGAGGGCACATACACAGGAAACCATGCAAAAAAATATAAGCTGAGCCGTTAGTCCTGAAGACAGTAGATGGTTTTGGAAACTGTATGCATACACGGAAGCAAAAAATGTATATATGTAACATGATTATTGTACTTGGGGGAGGAAGAATTCTGGAGGTGTCTGGTGTCTGATAACTGACAGAAGCTCTCCTCTCCGCTGCCTGTATTGTCCATCAGTAATCTAATAAACAGAGATTTTGATTGCACCTGTACTGACCTTTGGATCTGGACTATACAGGAAATTAGTGATAATTAGTAATTGGTCTTTTGTGAGTAACAGGGCCTCACAATTTGTGCCGAACACCCGGGATTGGGGTACGGGTGGGTCTTTATGACCAAGATACAAATTTAAAGATTTGGATTCCCCTCAAGAAAGAAGAGGGAGGTACGTTCCCGGTGAGTAGTAGAGACCAGAGGAGAAGAAGTGAGTGACGGATTCCCTAGGAAGACGGCGGCTGTGACGACGGCGTCGTGAGTATAACTATTTTTAACCAAGCTTGGTAAGTGTTGTTTAAGTTTTTGTTTTGTTATATGAATAAAGTGTAAGAAAAATTTGCTGTTATAAACTGGGACTGAATGATAAGTGTTTGAGACTGCACGTGTCGTCTGACATGAAGCGTGTGTGTGTTCTTGCTCACGGTTCCATACCTCCGCGAGGAGATTGGCTGGGCTTGAACGAAGCGAATTCTTGTTTGAAAGGTGTCCTGGACATTTCATGCACTTCCTTCCTCTGTAAATAAAGAGGTTGGATATTGAGATCCTTAAATAAAAGGTTGCATGTAGGAATCATGTCTCTGTTTAGGAGAAAGAAAGATGGCAATCAGGACATAATGGTAAATCAAGTTTCCCCAGTGACTCCGGTCGAACGGATGATGAGAGATAATCCCTTATTAGGAAAGGAAATATTGAAAGTTTGCCTTAAATGGGCAAAATGGAGCGCTGCTCCTGGAACTCCTCTCAGCTGTCCACTGGAGGGGTCCTTTGATGGCCGTTGTTTAGTAAAAATTAGGGATTATGTTCTATTCCACAAGACTGGGGCTAGTCAGCTGAAACACTTAAGGTACATTTCCATGTGGATGAAACAGGTAGATCCAAACACCCTCAGTAGTGATGATCCACCCCCCTATTGGACGACAGAGAGTCGTACAATGGCAGCAATAGGTTATGCAGACCCTTCCATAGATCTAGACACCAAGGAGACAGAATTAGAGGACAGACCTAAAGATAAAATTAAAGATAAAAGACCAGCAGAAACACACAAGGAAAGAGTTAGATACTGGGATGAGATAAAAACACCATCTCTTATTGAGACTCCCCCATGTAATCCAATATATCCCCATCGGGAATTGGAAGACATAATGCGAAATAATAACTCTCAACCACGTAGAAGATCCCGGTCTGCATCTCCCCGCCGGGAACAGCATACGGGATGAGTCCAGGTAGCAGGTAAATTACATTTGACCCCTGATCCAATCCCTGCGCCCCCGGTGTGTGACCAGTCATTGCTGGGGGCCACAGGGGGTAATCAATCCCAAGTACAGTCCACTCCCTCTGTCCTTGACTCCATTAATTGCGATAAGTTTCCCATGATGTCAGCAGACAAATTCCCTGGTAGTATTGATTTACCAGAAGGTCAATGGGAGCGTGATTATTTTTCTAAACAACCATGTGAAAGTAGGCAGAATGTTAGGAACCGGATGACCAGAGCCCATGAATATCACTTAATGCCCGTACAGAGTTCTAAAGAACCAGTCCAATCTAAGAAAACCCCTGTAGATTTTGTTTTTAATGAAGAAGGAGGTAAAGGTTTCTATGTATCTCATTGGAGTTCAAACTTACATGGGTGGACTACAGCTTGTGCCCCTCAAATGAGAATTTGGCCAGAACAAGGGTCACTGAATACTACAGATTTAAACCTAGCTCGTAGATGTATCCGTGGAGGGGAGGGGGATCCACAATGGGACTATAAACTGATACAACAAAAGAAAACTGTTTCCGTTTTTCCTTTGACCTTCAAAGTAGAGGTTAAGAGCCCTGCAGGATAATGTGGTATTCTGGGCCAGTGGTTGCCAGATTGCAACTTGGGAATGGTTTAAATCCTGAGTGAATAAGAAGTTAATCATGTTTGGATTTTGTTCTGATTGTTATGCTATTAAGCAAAATTAAAAGTTCAACAGGGATTTTATATATTATGGCAAGCACCTCATGGAGGTCGAGGTTGGCTGTAACTCTCAGTGATTTGCTTTGAAATAACTTCAAAGGGAAGTGTTTGCATTCCAGATGTCCACCAGTCTTTTCATGAAAAAGTATCCGTTTTAAATGTCTGCTTCCCCGAACTGTAAGATTCAAGGTAAATTACTGTGTGTGTTGTTAAGCTCTGCACTGATGACTGATGAACAGGCCAGTGACACCATGGGCGTTCACTCATCTTCCCAGTTTTATTTGCTACGATATTGGATTTTAGGATACATTCACCTGTTTTTAAAGTTATGTGTTAGTGTCCAGAGCAAAAGTGTACTTTGTTTTGGAAGTCTTTTAAATTTCAGTTCCAGGAGTTCAGTCTTTAGTTGCTGTTTAGAATGAGCACATATATCCATTCAAAACTACACCAATTAAGTTAGTGGGACTGGGAGACTGTTGAAGAATCTAAATTTATATTTTCTGCCTCCCATTTGTTTGCCACAATACTGACTTTTAACAATTGTTTTAGAAGCAGGATTAGCTGTTGTGTGCGAGCAGCAATCCCAGAACGCAATCCAAGAAGAAGAAGGGGGGAGGGGTGCTGCATTCTTTTCTTTGTACTTGTAGAATTTCAGGCAACTGAATTGGTGGAGCGAGTGAAGGACATTCTGATAAGAAGTTATTTCAGATCTAATGCAGCACACCTGTGGACAACAGCGACCCCTACTGCAACTACATAATGCTGACTTTTGTGTGACCTTTTGAACTGGTTCAAGCTTGTTTGTAATTTATGTAGAATGGTATAATGGCATAAACAGTATAGTGTGTTCTCTCCTTCTGCTCTCTCTCTGGAGAGTGGCAAGTGTCTGCTGCATTATGTTTTAAATGCTATCATGTATCCAGGAATATCAGGGTTTCACTGCTGTTGTACTTAATCCTTTTTATGCCTGGAAGCTAGTGTATCAGGCTCTATTTCTGCTCTTTGGCTCTCTAAGCCATGCTTTAGGCTTACCTCTTTAAGGCTACTTTTGAATAAATGATTCCCACATTGTCTATTTGATTTGGCTAATTACATTAGAGAGGTTCGACCAGAGCCTCCGTGATTTCCCTTGCAGGGCTTCGGATCATGTTCCAAGAAATTGCTGATCGGGTTGCTACTACACAGTCTGTATCCAGCTCGCCATTGTCAACTTTATTTTTCATAGGGACTACTGTATATAAAAAAAACAAAACCTGTGTCTGTGCATCCTGAGATTGCTCTACTTTCACAGGACCTCACATTGTCACTGCACTTGGACTCATGTCAGTCAGTTGAAGGTTTCTCCAACTGTCACCTCTGTTTGATCTACTTCCTTCCTGTATGAACTGTTGTTGACCAAGATGATTGCTGCCAAACCTGCTCCTTGGGACACCATCTGTTTCCTTCATCCTGATGGACAATTAGTTTTACTTCTGCGTGTTCACAGTACAACCCACATCTCCAAAGAAGTTCTCAATCAAACCCTGCCTTGAACTGAACTCTTATCGGGACATTCTGCTGAACGTTTTGATACCCTTGTGTTCTCCATTGCTATTAAACGTAGGTTAGATGCTGGACTTAGTTGGTATCTTTCCAGACCCCTGCCATAACTGCTGAACTTGGTATGGCTATACGCCATCTGCAATGCTTACTGTATGTTCAAATGAAAGCTGTTATTGATTCTATTAGTAAGTTGTCAGAGTCATTAGAGCAGAATACCCAAATGACCCTACAAAATAGACAAGCGCTAGATTTGCTCCTTGCTTCTGAAGGAGGCCTTTGCTCTTTTATTAATGCCACTATTTGTTGTACGGTCATAGCGAATCATTCAGTGTTTGTGCTTAATGCTATGGATAAAATACGCCACCTGTCAGATTTACATATTGATGACTTTAAGGGAGGACTGAATGTAGGTAATTGGTTCTCATCCCTTACCTCCTGGTTTCACTCGCTAGGTGCTGGCCTAAAAGGCCTTTTAATTTCTGCTGGTATCTTTTTAATTTTTGCCTTGTCCTTTTGTTGTATTGTTTCTCTTGTCATCTCCTGTTGTAAGAGACAGTGTACCAAAGTGTCTACCTCCCTTATGCCTGTTCAAACATGCCATACACATGTGAATGTTTCCTATGCTGCGGTCCCCACTTCTGAATTCTCTGACTTGGTCTTATCTCCTCCACAATAAAAAAAAAATGGGAGAATTGTAGGGATTATAAGGTTTAGGGATATGTTCCTGGTTCATATCACTCAATGGCCTTTATTCTGCTTTAATAAAAATATGTCAACCAATATTGTGGACAAAGAAAAAACCCCAGGCCAGCATAAGGATATCATAAGCCTTAGCAGAGTGTATGCCTGGACTGGAGAGTCCATGCAGAGGCTTTGTGCAGAGTGCACGTACACAGGAAACCATGCAAAAAAGTATAAGCTGAGCCGTAGTCCTGAAGACAGTAGATGGTTTTGACAGTTGGTGAGTATAAGCAAGACAGAGAGGCCTGCGGAATATTGAAACAGGAACATAGAGGGGACAGAAAGGTCAAGGACAGGAAACAAAAGGAGGGAGGAGGGGAGAGGACCCAAAGAGGAATGGATTTGGAAACTATGCATACACGGAAGCAAAAAATGTATATATGTAACATGATTATTGTACTCGGTGGAGGAGGAATTCTGGAGGTGTCTGGTGTCTGATAACTGACGGAAGCTCTCCTCTCCGCTGCCTGTATTGTCCATCAGTAATCTAATAAACAGAGATTTTGATTGCACCTGTACTGATTTTTGGATCTGGACTATACAGGAAATTAGTGATAATTAGTAACACAGGTACACTACCAAAAAACTGCCTCCAGTTTTGCAACTGATTCCTATAGATTTTGGGGTGCTGAATCCAGGAAAAATAGCCAAATGTTCCATCACGTCACGTTTTCTTGCAAAATTAGATTTCTTACCCATATAAGGAATGTTCACATAATTACTTTTTAGCCGACTGCAGTTTATTTTCTTGGCCCAAAATAGAGGTTGTAATGGTTAACTAACTAGAAACACTCCCTCATGATATTTTAGAGTGTTTTGTATTCATTTTATACATTAACAGGACAATTGGGAGGCGGGGGGCTAAATCCAGTACTCGCGCTGGCGCATGTTCTTTCCTGTTCGCCTCGCCTCGTTCGCTCGCTCAAACACGGTGGTTGCGACATGAACGTTCCTGTCAAATTTCAGTTTCTTGCAAGTTCATTATTACCTTTTGTTTGCTCAGTCGTAATCCAGCTTTATTCCGAAGTGGTTCACTACAGTTGTAGTTTGCAGTGCTGTGTATTTGTGATGGCTCACAGAGCCAGAGGTTGCGTCAACTCTCCGGACAGTTTTTGTTTTATTTGTGGGGAATATACCGTGAAAAAGCGGCAGAGGAACATTTCTGCATTTATTAAAAAAGTATATTTCGCCTATTTCGGTTTGAAGTTAGGCGATCAAGACAAACCGTGGGCTCCTCACAAAGTGTGCAAGACATGTGAGGAAGATCTACGCTTATGGATGAAAGGTAAAAAACAAGCATTTCATTTCGGAATACCTATGATGTGGCGTGAACAAAGAGACCACAGCTGTGACTGCTATTTTTGCTCTTGCATTGTGAAGGGATACAACTTAAAAAATAAGAACGTAATAAGTTACCCCAACCTTCCCTCAGCAATTAGGCCTATGCCTCATAGCAACGAAGTACCTGTGCCTGAACCACCAAAATCTTTGATCATATTTGTGTGGACGGTTCTGATCATGATGAGACTCATCAGATGGCTTTTCCCGATGAGTCCAGTACTTCCGAGTTTGAAACTGAACCAGATCCGAAACCTGAACTTTTCTCTCAAGCTGAATTGAATGATTTAGTCCGGGATTTAGGACTCCCAAAAGATGCTGCCCAACTGCTAGGTTCTCGGCTTAAACAGAAAAATCTATTGTCACCAGGAACAACTTTTTATTGGTACCGCAACCGCGAGACACAATTTTTGAAGTATTTCAGCAAAGAGGAAGATTTGGTATTTTGCAACGATATATACGGAGTGATGGAAAAGTTTAAACTCAAGTATGATCCTGCTGAATGGCGGCTGTTCATTGATTCGTCAAAAGACAGCATAAAAGGTGTTCTTCTTCATAATGGCAACACATTCGCTTCAGTTCCTATTGCTCACTCTGTTATTCTCCAAGAAAAATACGAGAATTTGGCCCTGATTCTTCAGAAGATTCGTTATGATGAGCATAAGTGGATGATTTGTGGAGACTTTAAAATTCTATCCATGCTATTAGGGCAGCAATCCGGTTTCACCAAATATCCCTGCTTCCTTTGCTTGTGGGATAGCCGGGCCCGCGACCTACACTGGGGGAAAAAAGACTGGCCAATTCGGGAGTATTTGAGACCCGGTGAGAAAAATGTTCTTCATGAGAGCTTGGTACCTCGTGATAAAATTCTATTACCACCTCTTCACATTAAGTTGAGTCTCATTAAGCAATTCATCAAGTCCCTTCCAAAAGATGGTGAGTGCTTTCGGTACCTTTCCTCAAAGTTCCCCCGACTTTCTGAAGCAAAGCTAAAGGAAGGAGTGTTTGTTGGCCCTGATATAAGGAAACTCATTTCAGATGGAGCATTCGCTGAAACGATGTCTGAGAAGGAAAAAGAAGCCTGGGATTCCTTCAAGGATGTTGTTCTCAAATTCTTGGGGAACAGGCGGGATGAGAACTATAAGGATATTGTTGCCAGGATGCTCAATGCCTTCAAAGAACAAGGCTGTAACATGAGCCTGAAAGTCCATTTCTTGCACTCCCATGTGAACTACTTTCCCGAAAACTTGGGGGCGTACAGTGAAGAACAAGGTGAAAGGTTTCACCAGGACATCAAGGACGCAGAGAGAAGGTACCAAGGAAGATGGAACACCACTATGATGGCTGATTTCTGCTGGTTGCTGCTGCAGGAAACCCCAGATGAAAAATACGCCAAGCAGCGCACCAAGAGAAGCATTCGGGGGAAGAAGAAGAAACGGGCCCACCAGGAGAGTGATTGACCCAAGAATGACTTTAAAATCTAAACTGTGTTGACAAATATCGTGTTTTTACTAAACTTTGAAATAAAAATTTGCTAGTTATACCACAGTGTCGGATCTCATTTATTAGAATTTTATTTTCACACCATCGGGTGTTTGTCTTCATGTATTGCAATGGTGCGGTTTGCGTTTTCTGTTCTTACATACATACCTGTACAACATTTTTTGCACATTTCTTTGCTTTGCTTTGTGTCTAACCTCGCTCTTATATGCTCAATGTTTGTGCACATGTATGTGGCTGTTTTAAGTGCAGACAATTTTGCTACCATCACAGTGTGTTTTGTTGACATTACTCTATTCTTATGTGCTGCCTTGTTACAATTTACTTTATTCTTATTCGAATAACTACTAAACAATTAGTATAAAGAATTCATCCAAGAAACTTTATCTCGATCGCACTCAATCTGAAACGTTCACCTCAAACTGCTAACCCAATGTAGCAAAAAATCTGTACGTGATGGAGCAAATTGGTTACCAGATTTGGATTCAGCGCACCAAAAAACGTAAAAATCAATCGAAACATTAGAGGCAGTTTAAAAAAAAAAATTTTTAGTGTACCTGTGTAATCGGTCTTTTGTGAGTAACAGGGCCTCACACTTACTATATCCAATATGCCTCTTAGTCATTTTCTGAAGAGCAATTCAAAAGGTGAAAACCCAGTGAAACTCTGAGGTACTTCACAGATGGTAAACATTAAATAGGGTAGGAGAACATCCCAATTCTTCCTGTACTCCTGCATAAATTTTTAAACATCTGTTTCAGAGTTTTATTTTTATTTATTTATCTTCTCTTATATACCGTGCTATTCTGCATCAGTGCGGTTTACATTGAACAAACTGAAATTACATTGAACAGGGCATTATAACTTGGAGATAACTATTTTACAGGGAACATGGGCTATGGAGGGTTAAGTGGCTTGCCCAAGACCACAAGGAGCACCTGTGGGACTAGAAACCCCAGTCCTTCCGGCCCAAGGTTGCTGTCCTCTAGTGGGATTTGAACCCCTGACCTTCTGGCCTGAAGTACCTTGCCCCAACCACTAGGCCACTCCTCCACTCCATTATTGAATCATTCAACGAGGCCATCTATCTGTGGGTTAAATACTGATGTTTGCAACATCTTGACCTTCACCAAGGCACACACTTGCTTCACTATCTTCGATACAAATAGTTTTCCTTGATCTGTGATGATCTCATTTGGTATTTCCATCCGCAAAAATATGATAGACATAGGCATAGGCATGAGGGTTCAGCTTTGATATGTGTTTTGTCTTGATTAGATTGTAAGCTCTGTGTCTTATATCTATACGTACAGCATTGGGTATGCCTTGTAGTGCTATACAAATGATTAGTAGTAGTAGTAGTAGAAGGTTGGACTCTAGTGGGTTATGAAGATGACAGGAGGGGCATGACTGGCAATATAAGTGTACTTGTTTATGGACCCTGGGCCTGAAAATTCAGGCTAAAACGCGCTCTAGTGTTTTCTCCACCTCTAGGTGTCTTTCAAATAAATGGCTATGGGCCAACGATAGCACCTGCTGATGATAGGGCCAAGCAACAATCAGTTGTTCTATCTTTTCTCCCTTATCTTTATCTTTATTAAAACACTTGATAGACCGCCCAGGCCGGAGCATCAGGGCGGTGTACAATCATAAAAATGACAGCCGCTGGAAAAGAAGAGAGAAAGGAACGTCAAAAATAACAGGACAGAGAGAGACAGTAAAAACAGAAAGAGGACAGCAAGAGCTCAATAAGGGCAAAAGGGAAATGAGGGGAGGAGGGCGGAAGAACATGGGAAAAATTAAGGGGGATGGGAGGCGTGACTAGGGGGATAAAACACCATCAATAGGGGGGAAGAACATGGGAAAATTAAGGGGGATGGGAGGCGCAACTAGGGGGAAGAGCACCATCAATAGCGGGGGGAAGATTGAAAGCCTGACAGAAAAGGTGTGTCTTAAGAAGGGCCTTGAAACGAGTGTAGGACAGTTCGGTGCGGAGTGGGAGGGGAAGAGAGTTCCAAAGAGCGGGACCTAAAAAAAAGAAGGCGGAGTGACGAGTGGATTTGAGGTGGGCCTGTGTAGGTGAGGGAAGGAAGAGACGATTGCCGTGGGATGAACGAAGGAGGCGGGGAGAGGGCTGAAGATGAATAATATTGGCTAAGTACTGGGGGGTATCGGAGTGAAGAGCCTTGTGAGCAAGGATAAGTAGTTTGAACATAAACCGGAACTTAATTGGGAGCCAGTGTAAGGAAAACAGACACGGTGATACATGGGAACGAATAGAGGACGAGGTGACAAGACGGGCAGCAGCATTCTGAACAAGTTGGAGACGACGGAGTTGGTAGGATGGAAGACCGGCATAGATAACGTTACAATAGTCGAGACGAGAGATAACCAAAGACAGGATAAGAGTGACGACAGAGGATAAGGGAAGAATGGAACGGACGGCCTTAATACGGCGTAAGTGAAAAAAAAAGAGCGAACGACAGAGGAGATATGATCGTGAAAAGAAAGGGACGGGTAGGGGCAGAGGGGATGGAGTGGGAGCCCATGACAGGTAAGACCCCCTTGGCCACTCTGTATAATAGATCTCCCTTTAGCACAAAATAAGGAAAAGTTTTTGCATGCGACTCTCCATTACCTACGGGAACCCAATCCACTTCCAAAACCCACTCTCGAGCATGTTTAAGGGACTCATCCTCTTGCTGGGCCCTTCTGAAGCTCCCTGGGTCTTCCCCCAACCCCCACCCTGGGAAGGGGACAGCTGTATTTAGGTCACTACCACTGAGCCCTGAGCTATCCCCAGGGGTTTCTTCCCTAGGCTCTCCCTCTCTAGATCCCTCCCTCATAGCAGCTCCCAGATTCTGTTAGTAGCATAGCTTTTTCTGGTAATACTGATTCCAGGACTTAGCAGACTTGGGAGTCTTGGCATATAGATCCGAGTCTTCCAGGGAGAAGACTTCTGGAAATCTTCCTGGTCCAACTTAGCAGAACCGAAGTTAGGGATGTTTCGACCGATCATCACTGGATACGGTAGCCAGTGTAGCACCACAACCTCGAATGTGACTTGCCCTGCTGGAGTCTTAAGTGAGACCTGTGCCATTGGATACTGCCTCTGGTCTCCATGCAAACAGGCCAGTGTTACTGCCTTTGCATAGTCAATTTGAAATTGGGTTATGGTTTCCCAGCGAATAAGGGTCCGCACACTTCTGAAGTCCATCAAGGCCTGGAGGAGGGCCCCTTTGAGCTCCACAGGAATCGCAAAATTCTGTGTCCCTTATACCTATACGTACAGCACTGGGTTTGCCTTGTAACGCTATACAAATGTGCCCCTGGGTGGAGACACTCCACAAAAGCACAGGTGTGAGGGGTGGTTAGGTTGACCTCCACTGGTTCTTCTTTACCCAGGGGACATTCCTGAACAGTGTCCCCAAGCTCCACACCTCAAAAAGGTGAAGGGGTCATGGCTGGAGCAAACTTACGTCCTTGAAAGGCTCGCCTAACTTTTGCTGCTTTAGCTAATTGGCCAGCAGTTGAATATCACTGCTAACTGGTTAAGTAATGCGCTATCCAGCCAACCCGGATATTCAATGCCAGTGGGCAGATATAGCCTTGACATTGAACATCTGGGGTTGGAACTCCACTGGCAACAGCTAGCCGCTTTATCAGCACTAGCCACCGCCACTGAATATCCCCTTCTCCCCCCAACATATGTAGACAAAAATTAAACTGAAACCCCAAGAAGCTGGACAGCATCAGTGGCACAGCCCCTGTACTGTGCAAAACAAAGATAGAATATGTAAATTCCAGACTGACATATTCCAATCACTAAACTGAAAATAAAACATATTTTTCTGCTTTTGTTGACATTTTGTTCTCTAATCATATTGTCTCAGTCCAGATTTACCAGACAATCTGCCACTTCTATCCCATCCTGTCTTTTTCGCTTCCTTTTTTTTGTGTGTCTTTGAGTCAATTGTGACTCCTGGTGACCCAGCAGCTCCTGGGTTTTCTTGGCAGTGGTATCAGAAGCAGGGGCTGCAGAACATCTCTCTGATTGGGGGAGGGGGGGCAAGCTCTGCCTTGACTCCACTCCAGGTTCCGCTCTAACTCTGCCCCTAGCCTCCCACAGCCTTCCCCTCCTGTTCTGCCTGTGTGGATCTGACCTCCTGTGGGCAGAAGAGAAGGGAATGGTTGCGATCACAGCAGACTCTTTCTGTCTGCCTGCGGGAGATCACATCCCCACGGGCAGGATTGGAAGGCAGTTGCAATCGCAGAAAAGACTTTTCCTGTCTCCCCGAGGGAGATCGGATCCCTGCAGGCAGGAGTGGGAGGCAGCCACCATCGCAGAAAAGACGACTCCTGTCTGCCTGTGAGAGATCATAACCATATCCGGCATTGAATATCTGGGGTTAGGGTGGGCAGTGCATAGCCTGCCCAAATAACTATTGGGCCCTTAATATGTATTAAAACCTTTAAGTAGTAGGGCCCCAAAGTGTGCACTTTTCAACTGGGGTTTTTCTTCTTTTTTTTTCATTTCTTTATTTCAGTCTTTTGTCCTTCATTTTTCTGTACCTTTTTTTTTTTAGTTTTCATGTTTTTTATATCCTCCTTTTTATCTTCTCTCTCTCTTCCTCTCTTGTCTCCCTTATTTTCAATTTCCGGTCCCTTACTCAAGTCCCTCTGCCTTCTTTTTCTCTTCTAAACATGCAGTATCAGCCCCAGTACTATCTTCACTTTCTTTCATCCTTAGTTGCAAAGACCTGCATTTGAATAGCTGGTCTGGTCTTCTCTCTCCTCTGATGTGAGTCTACGTCAGAGGAGGGAGGGATCAGGCAAACATGCAAACATGGAGTCTGGAAGATTCGCATGTTTTTTCCTCAATTAGAGATACTGTCTGCTGCTGCAACCACCGCTGCCAAGGATGCGTGAAAAGCGGCGGCGACGGGACAAGGGCAGTTGTGGGGGAGCAGCCGAGCTTGCAACCCCAAATGCACTCCTATTTTTTTTGCACCCTGTGTGGCTGCACCACACGCAGAGGGCTAGATACCGTGCTGTGCAAGAGTAAACAAAAAGTAGATTAACCTGGGTTGCAGGAAACAAAGCAGAACAAAGTGGCATCAAAATGGCCACAAACGATTTAACATGATCATTTTAATGCTGCACCATTCTGCATCTATTTACTTTCATAAATCTTACATTAAAAAGAAATGTGCTTTAGCCCTTGCTAGGACTGACAAGAGATTTACAACCTGATTATTGCTATGCTTCCCGATTGAGACTTCACCCCCAGCTGACATCACCTTCAGGAGACCTAAGATGTCATGCTTTAGGCGTTATGCCCAGGAGTATTCCCCTTGGTGAGCATGGTGGCAAGCATAAATATGCTATAGAAATAAGGACAATCCAAAGTAATGCTGCAGCATTTGCACTTTAATTTGGGATTTGTGCATTGGTTGCTTGATTTGTGCATTGGACTTGGTACCTGATTTGCGAGCTGGAAGTAACCTGGAGGGTTAGGAAGTCTTGCCTTTTACTGTGATGTATGGAGCCTGGAATTAATTTGTTGTGTTACTGCAAAGGGTATTTGGAGGTGATGAAGCAGGAAGGCTATTGTTGATAGGAAAAGTGCACGGTCCAGATGTGCAAGCCAAATTACAGGAAGGTGGTGCATGCAAATCAGTGATGCAAACACATGGCTGGAGACTGTGCTGCACCAGCGTCTGCTGGGTGAAAGCATGAATGCTGCATCTGTATGAGCGGGAGGCCCCAGTCTGGGGAAGACAGTGTGTCAGCATTGCCAGAATGTGGGAAATGGAGTATGAAGCCCTCTCACTCTGAGTCATCCATGCTACCTGACAACCTAGAGTGTAATAGGTTAAGAAGCCTCTAAGCAAGGAAGGTTGATCTACTGAAGAGGGCTTTAAACTAGATTCCTTGGGGATGGGTGAAGAAAGCACCCAGGTAAATGAAACATTAAATAGCTTCTCTGTAGCAATGGGTAAAAAGGGCAACATCTGGAAAACAGTGTATATAAATTCCCGTAGCATGGGAAATAAGATCCCAGATTTGAGGCTTTAATGGAAGAGGTTGACTTGGATTTAGTGGTGGTTACAGAAACATGGTTCACAGAGAATTATGACTGGGATGTAATTATACCGGACTACAAACCAGTCCAGAAGGTGGTGATTTCAAATGGATAATTTATTGAGTTATACTGTCAATCCAATCAGGCATTTTCTACCCCAGGATTGAGAGTATCACTCAATAAATTATCCATTTGAAATCATCACCTTCTGGACTGGTTTGAAGTCTATGCTGCTATGATCAAGTGGTAGTCGTGCTTCAATGTTGGATTATACCGGGCTATACTTTATTCAGGAAGGACAGGGTAGGAGGAGTGGAACTATATGTAAAAAATAATATTAAAACTATAGAATTACAGGGCTTAAAAGGGAGCGAAGAGACACTGTGGGTTAAACTAGAAAGAGGGAAAGGGAAATCCATTTGCATTGGTGTGATATACAGATATCCTTTGCAGGGAGAAGACACACAAAAGCGGAAAGAAGGATGAGGTTGAAAACTACAGGCCAGTTAGTCTAACCTCTGTGGTAAATAAATTATATTAGAAAAATTGCTAAAATAGAGAATAGTGAGGTTTCTGGAGTCCACTGGATTGCAGGATCCGAGGCAGCATGGGTTTACCAGAGGCAGGTCATGTCAGACAAATCTGATTGATTTCTTTGACTGAGTGACCAGGGAGTTGGACTGAGAGAGAGCCCTAGATGTGGTGTACCTAGATTTCAGTAAAGCATTTGACACAGTTCTGCACAGGTGACTTATAAAGAAACTGAGCACCTTAGGGATGGACCCTGAAGTGACTGACTGGGTTAGAAACTGGTAGAGTGGGAGGCGACAAAGAGTGCAGGTAAATGGAGCTCATTCTGAGGAAGTCATTGCCAGGACAAAAAAGAGGCTTGTGAAGGGTTCCTTTGAAAACCACCTAAAAAATTAGATAGGCAACATCTACATTTTAAAATAAAATAAATTAAATTTATGCAAATGAAGTTCAGTGAATATGCAAATGAGAACCCGCAATGAGTCTTTGCACCTAGCCTCACATCACCCTTTCTCCGCTCCTGCAGGACCCCCTGAAGTCTGATGTCAATTTTGTTGCCTCTGCTACTTCTCATAATATTTTCCTGCTGAAGGGAATGGTGGCCATTTTGGATGGCCACATGGTCTTGGCAGAAGGGGAACATGAGGAGGAGGTTATAGCCTCTAGCTCACAGACACCTTAGGGTCCTCTGGAACCCCAGGCTCCACTCTAAGATGGTTTTGAGCAGCATTTTCTGAAACAGCTCGTGGGTTGTTTTCAATCTCTAGTCACTGCATGAAACCTCCCGGCAGGGGAGTCTGGGGCCCTGCAGCCCCTGAGGCTTCCCCCCTCTGATGGCAAGAGAGTTGGATGCCCCACATCCATCATTTGTCCTTTCTGTTCCTCTGAGAGTCCAGCCTAGTCTCCTATAAGAGGTGTTTGGGAGAAGAGGAGGATTCCCTGCCTCAAATGGGTGAGTTAGCGGAGGAAGAGGAGCTTCCCCTGGTGAGGGAAAAGGAGCAGTCACTGATTTGTTGTTTTCATCAGGATTTCTCTACATCCTTTCACATAATGCCATGGCATCCCTGTACATTGCTGAGCACCCTTCAGTGGAGGTTTCACAAGTGGATCCCATCCTGCGGGAGTTGCAACATACCTCTGGCTTCTTGTCTTCTCTGATTTCTTGCAGCAGCTTGTGTCCTTTCAATGGAAGACACTGGAGCTGGGGCTGAGAGGGCTAAGGTTCTTCCTTTACCCCGATAGGAGATGGACTAGTTGTTTAGGATTCCTATGGTGGATGCCTGGGTCACAGTAGTGGTGAAGCACATGATTGTTCTGGTGGAAGGTATGCTGTGCTAAAGTAGACTAATATTTGTTGAGTGGAAGTCCCCCTTAAGAGTACCTTCATGTCTTCGGTCTCGGGCAGCAATTTGAGCAGGAATAGTGACCTGAGCACATTTATGCTAGATCCAGCATTTACCAGACAGCCCAGAGATAGCATTTTTGGAGTATGGAGTGCTGTTTGTGACTGATTCCCTGTATGATTTAATCAGAATTTCCTCTTAATTCATGTCTTCAACTGTGGTAGTCTAGTGGTAGTTCTCACTCAGGATTTGTTTGTTGAGTCCATGTCTAAGCTGCGATTGAGCAAGGCCCTCTTTCAAGGGCTGGATGCTTTTAAGGGAGCACCTTGAGAAGCAGGTGTAAGGCCTTGGTGCAGGCACTGGAGATAAGCAAGAGGACCCAAGGGTTTTTCATTAGGGCTCAGAAGGAAATGTGAAGCTAGTTAAATGCCAGAAAACATTCCATAGCTTTTTCCGCCTATAGGTCTGTGCCCAAGAAGGGTCAGACCTTTCAGGGATTCCAGCAGTCCTCAGATGTAACAGGAACTTCCTATTGAGTCTATAAGCCCTCACAATAGGATATGACAAGTCCCTTCTGAGGTCAGGGGCTGTCTCTGTTTTTTTCATTCATAATGGGCCCATATCACATCAGACCAATGGGTCCTCGAGGTCCTTGAAAAATGAGTACATGCTGGAATTTGCGGGACCTCTTTGAAACTTCCCTCCATAGACCAAGGTCAGGGACAGTATTCCTTTATACTTCATGGTACCCAAAAAGGGAGTGGTCTTCTAATCCATCCTGGACTTGAGGATGGCCAGCACTAAACTATGAGTACCGCACTCCTGCATGGATCCTTCTGGTTATTACTGTGTCAGTCTATCAAGGAGAGTTTTTGAACCTCATTGGACCTATTTGAGGCCTACCTCCATACCCCTATCTGGGAACAGCATCAGTAGTTCCTCCACTTATGCATCCTGAAATGCTATTTTCGAATTTTGTGCCCTGCCCATGGCTGGCCATGACACCTTGTACCATCTCGAAAGTAATGGTAGTACTGGTGGCATTCCTGTGCAAGCAGTGAATCCAGGTTTACATGGATGACTGGCTGATAGGTTCTGTCTTCATGGAGAAGTCCAGAGTGGACAGGACCCAGGTGATCCGGTGGGTGGGGAGGCTGGGTTGAATGTTCAGCTACCCCAATAGCAGCCTGATTCCCTCCAAGGCTTGAAATATCTGGGAGCCTGAATCAACACTCCTTCACCCCAGAATGGTTAGACAAGCTGCATTTGCAACATAGGGAAGGTACCTCCCAGGGCCTGGGATTTCCAATAGTTCCTGGGTTTCATGGCATTGACCCTGCTTCTGGTAGTTTGGGCTAGAGTGCACATGCCGCCCCTTCCCCCCCCCCCCCCGCAAGGAACCTTCGGACTTACTGGTCTTTCTGCTCCAGTTGTTTGAACAATGCCTGCCTCTTCTTCAGAGGATCAAGGGTGACTTAGCCTGGTGGCTACAGACTCACCCCTTAATGGTCAGAGTGCCTCTGGAGGCTTCAGTTTGAGTGTTAAGGCACCGAAGATGCTAGCCTTATGGGCTGAGAAATGCACTGTGCAGATGATTTTGTACAGAGGCACTGGTCTCCTCAAGAAGCTTCCTGGTTGGTCAATAGGTTAGAGGCGAAGGCAACTTGCCTGGCTCTGGAAAGGTTTTAGACCCTCCTGAAGGGCAAGGCCAGCAAAATGTTCTCAGACAATGCCACATCAGTGACTTACATCAAAAATCAAGGTGGAAACTTGTAGCACTACAGTGGCCTTGGAGATGGCAGAGCTCTGCCATTGTGCAGGGGCTCACTGGATGGCTCAGTTAGTGGCCCACATAGCAGGAGTTGTCACTGTGTAGGCCAAATTCTTGAGATGGAACACTTTAGATCCAGGTGACTGGGACCTAAGTCCACATGCATTTTCCCCATCATGTGAAGGTGGGGCCTGCCAGTGTTCAACCTGATGGCCACCCAGGAAAATGCCAAGGTTAGGAAGGATCCACAGTGGGTGGGCTTGGACATCCTTCTTCAGGAGTGGTCCATAAACCATTCTCCTATGGCCCTTGGGAAGCCATCTCCTGCACAGGATTTAGTCTCACGCAGACTTGCTCATTCTAGTGGAACCCCTTTGGCCATGCAGGTCATGTTAAGCTGATCTCCATAATCTGTTGGTGGGGTCCCCTCTATTGCTGCCTGAAGAGAGGAGATGTTTGTGGCCAGATCCACTGGTGATGAAGGATCCTGTTTCCTGCCTGGGCCTTAAGAGATGTAAGCTGTCAAAGAAAGGGGAGTAGGAGTTGGCACAATTCTTAGGGCTCAGAAGTCCTCTACTGCCTTGGCCTGTGTCGAAGTCTGGAAGGTATTTGAGAGGGGTGTTACTCTCAGATCACGAAGGCCAGAAAGGAAGGCATTGTCACCATTTGTACTTCTTACACTCTGAGTTGCACCAGGGCTTGGCTCTGAAATCTCTCAAAGTTCAGGTAGTGACACCTATTTGCTACTGGGGACAGATTCAGGGTGTGTCCTTAGTGGTGTAACCTGGTGTTTCTCGCTTTCTCAAAGGGGTGAAAAAGATCAGTCTACCTATGCAACTGGTGGTGCCACAGTGAAGCTTTTTCTGTTCTTGAAGGCACTGATAGGTACTCCCTTTGAGCCCCTTGAGAAGGCCTTTCTCAAGGATTTGACCCTGAAGGAGGGGTTCCTTATGTCTGTTACATCTGCAAGACAGGTGTCAGAATTACAAACCTTGTCCTGTTGGAAGCAATAGTGCCACTCTCCTTGAGGATAGTTCTGTCCTTTCTTCCAAAAGCACTATCTTAGTTTCATATTAATCTGATGGTGGTCCTGCCCTCCTTCTTAGAAGATGACCTGTGGAGAGATCTCTTGCTGTCTCTGTTGGACATGAAGAGGGCATTGGTAAAGTATCTGGATGCTAAGAATTCCTTCCATTGGTCAGACTATCTCTCTGCCCTATCCAGTGGCCTGAGGAGAGGACAGGCAGCAGTCTTGATTGCCTGGTGGCTTTAGCAGCCTATATCCTGCGTGGGAAACAAGTGCTGGGTGGGATCACTCCACTAGGGTACAAATGTCCTCTTGGACTAAGTCCTAAGAGGGGACTTGTGGTATATGTGTACAGCACCGTAGTACTATACGAATGATAGGTAGTAGTAGTTGTAGTGGTATAGTCTGTTTTAGTGTCTCTGAAAGACATTTGTAGGGCGGCTAATTGGTCTTCCCTGAAAACCTTTCTGAAGCACTAAGAGACTGCATGTGGGAGACAGAATTGCTCTACCAAAGGCACCATCTGCTCTATCTAGCGTGTCTTCTTCCTTTCACCCTTGGTCTTGACCACTTGGGTATGTCCCACTTATCCAGACTGACCTAGCAAGATGATAACAAAGGAGAAATGTTCCAAATATGTTAATTTTCTCTCTTTGAATCCTGCTAGAGCAATCGAAAACTCATCACATGAAGACTGCTCTTACAGACTGGGAAGCCCTGATGACATTTTCTACATTTTCAGACGCAGCGTCTGATGCAGTCAGGGCCGGCCCGTCCATTGAGCAAGAATGTTTTTTGCACAGGGCCCCGCGCTTCGGGGGGCCCCGCGCTAAAGACATTCTTGCTGCTGCTGCCCTTGTCTTGCCTGCCTTGCTGCCTGAACTGACGCCTAGAAAAAGTGCTCCGTCCTGCTGCCGCTGCAGCACCGCTGCATTCTACCAGCCCTGGCAACAGCCCCGCTCTTGCAATCCAACTCCTTTTTTCTGGTTTTTGCTGGTTTGCTTTGCTGCCCGACGTCAACGTGCCGCTACCATTCACTATAGGCAGGCATGCATGATGTAATCCAAAACTCCTCCCACTTCTCAGCACATCAGCTGCACGTGGAACTGGAGTTTGCTGAGTGTTTGCTGCGCAGCAAGTAACGACGACTCTCCGACGGCGAGTGCTTTATATTATTTGTGGGAATCTTTAAAAAAGCCAGCCAGCCAGCATACGCACAGTAAGTAAAATTATTTTTGTGATCGCGTGTTCATTGTCTGGCCCATGTTCTCCTGGTCCCCTATCCGGCCGCCGGCACTGCGTGAGGGAGGGCCTCGGTCTTGACGGTCTGTGTGGAGAGCTGTCTTGGCTGCCTCCTGTCTGAAGGTGTTTCCAATAATTCCATCACAGTGGCATGGTCTGACTCTGAGCCAGGAGAAAGAGCCGTCGCTCCTGCTGTTTCTAGCCAGCGACTTCCTCCCGCCAGGCCGCTCACCCCTCATGGGACTAGGGAGGGGGAATGCCTGTCTCTCTGGCGCTTTCTCAGAGGGGAGAAGTAGTACTAGCTGCTTCTTTTTGGGGGGATCTTGGCTTCTAATTGCCCTATCTGCAGTGCACATCACAAGCTTTGACAGCATGCAGGCTGACTTTCTTTGTTTGGAACGCTGTGGATCAGAATGAGTGACAACCTAGCTGTCCCATGTGTGACCGCCATAGTGTGAAGGTGGGGGTCTTCCAGTGCTTCAGAGCGCCATTGTGAGAAGCCATTTCAGCCATGAGAAGGACGCATATAGATGGTGGGCTGGGATGCCCTACTTCAGGAGTGGCCTTGGGAAAGAATGCTGTCTGTCTCCCTCTCTGACCCCTAGTGAGCTGTCCTTTGCATAAGTTTCAGACCCATCGGACCTGGTAATCATAGTGGCCTCAGACGGGCCAGGTAGATTGTGGTACATGGATTTCTGGCTCTTAGGGGCATGGCCTCCCTTCTCTGGCTACTTCAAGAGATAGGTACCAGAAGCCCCTGGAAATGGAGGTTTCAGATCCCTTCTTGCTTATGGTCTGGCCCTTGTGGAGTGTATGCTTTTTAAGAAGGGCTGCTCTGGAGTGGTGGTACCCTTCCTGCTTAGGCCAGATGTACTTCTACATCCTTAGCTTATGCCAGAGCTGTCTTGGCAGTCCAACCTGGACCAAGGCTTGGCCCTGAACTTTCAAAGTTCAGATGATCCTCTTTGTGCTACAGCAATCTTTGGCGGTGCAACTTGTTGCTCAGGAGTGAAGCAGTTTTGTCTGCTAGTGTGCCTTTGTGGGTCTCTCTGCAGTTGAGGGCATTGAAGGAGCCTCTTTGGATCCATGAGATAAGTCCTCCCTTGAGGATGTTCCCTTATTATGGCTTCCTAGGGGCTCTAGCATCCGCCAAGTTGGTGTCTGAGCTGCAAGATTTGTCTTGCAGATAACCTTTCCTTGTCTTCTGCTGATGCTGGCACATGGAAGTTTCCAGATATAGCTGGAACCTGCTACTACGTGATGTATTTCAGTTTACTCTAGAGGTTTGGCTATTTATGATTTTCAATATGGCTGAATGGACATTCTAAGGGCTCACAAGGGTGCAAATCTAGATGAGGGCCCAAATTAGGGTCTAGCAGCAAGAGGAATGAGATCACAAAGGCTGGGCTAGTGAGGTACACACTGAGCCCTGTTCTGTCCTCTCTCTTAGGGCACTATACAAATGCTCAGTAGTAGTAGTAGTGATTGTGAATGGTTCAATGTAAGATCGCTGTTTGACGCAAACGCATGTCTCGTTTGAAGTTTTTGCCTGTAACAGGCTCCCAGGGCCAGCCCATCCATTGAGCAAGAATGTTTTTTGCACAGGGCCCCGCGTTTCAGGGGGCCCCGCGCAAAAAACATTCTTCATCCCAAGTTTAAAAAAAAACAAACAAAACAGCTGCTTCTGCCGCGGCAGCATCAAGAGTGCCGCGGCATCATCAAGAGTGCCGCCGCGGGCCCCCCCCCCGGCAGACCCTCCCTGCATCGAAGGCTAGCGTCGAATCCCCGAATGCGGGCTTCTTTCAGAGCCGCGAGAGTTTCCTTTCTCACGGCTCTGTTAATCCCACTGGGGCTGATGGGATTTCCCATCAGCCCCGGCGGGATTAACAGAGCCACGAGAAAGGAAACTCTCGCGGCTCTGAAAGAAGCCCGCGTTCGGGGATTCGATGCTAGCCTACGATGCAGGGAGGCTCTGCCGGGCAGGGGGGGGGGGCCGCGGCGGCACTCTTGATGCTGCCGCGGCAGAAGCAGCTGGTTTTTTTTATTTTTTAATTTGGGATGATAGGGGAGAAGGGGGTTTAGGACTGGTAATGGGCTATGGGGGGGGGGGGCTAAGACTGGAAGTAGGCTGATAGGGGAGGATTAGGACTAGTAATGAGCCATGGGGGGGGCTGACTGGAAATGGGCTGATGGGGGGGGGGGTTAGGACTGGTAATGGGTTATGGGGGGTGTGCTAATACTGGAAGTGGGCTGATGGGGGGGTTAGGACTGGTAATGGGCTATGGGGGGGCTAAGACTGGAAATGGGCTGATGGGGGGTTATGACTCGTAATTGGCTATGTGGGGGCTAAGACTGGAAATGGGCAGAAGGGGAGGTTTAGGACTGTTAATGGGTTATGGGGGTGTGCTAAGACTGGAAGTGGGCTGATGGGGGGGTTAGGACTGGTAATGGGCTATGGGGGGGCTAAGACTGGAAAAGGGCAGATGGGGGGTTATGTCAGGTAAATGGCTATGGGTGGGCAAATACATGAAATGGGCTGATGGGGAGGTTTAGGACTGGTAATGGGTTATGGGGGGGCTAAGAATGGAAGTGGGCTGATGTGGGAGGGTTAGGACTAGTAATGCACCATGGCGGGGGCAGAAAAGACTGGAAGTGGGCGGATGGGGAGGTTTAGGACTCGTAATGTGATATGGGGGGGGCCAAGACTGGAAATGGGCTGATGGGGGGGTTTAGGACTGGTAATTGGCTATGGGGGGGCTAAGACTGGAAATGGGCTGATGGGGAGGTTTAGGCCTGGTAATGGGTTATGGGGGGGCTAAGACTGGAAGGGGGCTGATGGGGGAGGGTTAGGACTAGTAATGGGCCATGGGGGGGTGCTAAGACTGGAAGTGGGCTGATGGGGAGGTTTAGGACTGGTAATGGGTTATGGGGGGCTAAGACTAGAAATGGGCTGATGGGGGTTAGGACTGGTAATGGGCTTTGGGAGGGGTTAGGACTGGTAATGGGCTGATGGGGGATTAGGAATGGTAATGGGCTATGGGGGACTAAGACTGGAAATAGGCTGATGGGGGGGCTAGGCCTGGAAATAGGGTGATGGGGGGTTAGGACGTAATGGGCTGATGGGGGGGTTAGGACTAGTAATGGGCTATGGGGGGCTAGGACTGGAAATGGGCTGGGGGGGCTAAGACTGTTAATGGGCTGGGGGGGTTGCTAGGACTGGAAATGGGCTGAGTGGAAGGAGGGCTTGAACTGTAAATAGCTGATGGGGACGGGGGCTTGGAATGGAAATGGGTTGTGAGGGGGAGGGAGCTAGGACTGGAAATGGGTGAGTGGGGGGAGGCTAGGACAGGAAATGGGCTGATGGAGGGGCTAGAATAGGACTGGAAATTGGCTGTTGGGGTGTGCTAAGATTGGAAATGGACTGTGTTGGGGGTTTGGATTGAAATGGACTCATGAAGGGGCTATAACTGGAAGTAGGCTCATGGGGGGCTTGGATTGGAAATGGGCTGAGTGGAGGGCAGCTAGGATTTGACATGGGCTGATGGGCTCATGGGGGCTGGGATTGGAAATGAGCTGATGGAGGGACTCGGATGGGACTGGAAATAGATGGGGGAGCTAGGACTGGAAATAGGCTGATGGTGGGTCTAGGATAGGACTGGAAATGGGCTTATGGGGGGCTAGGACTGGAAATGGGCTGATGCGGGGACTAGAAGGGAGCGGATACTGGGTGGGACTGGAACTAGAATGGAGCTGATGTTGGGGGAGGATTAGAATGGGATGGAGCTGGGAGAGTGAAATGGAGAGGGAAAAAATATTTTGTGTGGGAGGGAAGACAAATCTACAATTGGCCGGATATTGGGAGAGTAAGTGGGGATTGAGAATGGAGGGGTAAAATTTGAGTAGATGAAATAGGAATGAGGAAAGAGCAAAAGGAGAAAGATTAGTATGTTAAAGCAGATGTAGAGAGAGAATGGAAAAAAACTAGAAGAGAGAAGAAAAGACAAATGGACAGCAGACGATGGAGAGTTAGCGGAAGACACAAAGAAACCAGAAGAAAGTGACTGGAGCAATTGCAGCTGAAAAAAAATGCACAAAAGGTAGAAAAATATCTCTTTATTTTGAATTTATTAATTGGAATATGTCAGCTCTGGGAAATGTGCATCATTAACGTCTGCGCTTTGTTTAGTACAAGAGCAAATTAATGTATAGTTTTATTTCTACAGTGTTGTACATTCCAAGTTTGGCTTTTGGGATTCCCAGTTTAATTATTGTCTTCCTGTTTCTAAATTGTGATTCCTTGTTTGGTGATGGTCTATGTTCTGCATGTGTAACTGAGCTGAGGTATTTGTTTATGTAATTCCTATTTATTTATTTATTTATTTTATTTTTATTTAACAGTATTTCTAAACCGCCTTATCTTAATAATCAAGGTGGTATCACAGCAAGCAATCAGGTAAAGTGGGTGCGTTATACATGCAGTGAGGGTGAAACTTAGTTGTGTGAGGGCTGTGTTGGGTGCTTGATTTGCTTGAGCTATGTACAAGGTGGGCTATTTACAGTGGTGCTAAAAACACATTTTATATACATACAGTGTTAGGAGGTTTGGTGTGCTGTTATACATTCTCTTAGGTTATGTGATGTGTCCATAGTGCTCTATGAACAGCATGGTTTTCAGCTGTTTTCTGAAGTCTTTGAGGTCTGGAGTTGCCCTTAGATCGTCCGGTAGATTGTTCCATATTGTTGGAGCAGCCATGGAGAGAGCTCTGTCTGTTGTGTCCTTGCGTGTGTGCTTGTATTCATTTGGGGTACTGACTCGGTTGCGTGTTTGACTTCTTCTAGGATGTGCGCTGGTTTCTGGTTGTATGAGCGTGTGGAGGCTGTTGGCTGATGTGTGCTGTTTTATCTTAAATAGGTTTATGATAGTCTTGTATCTTGTTCTCTTTCCCCAGTAGGTCATGTATTGTTGTTCTCTGAAATGTATTGGTTTAATATTTGCAGTGTTTCCTTTTGATAGTTAGGGTATGGTGCTTTATGAGTCCTGGTAGTGCTGTTAGGATACGGCAGGTTTGCTATGGGTTCTAAATGGGCAGTGTTTGTAGTAGTTCCTAATGTGTCTGGCGGTTGGCACTGGATTATAGTAATATAGAAGTCTTTTAGTCTTTCTTTATTCATACACTCATTAAGAGGCATGTTTACTAAAAGTTAGTGTATGGTAACATTATGCAAATATTTATGCAAATGAGGCACCGCACCGAGTCTCCGCACATGGCCCCGCACCCCCCTTGGGCCGCCCCTGGATGCAGTCAGGTATGGTTAGAGAGCAACAAGTTTTGGATAAAGTTATTGTTAATATTCTCCCTCAGTCTTCTGAGTTTTGCAATTTTGCTTGCTGTTTGGGCAGTGTCAGTGCTACACCAGTGTATATAACTGAAAGTTGCTGTGGTCTGCCTCCACTTGCTGGCTGGGAAGCATAACCCACTTGTTTAGGCTGGTCTAGCAGGATTCAAGGAAAAGAAATTAACAGGTATGGAAAATGTCTCCATGTCTGGTGGAGTGGGAGGGAGTGAAGAGATATAAAGTGTGTCTTCTTAGGGTAAGAGGAGCTATAGGGCTGTATTAAGCATCTTTATGACTGGTGGCATCTACAGTATTTCTGTCTATCTTGAGATAGTATGTAGGGGGGGTGGTGCAGAGGTGGGGAGTGTCATCTTCTGCATTCTGTCTTAATAGACATAGTTTTGTTTGCACAGGCATAAACAAAGCTATGGGTACGGACAGATAGATGGATGGACTGACCCTCAACAATAGGTGATTTCACCTTATGCAAAACACGTTTAAAAAAATATGACTAAAATATCAGTAACTGATCAGAATGAAAAAAACAGACTTGGTAAAAGCTTTAGTGAAAAGCCAAACATTAGTAAAGAGGCTAGAAAACATCGAGACAGTAATTTTATAAAGCATTTCCCATATATAAACATAGCCTGCAGCAAATGGCTCTTAAAAAACTGAGCAGCTGAATATGCATTTATAAGTATGGACTTTGGAAATTGCTTTATTTTATCTTTGCCTGTGTATGCTCTTCTTTGTAAATATTGTACCTGACGTGTTATGTAAAAACAATATTGAGAGGATAATTTTATAAAGTATTTCCTACATGGAAAGCAAAGCATGTTCTCCAATTGGCTCTTATAAAACTGAGCAGCCAACTACATACTTGAAAGTATTCATGCCAAAAGGATTGTGCACATTCATGCACACACTGCATGTAGTACTGCTAGACTACCACTAGGGGGATTTCGGTGTCATTTTCAATTAAGGCACTGATAGAAAGGAGCTATCAGGGATTGTTTCACCCCTCCCCCCATTATCAGAGACCCCAATAGATACTGGAGGAATTAGAGGGTTGCGAGTATCTGAAGAAGTGGAGCACAGGTGAAGGGGGTTGGATTTGAGGGTGGATGGGGATGGAGGGGTTATAACTTGCTTCAGCCCTTTAAAAGTTAGTGGTCCAGGAAGGTGCAATGTCCCCAGCTGTAACAAAGCAAAATGAAATGTACCATTCAAGTTACTAATTTTGTGGTATTAAGGTATCACAGATTAGCGACCCATGCAGTTCATTTTGCAACAGTAAATTTTGCTAGTTTACCACAGTTTAGTACATTCCAGCTTAAATTTGCAATTTATAAACACCTAAGAAGCTCTATGTATGATCTATATCAGTAACCACCAAGTGTTCAGGCGAATCTGTATCCTCAGTTCTTCTGTTTTATTTGTTGTTTCCTGATCTACAATTAAATGATGTTGGTTTGCACTATCAAGTGTACTTTGCATAACAGAAGGAAGTTAGTGATTTCAGCCTTGAAAGCTCTCATTTCATTATTGTTTTTGCAGTGTGGCTTCCAATAAATCTGATTGTGAAAAATTATAGTAATTACAAAGTTCTTCAAAGAGTTATTGTTCAAGCAAGTTGAATTACAGTGGTTAGTTGAAAGCTAATATACTGAATTTACAGGCAGCAAACTGCTTAAGCATTCTCAGACTGGCTGCTGCAGAGTGCAGGTCATCTTTCCCAGCTGACAAAAAGATAATTGCTATATGACTCAAGTTTCACTGCTGATCTGCACCCAAAGTTACACATTTTCTTCAGCCAGCTGACATGATAACTTCAAGATTCAGCAAATGTTTGTAGATCTCTCTTGAAACTAATCTATCTCCTATACGTTTCTGTTTAGGTTTTTGAGTGAATGGATTGACTAGTTTACAGAGCAGTTTGCAAGGATTTGGAAGAATGCAGGCCTTTTAGTGCTCACAAAAAAGACTTTGGAGAGGAATGGTGCAATTCTTCTTGGAAGCCCTTTTAATATGAGAATGTGTTTTGTTTGATTGTTTTTCTAGACTCCACCTGCTTCAAATTCCTTAGCTCGGGTGTCATTTCTGTCTGGGCCTCTGATATGGAAATAGGCTATTTTTCATTCTGAAATAATTCCTTTTACCCTCTCCTTCAGCAAATGTCCTCTACATGGAAAAAAAGCTAATTACTAATTTTAACAAAATCTATTTAGTCCTTGCATAAGGGAAGGTTAACAGACCTCTGAGTCTTAGGGGCTACTTAGCACAAAAACTATGAAAATTAAAGGTGTGCAGAACAGGACCCACAGATATAAAACTAATGCCACAAAATCATAAGCTTATATCCTAGTCTTCATCTTAAAAGTATCATCTCATTACAGCCTGATCCTTGATGTTCTGCAGGATTTAAGCAAAGTCACACAATGAAATTTAAAAATAATACTTCCTTAAACCATGTTGAATTTCTGAAAAGGTTGTCTTTTTCTATTTGAATTTCATATTCGTACTAGCAAGCTTATATAGTCAAACTTTTTTTGTTCAGCTTGATTTTTCCAACATTGTCAGGGCTTCACTATCTTGAATTAATATTTTAAAGTATGTTAATGCACATTAATGAGTCTTAATTTGAGTTATGTACATAGTTCTATAGAGAATAATGGGGACTGAGTTATTTACCATGTGTTACATTGCATGCATAGAAGAAACTGACTTGGATTTAGTGACAGTCATGGAAACGTAGTATAATCTATTCAGGAAGGACAGAGTAGGAAGAAGGGGAGGTGGAGAAGGAGTGGCACTATTTGTAAAATATAATATTAAACACTCAAAAATAGGTCTTTTCTTCAGAATGTGAATAAGTGAATCAGTGAACAGTACATTCCAAAAAATATCATAGACATTAACCAGCGCTGTCTTCTTAAACACAAGCCTTACCAGGCCACATTCCACAGACTGAAAAAAAGTCATCTATATATCCTATTTAAAGGGTCTCAGACAACGGACAACGGACTTGGAACGGCCCGTATGTCCCGTTTGCATCAATGACCCAAATGTGTGTAACTACACTAAAGCTAAATCTTCAGTCGTACAAATGGAACAAATCTTATCTTATTGTTGAAAAAGCCTTGTCACACTGCTGCCAACTCAAATCCCCGACGCCAACTTCGAGTACCACTGTTGCGTTTCACTTCTCGTTTCATCAGGGGCTTAGGTCTACTGCTCGTGTGGCTCTGTGTGAAAGTTCCACGTCTCTTATCAACTTTTTCTCTTCTCCGTGTTCAGAGGAAAAACAAAACAGATGCTGCCCACGTCCAAGGGTCTCTAATGCTCCCAGTCCCGGTGCTTCCAGAGACGTGAAACGCAACAGTGGTACTCGAAGTTGGCGTCGGGGATTTGAGTTGGCAGCAGTGTGAACAAGGCTTTTTCAACAATAAGATAAGATTTGTTCCATTTGTATGACTGAAGATTTAGCTTTAGTGTAGTTACACACATCTGGGTCATTGATGCAAATGGGACATACGGGCCGTTCCAAGTCCGTTGTCCATAAGTCTGAGACCCTTTAAATAGGATATATAAATAACTTTTTTTCAGTCTGTGGAATGTGGCCTGGTAAGAAATATAATATTAAAGCAACAGAATTTCAAGGCTTGCGAGGTAAGGAGAAAGCACTGTGGATTAATCTAGAAAGACGGAATGAAACATTATGTACCTGGTGTGATATCAGGGGGAACTATTAATGGACTGAGGCTTACAAATGGGAAGAGTGTTTCTGATGTTACAGTGAGAGACTGGTATCCTCTGGTCACTGGCTCTTTCCCCTTACATTCTACTGAAATGGCACTTGCCAAGGCCACTAGTGACTTGTTTCTGGCCAAATCCAAGGGCCTCTATTCCATCCTTATCCTTCCTGACCTTTCAGCTGCTTTTGATTCTGTTGATCATCATCTTCTTCTTGACACCTTGTCATCACTTGGTTTTAAAGGCTCTGTCCTGTCTTGGTTCTCTTCTCTTCTCATCTCTCCCATCACTCTTTGTTCTAATGGCTCCACCTCTTCACTCTCACTCTCAGTTGGTGTTCCCCAAGGGTCTGTTCTGGGCCCTCTCCTTTTCTCACTCTGTACCCAATCCCTTGGTTCTCTCATTTCAGTTTGATTTTTATGCTGATGATTCTGAAGGGCATCAGAGCAGTTTACAATCACTACAAGCAGGTACTGGATATATTCCCTCATCCCCGAAGGGGCTCACAATCTATACGAGTACCTGAGGCTATGGAGAGTTAAGTGGCTTGCCCAAGGCCACAAGGCATGCCTTTAGGACTAGAAACTCCAGTCCCTCCAGCCTGAGATTGCTGTCCCAGAGGTGGGAATTGAACCCCCAGCCCTCCAGCCTGAGGTACCTTGTCTAGGCCACTCCTCCCTCTGCCTGTCTTTCTGACATTGCCACCTGCTTGTCTCACCGCCGGTTGAAATTTAACATGAACAAAACTGATCTACTTATTTTTCCCCCAAACCCTCCCCTCCCCTTCCTCCTTTTTCATTCTCCATTGACAATACTATTTTCTGTTTCATCAGCCCGTAACCTTGGCATCATTTTGGATTCCTCTCTTTCCTTCTCCTCACATGTACAACAAATCCCCAAAACGTGTTGCTTCTTTCTCTATAACATTTACAAAATTCGCCCCTTCCTTTCTGTTAACACTGCTATAACACTTGCCCACTTCTTAATAACTTCCCATCTTGACTATCGCAATCTCCTACTTGCTGGTCTCCCTCTAAGTCATCTCTCACACCTTTAATCTGTTCAAAACCCTGTGGCACGATTAATCTTTCGCCAGCCTTGTTTTGCCCATTTAACACCTCTTCTGAAAACATTTCATTGGCTTCCCTTCCACTTCCGTATCCAATTCAGACTCCTCCTTCTTACCTTTAAGTGCATTCATGCTGCTGCTCCTCCCTGTCTCTCCTCTGTCCTCTCCCTCTACACCCCTCCTCGTGAACTTACCTCTTCTACTGGCTTGCTACTTTCTTTTCCCTTTTCTACTTTTGCTAACTCCGGAATTCAGTTCTTTCACTTCGCTGCTCCTTATGCTTGGAACAAACTCCCTTAGTCTGTACATCAGACTTCATCCCTGCCCTTTTTCAAATCGAAGCTAAAGGCTCACCTCTTTGAGGCTGCCTTTGGATCCCGACCCCTTGTTACTTGTGTATCCTTACCCTTCCGTATTCTATGCACTTTCTCTCTTTTGTCTTATTTGTCTTGATCAGATTGTAAGCTCTAATGAGTAGAGACTGTCTTTATCTTTATTTGAACAGTGCTGCATATGCCTAGAAGCGCTTCATACATGTTTAGTAATAATAATAATAATAATAATAATATGCAGGCATAGAAAAGAGGAGAAGGAAGGACAGGGTCAAAGTGATGACAGACTATGAGACTGGGTGGAAAAGGAAGGAAGGGTGAGGATGAAACAGCTCCAAACTCCCCTTCACTAACTCACATACCCAGACTCCCCACAGGCACACCCTGTACACACATATACATATGCAGACATATCCCCAGGCACACACACCTAAATTCTCTCCATAGAGAAACATAGAGACTGCATCACGTGCACCTTCCTCTCACGTAGCCCCTGCCATCCTACTGGGACATACTGTCCTTCATCACGCCTCTCTCCTTGAAATCCCCCATCCTGACATGCCTAATTTTCCTAACAAAGGAAGGGGAAATGCACCATTGTGTCACTCTAAGGTGCACTCTCGAACTTGTTGAAAGTGCAGAAAATTAGTCCCTTGGGTTGCTACATCAAATCTGTGCTCATAGTGTGGCCTACAGCTTTTTTTTCTTATTCTTGTCTATAACTTTTGGGAAATGTACTGTTCAAAAAAGCATGGGGTGTACTGGGAGCTAAGTTACAGAGGTTCCTCAAAAGAAAATAGTTTCATATTCCATATTTTTCTTTATTCTCTGGAAGACACTCCAAAGGTTATTTTTTATCAAAATAAAACTAGACTTCTTTTCCATACTTGCTTTGGAATGTAGTGTTAGTTACAGCTTGCCAACTTTTTAAGTCCCATGTATGTTTTTCCTCTTTTTCCAGAAACAATATGCTGAAATTCTTCAAACTGATGTTGGGAGGTATGGTGTCAAGGCAAAATATTGTGAAAACTCCAACAGCTGCTTCTTTATCTCAAAATTTCTTTAGGAGAAAAATGTCTCTTTCCAGTCTGACTTAAATGTTTCAGACCTGAGTGCGTTTTCACTAACAGGTTTTCACATGGGAACAAAAACTTGTGAACCTGCTGCTGCAGTTCTGTCGCCTCTCAACCTGTTTCTAATAAAGTCAGTCAATTTAGGTACATCTCAGGTAATATCTACATGGCAGCTGCTATATGAAGTCCCCTATCCTTTAAGACTAGAAGCCCCAAAGTGCGTCAATTGACGCAAATGCATCTTCGAAGTTGTATACCAGCGGCACTGCTAGAACCATGTCAGTCATGTTCCATGACTTTGTTAGCAAGGTCAAGATGTTCAAATATGTGCATCGAAAATTAATGACAGATGCACCTCCTAGCGGGAAAATGAATTTATACCTAGAAGCCCCAAAGTACGTCAATTGACACACTCAATTGTCTTGGATGTGTCCATTGACGTACTTTGGGGCTTCTAAGTATAAATTCATGTTCCCGCTAGGTGGTGCATCTCAATCACTGTTTACAGTTTTACTCCGACATTACAAACAATAAACACACAATGACGTCATGTAATGATGTCACATACTGCACGAATTTAACAAATAAGTAACTTCACATTAATTCACATCTGCATTTCATGCTAAATACAGTCGTCGTGATAATGTGTCAATTGATGCACTTTGGGGTTTCTAGGTAAAATGCCTTTTGGGGCTTCTAGTGTTAATTTTCAGTGCTATCCTCCACATAGTGTCGCTGAAACTTTTCTGACCATTCCGGCAAATAGTGATATCATTTGCACAACTACACAGATAGCGATACTTTTATACACATAACCCCTGAGGTACTTTCTATAAAAACACATTTACACACAAAAAAAGACCTATACACATGATAAATCCTTTCTAAAATTACTCTAGAACAGTTCAGTGTCACTGTTGTATGTATGGAGGCCTTAGCAAGCAGTGTCCATATATATTTAGCATGACTGTCTATCCAGATATTGGTGCTGAGTATATACATGGATTATTTAAATGCTGAGGCTGGTGGTTTAAATATCAACCCATTAATTTCCTTAGGAAAGAGCTGAAAGAAGAAATTAGACTTTACCTGCTAATTGATGTTCCTTGAGTGACTCCAGTCCAGTCTTGGCACCTTTGGTATTCACGCCCCTCCAGCAGCTTGAAGACTAAGCATGTCATGATCTTCATGACCTTCCTCCATATAGGCAGCTGGCTCCACCCTAAGCCTTCAGTATCCTATTAACAAAGCAGACTGACAGAAACAACTATTAGAACCAACTGGTCAAAAGTTTAACTTACAAAGCAAAAAGACCCCTTTCCTACCAGGAAAGGAGAGACAAACATGCTCACCTGACCCAGAAGCCAGCAATGTTCAGAAGATCCCCCACTCGAAGGCCCCCATCTTTGCTCCTGTATGTCTTACCTCACTTTTGAATTATAATCATATTTCTCATTTTGCCTGTGTCTCCTTTTTTTTTCCTTCCCCCGGACATACTATAGTTAAAGGAATTGGAATTCTTGCAGCCAGGGAACCAGGTATGAACTGTTATTCTAAGGGAGGGATCCTGGACTGGACTGGAGTCACTCAAGGAATATCAATTAGCAGGTAAGGTCTAATTTCTTCTTTCATTTTGTTCCTCCAGTCCACTCCCAGCACCTTTGGGATGTACCAAAGAAGTACTATTGACGGGAGGGACCTGCTAGTCCGGTTTGCAACACTACCTAGCCAAACGAGCCTACTCTGAAGCTTGTACATCCAACTGGTAATGCTTCACAAAGGAAGACAAAGAGGCCCAGATAGCCACCCTGAAAATATTGACTGACAGCACAAGACCAAATTCTGCCCTCAACGCTGCCTGAGTGCATGTCGAAGGTGCTTTCAACCCAATGGGCACCAGCTTATGCCTCAGCATGTATGCCAACAGAGCTGTGAGATTATGCTCTGCCCATTCCATCAACACACCAACTTCTTCCTCCAGTTGTAAACTGCCCATACCACCCTGCTGGTTGATGTACGCTACTGCTGCCATGTTGTCCGAAAACACCCTCACTGCTTTCCCCTTCAACCGGTGCTGAAACCCCTGCAGAGCCAGAAATACAGATCGTAACTCCAACCGGTTTATGTGCCATTGCGTTTCCTGCTCTGTCACAGACCCTGCAGGAACTGTGCCTCACAATGTGCTCCCCAGCCTATTAGACTTGAGTCCGTCATGAGGTGCACCCAGTGAAGAATCTCCAGCGGCATACCCTTCTTTAGCGTATCACTCTGCAACCACCAATCTAGTGCGGTCCGCATTTCCTTCTTGCAGGCCAGGTAGCAGGAAAGAGGATGAACCTGCACCGACCACCTGTGCAACAGCGCCCTTTGCAATGGCCGCATCTGTGCCTGTGCCCATGGCACCATCTCTATTGACGCCACCATGGATTCCAGAACCCTCAAGCAATGCCATTCCATTAACCTCTGCATTCGCAGGAACTGCCAGATCTGTTTCTGCAGCTTGAGCGCTCTTGCTGCCGGAAGTGACACATGCCCTACATCTGTCTGAAATCATGGTCCTAGATACTTTAGATCCTATGACAGCATAATCAGACTCTTGGTGAGGTTTATCACCCAACTTATGCTCTGGAAGAAAGTGATGACCCGATCCATCACCCTGATGCTCACCTGTCGGGATTTTGCCCAAATGAGCCAATTGTTAAGGTATGGGTGTACCAGAATGCCTTCCTGCCTCAACACCACTACCACCACTACCATGACACCCCTGGCACCACAAATCTGAGGAATTGCTGATGCTCTGCTCATATCGGAATGTGGAGATATGCCTCCATAAGGTCGAAGGATGTTAAGAATTCCCCTTCTTGTACCACCACTATAACAGACCGCAGAGTCTCCATTATAAAATGCAGAACCCGCAGGACTCGATTGACATACTTGAGTACCAGGATCAGTCATAAGATACCCGCTTTCTTTGGCACCACAAACTAGATGGAGTATCAACCACACCTGCGTTGGATTTGGGATACTGCGACCACTGCTTGCAGCTCCAGGAGCTGCTGCACGGATTCTTCTACTGCCTTCCATTTCTCTCGAGCTTTGCAGGGCGAGTTGATAAAGGCATCTCAGAGGGACCGAGTGAATTCCAGGGCATATCCTTTCCCGATGACCTCGAGAACCCACTGGTCAGTCGTTATCCGGGTCCAGGCATCATAAAACTCCCATACGGGAATCCGGTTCACCTGGCCTGCACTCACATCATTGCTGTTTCTGGGGTGCCGCAGAGGTAGAGGAGTAGACACCTCTTCCCAAGCCCCTGAAACCCCAAAAGTATGGTCCCCTTGCTGGGAATCACACCCTCTCATATGGCGTGAACCTTGGTGACCGGAATCTCCGAAATTCTCTTGGCTGCCCTATTCCTGAAACTGTCGATTGAGCCAACTTCTGCCTATCCTCTGGCAAACATCCTCCTTTGGTTTCTAAGAGGTCCTTGACCAACTTTTCTAAATCTTCTACAAACAAGCTGCCTATATGGAGGAAAGTCATGAAGATCATGACATATTCAGTCTCCAAACTGCTGGAGGAGCGTGAATACCTAAAGGTGCCGGGACTGGACTGCAGGAACGAAACAGAAACATCATTATAGAAAGAGATGTTTCCTGGCTCAGGGAACAAGATGGAAAGAAAAAATGAAAAAAAGAACATATATAGAAACAAATGTGCAACAAACATACTAAAAACAAATATTTGGCTGACTGTATCTTCCTTCAACAAGAAACACAGAAATACTGTAGTAATACTTGGTTATCTATTAATAAACCAGAAAAACTAAACTTAAGAAATGCAATCTGTTGACCTAATAAGTTCATTAATTTAATTAATAAGTAGTCTAGACTGATGTTAATTCACTACTAGAATTAAGATGTAGAAGACGTTACCAAAGAATCATGGCATGTTTGCCTTATAAAACAAAGAATACCATCAAGCAGATACTGTATTCAAAACCTATTGTATAAATTGTTTGTATCCAATTTGGCAGGCTGTGGAACAATTAAATTCTCCTCGTTCAAGTTCCTGAATATATGCATTGCAATTGAAGTGGGACTTGGGGCAGGCTGGGGGCCTTGTTAAAGTTATATGAGGAACAGTGAAATTCAGCCACTTTCCATATAACAGACATTCATGCTGGGCCAGCCAAATAGCAGCTGTGAAATTCATTTTACACATCCAAATTGCAAAGATGTATCTGGAGCCATTTTGCAAACCATGTCTGGAGACATCTCTAGTGGTTGGGGCAAGGTACTTCAGGCCAGAAGGTCGGAGGTTCAAATCCCACTAGAGGACAGCAACCTTGGGCCGGAAGGACTGGGATTTCTAGTCCCACAGATGCTCCTTGTGGTCTTGGGCAAGCCACTTAACCCTCCATTGCCCATGTTCCCTGTAAGTATTAGTGTATGTGTCTCATATCCCCGCGTGTTAAATGTATCTCCCAATTGTGTTGTGACCGCTTTGATTGAAGGATAAGGCGGTATACAAAACTGTCTAAATAAATAAATAAAATAAATCTCCAAATCGGGGACATCCAAATAGAGAGGAGATGTGGCAGGGGGCATGGCCAGAACAGGGTGACAGATATAGATGCCCCCAATCGATTTCAGAATCTTCAGGGATGTCTGCCCCCATGCACAAGTTTAGACCTGTTCCAGACATGAATTAGCATCAGGAAAGTGCTTGTTTGGGCCCTAAATCATCTGGAGGGTATAGAGAGGATGGAACCCCACCGCCCCTGGTAATTTCACGCAATGATATGTGTAGTGTGACCAGAACATTTTTGTTCTGTTAGAACCATCGTAGCATGTCTCTTAGATGTCCCAAGTATTGAATACTATTCAGGGGACATCTATGTAGACAGCCCTGTAGCCATTCATGCTTATGACATCATGCCCAAACTTTGATGTGCCTGGCTGTTTTTTGGAAGTTGGAGCTTGGATGTCCCAGATTGTACTGGGATGTCCTTTGTAAAATGTATCTCCTCATCTTTAAATGTATCATTTATACTAAAAATATATGCTAAAAACTCATCTTTTCTTGGAATACTTTTGGAGATGATCCCATCAAATCTGAACAAACACTTGCCTGAAGAAACCACTTAACTCCCCTTATCCTACAAGAATGTAACTATTCACTCTCTACAATCCATCCGCTCTACTCCGTTTGATCAGTTATAAATGTATCAACAAGCCCCTCTCACTACTCACCCATTTTTAGTACATATCTGGTACTCTGTATATATGTTAAACCTTTTCACTGTTCATATTGCTGTTGTCATTATGGCACCCTTTTTTAAATGATTTTCAGTGTTATTGTTCAACATTGTTCTATGTTCTATGTAAATCACTCACTTGCACTCCTGTTAAACTTGCACATTTGTTTATTCACACACCGAGTTCATTGTAAACCATTTTGACTCATAGAAAAATGGTATATAAAAAATATTACATAAATAAATAAAGCATAGTTACTCATCTGCAACAGGTGATCTCCGGGAACAGCAGGAATTAAGTCTTCACATATGGGTATTGTCGGTACCGAAGGAGCCGGTGCGAGAATGCTCCCCAGCGTCCAATAGGAATGCTTTTGAGAGCATCCCACAGTGCATGCATGCTGCCTTCCCACCTTACTGCCTCTCTCACTTCAGTTGAGTTTAAAGCTGAGCCAAGGAGACAGACAGAGAGAGCGAGAGAGAGAGAGAGAGAGAGACAACTCCTAGGGGAGGTGAGTGGGTTGTGAAGACTTAATTCCTGCTGTTCCCGGAGATCACCTGTTACAGGTGAGTAACTACGCTATCTCCAGGAACAAGCAGGAATGTAGTCTTCACATATGGGGACTCCCCAGCTGAAAGATGCCAGAGGGATGACCCCAGCGAGCTGTGAACCCATGTGAACGGGGTCATACTTCCTCCCATAGATCCCTGGCATCCTACCGGGACGGAGGGTAGGAGTTGCATTAAGTCTGAAAGAGATGCTGTAGACATCCTGGCCAAATGAGGCATCCCGACGGGAGTCTTTGTCCAGACAGTAGTGGGCTGTGAATGTATGTAACGAAGCTCAAGTAGCTGCTCTACAGATATCATCTATAGACACAGAGCGGAGATTAGCAACCGAGGTTGCCATTGCTCCGACATTACGAGCTGTAACATGGCCTTCAAGGGAAAGACCTTAACTATCATATGTGAAGGATATGCAGTTTGCAATCCACTTAGATAGAGTTCATTTGGAAACTGGAAGTCCCAAATGACTAGAATCAAAAGCAACAAAGAGTTGAGTAGACCTCCTATGTTGCGAGGTTCTTTGAAGGTAAAAGGCTAAAGCTCTTTTACAATCTAAGGTATGCAGGTTCCTTTCTGCACTAGAGGCATGAGGCCTAGGGAAGAATACAGGAAGGTAAACCGACTGGTTTAAATGAGAAGGCGAAACCACCTTTGGCATAAAGTGTGGATGAGTCCTGAGGACTACTTTATCATGGTGGAACCTTATATAAGAAGGGTCAGCCACTAAAGCTTGCAGCTCACTAATGCGCCTAGCAGAAGTTATTGCAATTAGGAAAATGACCTTCCAGGAAAGGAATTTTAAGGTTGTAGTGGCTAAGGGTTCAAAAGGCGGCTTCATAAGCTGCCCAAGAACAAGATTCAAGTCCCATGCCACCGGTGGTGGCTTTATGGGGGGTTTTGTCAAATAGACCTCTCATGAATCTTGATACAAGAGAATGAGAAGAGATTGGTTGTACATCTTGGGGCTTGTGAAAAGCCGCAATAGCACTGAGATGGACTCAAACTGAATTTGTCTTAAGACCAGAATTTGAAAGATAGAGGAGATACTCCAGAGCGACTCCATAGGCACGGAAAGGGGGTTAAGTCCCCTTTTTGAACACCATATAGAAAACCTTTTCCATTTAAAAGTGTAAGAACGCCTTGTGGAAGGTTTTCTCGAAGCTTGAAGGATATCCTTCACTTGCTGAGAGAGGTGGATATCCAAAAATTTTATGCCTTCAGCAGCCAGGCCCGGAGGTGCAGGGACTGAGGATTGGGATGCAAGAGCTTCCCGTTCTCCTGAGAAAGGAGATCTGGAGCATATCCCAACTCTAGAGGAGTTGCTTGAGAGAGACGCAGAAGCAGAGGGTACCACGATTCCCTTGGCCAACGTGGAGCTATGAGAATCATATGATCCCTGTCTCTCTGAAGCTTGAAAAGAGTTTTGGGAATTATGGGAAAGGGTGGGAAGTCATAGAGGAAGTCCTGACCCCAATGGAGCTGGAAAGCATCCTTTGCTAGACAGTATTGAGCCGGAATTCTGGAACAGAACCGGGGAAGTTTGGAGAGACCACTCGTGTGGCAGAAGTATTCGACTGAATTTGTCTGCCCACAAGTTTTGAATGCCTGGAAGGTATACCACTAGAAGGTGAATTTGGAGCTCTCTGGCGAGGGCCCATAGTCGCAAAGCTTCATTGCATAGCGACAGAGAGCCCGTTCCACCCTGTTTGTTTATGTAAAACATGGCAACCTGATTGTCGGTTTGAACCAGAACTGTCTTTTGACTGAGGTGGGCCTGAAATGCTATTGTAGCATTGTAAATTGCTCTGAGCTCTAAGAGGTTATTTGAAGAGAGGCCTCTTCTGAGGTCCAGAGACCCTGAGTGGAAAGATCGTGCAAGTGGGCTCCCCAACCCAGCTTGGACACATCTGTTGTCAGGGTGATTTGGGGCAGTAGCTGCTGGAAGGGGGAGCCTACTAGGACATTTTCGAGAGACTGACACCACTGCAGGGACAAAATGAGACATGCCGAGTTCTTGATTTTGTCCGTTAGGCGACCTGTGGCCTGTGTCCACTGAGAAGAGAGGGTCCACTGAGCCGCTCGCATGTGTAGGCGAGCATAAGGGATCACATGTACAGTGGATGCCATATGCCCTAGCAGTTGAAGCATTTCCCAAGCAGTCAGGAGGGTTTTCTTTACTGCTTGGGAAGCCAATTCTATTATTCATAGACAGCGCGGCTGTGGCAGGAATGCCCTTGACTGCTGCGTGTCTAGGCGAGCCCCTATGAACTCTAGGGATTGAGAAGGGGTGAGGTGAGACTTTGGGTGGTTGATTACCAGACCCAAATACTGGAGAATTCTCATGGCACAAGAAACAGCTAGTTCTGTTTCTGGAGCTGTTGGTGCTCTGATGAGCCAGTCGTCTAAGTAGGGGAGACAAATATCCCCAGAGTTCTCAGGAACGCCGCTACTACAGCCATGCATTTTGTGAAGACTCTTGGGGCAGAAAAAGGAATCGAAGGTACTTCCTGTGATTTACATGGATGAGAATATGCGTGTAGGCATCTCTTAGATCTAGAGAACATAACCAATTCTGAATCTGAAGGTATGGTAAAAGTCGTCCGAGGGAGATCATCTTGAACTTTTCTCAGAACAGATATTTGTTCAATTCTCTGAGGTCCAGGATAGGTCTGTATCCCCCTGTCTTCTTTGGGATGAGAAAATAGGAGAAGTAGAATCCCCTTCCCTGTTGGGATATGGGTACCTCTTCTATTGCTCCTTCAGCAAGAAGTGAGGAGACCTCCTGAGTCCTGACACAAGATGTCGATGACAGGGCTTTGAGAATTGAATTGTTTTATGACTGTAGGCGGGGGCATACTGAGAAAGTGAAGTTTGTACCCCTGTCGTACAATGGACAGAGTCCAGTTTTCTGGTGTTATTTGTTGCCATCTTTTGGCAAAATGGCATAATCTGCCCAGAATGGTCAAGAGCTCTGGACCTTTCAGAGGCAAAATGGTTAAGTTCTCCAGGTAGAAGTCAAAGCCCCTGCAGAGGCTGTACCTGCTGAGCCGGTTGAGCTCTTTGAGCTTGCGACTTTCTTTGTTGTCTAGATTGCTGCCCTTTCTGGGGAGCATGAACTGGACAGTGAATTGGATGGGAATAAGAATGGTAAGATCTTTTCTTTTTGTTAAAGAACAATTTCTTGCCTGTCTTTTTCTTTGATGGGTTGGCTATAGACTTTGATAATCTATTCAAGGTGGTATTGTCAGATTCAATCTGATTAGTCTTGCTCTGCCAGTCCTTCCCAAATAAGTTTTCTCCTGTGCAAGGAATGTTTCCTAACTTCTCTTGCACCCACTCCTCTAAGTCTGATGCCTGGAACCAGGCAATGCGCCGTGCTCCGATAGCAATAGCAGAAGTTCTGCTAATAGCCTCAAAGCAGTCAAAAGCTGCATGGTTCACGAATCTGGAGACATTCTGAGCATGCTTGAGCAGAGTGAGGTATTGAACCCGTTTATCTTCGGGAAGAAGAGGGCTCATGCATTCTATATCCGCAGTGACCTCCTCTAGAAACATTCCCATGTAAAGGGAATATGAGCTAATCCTAGCTGCTAGCATGGAGGATTGAAAACATCGACGCCCAAAGGCATCGAGTGTTCTCGATTCACGACCTGGCAAGTTGGAAGAATGTGTTTTAGCACTCTTTATCCTCCGCATGGCTGATTCAACTACCATGGAATGGTGTAACTGAGTCTTCTGAAAACCTGGAGAAGGTGGGACTCGGTACATGGTATCGAGGCGTCAAGAATGCAGTGACATCGTTAAGGGACTTTCCCACATTCTGAACATAAGATCTTGAAGGATCTGATGTATAGGCAGCATCGCTGCCTCTTTGGGAGCCATAGGGTATTGCAGAATTCTTAGTTCTTCTGCCCTAGGTTCCTTCTCAGGAATAACCGTGATTGAAAGCCCTTTAGCTACATCACGTATAAAATCCTGAAAAGACATGTCTTCTGGAGGAGACATTCTGCGCTCAGGAGAAGGAGCTGCACTGCTCTTGTATCGGTAGAGTCATCGGAATCGGAAGACTCATCGGAGCTTTGCATCGACTGATGTTGCATCGATCGATGCTGGTACCGATGAATATCGGTACCGTGGCATTTCGGTTCCAGCCCCTTGATGCTGGAGAAACTCTCGAGGCTCGGCATGGGAGGAAGCCGCCCCACCAGAGTGGGTGCCACTGGAGCCAGTACCGGTGTCGGTACCGAGCCCATTTGAACCATCTGTAGCAGTCTTAGTGGTACCGAGGCAGCTAAGAGGGACGCTAGACTGCGTTCAATAGCGAGGATTCTCTTATCCATCGCTAATGCCGATGCCTGGTCGGTACCGATGGAAGTGGCTATGACCCCAGAACATGGCAACAGAAGTACTGCAGAGGTGGAGGCCTCTGGAACATTCTGAGACCCCGTTTGTGCTTTGGAGACCAAAGACTCCCGCCGGGGCAATTTTCCTCGAGAGTAGTGCCAGTGGCATCTCGATGCTTTGCAGGAGATTTACCCTTCAAGGACCGGCTAATCTTTACAGACTTTTGTATAGTTACCTGAGATCCATGAGAGGAAGATGAAGCCCTGGAGGACATCGATGCAATTGACTTCGTATCAGCAGTGAAAAGGGAACCGGCCTTTGCAACTCTGTTCTGCAGTCCCCTTTTGGTCATCTTTCTACAGGAGAGACACTCCGCTGGACAATGTTCAGGACCTAAACATTTGAGACACCATTCGTGGGTGTCGGTGATGGAAATAGTATCACCACAGTTTGAACATTTTTTAAAACCACTAGTTGGCTTCTCAATGTAGGGAGACTTTTGGGCCTAGTGCCCAAAATGGTGCCTAACCCCAGGAAGGGTGAGGCACCGAAGAAAAGAAAGAAAGCTTCCTTTTTTTTTTTTTGAAGAAAAGAAGAAAAGAGAACCGGCGGTACCAGTAGGCGTTGAATAAAGGCAGATGTGACCACAAAAAACAAGAAAGAAGATAAAGTTTTCTGTGGTGACAGGAAAGACGTCCTGTCAGCTCCACGGAAAATGAAAAACTGAAGTGAGAGAGGCAGTAAGGCGAGAAGGCAGCACGCATGCGCTGTGGGATGCTCCCAAAAGCGTTCCTATTGGACGCTGGGGAGCGTTCCTGTGCAGGCTCCATCGGTACCGACGATACCCATATGTGAAGACTACATTCCTGCTTGTTCCTGGAGATATAAATAAATTTAAAGTTGAATTTGCACATTCAGTGAGCCAACATAGACGATTTGGCTCATTGAATATATGTATAATTTTAAAGGGCCTATTTTCTAAACTGCAGTAAGCTTTTGCAATTGGAGACCAATAATTGTCAAAATTAACACATGCTCCTGAAAACCCTCTGTTTTTCAATGTTGGGAGTGTTCTCTAGCATCTTACTACGCAGTTAACACAGAAAAAGAAAAATCTTTACCATGTGCTAACTGGATTACAGATAGCATAGGAGAGTTACAATCAATACAGTAGGTATTTCCCCATTTTCAAAGGCCTCACAATCTAGATTTGCATATGAAGCAATGGAGGGTTAGTGACTTGCCCAAGATCATAAGGAGCAGCATTGAGATTTGGCCTCTGGTTCTTTGCCCAATGGTGGGGTCAGTAAGCTACTCCTCTACTCCAGGCTACCTCTAAACAGGGCTGGTGCAAGAACTGGAGGTGCCCTACGTGGGCCCTACATCCTGCCGCCCCCCACACCCATCGCCGCTGCTACTGCCCTTCTCTGGGGACAACAGCAATGGTAATGGCTCCAGAAACCATGATGCAGCAGTTACCCACCATCTCTGGGTGTTGTGTCGTGGTTTCTCTTTTGCAAAATCTACCACTTCTGCTCCCCTGCAGTGCTGACTTCCAGTTATGCAAAACCGGAACGCACCGTCAGAGGGGGCGAAGAAGTTGATTTTGCAGGAGAGAAACCATGACGTAACACCAAAGATGGTGGGTAAGTGCTGCGTCACAGTTTCAGAGCTATTGCCACTGTTGCTGGCCTCAGAGATGGGCGAAAGCAGCGGAAATAGTTAGCAGTAGGCACCCCCAAGGGCTGGTACTCTAGATGGCCGTCTACAACCCTTGATGGTAGCACCGACCCTGTTCCTGTTGAGCTGCTATTAACTGCACTTTGCTATCTTCTGTACCAGTAGTTAATGCAAACAAACTACCTTCATGTTAACTGTACGCTGCAGTCACACCTTGTTTCATGTTAACTGTTAACTGCTAAAGCACTGCATTAACTGTTAGTGCAGTACCCATTTTAAATGTTAGCATACGTTAATTGTCATATTAACAACCAATTCCATTTCATAAATTGGCCCCTAAATGTATAGAAATCCTATTCATGATTTAAACACATATAATCAGCAATTTACATATGTGAATTGCATCCATGTGTAAATGGCCATTTTGGAAAGGGCCGGTTTAAACGTGGATGACCATACCACCTTGAAAGTGTAGGGGAACATGGCCTTGGCAAAACCAAAATCAGCACATATATTCCCCATTTTATAAAACTGGCCATATCCAGATTTACACCTGCTCCCCCGGCATGCATAGATATTTAAAAAGCGCTCATTTCGGCCAACCGTTTCCCCCTTAATTCCTCAACAGTTACTTCCCCCTTCAAACTGAAATGAGGTAAAAATAGAAGCTTCTGTAGGTGATTAAGTGTGTCTGCACTTCTAGGTTTGCAAAATGGCCAAGATACAGTACATGTGTGACCAATGTTCCCTCTAAGCAGCTTGCACTGTGCTGGAGCCCTCCTCCAGCATTGCTGCCAGTGGGGGGAGATGAAACACAATCATGTTTAGGATTGGTGCAATCCTAAGTGTGATCATGTTTCATCTCCCTCCCCTGGCAGTAGTGGTTTGCAGTCACTGAAAGCAGGTACTGGAGACATTCCCTTGTTCTCAAAGGGCTCGCAATCTATATGTACCTGAGGCAATGGAGGGCTAAGTGGCTTACCCAAGGTCACAGGGAGTGCCTATGGGACTAGAAACCCCAGTCCCTCTGTCCTGTTCACAGGTGGGACATGAAGTCCTGACCCTCTAGTCTGAGGTACCTCGTCCTAACTACTAAGCCACTCCTGTCAACGCTAGAGCATCTGAAAAGAAAGGCAAGTTCAGGCACAATTGCAGAAACATGGACGTGCTCGATATGCCCATGTATCAAATGTCTATATAGACATCCCCAGGAAAGTATTCCAGCATCAAAATGTTTAATAGCATAATGGCCAGAGTAGTGGCTTCAGAGCTGGGTGGCAGGGTTCAAATCCCAGTGTGGGACTTTGTGATCTAAAGCTAGTCACTTAATTCTCTGGATGTTTTAACGTGCCTAGAGCAGGAATAAGCATGCTTGTACCCTACAGATGGTTCTGTTGCTTCTGGGATTGAAAAGGGACATGTAAGTCTATTGCCCCTCCCTAAACATGCCTCTGCCACACTCCTGTGCCTGCTTGTATGTCCCCATATTGGTGACATCTGTGAACAGCATTTGTGGAATAGTTACAAAGACATATCTGTAATTTTGATGTCCATGTACATGTCTGCAGAACTTTCAGAATGACCTTTCACGAGAACAGCCCTCGTCCCCACATTTCATTATAATAAGAGTCTACAACCATCAGGCAAATTAGGCAAATTACACAGCCTTAGAGCACTGAGATAAAAACAGATCCCCAGCCCAGCATGACCAAGAGCAGGAAGCACCCCCTCCTCAGGGAGCAATTATACCCAGCCAGCGATGTGTAGGGAGGGGCTGAGCTACGATCATGGGGATCAGAGACAAATGGGCAGATTCACTTTTAGCAGGCTGAGCAATCCTGGGCTCTAAATGCAGTTGCTATACCGGTCTCTGTCACTCCTTCACCCTATCCCTAGAGCTGTTGCTTCTTTCCCAGGAAAGGGAATCTGAGCAGCAAGAAAGCTAAGCAAGGAGACAGAGAGGGAAGGGCAGCTGAGACTGAGGCTGGGCTACTCACAGTCTACTGGTTAAAGTCCCTGCGTGCAGGAGGGAGGGAAAAAAATAGACAAAAGAAAAATTTACCCCATGGATGGAATCTGATCTAAAGACAAGAAAAGCATGCAGGGCCAGAAAAAATTGCTCCAGAGACCACATCTGGCCCATGGGCCATAGTTTGGGGATCCCTGTATTAGATGTTGGATGAAAAAAAAATAGTTTTTCAGAATCTTGTCATCTTTTCTTGTTTCTAAATTATGCTAATGCATCTTTCAAAGTCTGCCATGGCTCCCCTACCTTTCAATCTTTCTCACAAAACATTTTCGGTGGTCTCAGAATGTGGCTATCAACTCTTGCTATTGGATGCTTTTCCCATCACATAGCCCTTCCTCCCATCCTTCCAACACACTTAACGTCCATCGAGACGTTTTTCCAATGCACTCACTCCCATCCTCTTTCTGACACACTCACACACCATCTCCTTTCTGATGCTCAGCTAACTCCAAGGTTCTCCCCATCCATTCACCACAATCTAGATACCCTCTCCCCCCAAAAATACTAGCGTTCCTCCCACTGTCAAAAGAAGAACAAACATCCATTCCCTCAATCTGAGAGGCAACAGAAAAAGGGAGCGGGGGGGGGGGTGGAATTAATGAAACCCGACCAACCTCTCCTCTCCTTTCTTCTGCCATGAAGGTCTCACTGATCACACTGTTTAGCTCTCTGCCCACAAAAGAGCATGGGCGTACCATGTAGCTCAAGCTCAGACAGACACACACAGAACCATAGAAGCAGCAACGGTTGGGCAGGGAACCAACAGAAAGAGAGCTGACAATGTGGTCGAGACCCTGATGGCAGGCGCTTCTGTGACTGTAGCAAAAGCAATCTGTGGTCACATGTAGCATGATACCACATTTCAAAAATATTTTTCTGTAATACTCTGAAACCTTCCATCTCTGATTCATTACTGTATATCTTGGCTGTCTATATACTGTAATAGAAACTAGTCTACAGTAATTGCACACTGCAGGCTGTTAAGTATCCTGACTCCAAGAACAGGCCTGTTGTCTCTTGTGCATAACTAGTTATACATCTACTAAATTATACAGATCTTAAAAAGTGGCCTGTCAATATTCAAAGGTAATTAGAAACTTAGAAACAAAGAAACATGATGGCAGAAAAAGGCCACATGGCCTATCTAGTCTGTCCTTCCATATCAACTACAATAGTCCCCTTTTTACCTTTAGAGATCCTTTGTGTCTGTCCCATGCTTTTTTAAATTCAGATACTGTCCTCATGTCCACCACCTCCACTGGGAGACTATTCCACGCATCTACTACTCTTTCCATGAAGAAATATTTCTGCATATTACTCCTGAGTCTATCCTCTTTCATCCTTATCCTATGTCCCCTTGTAGCAGAGCTTGCTCTCCATCGAAAGAAGCTCTCTTTCTGTGCACTTATGCCATGGAAGTATTTAAATGTCTCTGTCATATCACCTCTATCCCGCCTTTCCTCTAAAGTATACACATTAAGATCTTTAAGTCTGTCCTCATATGCTTCATAACGAAGACCACTAACCATTTTAGTAGCCACCCTCTCTACCGACTCCAACCTGCCTATATCCTTATGAAGGTGCAGTTTCCAGAATTGCACACAATACTCCAAATGAGTTTGCACCAGAGACTTATACAGAGGCATTATCAGCTTCTTTTTTCTGCTGGCCATTCCTCTTCCTATACACCCAAACATCCTTCTGGCTTTCGCATTCGCCTTTTCTACCTGTTTAGCTACTTTAAGATTGTCGGACACAATTACGCCCAGATTCCGCTCTTCTTTTGTGGACAGAGGTACCTCACCCCCCTACACTGTAATGCTTCTTTGGATTTTTTGCAGTCCAAATGCATGACCCTGCATTTTTTAGCATTAAATTTCAGCTGCCAAATTCTGGACCATTCTTCAAGCTTAGCTAGATCTCTCCTCATGTTATGTACTCCTTCCTGGGTGTCTGCTCTATTGCAGATTTTGGGATCATCCACAAACAAGTAAACCTTACCAGACAGCCCTTCTGCAATATCACTAACAAAGATGTTAAAATGGTTTTCTCCCACTACAAATCTGAGATATTGTCTGTGGTCTGGATGTATGAGGATGTGCATGTAAGCATCCTTCAGGTCTAAGGAGCATAGCCAATCTCCCTGGTGGAGATAAGGCAGCAATATTCCAAGTAAAAGCATCTTGAACTTTTCCCTCACCAGGAGCTTGTTTAAGTTTCACAGGTCGAGGATGGGTCTGAGGCCCCCTGTTCTCTTTGGTATCAGAAAATACCTGGATTAGAAGCCCTGTCCCTGCAGGCTGTGGGGCACTGGTTCCACCGCCTGATCCTCTAGAAGACTGGCCAACTCCTGCAAGAGGAGGTCCCTGTGTAGAGGGGGTCTGAGAGGCTCTCCTGGAAAGGAGGAGGGCAGTACCTGGCTGAATTGGAGCAAATAGCCCCTTTGGACTATTTGAAGGACCCAGGTATCTGTGGTGATAGCTGGCCACCTGTGGGCATACAGGGCCAGCCTTCGTCCTGTGCAAGGCCTCACCACTGGTTGGAGAGAGACTATGCTTTGGCAGTCAAAACCCCCCTCCAGGCTGGGCCGGAGCCGAGGCCTGGGGCTTGGGGGTCTTCTGCTTACGCGGGCCATGCCCCTGACCCTTGGCCTGCTGCCCCTGTTTTGGGGGAGCCGGGGAGGTCTGGTAAGTGGGGTAGTTGCAGTAAGCAGCACCCTTCCTCGGGAAAAAGGACTTTTTACCTGAGCCCTTCTTTTTAGAAGGGGCAGAAGTCTTCTTGGAGGGTCTTGTCCATGTCAAGTACTCGGACTTGAGCTCAGCAGCCTTCTCAGTCATGGGTTTGCCAAAGAGGATGTCACCTTGGCAAGGGACATCGACCAACTTGTCCTGAACCCAAGGCTCCAGGTCCGACAACATTAGCCACCCCTGGCGGCAGGCACCGATACCGGCTGCAGCTACTCGGGCCGAAGCCTCGGGCCATAATATGCTGCTCGAGACAAACTTCAAGCACTCCCGAATCCCGGTGGACAAGGTCTTGAAGTGCTGCAAAGGTGCCTCAGAGAGGCCAGCTGAGTACCCGGCAATCTCCTTTGCTAGGTCCCGCAAGTACATGCCCATGTACAGCTGGTAAGTCTGGACCCAGCATGACAGCATCGAGCCCTGGTAGCACTTTCTGCTGAGGGCATCCAGGTTCCGGGCCTCCTGGCCAGGAGGCACCGAAGAGTGCATTTTTTGGCTCTTGAGCCTGTGCACGGCCGATTCCACAACCATGGAGTTGTGCGGCTGCTGTGCCTTATGGAACCCAGGGCTCTTGCGGACTCGATAGATGGAATCAGCCCGCTTGCTGAGAACCAGCATCGAGGCCGGCGACTTCCACATGCGGAGCATCAGCCGTTCCAACATCGGAGGAACCGGTACCGTAACGGCTTCCCAAGGGGGAAAGTCATACTGGAGGGCTTCGAGCTCCTCGGCTCGAGGCTCTTCCTCGGTGTCTGCCAGGAATGCCAAAGCCTTGGCCATGTCCCTGACGAAGTCCGAGAACCGGGTATCCTCTGGAGGGGACCTTCTCCAAGGCTTGGAACCTGGCGAGTCCGATGGGACATACCGGGTCTGGTGGGTGTCTGGGGACTCCTCATCTTCCGTCTCCCATGCCAATCTCTCCATGGAGGAATCGAGCGGCTCCGGCCGTGAGGGCTTCGGTCTTGACTGCCCCCACACTGAGGGCACTGGCGTCGACGACCTCGGTCCCGAACGGGAGGTCAAAGAAGGCCTCAGCCGAGGATCGACTCGAGTCCTAAGAGTCTCGAGGATTGGCTCAGTCTCCGGGGTTGACTTGAACGTCGATGTCCCGGTGGTCGGGGCAGATGGACCAGTAAGACCGGTCATCAGTGCCCGCTGCTGCTCCATGAAGGTAGACATGCTGTGCTCCAGGGCCGCCATTCTGAGACCGAGCTCAGAAGGCTCCGCAGCCTCTGGGTTGGGTCCCGATGCCGTCGGGCCTGATGCCGGTTCTCCCGGAGGAGAGTCTACGAGGACAACAGCAGTTACCTTCCTCGGCGTCTCCAGCTCCGTGCGAGGCGCTTTTGCAGGCTGCTCCAACTCCGAGGACCCGGGGCGGTGGTCAAGACTCCGCGACCTGGTCCGCGAAGGCCCACGTCGATCAGAGGCATCCAACAACGACGCCCTCACAGGTTTCTTCTTCCTCCGGTGTTCCCACGAGGGAGATCCCTGCTCAGAAGAACCCCGATGATGCTCGGAGTCAGACAGCTCCCGAGACATCGAGGCTTTTGAAGAGGTCCAGACCCGGGTGGATGCGGACTCGGAGAAAATCCTTTCATGCTGCTGCTGCCGACTTCTGGGTGCCTTGGAGGACATCTTGCCACACGGGCCACAGACCTTCGGGTCATGGTCGGGCCCGAGGCAGTGGAGACAGCAGTCGTGTGTGTTGGTAAGTGACATTAACTTCTTACACCGATCACACTTCTTAAACCCGCTGGCAGCCATCAGGGGAAAAAGGGCCCCTGTGAGGTCAAATGACTGGGCTGCCAGTGAAAAAGAAAAAGAGCGCAAACGCTAGTCTCCAAGGACAAAAACTGAAAAACAAGTGACCAGACTCAATACCGGTGTACCGAACCGAGGCGCGAAGGGTAACCAGCATCGAACCAGGTCGAAGAAAAGAATCTTCAGTAGTTGTGATGCACTTTTTCCATGAGGGAACTTGGACTACGTCCGTTGGGCTCCGCAGAAAAAAGGAGACTGAGCAAGATGGCACCCTTGGGCGGGAAGGGGACCACGCATGCGTGATGCAATCCCAAAGGCTTTCTTTGAAAGCTGGGGAATTGCTCCGCACGAGGGCTCCATCGGCGCTGACGTCACCCATATGTGAGGACTGACTTCCTGCTTGTTCCTGGAGAAATATATATCCACACTCTCCAAACCCTTCATCCAACCCACCCATCTCACAACACATGCACACACACACATCCATTCTACCTCACATACATATATATCCAAACTCTCCAAACCCTTCATCCAAACCACCCCTCTCAGAACACATGCACGCATGCATGTATCCATTCTACCTCACATACATATATATGCACACTCCCCAAACCCTTCATCCGACCTACCCCTCTCACAACACATGCACGCACACATCCATTCTACTGTACCTCACATACATATATATCCACACTCCCCAAACCCTACATCCAACCCACTCCTCTCACAAGACATGCACGCACACATCCATTCTACCTCACATGCATATATATCCACACTCCCCAAACCTCTTCATCCAACCCACATACTGTGCATCTCCCCACAAACCCACATGCACGCACTCCCCTTCATATACTACACCTTGGGGAGTTCTGTACAAATAAATGTAAAATGCTTCGCAAAAATTTAGAAAGTTCTGCCCACAGTATTTTACAATTCTGCATGCTTTATTAGTACATTTTCGTGCATAATTCCACCATCATAAAGACTATATCCTCATCTAGACCAAAATTCCCATTGCCTTTTCCTTCCTCAGGTCTCTCGCTCTAATCACAGCTCTCTCCCCAACACCTAAGCCTTCCCTGCATTCCCTTCTCTCTCCCTCTGTCTTCTAGGAAGATCCCTACTGCTGTCTGTCATTAAGGTCTGCCCCTAATGTTCATACCCCACCTTACCTCCTTTCTCTCCTCCCCATGCACCTACCTTCATCTCTCCCTTACCTTTTCTTCTTTCTTCCCATGCACATACAGTAGTTTCACCTATCGCCCAGGCATACAACCATCTCCAATTCCCCCCCCCCCCCAACTCACCATCAGTCCTCTGCAGTTCCCAGTTACCCCTGACTCACCATCAGCCCATTTCCTGCTGCCAGCTCTCCCCCAGCTCACCATTAGCCCATCTTGGCCCCAGACCTCTCTCAGCTCACCATTGGCCTATCTCCGGCCCCCAGGTACTCATCTCCTCTGCCCGAGAGCAGCAGCAGCATTGTAAACATAGCCACAGGAACATTTCCATTCCCTCCTGTGGCTGGGCTACACTTCCAATGCTGGCATCATCCATTTTAAAAAGGTTAACAGAAGTGCTTCCTATTTCTTGTTAGGAACAAGAAGTGCTTCTGTTGAACTTTTTAAAACTTAGCAATGCCAGCTTTGGAATCCCCCCGGAAGCAATATACACATATAGTACCCCCACGCGCACTATATTGCAGTCATTTTTGTCATATCACTGAAATTATATTTATTAAAAAATTGGACTCACATCCCAGCTAACCACAGAAAATCCCAGTGCAATCTCCCAGTAGCATCCAAATGTTTCTTTTGAGGAAAGATATCTAAAATAAGTCATGTCTTAATGTTAAAAAATGTTCAGTGAGGTAAGAAAAGAGATTTTAGCCCATTTCCATGTTCAGCAAAATGTGGAATTAGGGATCTTGAAGTGAGTTTATATTCCTTCCCAATCTAGTGTCCAATTGGAGTACAGCAGGCTGTGAAATACTGTGGGTCAGGGGGAATGGGATGCTTGCCAACATCCCAAGAGGGATAACAACCAACAAAGACTCACATATAATGCTGAAGACAAAATGTTGTTAAGTTTCCTCTGCTCTGATCAAGTTTAAAACCTAATTATAAGCAGTCAAGATTTCTTCAGATTTCACTTTAAAAAAACTGATATAAATGAAACTTCTCAAGTTAATTTTGAAATGTAAAAGGTGCAACACAGGTGGAGGAGTAGCCTAGTGGTTAGGGCAGCAGCCTAGGCACAGAAGAAGCAGGGTTCAAATCCCACTGGTTTTCCCTGTGACCTTGAGCTTAACCCTCCAGTCTCAGGTACAAACTTAGATTGTAGAGGTAGACCTGCATAGAGCAGTGGGACACCCCTAAACAAAGGCATGGGGAGGGGTAACCTGCATGGAGGAGTGAGTATACCCCTAAACAAAGGCATGGGGAGGGGTGACCTGCATGGAGGAGTGAGTATACCCCTAAACAAAGGCATGGGGAGGGGTGACCTGCATGGAGGAGTGAGTATACCCCTAAACAAAGGCATGGGGAGGGGTGACCTGCATGGAGGAGTGAGTATACCCCTAAACAAAGGCATGGGGAGGGGTGACCTGCATGGATTGGTGGGTATACCCCTAAACAAAGGCATGGGGAGGGGTGACCTGCATGGATTGGTGGGTATACCCCTAAACAAAGGCATGGGGAGGCACAGAGCAATGGGACACTCCTAAACAAAGGCATGGGGAGGGGTGACCTGCATGGAGGAGTGAGTATACCCCTAAACAAAGGCATGGGGAGGGGTGACCTGCATGGAGGAGTGAGTATACCCCTAAACAAAGGCATGGGGAGGGGTGACCTGCATGGAGGAGTGAGTATACCCCTAAACAAAGGCATGGGGAGGGGTGACCTGCATGGAGAAGTGAGTATACCCCTAAACAAAGGCATGGGGAGGGGTGACCTGCATGGAGGAGTGAGTATACCCCTAAACAAAGGCATGGGGAGGGGTGACCTGCATGGAGAAGTGAGTATACCCCTAAACAAAGGCATGGGGAGGGGTGACCTGCATGGAGGAGTGAGTATACCCCTAAACAAAGGCATGGGGAGGGGTGACCTGCATGGAGAAGTGAGTATACCCCTAAACAAAGGCATGGGGAGGGGTGACCTGCATGGAGCCATGGGGCACTCCTAAACAAAGGAATGGGGAGGCATGACCTGCATGGAGTGGTGGGTATACCCCTAAACAAAGGCATGGGGAGGCACAGAGCAATGGGACACTCCTAAACAAAGGCATGGGGAGGGGTGACCTGCATGGAGGAATGAGTATGCCCCTAAACAAAGGCATGGGGAGGGGTGACCTGCATGGGGCGATGGGTATACCCCTAAACAAAGGCATGGGGAAGGGTGACCTGCATGGAGTGGTGGGACACTCCTAAACAAAGGCATGGGGAGGCACAGAGCGGTGTGACACTCCTAAACAAAGGCAAGGGGAAGGGTGACCTGCACAGAGCTGCAGGCATACCTACTCTTGCCACCTTGCTGGGCAGACTAGATGGACCATGATGGTCTTTATCTGCTGTCATATACTATGTTACTATGTAAGCCCTTTGGGTACAGGGAGTACCTACAGTACCTGTAACTCCCTTTGAACTGCTACTGAAAAGGTTTGAGTAAAGTAATAACAGCATGTAATTTAGTAAGAACCTTACTGATCTCTTCAACAAATGTATGTTAGAAAGCATGATTCTGTCACTTGTTAAAGAAAATATAAGCCACATGTATCAAAGAGAACACAGCCAGTGGATCTTGGGAAAATAGCAAAAAAATATACAACAAAGTAGAAATTAGAAGAATAAGACAAAAAGAAATAACTTTGCCCCAACGATAGACAGATACAATAGTTCCATACTCCCTCCCATTCCTATTGTATCTGTCTATCGTTGGGGCAAAGTTATTTCTTTTTGTCTTATTCTTCTAATTTCTACTTTGTATGGGATGGGGGTGGTGGATAAAGGGGGAGGAAGGGGAGAAAAATAAAATATGTTTAACATTGTTAATATGTATGCTGTTTACATTGTTTCAATATGTATGCTTTTTAAGTTATCTTAAAGTGTATATTGTCTATAATGTTTCAATATGTTAGCTTCTTACAATGGAATCAAAATGTATGCTGTCTAATATGTAAACTATTTACAATAAATAAAAAGATTAAATACAATAGTTCCAGTATATATATTCACACACTGCTGCTAAAGTGAATTTTTATAGAGTGTTCACTTACATAATTATTATTCAAAAAAGCTTTAAATGGAGAAAGTGCATAAGTTCTCTGGAGTTACAGTGCTTAGTGCCATTAAAGATGGTTTTTGGTGCTCTCATATACTTTTTACTATTGTCACAAAAGAACACCATTGGCAAGATATCTGAACCAGTACTTAAAGGTCAACTTACTGTGACATTTTTTTTCTTTCACTAATTTCATGGTACTTATCAATACAAAAAAAACCCAGTTTCACATTCCTGTTCAAAGCACTTGAGGATCCATCTCAGTTTCGGGCTTCTGAAGACTATCTTCCCTTTACTTTAGCCTTTGTGTTTAGAATATGAAAATGTCATGTGCATTGAGTTCAATGGCCATAAAACAACATTTTCCCCTACCGAAATAAAAGCTGAAAGTTATTATATTGTAGAAAGATATACATAATATACCGGAGGCTTTTTTCTTAGTAAAAACAAAGCTCTAGAGCAAAGTGTTATAATATGAGACAGAAAGGGGACTGACTCAGAAGAAACAAGGAACGTTTTCAGCACAGAAACGGTAGTAGAGACATGAAACAGCCTTGCCGGAGAGGCAAAAATAATTAAGAGAATTCAACAAAACAAGTCGTAACTGCAAAAAAACTTTAACACAGAAGCACATGGGTCAATATTTAAATGTTGACTGTTTAAATATTTTACATACAGCCAGCATTGCTTTCCGTAAAAGCAGCGGTGCTAAATTTTTATAGAGATTGGTGACCATTTCTGCTCTAAGGATAGCAATATTCAGTCCACTATCTGTAAAGCTAAGCATGTTCATTTAGAACAGACTTTTTGCTTTCCTAAATTAAACTGTCTGTAGAGTTAGGTGAAATGCTCATGCTCCCTGACATTATGGGGTAATTTGATAAGGAGCCGCAGAAAGTTACATGGCATCTTTGTGTATAAGTCAGGGAATTTTAGAGATTCATGTGTGTAAATGAGTTTTTAAGCATGTACTTTAGCCAGTCGCCAGTACGTGCGTTAGATCAATAGCATATACTTTCAGTGAGTGTGCACATGTGCAAACCTGGGCAGAGCATGGATAGAGTGTGCAAGTACATAGCTAAAGTATAAAATACTATAATTTATGTGCATTCATGAGATTTTAGGAGAGGGCATTTAGACCAAACAGAGGGCTGGTGTATGTCATTGTGCCTAGATTTAACGCACATTTTCAGACACTTACACCCCTATTTTATAAAACAAAATATGCAGGGCTGACATTAGGCAGACTTGGAGGGACTCACATGCCGCAGGGGGCCCCTCCAAATCTGCCTCAAGATAAAGGAGCATAGCCAGCAGGTTGGTTTTCAGCAGTTTCTGCCCTTGGCCCGTACATGTCTAACACCGGCCCTGAAAGTATGCATATATTTTACTTTATAAAACAGCCATGACACACACGCAGACAATAGCACATTAACTATGTGGGACCTTAACAAATTACCTTCATTATCTGTATAGTGCTGGGCGATCTGTAAGAATTTTCAGCGGCACTATTTGTATATTGCTTCTGAAAATTCAGGGAGAGGGAGCCCCACACACTTACCTCCCAGGAGGTTTTCCTCGTATAGGAAGTGAGCTGCAGCTTCTTCTTGTCTTTTATACTGCCACTAGTCTCAGTGGGATGATGAAGCTCACTCTGATTGGCCCTCTGGGGATGCAGCCTGGTTTAATTAGTTCTCAAGGAATGCATCTTCTCTGATGGGCTGCTGCACCTATTTTAACTTAGGAATTCCCATTCTGCCTTGTCCTCAGATAATCCCTAAGTACCTTACTTCATCTGCTGATTTTTGGTATCTGGTGATGAACCTGTTCTGTCTGCCCTGATATTTGCCTGCTCTTTGATCTATCTTATGCATGCTGCTTTGGTTTTGTTCCTGTCCCACAAGACTGTTCTTCTGGGTCTGCTTGTTCTTGTGCTTCAGCTCTTCTCTTGCTTTCTCCTGCTATTGAGTAATCAGTATCTACTGTACCTCTACCAGGAACACCTTGGTCTTGTGTTTCAAGTCTTGGCAGCCTCAGAGTACTGGAAGGTTCAACTAAAAGGGAAAGGGAGCTGTTATAGATGAACCTAGACTCAGGGTCCCAGATATTACAAAAAAGCTTTACTTGGCCATGACAGGGAGCTTAGCAGGGACCACAAAATGTATAAACTCTTCTGAATATTGACCTAACAGAATAGAGAGGCATACTAGATGGGCCTTATGGTCTGTGAAGGGACAGTCCTCCTATTATGCCACAAAATCTTTTCAGGCAGTCGATATGGTGTTGTTTGTCTCATTCATTCTGTGTTTTCAGCCACTCAGTTCCTCAACTGAATGGGTCGTTCTCATAAAAACTGTACTATCTCAGGTCTCCAGGTAGCCCCTCTTCTCTTCCTCTTCCTGTGCTTCCGCCTCAGTCTTTCCTAGGCATATTTCTGAGGGTCATTTTTATGATTTAGAGAAGAGCTGTTGAAGAGTTGGAAGTTGATAGCAGGTAGGAAAAGACTCAGAATTAGGCTCTCTTTGGGGTGAAGGTGATTGGTGCATGAGTGGTGGGTTTATTAATCTACATTATATGATATACTGTGTATATCATGGACTGCTCGAAGAACAAATCAGTCAGTACTAGAGGAGATCAAACCTAAGCTTTCTTTAGAAGCTCAGATGACAAGTTTTAGACTTTCACACTTTTGACACATCATGTGAAGAGAGAGATTATTAGAGAAAGGCAAGATTGAAGGTCAATGCAAAAGAAGAAGGCCAGCAATGAGATAGATTGATACAATAACAGCAGCTATAGATGCCACTCTATCAACAATGAGCCGGACAGGGTTTGCAGCTCTGGCGTGTTTTTCTGATGGGTCAGAAGATGAAAGGGAAGCAGGGTTTGCTGCCCCAGGCTGCCCCACTGACCTCTACTTCAGTGGTGTTGGGTCCTTTGGATGCCTCTCTCTTGCACCAGGAGTGACAGCCAGCCCTGGGAGATGGTAGAAACATAGAAACATAGAAATATGATGACAGAAAAAGACCACATGGCCTATCTAGTCTGTCCTTCCATATCAACAACTACAACAGTCCCCTTTTTACCTTTAGAAATCCTCTGTATTCGTCCCATGCTTTTTTGAATTCAGTTACTGTCCTCATCTCTACCACCTCCACTGGGAGACTATTCCATGGATCCACTACTCTTTCCGTAAAGAAATATTTCCGCATATCACTCCTGAATCTATCTCCCTTCACCCTCATCCTATGTCCCCTCGTAGCAGAACTTGCTTTCAATTGAAAGAAGCTCTCTCCCTTAACATTTATGTCACAGAGGTATTTAAACATCTCAATCATATCACCTCTATCCCGCCTTTCCTCTAAGGTGTACATATTAAGATCCTTCAGTCTGTCCTCATATACTTTATAATGAAGACCACTAATCATTTTAGTAGCCACCCTCTGCACTGACTCCATCCTGTTCACATCCTTTTGAAGGTGTGGTCTCCAGAATTGCACACTATACTCCAAATGAGGTCGTACCAAAGACTTATAGAGAGGCATTATCACCTCCTTTTTTCTGCTAGCCATTCCTCTCCGTATGCACCAAGCATCCTTCTAGCTTTTGCCGTCGCCTTTTCTACCTGTTTAGCTACTTTAAGATCATCAGACACAACCACGCCTAGGTCACGCTCTTCTTTAGTGGACAAAAGTACTTCACCCCCTATACTATATTGCTCCATTGGATTGCTGCAGCCCAAATGCATGACCTTACATTTTTTAACATTAAATCCCAGCTGCCAAATTCTAGACCATTCTTCAGGCTTAGCTAGATCCCTCCTCATGTTATCTACACTTTCCTGGGTGTCTACTCTATTTCAGATTTTGGTATCATCCGCAAAGAGGCAAACCTTACCCGACAGCCCTTCCTCTATATCACTAACAAAGATGTTAAAAAGAATTGGACCAAGGACAGATCCCTGGGGCACACCACTGGTAACATCCTTCTCCTCAGAGTGAGCTCCATTTACTTGTACTCTTTGTCGCCTCCCACCCAACCAATTTCTAACCCAAGCAGTAACTTTAGGGTCCATCCCTAGGGTGCTCAGTTTGTTTATAAGTCGCCTGTGAGGAACAGTGTCAAAGGCTTTACTGAAATCTAAATACACCACATCTAGAGCTCTCCCTCGGTCCAACTCCCTGGTCACCCAGTCAAAGAAATCAATCAGATTTGTCTGACAAGACCTGCCTCTGGTGAATCCATGCTGCCTCGGATCCTGTAATCTGCTAGACTCCAGAAACCTCACTATTTTCTCTTTCAGCAGCGTTTCCAATAATTTACTCAGCATCAAAGTTAAACTAGCTAAGAGGTGGTTGGAGACGAGTGTCTTGGTGTCTGTTCCAAGCAGTGACCTCATGTCCCGCAGAAGCATAGCATTCTCAGAAGCAGGTGTGCCCTGGTTTGATTGGTGGGGACACAGATGTGCTAGACCTTTGGTGCGGTCATTGGCACCCTCGCTGGGGCTGTCTCCAGGTCCTGTTGCAAGTCTTGGAGTTGGCTTGCCGAGTCAGCCAGAGGCTCTATTTTGGCATCAGATTTGGGTGCTGGGTTACTTCTTATGTATCCTTTAAGCCCTGTGGTGGCTGTGGACAAGGAGAAAGGTGCTGTGGTTTCTTTTCTCTTGCAGCGACTTGGACAATTTACTCTAAAGACTATATGGACAGTAATTAACCAGCTTGGTGAATCTCTTACTAAGCAGATAAGTGGGATACAAATCCAGGTACACTCGAACACAGAGACTATATCTAAGACTGTTGAAGAAATGGGATTGGTTAAGACTAACTTAGATGGTGTGATTCTGAGGACGGAGAGGCTGGAACATTTATCCGATGCATTTGTGAAGGATTCCAATCATTTGAAAGCATGGATGGAGCAGTTAGATAATTATGCTAAACTTTCTAACTTTTGTTTAATTAATTGCCCTCACTCTCCTGCTATATCGATTAGGGAAATATTTAAACAGTTTATGACTGAAATTTTGGGGGTCCCAGTAGAATCATGCCCGCCGATTGTACGTATTTATTGTCTTCCTAGTGGTCAGAAAATTCTGGCTGCCTTTGGGGCCTCTGGCCCAGGCATCTTGATGTGTTGAACATCTCTGAATTATTAGAGGCTTCTGATGTTACCCTGGCAATATGTTTAATTACTTTTGCTTTAATTTCAGATAGAGAATGGCTTTTGAAGCTGTTTTTTCGAAAAAGAAATTTAAGTTTCAAGGGTTGTCTTGTCCGTATGTTTCCAGATATTACTAAAGAAACCCGTCGCCACAGGAAAGAGTTTCTGGTAGTGCAGCCCCGGGTTCTGCAGCTTGGGGTTTGTTTTCTCCTCAAATATCCTTGTAAATGACTCGTGAAACTGGAGGGTAATTCTTATGTATTCCTTTATCCATCATAATTCATTTCCTTTTGAATGTTAAGGGACCTGTGGGGGGGGGGGGGCGAATGAGTGGGGCCTTGGTCCTGTGATATTGTTTAATAGCTGGCTGTAACTTCCTATCTTTATCCCTGCTAGTAATGTAATATATTACTTCCTCATCTTGGATCCCATTTTGATAGGCTAAAGGAGAGGCTGCTTATTTTCTTATTATTACCTTTTGTGTATTGCTGTTAATAGTTCTGTTAGCTTCCCTCATTTCATGTGCAAGTGAAGTAAATATTTTAAATATTAAATTTGAAAAAAAAAAACCCAACAAGCCACCTGACGTAAGATTGAATACGTTTAGGACAATTATCCAGAGGGTTGCCATGAGTTGACACCAACTCGACGGCACTTAACAACAATATGCATTATACTCGATATTGTCTGATTTCAGAAACTGCTTGCTATGTGAGTCCTGTCTGCCTCTATATATAATTATATGTATTTATTTAATCATTGTTAGTGTGCTTTTGTAATATTGATCAGCTTTTCTCAGCTCTCTTCCTGGCTCATCTTCTGCCTTATTATCCCTCCTTCCCACCCTTCAACCCACCCACCCTCTGGCTGGCATTCTTTTATGGTTATCCTGTGCTCATTACCACTATTATTCACAGGTGCACCCTAATCCTCTGAGATCTCTCTACTTCCTATCCTTCAAATATCTCTACTGACTTCTGTTCCCCTCCCCATCTCTCTCTTATGGCCCCACATCACTTTCTCTTCCTATTGTTAGCACTCTCTAATCTTCTCCCTTCAGTCTCCCATCAACCTCAAGCCCCACCCTCCTTATTATCTCCCCTTTATCATCCACACTTCTCCCAGCATCTTGTCATCTGCCCTTTTATCAGCTCTTAAGTTTCCACATTTTCTCCCTCTGGCTCAGCCTTCTCTATGCATTCCCTCCCTTCCCCCTCATTGAGAGGACCGGCATTAAAGGAGCACACGCTATCCCTGCCCAGTTTCCGCCCCATTAACGCCTACTCTCCACCTCTTTTTACCTTAATGCTAGGGGATCTGTTTCTGCACATTAATCCAGCGTTATTGGCACTTTCTGCAGCATTAACTGCTCATGGGTGCCGATAACCCCCGTTAATGGCTCCTTTGCTCCCTTAACACTCCTAAGTAAACATACCCTTAATCCTTCCCTCTCCTGAAATCACAGTGCACTACTGTATTAGCATGCTCTAATAGCATTAAGATGCATTATTAGTAAATTGGTCTTCTTGCATTAGATAACATGCATTAATGCATGCTAACATGGTAGAGAACTTTAGTAACCTTATGTCCTATCTCTGCTGTTATATTTTATGTTTTAATGTTTTCTCTTTGGGCAATGTCTCCACTGAGTTAATTTTGTGCATGAAAATTGTGGTACAGATAGGCTGATCAGCTAGACCAAAAACAATTATCAAAATAAGGCATCTGTTAAACTCTGAGACCAAAATTTACAATTTTGTTTATGTAAATATTTAAATATAAAAACACTTTATACAAGTATTCCTAATCAGTTTTCATACCCATCAAAACATTTTGTCTTAATTTTGTGCATACTATGTCAGTAATAAAGCTCCTAACCCAGGCTATGATCCTAATCTCTCAATACATGTATTTATTTATTTATTGTGATTTAATACACCTCCTTCATTAGTGAGACATAAAGGCGGTTTACAGTACTCTGATATCAGGCAAAAATATGGTAAGTTCTGTAACATATCTTGATTACACATTATAAACTGTCGATGCTAAAGACACATTAGGGGGAGATGTATAGGATGACAATTCGTTCCAATACTATAAATAAGAAAATACAACAGATACATAAAAGTGTAGGGAACATCCAGCCTTGGAAGGAATTAGATTAAGAATGAGCAAATGTCATCTGGAAAAGCCATAATTTGCAACCCTTTTGTAAATTTAGTAAACAAACCTTACAGCCTCAGGTCTACAGGAAGGGAGTTCCATAGGGTTGGGACCAGAAAACTAAATACTACCGTGAGAGTAAGCTCACTGTATTCCCTGTATCATGCCAAAGAGAGCTTCCTACTGGAATTGACAAGCTGTAAAATGTAATTGTGTGCATTTCAGGCTCATTTGGCCATGTATTTGCGTGCCTAAATATTAACTGTGCATGCAAAATCCATGTGTGTGAATATAGAGAGCACACACAAATTCAGAGGAGTACACGTGCAGTAGGCATGTAATCACAATGAAAATAAAACATATTTTTTGTTCATACGCGACAAATTTGGCAAATAGCTTGGTCATGTACATGCCTAGTAATATGCATAGGAACTTAGCAAGGTGTGCTTGGACATTTTAATGTTTCTGTGCTAGATATCTTTTGTACTTATCCTATGACTTCTCTGTTCTATCACCATTTGCTTCCATTTCCATAGATTAGGAGGTTATTCCACACATCCATCACTTTTTCTCTGCTAAAGCATTTCCTTTTGTTTTTCTGAGTCTATTACATCGCTTGAGCCTAATATCACTATCTGCCTCCTCTTTATTATTTATAGCTTTGATTAACTGTGCGGAAGAAAATGTGAAGCTGGAGATCAAATAGTATCTATGGTACTGCAGCAGGGGTGGAGACAGAGCTGTTGTTGTTAAGTGCCATTGAGTCGGCGTCGACTTATGGCAACCCTCTGGATAGCTGTCCTAAACTATGTTCAGTCTTCAGTCAGGCGGCTCATTGTTGACAGACTGGCACCCATAGCTGCTGTTATTGTATTGATTCATCCATACTAACCAGTTTTTTGTCTAATATGTCCCAATGACCTAAACATACAATTCTATATAGCTGAAACTGTACTTTGCACAATGCTTAAGCCCTACATAATGTGTATCTGTATATAATGTATATAGTTTGCACTGTTCCGTGCTGTTCAGTTTTAAAATTTGTTTACTTATGTTATTGCTTTTGGTTATATGATGTTACATGTAAAACAAACTCTGCTTTGTTAATTGTTGTTTGTTGTGAACCGCAACTGATCTGTGGAAGATGCGGTATATAAATGATTGTTAAATAAATAAATAAATAAAATCTCATTGCTGGCCTTCCTCTTTTGCGTTGACCTTCTACCTTGCCTAGCATGATGTTTTCTCTAATGATCTCTCTTTGCATGATGGGTCCAAAGTATGAAAGTCGAAGTCTGGTCATCTGAGCTTCTAAAGAAAGCTTAGGTTTGATCACCTCTTGTATTGACTGGTTTGTTCTTTGGGCAGTCCATGGTATATACAGTATTTGTTGCCAGCACCATAATTCAAAGGCATCAATTTCTTCCTGCCTATCTTTTTCATTGTCCAACTTTAGCATCCATATGACATTATTAACAATACCATGGCTTGAACAAGTCAAATTTTTGTATGGAGAGAGACATCTCTGCTCTTGAGAATCTTTTCTAGATCCTTCATAGCCATGATGCCAAGAGCAATGCTTCCTCTGATTTCTTGACTGCGTGTTGCTTCTTTATTGATAGCTGATCCAAGTAGGTTAAAGTTGTCCACTATTTCAATTTCTTCTTCATCAATGATGAACTTATTGATTTTGCCAGTTGTCAGGATCTTTGTCTTCTTTATATTAAGGTGCAGGCCCATTTTAAGACTATGTTCTTTGATCTTGAGAAACAAATTTTTCAGATAGTCTTCACTTTCAGCAAGTAATGTGGTATCATCAGCATAGCGAAAGTTGTTAATGAGTCCCTCACCAATCTTCACACCTCTGTTGTCTTCATACAGTCCTGCTTCTCTAATGATTCGTTCTGCATATAAATTGAATAGGTAGGGGGAAAGTATGCAGCCTTGTCATACACCTTTGCTGATTTTAAACCATTCTGTTTCTCCTTGTTCCATTCAAACTATTGCTTCTTGATCAATGTAAAGGTTGTGCAAGAGAACAATCAGGTTTTTAGGTATACCAATGTGGCCCAGAGTTTCTCATGGTTTACTCAGTCAAAAGCTTTGCTGTAGTCAATAAACACATATAGATATCCTTTTGGTATTTAGTCTTTTCAAGGATCCATCCCACATCCGCGATGATGTCTCTCATTCCTCGCTCTTTCCTGAACCCTGCTTGCACTTCAGGTAGTTCTCGTTCCAGGTATGATTGTAGTCTCTGTTGAATAATCTTGAGTAGAATTTTGCCGGCATGTGAGATCAGAGCGATTGTGCGATAATTTCCAGTCAGTTGGTTCATCTTTCTTTAGAATTGGTATAAACACAGATCTTTTCCAATCAATTGGCTATGATGTTAACTTCCAAATTTTCTGGCAGAGCCTTGTAAGTATGGTAACAACTACATCAGATCGCTGTAATACTTCTATGGGAATGCCATCAATGCCTGGTGCTTTGTTCTTTGCTAAGGCTTTCAATGCTGCTTCAACTTCTTCTTTCATCATCAATGGTTTCAAATCATAAGGTACAGGTTGAAACAGCTGTTGGTGCACATGATCTTTATAGTATAATAACTCTGTATATTCTTTCCACCTTTTCTTGATCTTCTCAGCATCATTCAACATGAATCCTTGAGCATCTTGTAACATTCCAATTTGAGGCTGGAATTTTTTCTTTAACTCTCATAGCTTTAGGAAAGCTGATCTTCTTCTTCCTCTAATAGTTTCTGCTTCTATTTCCTTGCATGCATCATTGTAGTACTTTTCCTTGTCCTGTCTTGCTGCACTTTGGAAATCTCTGTTGACTTCTGTGATTGTCTTTCTTTCTCCTCTGGCTTTAGCTTCTCTATGTTTCTGGGCAATTTTTCAGAGTTTCTTCCGTCATCCATTTTGGCCATTTTTGCTTTTTCACCTTTTGTAGAGACTTCTCACTTTTTTCCAATACAACCTTCTTGATGTCATACCATAACTCTTCTGGAGCTCTGTCATTTGTATCTAAAGCAGCAAATTGATTTTGCAGGTAGTCTTTAAATTCCAGTGGTATATTCTCAAGGTCATATTTTGCTTCATTTATGAGTGGCTTGCTCTTTTTCAACTTTAGCTTGAGTTTGCCTACTAATAGTTGGTGATCTGTACCACAGTCACCTACAGGTTTTTTCTTTGTTGATGTTATAGAGCTTTTCCATCGTTGACTTCCACAGATGTAGTTAATTTGATTTTTGCACAATCCATTGGGTGAAGTCCATGTGTACAGTCGCTGCTTGTATTACTGGAAGAAGGTGTTTGAGATGAATAGATCATTGGTCTTGCAGAATTCTGTTAGTCTTTCTCCAGCTTCATTTCTGTTGCCAAGTCCATATTTCCCAACCATTTTGCTTTCTTCTTTGTTGCTAACTTTTGCATTCCAGTCACCCACGACTATCAGGATATCCTGTTTACATGTTCTGACAATGGAGCCCACGGGGAGTTTTCCCCCAGTTTTCAAAGAAAGCCTTTGGGAATGCCACCACTCATTCATGGTCCCTTTCCTGCCCATGGGTGCCATCTTACTCAGTCAGGTGCCATAGCTAGAGCCCCTCCAAGAAGATGGCAAAAATGAAGAACAACTCCAAGGGGAGGAAGGAGGGTTCTGAAGATTGATTCCTGCTGTCCCTGGAGAACACCTGTTACAGGTGAGTAACTATGTTTTCTCCAGGAACAAGCAGGAAGTCAGCCCTGACATATGGGACTCCCAAGCTACAGGCTACCAAGGACCTGTAGGAAAAGGAAAATACCACGGCAGAGCCATGAGTAGTTGCCAGTGAATCCGAAGGCAGCCCGAGGACCCCAAATCCATGGATGGTCACGCTTCTGGTAGCTGGAACAAGAAGTGTCGGAGGGCAGAAGTTGCTTAAACCCCGAACACATTATGGAGTACGGCCTGGCCGAAGGCGCTGTCCTGGTGGGACCTCCTCTCCAGGCAGTAGTGCATTGCAAAGGTGTGAGCGGAGGACCAGGTGGCAGCCTGGCAGATGTCTGCCAGCAGCACCGAGTGCAGGTTAGTGACCGAGGTTGCCATCGCTTGGATGTTGTTCGCTGTGACTTGGTCCAGTGGAAGCCCAGCCTGAGCATAGGGAAAAGCAATGCAGTCCACTAACCAGATGAATATGGTCCACTTGGTGACTGCCAGTCCCAGGTGGCTGGGATCATAGGAGATGAAGAGCTGCCCGTATCTGCGGAGGTCTCGAGTTTGCTGCATGTAGAAAGAAAGAGACCATTTACAGTCTAGCATATGGAGAGTCGCCAATGCTTGGCCGGCGTAGGGCTTCGTTAAGAAGGTGGGCAGCATGATCTCCTGGTTGAGATGGAAATCTGAGATGACTTTCGGGAGGAACTTGGGGTGAGTACGCAGAACTACTCTGTTTCCATATAACCTAATGTATGGTGCCTTGGCCATCAGAGCCTGGAGCTCACTGACACTCCGGGCAGAGGTGAGAGCCACCAGGAAGGCTACCTTCCATGACAGGTGCCGCAGAGAGTATGTAGCCATGGGCTCAAAAGGTGGCTTGGTCAGTTGTGTGAGGACCACGTTGAAGTCCCATTCTGCCAGAGGAGGGCAGGTTGGGTGCTTTAAGAGAACCAGGTCCTGCATGAAGCGAGAGACTTGCAGTTGCCCCAAGAATGGTTTACCCTTGATGGAATGGTGGTTCGCTGAGATGGCACTCAGGTGAACCCTAATCGAGTTAGATTTCAGTCCAGCCTGTAAGGTACTGCAGGACCAAGTGGGTAGGGAAGGAAAACAGGTCTGTTTGGAGCTCTGAGCACCACACCGAGAATCGGCGCCACTTGAAGGCATATGCCCAGCAGGTTGAGTCCTTTCGTGAAGCCAAGAGAATGTCCTTGATCTCCATGAGGAGATGGAGGGGTGCTACAGCAACCCACTCAGCTGCCAGGCCATGAGGGATAGAGACCTCAAATTGGGGTGAAGGAGCTGACCCCCTTCTTGTGTCAGCAGCTCCTGCGAGTTCCTGAGAGGAACCGGGGGCTCCATTGAGAGACGAAGCAGCAGAGGGAACCACGGTTGCCTGGGACACTTTGTGGCCATGAGGATCACAGAGACCCTGTCCCGCTGGATCTTGAGGAGGGTCCGAGCTATGAGCGGCATGAGGGGGAAGGCATATAGGAGGCTGGTTGCCCATGAAAGGAGGAAGGCATCTGGAGCCACTCTGCCCAGGTGCGGGATGGGGCTGCAGAACCAGGGGAGCTGTGTGTCTGCAGGGCTGGCAAAGAGATCCAGGTCTGGAGTCCCCAATGCTAGAAGAGCCCCTGCACCATCCAGGGACACAGGCGCCATTCGTGTGGCTGGAGGAGTCAGCTTAGCCAGTCCACCAAAGTGTTGTCCTTGCCTGGGAGATAAGTGCCTCTGAGGGTCATGCCCTGGTTCACCGAAAAGGAGCTCAGGCCACTGCCTCCAGGCAGAAGCTGTAAGAGCTGGTACCCCCCTGTTTGTTCACATAGGACATCATGACCTGGTTGTTTGTCTGGACAAGCACTGTTCGGTGCTGCAGGCAGTGCCTGAAAACCCTGAACGTGAGGAAGATGGCTTGGAGCTCCAGCAGATTGATCTGCTACCAGGTCTCCTCAAGGGACCAAGTCCCCTGCATGCGCAGTTCCTTGCAGTGGGCTCCATAGCCCACCAGGGAGGCATCCATTGTCAAGACCACCTGGTGTGACAGAGCTTGGAAAGGCATGCCAAGAAGCAGGTTCTGTACGCCACCAGCCCAGGGAGTCTGCCGACCAGGGTGTAATTGAGATGTGGTCTCGGAGTCAGACAATCACTTGGATCCACTGTGCATGGAGGCACCACTGCGCTGCCCACATGATGAGGTGGACATTGGGCACAACATGGACCATGGAGGCCATGTGTCTGAGAAGGTGAAGCATTGACCGAGCCGAGACTGTGCTGCGGCATTGCACATTGGAGGCCAGGGACATGAGGCGGTCTGCTCTGTCCTGGAGAAGGAAGGCCATGGCCCACAGAGTGTTCAAGCGAGCACCGATGAACTCTATAGATTGTAACGGAATGAGGTGGCATTTTGGGTAATTTACCACGAATCCCAGATGCTCCAGTGAGATGGAGTGGAGGAGTGGTCTAGTGGTTGGGGCAAGGTACTTCAGGCCGGAAGGTCGGGGATTCAAATCCCACTAGAGGACAGCAACCTTGGGCCAGAAGGACTGGGGTTTCTAGTCCCACAGGTGCTCCTTGTGGTCTTGGGCAAGCCACTTAACCCTCCATAGCCCATGTTCCCTGTAAAATAGTTATCTCCAAGTTATAATGCCCTGTTCAATGTAATTTCGGTTTGTTCAATGTAAGCCGCACTGATGCAGAATAGCGCGGTATATAAGAGAATGTAAGAGAATGTAAATGAATGGTGCGGTCCGTGGCCTGTTGAGCCTCAGAGGCCGTGCCCTCTGTGATGAGCCAGTTGTCTAGATAGGGGTAGACAAAGGTGCCCTGCAGCCGGAAGTGAGCTGCTGCCATGGCCAGGAATTTTGTGAATTCTCGCGGGGCAGATGCGAGGCCAAAGGGAAGCACCCTGTACTGGTAGTGGTTCCCCTGTAACATGAAGCGAAGGTGCTCTCTGTGCTTGGGATGGACGAGGATATGAGTGTAAGCATCCCTTAGGTCCAAGGAGCATAGGTAGTCGCCCTGCTGGAGGTAGGACAGCAGGGTGCCAAGGAAGAGCATCTTGAACTTCTCCCGCACCAGGAACCTGTTGAGGTTCCTCATGTCGAGGATGGGCCAGAGGCTTCCTGTTCTTTTCAAGACAAGGAAGTATCGGGAGTAAAGCCCCCATCTCCTGAGGTGCGGTGGGACTGGTTCCACCGCCCCGTCCACAATGAGGCCTGCGAGCTCCTGAATCAAGAGGGCCTGGTGCAGGGGGAGCCGCCTTGGCTTGCCGGGGTAGTACTGAGGCAGGAATTGCTCCAAATGGAGGAGATAGCCCTTCCACATGACCTGAAGAACCCAGGCATCAGTGGTGATGGATTCCCACTGGAGAGCGAAATGGACGAGATGCCCCCCGACCAGCGGATGAGAGGCTATGCCGGAGGTGTCAAAACCCCAAGACTGGCTGGGCCGGTGCCAAGGTTTGGATCTTAGGACCCTTTGGCTTGCGAAGGTCTTGGACCCTGCCTTTGCCCTGGCTGCCCTGAGCTGGGGTCGATGCCAGTGTATAGGGCAGGTAGCCTCTAGACAGGAGCCCCTTCCTGTGGAAGAAAGGCTTCTTTCCCTGTTGTTTCTTCCTGGGGAGGGAGGAGGTTTTTTGGAAGAGGCGAGTATGGGTCACGTACTCTGTCTCAATCTCTGCTGCCTTGTCCTCCATGGGCTTGCCGAAAAGTTGCTCCCCAAGGCAGTTTCTCTTTGACCCATTGCTCCAGGTCCAAGGATTGGAGCTAGGCCTGTCGGTGGGCCCCACTGCCGGCAGCTGCCACCCGGGCTGAAGACTCGCAGCCATTGTATGCTGCTCAGGAGAGGTACTTGCAACACTCTTTGACCGACTTTGAGAGGGTCTGGAAATGCCGTAGGTGATCACTGTCGAGGTCTGCCACAAAGCTGCTGAGCTCCTTGGCGAGGTCGCGGAGGAACATTCCAATATACAACTGAACATTCCAATACACAATATACATAGACCTGAATGCGGCATTCCAGCATGGAGCCCTGATATGCCTTGCGCCCGAGGACATCAAGGGCATGAGACTCTTTGCCCGGTGGTACCGAAGAATGAGTCTTTGGGCTCTTTTGCCTCTGCATGGCCAATTCAATGACTATAGAGGCGTGGGGAAGCTGGGCTTTCCGAAACTCCGGTCTCCGCTGGACCCTATACATAGCATCCGGATGTTTGCTGATGATAGGGATGGAGGCCGGGGTCTCCCACATGCGGATGGAGGAAACCGAGACCATGAGGGTTTCCTTCGGAGGAACTTCATATTTCAGAATATCAAGCTCCTCCACACAAGGATCTTCCTCTGACTCGGTGGCAAGTGCCAGGGCCCATGACATATCCCAGATGAACTCCAAGAAGTAGGTGTACTTGGGAGGGGACCGCCACCTCTGAGTTGGCGGAGAGGGGTCTGAGGGGAGGTCCAGGTGGACCCGGGTTTTGGGAGAGGTTTCCCTGTCGGATTCCCAGTCTGAATAGTCCAAGGAGGACTCTAGGTCAGGCAGTTTGATAGGGATCGGTGACCCAAGCTGGGCCCCCAAGGCTGAAGCCTATCTGGAGCCAGAGATGCTCGCCCAAGAGGATCTCGCACCCTAGAACCGGGATGGAGATCGATACCCTTGCCAAGGACCCTCACAAGACCTCTGGCTCTCGGTGGTCACTGCGGTGGCTCAGGGAGTTCTCAAAGTCAAGGTCCCTGCGGTCTTGAAGTGCATGCCAGAGGGACTGGCACCAGTGCCTGTTCAGCAGTGAGGAATGCAGAAATGCTGTATTCCAAGGCCAGCACTCGGGCCTCCTACTCGGGAGTGGGGCCCTGTGACAATGACGCCAGGGTGACCGGCTTGGGTATTGAGAAGGAGAGGGGGTCCTTGACAGGATGATCCTCGAGAGACCAGGCGCCATCGCCTGAGGCCTCTGTATTGGTTCGAGGTACCTTTCTGGGCCGCTCCCTCTCTAACTCTAGAGTCTGCCACAGGGGGCTGAGAGACCGGGTGTGTGACCTCTCACGCTTGTCTGGTGCCCCCCACAGAGTCCTCACGATCTTCTTCTGTTCACGTTTGGGTGACCCCTGGTTGGAGTGCTGCCGGGCCTGTGGAGAAGCCTTGGGAGACTCCAGGGGTTGCGGGGCCGTAGAGCGGGAGGCTACTGGGTAAACCAGGTTTGCTTTGTGGAAGAGATCATCCAGCTTCTGCTTACAACTCTGGATGGTCTTGGAGGACATCTTCTTGCAGAGGGAGCATAGCTCTGGGTCATGTTCAGCTCCCAGGCACCTGAGACAACAGTCATAGGTGTCTGTGAGCGACATGTTTTTAGAGCATCTATCACATTTTTTGAAACTGGAGGCCATTGGGGCAAAAAGGACCCCTATAGGATCGAAGATCCTCGATGTGGCCAGCATTTAAAAAGGGTGTGAATCGCGGGAAGAAAAAAAAGAGAAAAAATAAGAATCCAGAGACTGAGAGCCGAAGTAGTGGTGCTCGAGATGGCGGGAAGAAGACCAGCGAAGGCTGGAAAGAACAAACAAAGTAAGAATTAAAAAACCATTTTCCAGGGACAAGACACACATCCGAAGGGCTCCATGGAAAAAAGGAGACTGGGTAAGATGGCACCCTTGGGTGGGAAGGGGACCATGCATGTGTGGTGGCATTCCCAAAGGCTTTCTTTGAAAGCTGGGGAAATGCTCCACGCGGGCTCCGTCGGTGCTGACGTCACCCATATGTGAGGACTGACTTCCTGCTTGTTCCTGGAGAACATTACAGTTCTTGCAGGTTTCTTCTTAATTATAAATGCAACACCATTTCTTCTTTGTCTTTCATTTCCAGCATAGTAGTCCATGTGATCATCAGATGTAAAGTGCCCGATGCCAGTCCATTTCAGTTCGCTGACACCCAACAGATAAAGCTGTACACATTCCATTTCGTTTTTGACCACCTCCAACTTCCCTTGGTTTATGCTTTGCATGTTCCATGTCTCAATATGTAAGACATCTTTCCAGCTTCTGACTCTCATTTCATGCACAGCTACATCAGCAGTCAGACGTCCCAAGATCTTTGATATAAATGCCGGCTTCACTCTGAAAAGTCTTCAGCTCCTGTCCAGTAGCCAGTTAAGTGACTTCTGACCTGGAGGGTCTCATCTTCCAGCACTATAGTACAATTTGTTTTGTTGTTACTATCCATTGGGTTTTTGTGGCAAGATTCGGAAATTGATTACCAGGCCTTTCTTCCATGCAGTTTAAGTTTAGTGTTGTTGCCGTTGTCACAGAAATGTGTTCCTGTGCCGCCAGCACCGTCCCATTCTGCTGCTTCCTAGACAGGTGGTTTGTCTTGGATGCTATCTTAGGAGACACTACCAATAGTTAAGTTACCGATAGCTTAGCCCTCGGAATCACGGATGCACACAAGCCCTCACAGCACAACAAGCTGCAAACCAAGTGAATGAAAGATGGAGATAAGGTGGTTAAATTGGCCTAATGGACTTCATCCTTCATTGCACAGTATTTTTCTATATACAATTTCTTTGCATACGTAATGACCAATATCTGCATTATGACTGATTTTAGATTTTACCATTGCTAATTAAAATTATAGTTATATTATATCAGACCTTGAATGCTGAAAATATAAAGGCAATGGAATGATAGCCTGCCAAAACAAATTAGTTTTATATTCCCCCAACAAAGTGAATGGATGGAGAATTTATGCAGCTAACAAATGTCTAAAGATTCCTGCTTTCAATATAAGAACACTGGAACCATAGTAGTTCCAAAAGCTTCCATTGTTAAGCATGCATTAGTCTTACAATGATATCTCTGCCCAACTAGTTTCAGGATTTTATTCAACTAATTACATGCTGACAACAATTTATAAAATGCAAAATTAGGACTTTCTAACAACAATTTATCTGCCATCAAAGGCATTTCAGAAACTAGGTTGTGCCGAACAGTATAGAGACACAAGTAGGAACAATCCAATCAGTTGGCACAAGAAAATTTAGCAATATATTTGCATTTTCTGCGTTGTTATTTTAAAGTAATAAACCTGAATGCATTGTATTAAGATGGTAATTTTCAGAAGTATTCTCCAAGAGTCAGTGTTCCTCCATGGATAAAGCCTCTTTCAAAATTGCCCCCTCCAATTCCACCCTCCTCCCCTCCCTGTGCTAGGAGAATTATCAGGCCTATTTACTAAACTGCTCTAGTGGTTTAACAAAGGTTTTAATGTGCATAAACGTAATAATGCACAATAAAATTTACATACTGCATGTTAGAATCACTATTGTCCATTGAAATCCCAGCTAAACCCCTAATGTAAAATTGTATGTAACTGCAGCATCAGGAGCAGGCAAAAATGCTAATGACCTTCCTAAACATTAGCGCACGTGACAAAAGGTGTGCACTGATGATACTGTACGATGCTATCATGGAAATTTAAATCACACCTCTAGTGCTGTAGTTATAATGTGAGTTATTGTGATGCACCCAATTTCCTGTTTTGTAGTAATCCATAGCTCACACGTTTCTCCATTCATGTGTGTGAAAAATCACTGTTAAGGTGCATTAATGGAGTAACAGAGTGGCTTAATAAATAAAACTTATGTGCACACATACTTTTTCCTGTAAGGATGAAGGGCAGTAGTGGTGATGGGACCAGCAAAATATATTTAATTCATATTTCCAGGTGGGACTTAAGTCCCTGAAAACTCTTCCTGGGCATGAGATTTCAAAGGGAAATTCCATAGAAAGTTTAGCTTTGAAAACTAAACTGCAAGCCTAAGCAACAAAGTATCCAACAGCCCGCAGTCTCCACAAGGGAACTGAAAATTGCACAGGCATGCAACTCATTGGCAATCAGACTGCTCTCTATATATTCCAGCTTCCTTTACGGAATCTAATTGGGATTTTTAGCTGGGTGTCTTAGTGACTGCACACTTAGGTGTATGTTTATTAATTGGCAGTAGCGACTTCTGTGTGATATTGGAGCCGGCCCCATTGAATTCAATGGGGTCGCATCTCCGATATCACAGAGAAGCCGCTACCGCCGATTAGTAAACATACCCCTTAGACAATGAGTGTTGGTTTCACTGGACAAATGTAAATGAGAATCTGTAAGTAAGTCATCATTGATCAATCTGATGTATCAAACTATTTTTTTTGTCTCATAAAGTCTGACTTCTTGTGGCAGCAATGTTTGCATGCACAGCTAGTTTGGATATCAGTGGTGTGCCAGAGAGATCTGCCCATGGTCCATATTTTGACACTTGTGAGCCATTGAGTTACTGGAAAAGGTTTGTCATTTTGCAGATAATAACAAAATCTGCAACAGAGCAAACACCCAGGACAATATGGAAAATATGAGGTCTGATCTAGTGAAGACTGGGGAATGGTCTAGAGTTCATACTAAAAAAAATGCAGGGTCACGTACTAGGGCTGCAAAAGCCCAAGGAAGCATTACAGTATTGGGGGTAAAGTTCCATGCAGAAAACAGGAGCAGACTTTGTGAGTTATAAGACCATAACAAATTAAGATAAGCCATGATAAGTCAGATCAAGGTGCATCAAGTATAGCATCCTATCTCCAATAGTGGTCAGTCTAGGTCACAAGTACCTAGCAGATTCCAAAAAGTACATCAATTTCTTAAAGCTTATTTCCATAGATAAGCAATGGCTTTCCCATGTTTACCAAGTTAATTTTTTTTAAGGGGAGAGGTAAGGCTTTTCCTCCAAGAACTTATCCAAATCTCTTTCAAATCCCACTGAATTAGTTGCTTTGACCATTCCTTCTGAAATAAATTTTATAGTTTAATTGTGTGCTGCATAAAAACTACTTTCTATGATTTGTTTTCAATCTACTAGCTGTTAACTGTTCCACCAAACTCATGATTTTACAAACTTCTTTCATATACTCTCTGAGTCATTCTTTCTCCAAACTGAAGAGCCACAACCTGTTTAGCTTCTCCTCATAAGGAAAGTGTTCTAGCCCCTATATATTCCTGTTTCTAGTATACTATATCCTTTTTAAGATGGAGCCACTAAAGCTATGGTTGCACTTGCATCATGGACCTATTCAGAGGCATAATGATATTCACAGTTTTGTTCTCCATTGGTTTTCAAATAGAGGCCAATTCTGATCGTGGCACATCCGGCCCATCTGGACATCCAAAATCTGGAAGGGCCTGATCTGCACTCAATTCTGACTCCGCAGGGGCTAGATATCCCCACGGGATCAGAATTGGGTGCAACTGACCTGGATGGGCAGGACGTGCCCCGATTCCAACTGCTGGACATCCTAGATCCTGTGCTGTATGTCCAGGGTCAGGGTCCCACCTTCTCCCCATCCTCACTCCTCCTCCGACCCACCCCCTCTTGCCCCCATCCAGAGCTCCCCGCACATCTCTGCAGTATGTGTGGGGAGCTCCTTGTCTGGAATCAGCACCCTGGCATTTAGCAGGGATATACATCCAACCCGGACTTATATCCCTGCTGGACGCAATTCAGAATGACCCCCATGGAGGCCAATTCCAATCAGAGCCCGTCCAGTCCATCCAGAAATCCAAAATCTGGACAGGTCTGATCAGCACCCAATTCTGATCCTGCGGGGGCTATACATCCCCGCAGGATCAGAATCAGGTGCAACCAGCCTAGATAGGCAGGACATGCCCCGATTACAGCCCGCTGAGCGTCCTGGATCCTGCCCGGTTAGTCTGCATGGAGCTGCAGTGCCACGGTGTCCCATTGCCATGGCACCATGGCTTCAGGCAGGAGTCCCAATCGCCCACACTGCAACAAATGTCCTATTCTCCACCATCTGACCCCCGATCAGGCCTTCCAAGACCAGGATTGGGCTGCGGGGAACCCCCTGCCCTGCTCACCTGCATCGCGGGTCCTGGCTGGCCTGGTTACTGAAGTCAGGGGGGACTTATTCCACCTCTGAGGTGGAATAAATCCCCCGTCTAGATCGCTGACCCTGGACGTACAGAGTCGACACCAGAATTGGCCCGGTACGTTTGGGGTCAGGGTCCCACCTACTCGCCACCCTCGCTCCTCCAGCCCTCCCCCTCCCGCCCAAGTCCAGAGCTTCCTGCACATCTGTGCAATATGTGCGGGGAGCTTCTTGTTCAGAATGAGCACCCTGGCATTTAGTGAGTATATTTATCCAACCCAGATGTATATTCATGCTAAACACGACTCAGAATGACCCCCAGAATGACCGCCATAATATCTAGCATTATATTTGTTTTTTCTAGCAACCACACCAACAATAAGATTCTTTATTTTGCCTTACATGCACCACTTTGCAGTTGTCTACATTAAATTTCATCTGCCCTTTAGAAGCTCAGTTTGCTAGTCTTGGAATATCTTTCTGCAAATGCTCACAATCTTCTGCTGTTTTAGAATAATTTTGTGTCATCTGCAAATTTTATCACCTCATTCATTGTTCCTTTTTCCACCACATCATTTATAAATATAAGTATCACAATATCTTATGTTATCTCAAGGTAGTCAAACCAGTATACCATGTACAATTCTAGGGACGGCATCTTCAAAAAGAAATAAACCTGATTCAGAGGCCACATATTGACCTGGTCAGTGGTCTTCATCGTAAAGGACATGGAGACAATGTAAGGATCTAAACATATCCACTTTAGAGGAAAGGCAAGATAGCGGAGATATGATAAGACATATTTAAATATATCCAAGTATAATGCAAAGGAAGCAGACCCTTTTCAATGGAAATGAGGCTCTGCAATGAAGTGTTGTGAGATGAGGGCATAAGGGAGTAAACTCAAGAAAGCGTAGTTACTCACCTGTAACAGGTGATCTCCGGGAACAGCAGGAATTTAGTCTTCACATATGGGTATCGTCAGTACCGACAGAGCCTGCGCGGGAACGCTCCCCAGCGTCCAATAGGAAAGCTTTTGGGAGCATCCCACAGTGCCTGCTTGCTGCCTTCCTGCCTTTCCCACTCTCCTTTGTCAGTTGAGTCTATAGCTGAGACAAAAGGAGAGAAGGAGAGAGAGAGAGAGAACGCCTAGGGGAAGTGGGTGGGTTGTGAAGACTAAATTCCTGCTGTTCCCGGAGATCACCTGTTACAGGTGAGTAACTATGCTATCTCCAGGAACAAGCAGGAATGTAGTCTTCACATAGGGGAATCCCCAGCTAAGAGATGCCAGGGAGATGGCCCCAGGAAGCTGCAAACCCATGGTAGGAATGGGTCATGCTTCCTCCCATGGATCTCTGGAATCCAAACCAGGACGGTGGGTAGGAGTTGCATTAATTCTGAAAGAGATGCTGAAGAACAACTTGGCCAAACAAGGCATCCTGACGGGAGTCCTTGTCTAAACAGTAGTGGGCTGTAAAAGTGTGCACTGAAGCCCAAGTAGATGCTCTGCAGATGTCATCTATAGTCACAGAATGAAGGTTAGCCATAGAAGCTGCCATGGCTCTCACATTGTGAGCTATGACATGGCCTTCAAGAGAAAGCCCCTTACTCTCATAAGCGAAGGATATGCACTGTGCAATCCAGTTAGAGAGAGTTCTTTTGGAAACTGGAAGTCCCAAATGACTAGAATCAAAAGCAACAAAAAGTTGAGAAGATTTTCTATGTTGCTGCGTTCTTTGCAGGTAAAAGGCTAAGGCTCTTTTGCAGTCTAAGGTATGAAGATTCCTTTCTGCATTGGAGGCATGAAGCCTCGGAAAGAATACAGGAAGGTAAATTGCTTGGTTTAAGTGGAAAGTCGAGACCACCTTTGGCATAAAGTGAGGATGAGTCCTAAGAACAACCTTATCATGGTGAAATCTTGTATAAGGAGAATCAGTCACTAAAGCTTGTAACTCACTAATGCGTCGTGCAGATGTGATTGCAATTAGGAAGATGACCTTCAATGAAAGGAATTTTAGAGCTGTAGTGGCTAAAGGCTCAAAGGGCGATTTCATGAGCTGCCCGAGAACAAGGTTCAAATCCTATGCCACTGGTGGTGGTCTAATAGGAGGTTTTGTTAGTAGAAGACCTCTCATAAATCTTGCTATGAGTGGATGCGAGGAAATAGGTTGTCCATTTAGAGGCTTGTAAGAGGCTGCAATAGCACTAAGATGGACTCTTACTGAATTGGTCTTAAAACCAGAATCTAATAAATGAAGGAGATACTCCAGTAACAATTCCAAAGGTATCGCAAGAGGGTTAAGTCCCTTTTGAGAACACCATATGGTAAACCGTTTCCACTTGAAGGCGTATGATTGCCTTGTGGAGGGTTTTCTGGAAGCCTGAAGGATATCCTTTACCTGTTGAGAAAGGTTGAGATCCTGAAGTTCTAGGCTTTCAGCAACCAAGCCCTGAGATGCAGGGACTGGGAATTCGGATGCCATAGCATCCCGTTCTCCTGGGAGAGAAGATCTGGAGTGCATCCCAACTCCAGAGATATAGCCCGAGAGAGATGTAGAAGCAGAGGATACCACATTTGCCTTGGCCAACATGGAGGTATGAGTATCATACGACCTCTGTCTCTCTGACGCTTGAACAGTGTTTTGGGGATGAGGGGAATGGGTGGGAAGGCATAGAGGAAGTCCTGACCCCAATGAAGAAGGAAAGCATCCCTTGCCTGACAGTTTTTCACCAGAATTCTGGAACAGAACCGGGGAAGTTTGGAATTCTGTGGACTTGCAAAGAGGTCTATGTCTGGGGTTCCCCAGGTTTGGAATAATCGGCAATCTGGTCCGAGTGGAGGGACCATTCGTGTGGCAGCAGTACTCGGCTGAGTTTGTCTGCCCAAAGGTTTTGAATGCCTGGAAGATATACCACGAGGAGGTGAATTTGATGCTCTCTGGCAAGGGCCCATAGTCATAAAGCTTTGTTGCATAACAACAGAGAGCCTGTTCCACCCTGCTTGTTCACATAGAACATGGCTACTTGATTGTCTGTTTGGACTAGGACTGTCTTGTAGCTGAGCTGGGCTTGGAATACTCGGAGAGCAAGGAAGATTGCTCTGAGTTCGAGGAGGTTTATGTGAAGACAAGCCTCCTCTGGGGTCCAGAGACCCTGGGTGGAGAGATCGTGCAGGTGGGCCCCCCATCCCAACTGGGACGCATCTGTTGTTAGAGTGGCCTGGAATATGGGCTGATGGAAAGGAAAGCCTATGAGAAGGTTTTCCAGTGATTGCCACCATTGGAGGGATGAAATAAGACGTTCTGAGTTTCTTATTTTGTCCGACAGGCAACCTGAGGCCTGTGTCCACTGGGAGGATAGGGTCCACTGGGCTGCTCGCATGTGAAGATGAGCATAGGGAACCACATGTACAGTGGATGCCATATGTCCCAGTAGCTGAAGCATTTCCCGAGCAGTTAGGGAGGTTTTTACCGCTGCTTGGGAAGCTAGCTGCACTATGCGAAGACAGCGTGCCTGTGGAAGGAAAGCCCTTGATTGTCTGTTATCTAGGCAAGCTCCTATGAATTCTAGGGACTGAGAAGGAGCGAGATGGGATTTTGGAAGGTTTATGACCAATCCCATAAGAACATAAACATAAGAACATAAGATATGCCATACTGGGTCAGACCAAGGTCCATCAAGCCCAGTATCCTGTTTCCAACAGTGGCCAATCTAGGTCATACGTACCTAGCAGTTTCCCCAAAAGACACAGGTTCCACAATGCTTGTACTGGGTCAAGCATTGATATCCTGGGTCCCTTCTTAATAATGGTTTATAGACCTTTCCTCCAGGAACTTGTCCAAACCTTTTTTAAACCCAGCTACACTAACAGCCTTTACTACATCCTCCGGTAACAAATTCCAGAGTTTGATTACACGTTGAGTGAAAAAATATTTTCTTTTATTAGTCTTAAATAGTTTACCCTGTAGCTTCATTGCATGTCCCCTAGTCTTTCTATATTCTGATAACGTAAACAATCGATCTATGTTTACCCGTTCCACTCCGTTCATTAATTTATAGACTTCTATCATATCTCCCCTCAGCCGTCTCTTTTCCAGGTTAAAGAGCCCTAACCTTTTTAGCCTTTCTTCAGAGGAGTATCCTTCCATCCCCTTTACCATTTTGGTGGCTCTTCTCTGAACCTTTTCTAATAACACTATATCCTTTTTAAGATATGGTGATCAGAATTGCACACAATATTCAAGGTGCGGTCTCACCATGGAACGGTATAGAGGCATTATAATATCTTTTGTTTTATTTTCCATTCCTTTCCTTATGATACCTAGCATTCTATTTGCTCTCTTGGCTGCCGCTGCACACTGGGCCGAGGGTTTTAACATGTTATCCACAATGATGCCTAAATCTTTTTCCTGGGTGGTGGTTCCTAATGTGGAACCTTGCATTGTGTAACCATAGTTTGGGTTGTTCTTCCCTAGGTGCATAACTTTGCACTTGTCCACATTGAATTTCATCTGCCATTTTGATGCCCAGTCTTCCAATTTATCAAGATCCTTTTGCAATTTTCCACAATCCTCTTGGGTTTTAACAACTTTAAATAGTTTTGTGTCATCTGAAAATTTGATAACTTCACTCGTTATTCCTCTTTCCAGATCCCTGGGGTACACCACTATTCACCTTTCTCCATTGGAAAAATTAGCCATTTAGCCCAACCCTCTGCTTTCTATCTTTTAACCAGTTCCTGATCCACAGTAGTACACTGCCTCCTATCCCATGACTCTTTAGTTTTGCCAAAAGTC